>OY253750.1:27949449-28582574 GCA_958009045.1 Oxytorus armatus | reverse complement strand
ACGTAAGCGCCCTTGACACCCTATTTTTCACTTTTTCCTTCTCTACTTCCTCATCGGGGGAAGTATTTAGAAAAAAATGTCCGTATGGATGGGCCTGTGGTACGTTTACTCGTAACTCGTTTACTCGTAAACGCGGATTGAAAATATTACAATTGTATAAAAAAAACAACGAGCAATTATGGGAAAAGAAAATTTAAAAGCACGATGATCCAGCAAATTTACAATTGATGCCGATTATTAAAGAATTATATGGAACAAAGTGGAAATTTGAATGTTACGAATAATTACAGTTCTATAAATTCAAGCCGATATCATCGATAAAGAAATATAATAAAAATAATAAAAGGGTTTCGAACGACAGTGAAACGATAACGTTGAGAAAATTGGAAATATGTTAGTTCGTGGATAGATTGAGCGTTGAAATTCATTTTGAAAATGATCGAAAGCCAGCCTACCATCGAGACGAGGGTTATTGAATAGTTAAAAAAAAATGTTTGAAATTTCGCAGCGACATCTCCGTAAATGGAATTAAATTATTAGACGAATGCGTGAATTTGGATTTCGCCGGAAAACCACTACCCAAAATCACTTTATTTACCCATTTTATTCGCTTCCGAGTCATTTATATTTTTATTCATTCGCGTCCGCCTCGAGGATTATATTTTGAATAGGCTCCGTTACCAACGTATTTATCCTTAGTTATTTCGCGTCTTTAACTTTGCTTCGAAAATATATAAGATATGAGGAATTTATGGATTATTTTCCGCAACTTTGAAAGCTCGAATGAAAATTAGTTGAAACTTGATTAAAAGGGAATTTAAGGTATCTCGTACGAAAATAGATGAAAATAAATGATGACAAAAGCAAACCGACGATAACGGATCTACAACAGTCGCCACGTACTCCGTTACTCGGAACAACAAAAATTCGAATATTTCGGGGCCCGAAGTTCGAGCCATTGTTCTTGATTTGGAACATACATCTCCGCTGGCATTCTTTCCAATCCCAGAGATTCCGGCGAACCGTTTTCATTCGTCCTTTGCGCTAAAACATTTAATAATAATGTTTTACGGGAATATTGAAAATTCCGTTACAGCGAACGAAAAGACTCACGGAGTTTTTTGTGCATAGCAATTGCTTCGCCGGGATGTCGTAAAAGAAGTCGTCCGACACCCTCGCACCGCCGTAAAACTTCGTTCTTCAGCAAATGGTTTTTAACATTTTGAGATATTATCGAGCACTCCGTGACCCAGGTAGTTACAAAAGCAAAATCTGTTAGTAACTGCAGCGCGCCCGGTTCGCTGTAAATCATTTATTAAAATGACTTTTGGTAGCTTTTATAGATTTTATAGATTATTACTATTCACTCAATTACGTTTAATTGTGGATATTTTCCTCTCGGGAAAAGTTAGCCCAAATCACGAAACGCATCTAGCCAACGATAAAAATAACGAACGAAGCTCGTTAATTTGCCGTTGAACGTTAATGGGAGATGAAAAAAAGATCGCAAACAGAATGGAATTGTAAAATATTTTGTCGCGTTCGTAAATTTTTCATAAATTTTTCATAAATTTTTCATTAAAAAATACAGAAAATTCTATCCGATACGGCTCGGAGAAGAAAGAACGGACGAATAAAAATAATGATAACGCTTCTATGTGATAAACGAATGTCGTTGAGTTCCGAGGAAAAGTTGACCGCGCGAGTCTTTCTCGAGCCGAGGAAAAACTTTCGTCGAGTAACACCCGAGAAAAGAATGGGGATATTCGTCGGATTGTAAAAATAATGCTCGAAAGAACATACTCGTTTAAACATTGTCGAAAGGTTTTATACCTACTTGAATTTAATTCGATGTAGATAAATATAATCCAGCCACGCCTCGCACATTATCTTCAAAATCATATTCGATATTTCGTCATCCTCGACAACTTCCAAAACGGGAAGCAACACTTTTTCTGTGGTACAAACGCTCGAATTATAGACGCAACGAAACTTGGATAATAGTCATTGCGTTACGAACGTACGAGTTACGGGCTTGTTGAAACGCACCGAAATATATTTCAACGTACGCGCTCGGTGTGGCAACCGGGCTATGCTTCCTCCGGTAATTCCATCGTGGAAAGCACATGTGCAAATTTGCTAAACTGAATACCCGACAAATCGTTGCCAAAATTCGTACGCATCTGGCTGGCGAACCCTGAAACGTTATTTCACTCGTACATATACGCTTCCGACATTGTCTCGTTCGATACGTTGTCTACGTGTAAAGCCATTTCGGGATTAGCGAGGACCGTGCAGGGTTCTTAAAATATAGTAGCGGTGGTGCTGGTATAATAATAACAACAACAACAACAATGGTGTTCAAGTACGAATTGATACTGCTTGGTATTACGAAGGTCGTTTGGCTTTGTCGGGTACGAGTCGGTGCAAATACGAGAGAGAGGCAGACTCGTTCCTTCGGGTTCGGGGCGAGGGCGCGACGTCCAATGATAATGTGGGACTAACGACGAGGTGGCCCGAGCGCCGACCGGGATTTATGATCGAGTTGGCGAGCCGACGTTAATAACTTGATTATTATATTTACGCGTTTAAATGAATTGTTCATTTTAACGCCGCGTCCGAAAGTGAGCTATTGTTTTTATGGCTGCACGTACTCGCGCGTAGTTTAATAGGTACACTCTGTTAAAATAGATAACGTCATCTATTTTTCGGGCAAATTTCGACGCTCCGGTGAATCATTACAAAGGGTTACAAAGGGTATTACAACCTTTGTGCGCCTTTTTCACGCCATATCGAACCGTAATTGCTCGAAATTTTGGGTCACGGTGCTGATCGAATCCGTATCGAATTCGGAAAAATTGTACTCGTCTTGATCTTCGGTTGAGAACTTGATAGATTTCGTGATAAAATTTTGCCTATTCGAGGGTGAATGTCTCTCGATCGAAACGTACCTAGCGCATTTTCCGCAACTTAATTAAGTGCTTAATCGCTTAATAGTCGTCGCGATATAAACTAAAAATCCGTTCGATCTCCGGATGGACGTCCGTTTTAATTTATCGGAGCGAGTGCCCGAGAAGGGACAAATTAGCTTCCTCTTGGAGATTATTCGACAAAATTAACTCGTTCGTGGCGGATTCGTGAGCGAGATTAACCAACGGTGCCGAACTAACGTCGCTCGCTACGTCATTAATTCATCGAATATACCTTGAGCAATTGAATATTCGCATTGACTTCGGAAACAATTTTCGATCTCATTTTTCCGCAAACGTACACTTGTACACCGATAACATCGTTCGCCAGTGCATTTCCGTGATCCGCAAGCTGAAAAACAATAACTCGTACGATTAAATTGATTGTTACGTACCCAAATCGACCGCTAGCGAAGAAAAAAGTATTGGCCCCGTTATTTTTCTTCGATTTCTTAACATTTTGACAACGTCAACTCTGTCCGTTGCGCCGAAAATACACGGTGACGTTCGAAAATTGTGCGATTTGGGAGGTTTTTTCGCGAGGAGTCGATACGCGCTCGTGCGAAAAAAAGAAAACCAACTTTCACGCGAGATAATTCCTCGAGACAATTGACGACGTCGCTCTTCACCAGAAGAAAGAAATTGTCCAGGTCCCAAGTGTGGGCTATCAGTTTCGACTCGTGGATCACCCACATGCGCATCGCGTGAACGGAATGATCCAGTCTGTGCAGTACGATTATTTGTTCCGAAAGGGCGAGTTCCGTTAACGGCGCTCCGACCACCCATTCGCCACCGATCTCGCACTCGTTGCTCAGAGTCACCAGGAGCCGAAAGGTTTCCGCAAACATTCGTCCGGTATCCGTTCCCTGAAACATTCGAGAGCGCGGCGAGTCGGTCAAAAGGAAGAAACCACGGTGAGTCGCGTTATTCGGTCTTGAACGATACTCGATTGCCGGTCGCTGGTTATACGTGGTTATAGACGTGGTTATAGACGTGGTTATAGACGTGGTTATAGACGTGGTTATAGACGTGGTTATAGACGTGGTTATAGACGTGGTTATAGACGTGGTTATAGACGTGGTTATAGACGTGGTTATAGACGTCGTTATAGACGTCGTTATAGACGTCGTTATAGACGTCGTTATAGACGTCGTTATAGACGTCGTTATAGACGTGGTTATAGACGTGGTTATAGACGTGGTTATAGACGTGGTTATAGACGTGGTTATAGACGTGGTTATAGACGTGGTTATAGACGTCGTTATAGACGTCGTTATAGACGTCGTTATAGACGTCGTTATAGACGTGGTTATAGACGTGGTTATAGACGTGGTTATAGACGTGGTTATAGACGTGGTTATAGACGTCGTTATAGACGTGGTTATAGACGTGGATTACAGACGTGGTTATAGACGTGGTTATAGACGTGGTTATAGACGTGGTTATAGACGTGGTTATAGACGTCGTTATAGACGTGGTTATAGACGTGGTTATAGACGTGGTTATAGACGTCGTTATAGACGTGGTTATAGACGTGGTTATAGACGTCGTTATAGACGTGGTTATAGACGTGGTTACAGACGTGGTTATAGACGTGGTTATAGACGTGGTTATAGACGTGGTTATAGACGTCGTTATAGACGTGGTTATAGACGTGGTTACAGACGTGGTTATAGACGTGGTTATAGACGTGGTTATAGACGTGGTTATAGACGTGGTTATAGACGTGGTTATAGACGTGGTTAGACGCGGTCTAACCGCGGTGAGGAACCGAATCGTCCGGAATCGCGTTCCCGCGTCCGCTCACGGACCTCGCCCGGGGTGCGTCGAGCCAAAGTGATAATCGGTAAAACGACATCGATATCGATATCGTCATCGTAAGCGGATATCGTAACCTCGATATCCTCTCGTACGGACGCCCGCGTTTCTATCGACCTCGGGCTCCGATCATCGTCGCTTCATTATATATCGTTAAACCGCTCAATAATAATATCGTTAAATAATACTTTTACATTTATTTAGGATCTTCGGCGGCCGACGTCGGGGGAATTAACGTCGATGAGAGAGTAGCGATTATCGCGTTAGCCGCGTACGTAACGCGCGACGGTACGCGAGAGCGGCGTCGTACGGTAACTCGACGCTCGGTATCGAAGGACGGTCCCGCCACGAGCGAGATTCGTGGCTGGCTCGATAACGCGCTCTCGATACGATCGTTTGTCGGATATATCGAGCTAATCGTTTGAAAAAAACAATCGGTACTCACGTCGGGTGACGATGACGCGGATCGACGCTCGAACGACGACACGTAGGCCAGTCCGAAGAGTCGATCCCAGGCGGTGATGGTATCGTGATAGCCCAATGCGTCGCACAAATTCTGCAGCGCGGGTATCACGGTGGGCGATACTAAAGGATAACGTCCGTTAAAAAAAGAAAAAATTGATCGAAATTATAGTAATTATTAAATTACTCGGTTCGAAATATCTCGCTGGGAACGAAACCGACGACGAACGTTCGTCGAGCAATTTTTCGCCGTCGGATTTGACATTTTATCGAGTAATTCCGGAGACGAGTAATTCCGTCGGTACGTTATCACCTTTTACGTTTCCCGAGGGACGACTCGTCGATTACTCGAAAATTTTCTTAACGCAACGTATTTTAGTTATTATTTAGGTATTTATTCGATATTTATTCGGGAAAATAAAGACAACGACCGGTATATATTGATTTTCTACGCGTTTATCGATTAGCCTCGCTCGTCAATATCGTAATCGCGTGAAAATAGCGATTACGTTGAAAATAGCGATTACGTTGAAAATAGCGATTACGTTGAAAATAGCGATTACGTTGAAAATAGCGATTACGTTGAAAATAGCGATTACGTTGAAAAAAATAGCGATTACGTTGAAAATAGCGATTACGTTGAAAATAGCGATTACGTTGAAAATAGCGATTACGTTGAAAATAGCGATTACGTTGAAAATAAAGAAAACGCTTACCGTTGGTTCCTCGTACGAATCGACGCAACCAATCTCTGAGACGACGAGCCCCTTGACCGTGTCGCGCGGCGAGCGCCTCGGGAGACCACCACAGGACAACGTGATCCAATATACTCGATACCGCTGCCCACGCCACCTCCCGATAGTACTCCGATACCTTTCTCAATGCGCTCGTTCTAATTGCCGTTTCTCCTTAACGAATATCGTCGAAACACGGTTCTTGACCAAAGTGATCGTACAATTCCGCTTACTCGCTACGATCGATCGTAAATTATAAATAATAATTATAATTTACCTTCGTTCGATTTGAGGCTATCGGAGCCCAAAAGCTCAACCGAAATCTCCTTTACGACATCGAGCAGGCTCGTCACTCGTTCCGTCTGTCCGTTCACGAGAGCCTCGATATTTTCCACGTTCGATATCGCCGTTTCGATCCCGGAACGACGGGCAACCGGCGGCGTCATGTGTTTCGTCAGAGCCCTTCAACGATCAACAATTTATTATGAAATTCTAATAATTTCCTCGTTCTCATTGTTGCGTTACATTTCGAAAGTCGAACTATCTTAAACTTTTGTACGTTCCGTCGGAATTGACGAAATTATTGGTCTTTTACCAAAAACGAAATGACGGTTTTGCTCGGAACGAATCGCGCGAAGAGAGCTCCTTTCCGACGTCGATCGATCGATCGATCGATCGACCGTTTCCAAATCTTACCGATAAATTTCTATGCTAGAATTTTCCGAGACCTCGACGTCAACGGATTCGGGCGAATTCAGTTTTTCCTCGTTGCCGGGCTCGTAATTCGCCAATAAACAATCGATCAGTACGTGGCAATATTCTTCCGCTCCGTTTCTCGCTAAAATCTGTTTAAACGAGTATTCCGTTTTCACCGTATCGTCTGAAAATACCTCGGAAATAGACTCGATGAGCTCGTGACGAACGATAACGTACCTGTAAAATACGCGTTACCGACATTTTTTTCGGCAGTTCCAGCATCGATGGACAGTCGTTGGAAAATAAATTTATTGCCGGATCCGTAACGTCGTGTTCCAGGTTCAACGTGCCGTTGTACTCGTTCACCAGCCTGTAATTCTCCATTTTCATCGTTCAACGCGTTAATAAGTTTACGCGTTCGTTAATCATTTTCGATTACCCGAAAATAATTCCAAGAAATTCGTCCGAACGGCAATCCGTTACTTCCACCAGAAGATTCCGCGTCAATTTCGCAACGACGTTTAATCCGCGTTTCAAAATAACCGACAAGTGCCTCGCTTTGTGCCGGTAGACGGGATTCAAAGATTCCTCGATGGCAAATATCCGTTTGCAATTATTTTTCAGCTCGTCCAAACTCTCGATCAACGATCTCAAAGGCTGAAATTAAATTTCCACGAAATAATAGGGTAGAGTGCCCGTTCAACGAGCGAATAACAAACGTGACGACGTCATTTTTACAACTCGCTCGATAATGAATTAAGGGGGACCACCGGTGCGACGCTTTCGACGAATCGATTTTCCCTCACATTTTTCGACGTTCCATTACCTTCGGGAATAACGTACGGACGTTTCAAACGCGAATCTCAAATTATTTTTCAGCTACGGCTTTCCAAAAGCGACTGCTCGTCGCTCGGAAACGCGTCCGCTTCTCTCTCAACGCGTTTTTCTCAACAGAGCATTTTTCAAATTTGCCGCAGCTTCGACTCGAACGCGAATCATCCGATCGACTTGAATTTTCTTTTAGCGTATTTAGTATTCGTTTCCGCGTACAATCACCGTCCACTTTTTCGATTCAACGTTAAATCTCGCATTGCCGTGCAAAAAACCATCACATTTTTAAGCGTAATTTCCAACTTTTCTCAAAACACCGCCATTTTCTTCGATTTTAATTGTTTTTCACAATCTCGAGAAGTTATTTTTTTCGAGACTCGGGAGATGGTTGGAAATTCGGCCGAGAGTCGCTGAAAATTCAATATTTTCATACAAAAAAATAACCATATATATTCGAAAAATGTCAACACATTCGATGCGATACTTTTCTATCAATAAATTTCCGATCATCACCTTTTTTTGGGGCAGTCACACCAGCGGTCTCCCCCGTTAAGGCCTTGTATTCGTACGTATACTCAACCATGTGCGTAAATGAGCTATTAAAAAAAATGTTAAAAAAATGTTGCCAATATATGCGTCATTTTGTTAAACCGCGTCTAGAAAAGTAGCTTCGAAAATCTCTATCTTAATCTCTTTGTTATAAGCGCGAAGGACATTGTACTCGCTGGACTCTCTGTACTCGCTGTACCATCGCCTCGTTAACGCGTACGTAGATCTTCGGACAACCGAGAAAATTCAAGTTGACGCTCTGAAAATGTACGTAGACGATTCGGAAGCGATACCGAACGGTCGACGCGGATCCACATAGTTTTCCATCACGAAAATTTCTCCGGTACGTTCGACGAGTTACTTTTTCTAACGACAAACGCGACATTTTTTTCAATTCCATCCAAGTTCAACTTTTTATATTTTTCGAACCTTTTTTTCATTTTCATCTCGGACTATTCCGAACCGAGACCAATTGGAGCTTGCAATATTGTTGCAAGTTTTTCAACCTTTTCCGGAGATTTCGATGGAATTTTAATTTTTATCGTCTCGGCCGTGGTTAAACTATGAAAACCCAGTGGATTATCGGTTTGAGGAATTTCAAATACGCGCCAAGATTTGTATGAAATTTAAAGAATTTAACGTTCGTTTCCCAAGATTGATTTTTGGCTTGGTAATAAATTTTCCTCGATTATTTTTACCCGTCTCTTTAATCGGGACAGCGCGACTGTATTCATTCTCGATTCAGATTTTCTTTCTTTACCCCGGCTAAAATATCCTAAAAATCGTCGTCGTTGGGCCACTGATATTTTTATTTAACTAAAAAGAAATAATAGCCCGAGGAATCATAAACGAGTAGCGTTCCCAGCGGCCCGACTCGAGTCATTTTATCCGAAAGGTTGGACTCTGAAAAATGACTAGTCGCGTTTGAGATCGATTCCACGAGCGGTGAGCGGGCGGGTATTTCGCTCCCTCGACCGAGACCGGACGGAAAGTCTCGGTCGAATTCAACGGAACGTTTTTCGGAAAACTATTGGTAGTTAAGACGGAAGAGTCAACTTTTTCACGCGACGCAGTAACGAAACTTTGCTCTTTTGGGAAAGAATTTCATGTTTTGGCTTAAAAAATCGAGAAAAATCGAGAAAAATCGAGAAAAATCGAGAAAAATCGAGAAAAATCGAGAAAAATCGAGAAAAATCGAGAAAAATCGAGAAAAATCGAGAAAAATCGAGAAAAATCGAGAAAAATCGAGAAAAATCGAGAAAAATCGAGAAAAATCGAGAAAAACGACGAGCAAGCAGTTTCGAGAACGTGAAAATAATTAATTTCGTTTTTCAACATTTTCACCTATTTCCATCTATAGCCGCGGAAATTAATGTATTGACGATATTTCATCGATAAGCACCTATAATTTGCAAACCTGTTCGTCGCGATAACCGGTATCTTCCACATCTTGCATAATTATAACGATCTTTTGCACGGTTTCGTTGGTCGTTGCTGTTAAATTCAAGATATTGACGAACCATTTTCCGAGCGTAGAATCGGGGAGGGGCAGCCACTTTGCTATATTCGTTCTGTAATTGTTCTCCATACAAGCTGCTTTTGTCTTTCGTATACAATTACATTCCGCGACTCTACAGAGTCCTCTCCGTTTTCCTGTTAACATAAATCTCGACGCTATTTAATTGCGATATGTAGTAATGGAATAATGAGAAACGTACGTTATTCTTTTGAGGAATACTCTACTTTTGAGGAGAGCTCGTGACCCTCTTTTTAAATCATATTTCCACGTTACGTTCCGGACGATGTGATTTATAATTAAACGATACCGAGCCAAACAAAGATTTCCGATCGGTTCGATCGAGCTCAAACGTATCGCGAATACAAATTATTTACATCGTGACGCCGCTCTTGAATATAAATATTTCACTGGAACCCGAGACGGAGCTACTCGCGATAGAGAAATAAACAATGTATTTCGTTGCCGGGCAACCGGGGAGGCAACTCGGTCGAGTCGCCGCCTCGTATTCAATGCCGCGGAGACCGGACCGAAATTCGGTATTGAAACTGCTAATAGAATATCGTTGCGGTTAATTTCAACCTTTTCGCTTTCAACACAAATAAATAGTTGTATTTTTATAAAGCTCATTTCCGATCAATTTAACAAAGTTCTTCTTGCGAAAAAAGGAAATAAAATATAAAATATAAAATATAAAATATAAAATATAAAATATAAAATATAAAATTATAAAATATAAAATATAAAATATAAAATATAAAATATAAAATATAAAATTATAAAATATAAAATATAAAATATAAAATATAAAATATAAAATATAAAATATTAAGGCAACAGTGGACGCACGGTCGGTACGTGAATCTGGCCATCACCCAAGTTAGGCGGTCGCTACTTGGATCTATGACCACTTAGACGCGCACCGGTTGGTGCGCCCACCGTTCACCGGAAGGCCGTTTTATTGAGTTCCCGATGTTCTAAATACAACTGAAACTCAGTAAAAACAAAGACACAAGTTTACCGCAGGTTTCCCCGTGTCCATGGCAAATGCGATACGGTGTAACTAAGACGTCCGCGGGCGCAACGGAAATTAAGTTAGCTTAGCGAATTGCGGGTAGGGAATGATAGGTGGAGAAAATAGAAAAAAATGGAATTGGGAAACATCATGTAAAAACCCGAAAAGGTATACGTTGGATCAAAGGAAAAAAAAAGAAATCAAGTGCGTGGCCGCCACGCACGTTAGAAGTGAAACTTCTTCAGCTGCTCGTGAAAGTAAAATGAATTTTAATAGCTTATTTAAATTTCTTTACATTTTACATTAATAATTTTTAACATCCCGATCGTAGAGGGAAGTTACTGTAATGACCCCGAAAATTAAAAGTGGAAATTTCAAGATATCTCCACGTTTCATGATCCCTAGAATCATTCTAACGCGTTTTTTAAAACATGTCTTTCCGTGTACGTATGTACGTATGTGAGTAAAATTTTGTCGAACGTTATGTCACGAATGAATGGAGCGATTCGATTTTTTTTTTTTTTTTTTTTTTTCGTACGAAGGCTCTTGACCCAACTTAGAGCGGAAAGCAGTGTGACCTTGATCGCCTCAACGGTTTCGTAAATATTCGACTAAAACTATTAAAAACAAAAATGACTTGCACAAAATCAACGATTTCTCCTTGAGAAACGGTAGGATTTAAAATGTTTCTTTTGTAATCGATGCGTCTCCATGGAACTCAGACTTGAGTGAACTATTGGCGAAATCGTCTCAGCGATTGCCGAGTTATTGCGATAAAACTTGTGAAAACACCAAGAAACATTTTTTCCCAAATCCACCGGATGCACCTCTTACCTTGGCCCTCTCGTTTAGTGTAAAATTGAAATTAATTTCAATGGGTTAATTCAATTTATTTCAATTCTATATTAATATTTTTTAATTATAAAATTCGTGCAGCTGCCAACGTCTCGAAAACGAGGAACGTTAGCATTCCGCGGTTGCACACAGGAGCCGGAGACGCGCTGCTCGTGCACCAACGCGCAGTGCCAGCCAATAATAACGATGTGCGGATATCCGACCGGCTCGTCCCTGTGCCAGCGACTGTCACCGACAGCCACGTAGTTTCACGTGCGAGGAGCGTTACGCGCTAGCCTTACTCTCCGCAATCAGCGGTGAGTAGTGGGGCTATATAATATAGTATAGTAGTATAAAGCGAGAGAAGAGGGAGTATAGTGGCAAATATATTTCCCCACTTCTATTATTGACCGTTACGCTTTTTCGCGTCGCGAATTAGGCTTACACCCCTGTCGAAACAAGTTTCACTTGAAAAATAAAATAAAATAAAATATTAAGATCAATTCGACAAATGGATTTCATAGTGAACGCTCAAAGAATTTACCGTACACGTTGATACGGATTCATTTTCTCTGATAAATGATAAATGAGAATCATGAGGCTTTTTCATATTGGCGAGGCGAATGTTGACGTTATTAATAAACGTTCTATTCGTTAATCGTCGTCGACCATCGTCGAAATTCATTTACAATTTCTCTCTTCGTTTCGATGTCTTGGAAGCCCCGCTTCTCGATATTGCAATATGACAAATGACACCGGATACGTACGAAAAATAATAATAGCTCACGGTGTACCGGAGTCTCGTCGGATATTTTATTCGATTATTTTATTTTAGATTTACATTGTAGAAATTTCGACCGGTAGTTAAATACCCTATTGATTTCGACCCGTCGTCAATAATCGTTTCTCGTACGCTTCGCCGTACGCGCTTCGTTAATGCCGATATAAAATAGTATATAAAAATTTAGACGATAAAACATTGCCTCGAAATAAACAATTTCTTTGGCGAGAATAAGCAAATAATAACAATGGCGCAACGACTATTTCTAATATCATGAAAAAGCGTTCAATTGCGCAAATAGATTTACAGAAATATCGTCTCTTTATTCGGTAATGAGTGATAAATATTAATTATTTGTCTTCAAAAGGCAATGTCGTTTTACGGCTTAGTAAAACAAGTTTCAACGAAAATTCAATTGATGGATCGCGGTATTTACATTATAGCGGGACAAACGTGACTCGTGAAAAAACGCAACTCCTAGATTATTTGGAACGTTCGTTGATGCCGATAAATTTTTCGAAAATTCACCCTTTTCATATCGGAAAGACCACCACGGTTCGATTTAACGTCGGGATGTAGGAAAATATTGCGTGAACCATTACCGAAGTGGGCTCAAATTATAGGTGCAATAATACTAAAATAAATATCGAGATTTACGCGTTTTTATCAATTACGATAAATCCATCACCGCACGGACGATGGAACTTTCGAGACCGTTCTCCTCGACCGAGTAATCTCGACGTATAATTGCCGGATAAAGAAATAACTTGGAATGAATTACTCGAAAGAGCTTATCTCTCTCGCTTTAAAACGATAGAAAATAACTTTTCATCGAGTATACGGCTAAAAAGAGTCTTATCGTACGAATATATTTCGGAGCTATGGCTGCGTGATTTCGGAGCGACAAAAGAAAACAAAAAAACGTTGATGATATCGGCTCCGTGTAGAGGCACCACCGGCGCAGCTAGTCATAGGATTTCGCATTGATTTTATGGACTATGTGCGCAAGCGCGAATACTCGCGCATCCGTACGAATTCCGGCCACCACGGTCTCATCGTAGGTCCCGCCCGGTCCCTGTATTATGGCACGTTAGTAATTCCGTGAAATCTGTATAAAAGTCTTCCGGTCATCCTTCCGGTATCCTCGCATTCACGGATTTTCCTTTCTTCACTCTCGATACAACGACATTTTCCTTGCGACGTACGTTCCAACATTCATAGCGGCGTGACCCAGTGTCACGACCATCCATACCGTACAAATATCTTCGCATATGTATAATTATAAAATGACAATTTATAAATTGCATCGACGTACATATCGGTGAGAAGAAATATACTGGCGTTAAAAATCTCTGCGTAACCTACGTAACGCAATCCCATTTGACCGCCGAACTCGGTGTTGCTCGATGTTGCTTCGAAAACGAAGCTTATTTCCAATGTCATTAATGATAACACACACAATTTTAAACATCTAGAGCGTAAAACAATTTATGAAAACGGTATTACGGAAGTATGAAAAGTCAGTGTATTCCAAGTCCTTAATTTCGGGCTGACTCCGTACTGAATTATTATTTGAAAAATGTACTACACGAGCATTACGTTTCAAGGTTACAATTTGCGAGTTGTCGCGCGAATATCAAGTTGAAAGGTTGGCCATTTCGAAAAATGACCAAGTACAATTCGGAATTCGAAAGATTTTAAAAATTTCAATTCGTCATCCCCGAGTCTCGATCGCGAGTCATAAATTTAACTCTTAAAACGTACCGTAATACTTTTGTAGAAGATTTTCCAAGCATCAATCGAGTACGCGTCGGTCGAACGGAACTTGGCAACACTATGACTTTTCATACTTCGCCAATACCATTTTCATATTTTCCCTTTTATACGCTGGATTCATTATCCAAGTTATCGCTACGGTACCGATATGTCGCGCGAATCACATTATTATATTACGATAATGGTAACTAATCGATCCGTCAACGCCTTGAAACGAAATGTGGATCGACATTTGGTTTATATCCGCGACGATACAACGCCAAGATACAATAATAATTACTAGTTTGGAATCAACAGCGAGTTCGGAATGGAACTTTTGTTCGATGGTCCGTAGGAAATTATGCGATACATGGGGAACGAATCGGTAATTCATTTCGCTCGTTCGCCCTGCTATAATTAATAATCGATCGTCGTTGAAAACTATGTACATACGTATGAAAAGGACTTTGCTAATTGGGAGGTTCCGTTATTCGGGCAACGATCGTATAACTTTGCTTCGTGGACATTCTTGAATGAACAAATCACGACGGTTTTCCGAGAACGATACAACTCAAAAGCCACCAATTGGAATGGATTTCGTGCCATGTAATAATGTAATAGCGCCATGAACGCGATTTAGTTCACTTTCGCGTTATCGAAATGGTCAAAATTGGTTATTGACCATCGGAGCAACGAATAAAACGTTAAAATTCAACCCTTCGCACGAATGGATAGTGGCATTATAAGACGAGCATCTTCACTTTCATCTTCGACTCAAAAAGTTATACTCTACCAACGGACGGTGAAAATATAAACGACATACCTCTCGTATTCTCGATCTCATTTAGTATTTTATTAGGCACGAAAGAAATTTGATTCGCTATAGGCACCGTGGCTACCGTAGCATTATGACGGTGAAATTGTAATTTACACGCGGATCACCGGGCTCGGAGCATCGCCATGAACGGTGGACGGTGACTCGAGGGGCTACCGCCCCTCGGATCAGCCGCCTCGTGAATAATTTTTACCGGAAAAACCCTCGTTCGGATGCCAAAAGTAACTTCTCCGACGTTCGAAAGGACTCTCTGTAACATTGATTTCGGCTAGCGTGTCTGAGAAATTATGTTGAAAAAGGTTATCGCGGGTACGATTGTTATACGATTTGTTGGATAACGCGCGAATGCTTCGTTCGTTTATACACGACGAATACCGTATATAACTTTGGCGTACGCGTCTAATACGGTATACCGCATAACCGGTTGCAACCTGATGATACATATATAATTTAGTGCGGGTTGCACGTCGTTCGGCGAGAAATTCTCTTCACATTTAATCGTACGCGCAATTGTGTAAATAGTTTTTTTACGGAAGTAAAGACAATCAACGAATTGTTTCCATATTCTTCGAGAATATTATTCGTCGGAACGGAAATCCTCGAGGTAGCGATGGTGTACCGTTGGATCAAACGTGAATGTTATTCGATGGAAGTAAAACCCTACGTGGCATCAGAGAGAGATTACCGATCGGTGCGAGGGTGTTTGTACATATTTTACGATTCGTGCTATAATTTACGCGAGTGTAGCGAACGGGATCGTTCGAATATCGTTCTAATTCCACCTAAGATTTTACTTCCGTCGCTACGTAAAGAAGGAGCCATATCACACAATATTCTCGTACAATCCTATCAATCCTATGCGTGCAATATTCTCAAACAATACGAAAAAACGAATGACCAATGATTTTCCTTCCGTGGAGGAACCGTTTACGTAATTGCGCGTACGAACAAACGACCGATTATGTGGTCCATGATATTACGCACGTACGAATGGACCGCGCTCCATTCGAGGCTCTTCCCAATTGAAAGAAACGAAAGTACGGCATTCGGGACCACGAGTTCGTCGCAAAAGAGTTATTTTAATTGGGGCGGATATCGGAGCCACGGTTACGATCTAAATATCGTTACCGTGGTTCCTCGTCTCGGCGAGATCCAACGGATAGTTAAATCGACTTGAGGCGTTTAGAGAGGGATGACGTTTCGGGAAGAGGCAAACGTGACTAATTATTGCTCTTTCACGGAACGTCAGTTCCGTGAAACTCTCCGAGTATGCTCGGTTCGAAAATTGCGGCCGTCGCTTTCGCACTCGTACGAGTTTTCCGTTGTCTCGATGATAGCGACGATGAACGTTCGATCGCTCGTTTTATACCCGATTTAATCGATGAGTACGACAGAAACGAACAAAAACGACATTTATCATTGTTTCATAATTATGAATAAACTACGGATAAGTCACATCGTTTCGTGCTCCATCGAACGCACGGTAACGAGTAATATTATCATCTCGCAGTTCGATTAAATTGGAATTACGCCGCGGAAGAGTCTCGTTCCGGATCTTCAAAGTCATTGAGTCGATTAAAATATTTTGCAACGCTACGCGGAGGTGGTCTTTTTGGTTTAGGTGGCGGCGTTGGTGGCGGTTTCGAGATACTTTCTCCAACGTCCAACGGTGCGAGCGACGTGTTTTTTGACTCCGGACTCGGTGGATCATCGGTGTTACTCGTGGTGCTCGTTTCGCAACGTTCCGACGAACCCTCGTGGGGCAAGTGGCAATAATCGGCTTCGCGCGTTTTTGCGGGAAGCGGAGGTGGCGGATCATCCTCGGAAGCCGTGCTATCCGTCGTCCCGATACTGTCGCGATTCCCTTTACCAAATTCCGGAGAATCAACACCGTTATTCACGTTCCTGAGATAATGCTGAGATTGCCCCGACCACCGACCGCTGACTCGTCTCTCTTTTTCAGCTTCGGATCTCAAAGGGCGCGACGGTGTCAACTGCAGAAAAATAACGTTAGAATTAATTACGTTAGAAGAATGTGATCGGTGTTGGTTCTTTATTGATGTCGCTGAATGAAAAAATGATAATATGTAGCGTGTCACCGGCGATTCGAACCAAACGTACCGACGGGATTTGGGTATTTTGTATTTTGTATTATTTTGTATTATTATATTACCCTCGTAATATAATAATACGACCAATAAATTAGAGTATCCGGACGGTCGACCGTTCGGATTCCGGTTTCGTAGTTCCGTCGATAATAAAAATAAGCTCCGAATATATGCACGAATAACGCCTGCGAAACGTTTTAATTTTTTTTATTTTCTTTATCATATACTTTTTGGAGCTCTCCCAACGCGCTAATAACTGATCCAAGCGGACAAGTATGTACGATCTTAAATTTATTTCATAAGAGAGTTTTTCCGTCAGGCTGCCGAAACGTCAACTTTCCCACGATCAGGTGCATCCGCGAGTGAATTTTTCCGTGTTAAGTCGAAACGAGCTAACGCGTCCAGAGGAAAGCATTTAGCGACGAACGGTGGTCCGTTACGATGTGCGCAAAATGAAAAATTAGCCGCTCGAAAGGTGATCCGATTCGAGAGACCGTCGTCGCGATATTCGCGAATGCCCAAAATTATACGCAATATTAATACATCTTACCTCTTGTCTTAGCTCGAAAATTGGGGATGTAGGTAAATTCGAAGTTGGTGAAACGATCACCGAGCCGGTCGTGCTCACGGTCGCGCTCACGGTAGTAACGGGAACGTCGGGTGTCGTGTACCACTGACTGGTGGGTTGATCGTACTTCAATGCGTTCGTTGAATCGCTTTTTCGCGAGCTCCTTCGTTTCGAATCCTTCTTTTTGTTTGTTCCCGTGCTTGGATTTCCCAATGCTTTGTGCAGAGATGTCGTCGACAAAATGTGCGAACGCACCGAACTGTTCCTGTATCAATTGCGAGTAAAGTTATATTTAAGTTCTCACCGTTCCATTTCGACTCTTTGTGATTGTTCAGAATTATTCCGAGGGCCGTTATATTCATTTTTTTTGCACTTAAATCTAAAGTTAGTCGAGAGAACTATCGTGCACAATCTGACGCGGTATACGTATTTTCGTTCGATCATCAAACGCAAATATTTGTCGATGTCCGGACGTCACCCAACGACGAATAAACATCCCGAATTATCGGAATCAAATATTTTGTTAGCAACATTTTTCGCACAAATAAATCGGTCTCCGGCCTTTCGCAAATAAGAGAGCGTCGATCGCATTTCGGGTGCCAAAGGAAAAAGAGTCCTACCGTCCGGCCGAGCACTCGAAAACTTTCCGATTCAATTTCACCGATCCGGTGTCTCTAAATAGCCGAATAGGACCTTATAATTACTTAATCCTCATAGAGAGCCGAACGATCGATGTGAATAATTTTCAATTTACCACATCTCTAAATTGTCTGCGCGTGATACGGAACCAACCACCGAATGAATTTGTCTCGATCGAGTTCCATTCTTTTGGTAACCGAGCGTTCTATATGCCGAGCACGTCCGATTTTTCTCTTTTTTTTCGTTAAACCAGAGACATAGAACATATTGAGCCGGAACACGCGCAACGGATCATCTTAGCTTCATGTTTTTAACGCTATGACTCTCACAATTTATGGGACACTGTGACACTCTCAACCTATGGGAACTCGATAGAGGCAAATCTATCCGGCAATTTGTTCTGGCTTGCGCGTCGTATTTTAAGAACAGCGGATTTCGGGGAATGAGTTTCAAAGATTGTACGTAGAAAAAATGGCGCAACAGGATGGTTCCTCTACCAGCGAGACGATTTTTCAATTTTTCAACTTTGGCTTCCCGTCACACAGGACGCGTATATCGAATCTGAACTTTGACCACCGTAACGCTCTTGTTCGGTTAGATATTTCACTCCGGTCCGGTTATACACTCGATCAAATAATATTAAACCACATTCCTACTCTTCTATTTATCGATTGTCCATGCCTCGTACAGAAATACAAGCGAGCGAAGACCAAAAAGCCCTCAAATTTACACCTAATTACATAACAATCCGCCGAATATCGATGCGTTAACTTCACGGATACCGCGTAGGCGGTGTTGTCCCCGAAACGCGCTTTGAGACTATACGATCGGAATAAGAAAATTTACAATCATTGGGATAGCTAAAAATGTGTAGTGTATGTTGAGAGATGAATGAAAATTATGCCGAGTTGTAACGGTACAACGAAAAAGACAGGGCCACGTTGCGATCGCAACGGTGCGGGTAATCGAGGAAAAAAATCTCAGTCCGAAAATGTTATAACGGTGTATCGTCCGATATTAGGTTTGTTGAGATATTCGGATCGCGTAAACCGTCAAATGCGCGTGTACAGTAGCGCGAAGACCGAACGGATGACGCTCGTGCGAAATTTTGATAACGCCGACGGCTCTACACCGGAGTTATGGCTCGCACAAACGTAACTTATTACGCGCGTTTGACGGTTCAAGCGGCCGTAAATACCGCCAGGTAGCGCGAACAAAGTTCTTATTGTATCGGATCCGAGCGTTGTACCCGGTAATTTGCACACCGTGCCGCGAAATCGAGTTGCCACATTCTCGACATCTTGGTGGTCGTGCTCGTGTCATCGATGAAGAACGTTCGGGAATGAAAAAAATGAGCGTTGATCGTATCACACGTATCGTTAGATTTGAAAATCCGTTAAATCTTCGTACCCGTCCGGAGCTCGTGCGGTTTGGATAGGTTCGTTGTTTTCCATAGAATTTAATAGTGGATTTAAGCGAATTCAATTATCGTTTCTGCATTCGCAAAGGTGTATAGAATTACCTTGTCAAGCTGACGTTCGTCGCGCCAATCGGTGATGAACCGTTGTTAAAATTGAACGATGCTAGTGACTTGAGAGTCGTTACTTGGGATCTCGTGAGTGACGATACTCTGGATCGCGATCCGCAACTGCGTAATAAGACAATGGCAATTTTTCGACAACGAACTCGGCTTAACGCACGCTGTTATTTTAACAATCGTGCATTCGTTATGTAGTTCGTTTTCTCGGCTATAAATTCGGTATCGCGCTACGAAGGGATTGAGGAAGACTTTTGGAACTTTCGGAAAATCAAGTTTATAAACGTCCCATTATTATCGGGGTTTGTTGTTCCAAAATGTACTAAAAACCTTGACGACGAATCGTTTTAACGAGGAACGAATGAATTTATAATCGCGTCAACAATAATATTGTCCCGTATATTATCGATTCGGTAATTGGGTCAATACCCTTTATCACAAACGCAATAAATTACCGTGGTTATCGCGTTTCAATACCTCGATTTAAAACAAACATCCGCCGATATATAATATATATATATTTCAGAAAGAAACTTACTCCACGCTGTTTGTTCCGGATTCGGACAGACGCTGATTTTCCACTCGATTGGCGTGCTTCCTCATAGTGACCGTTTGCGTCAAGCTCTCGATTTGAAGGTCGCAAGTCTGCCCACCAAACATCATAATCTCTTACTTGATTTCATTTTTCATGAATTAACGCGATGTAATTAGAATTTTCACGAATTAACGTAGATAGCACGAGCATAATTTGGTACCGAACAAATAATAATTGTTACGTATAGATAATTATAAGAGGTAGTCGTCCAGTTATTGGCCCGTAAACGACGTACTTGGCCAAAACAATGCTTCAATGTTTGGAGCATGGAAAAGTGAGCGTTACACCTAAATTGAGGTAACCCTGATTCCGCCGTAAGCGTTATGTAAATTGATATTCCGTTTTAAATCTTTTCGCGACAAGACATATTTTTAAGGCCATTCGACGTTAAAAAAATATTATTAAAAAAGTATCGTAATATGTAAATTGTGGTAAATATTTTCAGCATACCCTTTTACCGTATTTCACCTCGACCTGAGCTCGCATCGCTTGATAACATTGCTCTAATCTTTGATGAAAGGGTAAAAGTTCCGGGGGTGCTCGGCACTTGTGAAGTTGTACTCCGACTCCCAATAGTGGAATTTGTTCGGCAATTAATCCCTCGAGTTTTAGAAGATCGGAACTTTCCTCCGGATGGGCTCCTCGATAGTCCGAATTCAAGAAAGCCTTTTCATAATTATCCACCCCGCCCATAACAGCGGGATCGAGAACGCCGTTTAATTTCATGCTGAGTGGATTCAATGGAAGACTGGAGTCTGCTCTGAATAATGGAAGAAAGGAAGAATGGTTGACGGAAATTATAACAAATTATTACAAATTCTAGAATTAATTAAATGATGAGAAATATTTCATCGCCGAGCCCGTTTACGCACTTAACGGACTCGCGATACTCGTAGGTGCGTAAAAGGTGTCGGCACAGCTGTATCAGTGCCGCGTTAAAAAGGGTTTGCCTTACCTTGTGCGGGTTAAAATATAGATGTCGAACGTAAAACGACGCTTTACGCCTCTAGTTTGTGTTAACTTCGATGTATATACTCGGTGCGTCAATGGCGAAACGAAGTACGTAAACGGGCTCGCGAAAAATATCTAGTAATTACTCGAGTCATCCGGTAGGAATAACTTGCAGGCTCTTTGGCAGTTTCTATATCCCCACTAGCGAATTCCAAAGAACGAACGGGCAAGAGGACTCGCCGAAATAATTTAGAGGGGACTAAACGATCGATTACGACGACGGCACGTGCCGTTTCTCTGCGTTATTACTTGTCGCAAAATATATAGTTTTTTTTTATTTAAGGTAGTAGTCTGGTAACTTGAGCCGATTTTCATGTCTTTTTTGGAGGGCGTTTTTTCTAGGAAAATAAAAATGAATCGTTTTGGATATTTAGGATGTTTTTATTTACATATTAAAGATACAAAAAAAAATTTGTTTGAAAAAATTTAATAGTTTATTGTTATGATTATTATTATTGATCGAAGTTGGCACCTCGAAAAAAAGCGCGTGGGTGGCCTCGGTGATTTTGGCTCTTGATGTTATCTGAAATGAAAAATTCTTGATAATTCTTAATTTATAGACGTGTCATTCTGGTCGGAACTACTAAAGTTAAATTTCACGGACTCTGGAAAAAAAAAACTTTTTTCCATAGTCCGCCATTTTGTTATTTATCCATGAAATTTAACTTCAATAGTTCCGTCCAGAATGACACGTCTATAGATTAAGAATTATCAAGAATTTTTCATTTCAGATAACATCAAGAGCCAAAATCACCGGGGCCACCCACGCGCCTTTTTTTTTCGAGGTGCCAACTTCGATCAATAATAACAATAATAATAAACTATTAAATTTTTTCAAAAACATTTTTTTTTGTATCTTTAATATGTAAATAAAAACATCCTAAATATCCAAAACGATTTATTTTCATTTTCCTACAAAAAAACGCCCTCCAAAAAAGACATGAAAATTGGCTTAAGTTACCGGACTACTACCTTAAAATACATTACGGTATATCTCCCAAGATTTTCTCGCGCAAGATGCACCGAGGTTGCAGAATTTTTCGCGACTCGACGCCCCGACGTTTGAGAAAACGTCGAATGAGCCAGTAAGAAGTTGGTCTGCGGTAGCGCGCGACAGCCTAAAGGTCGTATCCCGACTAACTCGACAAATACAAGTCACTGGGCGGCAATAAATGTCACGGTATAGCTCCGCGGTTCGTATAAAAAAGTGTAGGAAATTCGATGCTCGGAGGTTTTCAGAGTCATTGATTACGAATCCGAAGTGAAATATGAGAAATTCGAAATGGCGCATTCGATATAGTTAACATGAAAAAACGTCAATACACCCGTACCAGTTTTCGTACGAATATGATTACTCGATGTACTTCCTCTCCGACGTTACTTTATTCGTAACGTTAAATTAATTTTAGATTCGAAATCGGTAGTTCGAAAAACACCCGGATACCCAGTTTCATCCGAATCAAGTGAGTTTCCGCATTTCGGTCCACCGTACGAGGTTTGTTCAAAAAGTATCGAACCTCTGGTTGGCAAAAATAAATTTATTCATTTGGAAATCCGAAAGACTTATCCCCCTCAAAGTAGTCTCCATGGTAAAGTCACCACACGCTTCTCCCAGCGCTCCCGCCATTGTTCGAAACACTTCTGGAACGCAGTTTTTGGAATGGCGAGCAATCGCGCCGTCGCATTCCGCATGGCGTCTTCTCTCGGCTCAAATCGGGTCCCTTTTACCGGCATTTTCAGCTTGGGAATCAACCACAAGTCACACGGAGCCATGTCGGGTGAATAGGGAGCCTGACGACGGTCAGGCTCCCTATTTACCCTCGCCAAAAACAATGTTGCGTTTGGCAAGGAAAGCCTGAATCAAATGCGCAGAACGGGCAGATGCGTTATCACGATGGAGCTGTCAACTTTTCGCTGCCCACAGATCCGTTCGTTTGCGCCGCGCAGCATCGCGAAGGCGACGGAGAACCTTCCGCTAGTACTCCTTTGCGATGGTTTGGCCTTGTGGCGCGTACTCACGATGTACCACACCATGGGAGTCACCGTTTGCGGTGTCCAGCGTGTCCTGTGCGATGTCCAGACGCCATTTCTTCCGCTCCATTGTTAGCAGCTTCGGTACAAATTTCGTGGACACTCTCCTCGTGCCCAAATTCTCGTGCAAAATTGAATGTACCGATCCGATGTTTACCCCTATATCGTTCGCAATTTCTCGGACTATGATACGACGGTCCTGCAAGACCACAGTCCGCATTTGCTCAATGACATTGCCATTCCGGCTCGTTGACGTCCCACCTAAATGTGGTTCATTGTCCACTGATGTGCGACCATTTTTGAAGTGGTTGCGCTTTTTCCTTTATGCGTGAGGTGCTCATCGTCCCCGAAAGCCTGTTGCATCTTGCGAATGGTTTCCTCTTGGGTATCGCCAAGCTTTTGGCAAAATTTGATGCAATATCGCTGCTCAAGTTTTTCTGTCATTTTACAAAAACTGAAATCCGACGACCGCTCACTGCGCGTCTTGACTCGTTGGCCGACTGCCAGCTACCGACCGCTTTCCGCGGGCGGGAACAAATTCACGACTGCGCACGAGTGTCCCCTCTATATCTACGCTAAAGAAAGTCTCCCGCGCTTTATTGGTTTACGCGGGAAAAAATAAGGTTTGATACTTTTTGAACACACCTCGTATATTGGATCTGCCATTTTTACTTTCTAAATTTTAACCTCGCATTCGTAATCGTTCGTATCCGCAACCTCAAAAACCCTTGGGATGCTATTTTCGCTCGAACGAAATCACTTATCAACTTGGTTCGTCATCCTCAATATTGATAAGACGTAAGTTCTCACTTCGGATTCGTTATACTCCCGCGTACCACGTTTCGGTAGATTAAAAAGGGCAAAATTTTGTGCCGCATGGATATTATGCAAAACAACAACAAAAAAAGCGCGTTTGGAGCCGTCGCACAGAGTCAACCATTTTGAATTTCGAAATTTTCAATCGCGATGTGTATTTAGCGGGTGAACTCTGGATATAAAGTTGTAAAAGCTTCGGATTGTAGAAAATACGTTTTCCCGGGTTCGAAGAGGTCCGGCGTATACGCTACACCGGGTTTTGAAGGGATAAAGATTTTCGTCGCGTATTCCCTCGACCCTTCGTGATACCGTAATGATTTCGACGGTATATTCAAATCCGTATACCGTACGGACGCGGTCTCGGAAGATTGAATTGTTTAAAACAAACGATCTACCGTTTCGTATCTTCTTTGAACCGAGGCTACTTTCTAATGACCCTTTCGACGGAATGGTGTACCTGTTCGCGATAATGAGGTCTCTCAGTGCTGTGTTTGTGGCTTCCATCGTTTCAATTGCGTTTCTCAATGGACTAATAAAGTAAGTCTCGCTCGAAGTGACTGGAAACCATCTCAATATTCCGGGCAAAGGATGACTGGAGACGAGGACCGTTCTTTCGAGCCACAGAGACGCAAATTCATTGCTGCCGCTTGCGGTACCGTCTCTATCCGTTTCGCTGCTCGATGTCGTGACCACTGTAGAATCTTTCCGCGGCGCGGGTCGCGAGAATCGAAAGCGTTGAACGTCATTTACGCGATGATACCTGCGGAGCGGATGAGACAAGATCGAGAAAACGAAGCAAAAGAATATGAATATCAATAGACTATTTGAATATGATAAGTGATGGATATGAAGAAAGCTGTAAATTCGCAAATTGGTTTTTCCTAATTTCATACAATGCTCGAAACTTCCCTCTCCTCTAGGAGAAACTATGCTTCTCAATTTTGGCTCTCTCATAAGAGAGCCAAACCTTCACGAAATTTTCTCGTAACCGACGGGTATCGCCAAAGGCGGAAAACAAAACTACTTCGTCCCGTTTCACGCGTCCACCGCTGTATATACGTACAAGGGACGTAAAAAACCCCATGATTATCCAAGTGCCAAAGTGTTCTAGAAGATTCATTACGCGACCGGGTCTACCCTGTAGTATTTTTATCTAAACTTGGTATCGTTATACCCTGGACAAAGATCCCTGCGGACGTCCGCTGGTCTTTTCACGAACAATTAGCAAAAATAAGCGTCTCTCAGGCGGCACCCGGGCCTGTTCCTCCGGTAGTTACCGGAGAAATAATACTAATTACTTATAATAATTGTCGCTCGGAGTGGAATGTTTCTCGCACACGCGTTATCAATAGAATAATTAATTAACGCGAGGAACGGAACGTCGTTACGTTCCGAATGTGCGGACGAGAAAATTGCAATTTTCCGGCCGCACATATCGTCGCAGTCGTTTTGCGAATAGTTTATGACGCGAACGAACCGAATGTGAAAAATACCTTAATACCGCTTCGGCTGTAATTGGTTTCCCACTCCACCGATGTCTTCTTTCATCCATCAATGGCTCGACCTTATTGATTTGAACGTATTGACTATCGGATTCCAGAATTTCCTCACTCGGTGGAGACAATTTGTTCATCTGCTCGGCGTGTGGTAATTGATTCAATGTTCTCGAACAAAAATCGCTGAGGCGTTCGTATTCCTTTCCCCGATAAACGAAAACCTGTAAATTCAATCGAAAAAAGCGAAAATCTTGAACATCCACTTTCGAAAACGCGGCGTAGGGTATTTATTTTTACAAATTCTTTTATCGTGTCGCGTCAAGTTTTCAAAGCGGTACCTTATTTTGGAGGAAAGGCGGATGACCTCGTCCGTAATAGGCAACTCGAAAATATTCGGGTTCGGGCCTCAATTGTTTCACAATGGAATCGTAAAACTTGGCCATTCGTTCGAGGAGAACCGACAATTGCGAATAATCGAAAGTTTCTTCCTCGTATTGTACCGCCAATTCTTTGCACACACCAAGAGCGCATTCCCACATTTTCCCTCTGTCAAAGTACTCGATCATGTCCTTGTACAGTGCTTCTTTTAATTCTCTATGAGTTTGGCACGAGGGATACCTGAAAAACCATTTGAGTATCGCTATCACGATCTTCATTGATAACGCGCGAAAACACAGAAGTGAAATAAAAAAAAAATTCTTATCAATTTTCATTGTAGCGCGTTACAGTTTCGCGCGAATAAATTTTAATTACCGATAGTTTTACCTGTTTGATCGCAACAATGGCGGTAATGGCTGATCACTCCAGGCGAGCAATTGACTGTGTAATTTTAAAGAATACGCCGCTTCCGTGTAATTATCGCATTCAAGATGCAACTCGCAGAGTTTATTAACGTATCTGTAACCAAGTGGTTCTTATCTCCGTTACTTTTTTCATAATTTATTTTCACGTCAAAAACATTCATTTTATTTAAATAAATTTCCAAGCACTCTCATCACTTGCCTGATGTACATTTCTTTTCGATTGATTTCCGAATAAAATTCTAGCAGATTGACCGTACATAGCATTCGATGTTCCTGCGATTCGGAGTGAATAATATCGCGATACTGCAATAATCTTTCCATGAGCTTGGCTACCGTATCAACGAACCGCAAACCTTGTTCCCGCAGAGTCGAATGATTTTCGCAACTAGCTCTCATAACTTGAACCCAGAGAAATCGAAACTGCTCATCGCCTCGTCCGCCTTCTACCTGATTAATCAAAAAGATTACAGTTAAATTTTAAATGGCAGGCGAGAATTCGACCCGCAACACCGAGTCCCAGTGTGAAAAGATCGAACGATGCCGTTGACCGATTCGCGTACCGATCAAATGACTTTAATTTTTTTAATATTTAGATTATAAAAAAATACCGCGTAGTTGCGCTCGTAATATCACCCGTGATCTAAAAATTGTGTGGTTTGCCCAACCGATTACGAACGATCCTGTATAAGCGTTTTTCACAGATAAAATTTAGTACCGTGCGATTAGTATTAGTGGTAATAAAGTGAACAATTTGTTTCATTCAACTTGAAAAAAATGAAAATTTAAATAATTCTAACGAAATATTAAATTTAATCCAGAGAGTGACGGTAGGTGACCGTCGTCCTTTGGATTTTCGTTCACAATTTTCGACACTATCGTTACAACGAAATTGAATTAATAAAGGGGAAATAATTTACAAAAAAACGGGATTACGAATAGAAATTTAAGGAAAATTGTAACGGTCATTGAACCTATGGTGATATTTCGAAAGAACGTGTGAACGTATCGAAAAATACGTCGAGGCTAGTTCGCTCTCGCGAGTATCCGTAATCGCCGAGCGAGCACGGGCAATGACGATAATAAATCTTCATTGAGTTTGGTTTACGGGAATTAAATATACGCACCAGTATGTCGAGTTGGGCGATCATCTCATTTTCGTACTCGATGAAATTAGCTTTCATATGAGCCGGATCGCGTTTCGTATCACCGTAACCCTCAACGATCTTTGAACTGTAAAATTCGCATTGCATCATGTCAAAGAATATGGGTATCGTCGCTTTTCTGAGTTCGGTCTCGGGTATCAGAGTCATTTCGAGGATCGGGCCGACCAGCGTCGGTACGAAGAGAATTTTATGCTGGCCCAGGTTGAACCACATCGATCGAATCTCAAAAGCGGTTTCCCTGCGGTAAAGGATAACGGTTAATTTTATAACCAAGCATTTCCATTAAAAATGAAACACAGAACATTTTTCCACAATTATAAAGAAAGTATTAAGAAGTTGGACGTGTTATAATAATGGCACGGATAATGCGAAGCAACTTGGTGGAAAACGAAAAAAAAATGACGAAAGAACGGGTCACCCGTACCTCCGCATATCTTTGTATCGCGAAACGATCCTGTTCCGTTTAGCCGGGCTGAACGTGTCCAATTGAAGAGCCGGCTGTGTCAGAAATGCTATAGCGCAGTGGAAAAAATTCGACCAGGCTTGCTGCTCGAAATCATTGAAGAAATAATCACGTATCGTGCCCGAAAAGAATCGCAAGCTTTTTAGGATCACGCTATTCTGCAGCATTATCATTTCGCTCCAATCGGCCGGAAATACGTTTCTCGAGACCAAGTCTTTGAAGACTAGCAGAATCTCCATGAGAAAGTCGAGAAGATCAAAACGGGTCCCGAAATGGTTTATGTAGATTTCGTAATGATACTGTTCCATTTGCCTGAAAGTTTGTTTAATGTTATATAGATTTGCATTATTATTATTATTATTATTATTATTATTATTATTATTATTATTATTATTATTATTATTAATTATTGCGGATTATAGCTTTTCACCTTAAAAATTAACAAAAATGCAATTGTTTAGATACTCTAAATAATTACATTTTTTCAATAGTCCATTGGAATCAATAAAAACTCCGATACTGGCGTCTTATTACATAATATTCATTGGAGTTCCTAGAAAGGCATAGGTTTTGCAGCGTAGTCAATGTTCTTAACAACATTTTAAATTTATATTATCGAAGTTGACTTTGTAAAAAGTGCCGCTCCAAACAGCGCGGACATTTCACCGTCCAGTTGGTGAAGAAAAATGTCCTTGAATGGAAAATGTGAATGAACTACGAAATAGAAATTGTCCGATATATAAGGACATGCCAAAACAGTGTATTACATAGTGCAATACATATTACCGCGTCGTTCGGTGAACAGTATAGTTAGAAATCTGAAAGTGCTAAAAGGTAACCGAGTTTCGAGGAAATAACAACAAATATATCGGTCCGAAATTGGGCTCAACTCAGCGAGACTTTACCGTGCTAAGCCTTAAAAAAAATTAATCCAAAGCACAACTAGAGGTAAATACAGCATAAAAAGTGAAATAAACAATAAGAATAAAATGACCCGTAATACCCTAATGTTGTCCAGAAATACCCAAAGTCGCCAATGTGTGCTGTAGTTCGAGGCTCAATAAAATGGCTAAAAATATTTCAACCGAGTACAATCAATTTTCATACGGCATTTAACGTAACATTATTCCCAGATGGAAGGCTAACCGCATCAATAATAATACTAATAACAATAATAATAATAATAATAATAATAATAATAATAATAATAATAATAATAATAATAATAATAAACGAAAAAACTACTCGATAGAATTTATAATTGTAGGAATAATTGAAAAAGAAACGGTGGAAAAACCTTTATAAAAGAAAAACCTAATTGACGGTTGTTTATTGTATACGATCGAGAGACGCAGCGTCTCAAGACCAAATAATTTAACCAAACAAAGAGTGTATTAATACCTGAATATGGAAAACATAACGGAGACCAAATTTCCAACGAGGGGATTTTCTCGATCCATGGAGATCACGGTTTGTATAACCGTACGCAAGGCCGTAAGCATTATTTCCTTAACGTCCGATGTTGTAGATCCAATATCGTCTCTGAACGTGAGTTCAAGAATGTCTGACAAAATCTTCACACATAATTCTACCTATAATCGCGGATAAAAAAAATGACATTTCATATATTACTAAAACTTCCGACATCAATGCTGACGCGCGTCTAACCACCTCGCACGGCATTGTTGCCGTACATCGCGCTAAAAATGCGTGTTCCCTTGTGGGATTGGCGCCATATGGCGCACTTCGTTTATTTTCTATTTGCTGTCGCGACTTTCAGAAAAATACGCTACCAAGAGTTTTTTTATTCGTTGAATATGAATCCAACGTGAATATTTTATGGTTCAAAATGGCGAACCCAATGTTGCGGCAAAAAATAATGATAAAGTGTTGAGTCTTCCTGATTATTATGAAACATTCTATCTAGGATTGTTGTCCATGACTGAATATGAATTCAAGGTCAAAATATCCTTAATCAATATGGCGGATAAAAATACGCGAAAGGTCCACAATCTTTCTTCGCGTCATAAATCCAGTGGTTTTTCGCGTCGCTGAATGCTAATGCGAGGTCAAAATTTCACAATACAAAATGACGAACCCAATACGGCATCGCAAAGTATATAAAAAAAATGATGAGGAAGCAATATGCAAATTTCAATTCGTACCCTGTTTCTCGTCTTTAACTTGATAGTGCGAGGATTGTTTAATTTATAATGCATTTATCGGAAAAAAAAAAAAAAAAATCATAACAAAAATAATGCGGAAGCAACGTTTTAATTGTGCAGCTTCTAATTTGCTTTTTTTTTATGAATTCTAGGTTCCATAACAATGAAAAAAAAATTTCGTTTCGTTGATTGATTTTGACCATCATTTTTAACTTTGAAATTTTAACCTCAAATTCGCTTTCAATGATGAAAAAAAAATCGCAGATACCGCGTGTCTTTAAAATCCGACGACTACATTCGGTGCCGATGGGGCACAAACATTGAAATTTTGTTCGCCATGGAAGAGGTTAATTCTTCGTACAGACCCAAAAAAAAGGCCAGTCAAAAGATACTAGGATGAACGAATATTAAAAACTTGTAAAAACAAATATATACGCATGTATCGAAGATGCGTAATTGCACGCACAACGTTGGACGGTATTACCTCTTCCGAATATCCACGATGTTGATTGAGTCGATGTCGATTTTCACCGAGCAGCCTGGCTACCTTAGCCACGCTCTTTCCAGGTGTACTTGACAGTCCCTTTGTCCGCCATAAACCAAAACCAAAACCAATCAAAAGGAGTAAAACTAACCCTTTGTTACCCAAAGAAAATAGAACGAGAAAAAAAAATCATTGTTTCTCTACGAGTAATTACAGTTTCAACGAGTTCCGCTTACTCCTTCTACCACGAATGTACCACTCAAAAAAGTATTATATCCGAAAACCAAGTGTAATGGAAATTGCATTTTACGCACACGACATTTTCAATAATGAGAACTGTATAACGAGAACTGGAATGAGTTCATAAAAGCATGAAATATGGTTTGTCGTTAATTAATTTTAGACCGATTAAGCGTTTAATTATATATTATCCGATGTAGGGAAAAACGACGAATTTAAAAACGCGATTTATACGATCATTCAATTAACAAAGGTTAATCATAATTCGGTGGATTGCTCGGAATAATAATATGCATTTTGTCTCGGTAAGCAATCCATACGTGCCGTTCGAATAAAATATTCCCTCCGAAACGTGTTATCATTCGGACCGACCAAATGGCGAAGACACAAATTTTCAGCTTTTAATACTCTACAGTCTCTCAAAATAGAGTCGAAAATTGTGAAGAAAAAGTTGTAACAAAATGTATATATGAAAAACCATTGTCTCGCCTCAATTTCATCGATTTTTCGATCCAGTCGATCCGATTGAACAGCGGAAGATTTTGCAATGTGCATGTTATTTTTAATCATTGGCCCGTATTCGAAAGATTTCTCAAATAATTTTCCCTAAATTCGACATACAAGGTCCGATAAATGAGCAGTATACGTGAGCATTGGATCGTTAGGAAATTCCGAAAAAAAAGCGTAAAAAAAGGGCCTTTACACGGGATGACGGCCTTAATGACAACTTTTGTACGATGGGTGATGGAAAATTAACCAACTTATGACCATATCGTTGCTCCAAATTATCGTACGTTAATCGATTCTTTAGGAGGGACCTTCGTCTCTTCGGACCCCAACTCTACGAATGTAATACCGCCGAACGAGTGGCGAGATTTTGCGACTGCCCACCCCGTCACGCCCACGAGCAAAACACTCCTCCAAGCACCGGGGCGTTCGTGGCCAGAAATTTGGGAGTTGGTGTCCGAAGAAACGAACGCTTACTCCTAGTTGAGTAGCACAGCTGATGCCAAGTCCGGGTATCCCGGATGTCGGTCTAAGCAATGGACGAATGTGCCGTCTCGGTCGCGCGAGCGACTTTCTTCTTTCGCCAAGTGGCGGAACATTCCCGAACTATATTGAATTCACACTTTGGTTAGAAAAATTGTTTTGTATTGTTGTAATTTAGGCAACCGATTTCAGAACTTTTCACGAGACCGTCGCATCATGGTTACTTAATGTTTCAACGTGACCGTTGCGGTTGTATTATGGCTTTAGAATTGTAAACGGAACATATTGTAACGATCGAAGAACCGGCTACCGCTACGCAATCAAAACCGATTGTTCCGATCCATTGGGATTTCGCCATGAAAAAAAGACGCAATTACGAAAAGAATATTTGTGTGAGCAATATGCAAAAACGAATATCATTCCATTTCATTATTATATCATTCTCATTTCTCATATTCTTACGGATGTTAAATTTTCTAATTATTCAAATTAAAATACCGGAAGGACTCTTCGCTGTTCGGCAAACAGTGCGCATCATTTTGAGAAGAAACGGAGATTAGGATTTATTTAAAAAACAGAAAACATATCGGGTATATGGGTAAAATTGTTCCCAGAAATTCCCGATGGAAAAAAAAGTATTTTCCTATCGATGAAATTCCGTAACGCGGTTATTAACTTTTCCCAAGCACATAAATTTCTACTGATTTTCTATACCTCATTTATGCCCCAAGTTATTGTACAAGTATCGATAAACATATAATGTATTTGGTACGTGCCGCGGTGTAAATGCTTCACTTGCCAAACCGATATTAATGGAAAGCCCAGTCATGCGCGATAAAATATAAGGAGAAAGTTTGAGAATCTCGCGAGGCACCGGACAACAACAGCGTGCGCATGAGTCAAATCGGCATATATATTTCGAGCAACAACAAAGTATTAGGAAACATTCAGAATTATGAGCTGTTTAATATAATCCGTTCCAGGGATGCCGATCATTCGTGAAAATATTCAAGCGGAAAGTCGAAAGAAAAAGTCCCCTGACGGGTATAGAAGAAGAGAGAATAAGAAGAACGAACGGAAAACGACACAAGACGAGACGACAGGACGAAGAATTCATAGAAAGATCCGTGGCGAGAGTACGCTAGGCTGCACGGCAAGCACGTAATAATGATATGACGTCGTTCATTGAATGTTTTAGAGGCGGATTGATAGTTACGTTTTATCGGCTTGCGTTATTGGGAAACCACAAGCGTCACGATGACATCTGGGAGGATAACTGTCCCGTCCCAGTTCTCACCCCCCAGTGTCCCTTTTAACAATATTATTTTATTGCCGAACGAAGCAACGACCATTCGTCGACTCCGGGGTCGCTTGGAATCCTACCGATAGGCGGATTACATTCGCGCTCCCGTCCAGGTAACTCGCTATCCGTGCTAGGGTAGTAAAATGCCGCCTGCAATATCGGCACAAATACCAAGTTACATAGACGGGAAAGGTCGAGTATAGGGCACCGCCGAATTTTCGTCGATCGATCTTATTTCGAACGACTTTTTTAGGAGCGTCGAGTTTCTATCGGCTGCACTTGAGCGACGATTTTTCACTTGTGACGATCCCCAATAATGGATGCGACGTATACACGAGCAAAACCGGTCGCGCCGAAAATCAAAGAACGGCAAATTCTCGAATTAATAGCGTTAACTATTCGCCTCGAATCTTGAATTCGTAGGTAACGGTTCGAAGTGAAGTATATGGTATTTGTACTTTAAATCAATATTGTTTTTCTACATTGTCTTGTCCACAAGGAGCGCGCTATGGTATACCGTAATGAAGTGATAACTCGTTTGTCGTAACTTGCTTGTACAATTTATGACTTTCATACTTTTCATAACGTTGTGATAAAACCCAGTCGGCCCAATATGAGAATGGTGATATCAAGCATTATCAATAGTAATTATAATCTTGTATTTAGCACGTTATATCGGTTTTCTTCGGCAAACGTTTCGTTTGAATTTCCGCGAATTCCAATTTTTTTAAGCAAATGGCATTCCGTTGAGGCTGATTAAAGTCGACGTGACCGGTTTCACGCCTGCATCCTCCAACTAACATCTAATATTTGATGATGTTCGTTTAATTTAATGTATGTCCGAGGTAAAAAAAATAAATAAATTATGATCCGTAACATCCTGTAAGAACATACCTCTTCCTTGGCTTCGAGCAGATCCCGCACGAGAATCGTTATTCTAGGTAATAGAATAGCCCGACAATCCGGATTCAGAAACAATGGACTGTGCACGATATCGTTGACCGTCATCATTTTTTGTTTCGTCAATCTTCCAGTTGGCAAAGTCACCAGCAAATCCGTCAATATCTTGCTCAATTGCTTTCCACTATATACTCGAAGAAGATGGGGTATTGTCGTGGGTAAATATTTTAGACAAGCCCCTTGAACGAGTAAAGTTCCATCGGTTTCGTGGCTCATGAGTTTAACGATCGATTCCAGCAATTCCGTGAGCGTTTGTGAAAACTCTTTTTCATCCTGGTCGAGCCTAAAAATTATCATAAGCTCATTAAACCAAGGAACTAACTGTTTTGCTCAAGTTGGAAGCGTTATTGTCAGTTTCATTTCAGACACAACGAAAGATGAACAACCCCCTTCGTTTCGTTTTCGACGGGGCCAGCTTCACCATACGAGCAAGGTCATTTCCCGTATAGCGAAGCTGACCTCCGCAACTTTTGTGCACGGCGGCTAGCGGCGATATATATACACAGGGTGTCCCAAAACTAGCACGTCAGAGTGACACGGCGGTTAGATTGACCACGGGCCTATCAGAATAAACAGATATGACCTCGGTAAAAGTTTCAAATGGTTTTCGAGAAAAATCGCCTTTTTTGATTTTTTCGGAAAATCGCTACCCAGTACTTGTTATTCCGCTACCATTCCTATAAAAGGCCAAATCGTAAGCAAATCAAAGTTCAAATTCACGGCAAATCGTAAGGAAACCAAAGTTCAAATTCACAGAAAATCCTAAAGTGGGCCAGAAAAACAAACGAAAACAGCGAGATAACGAGAATAGCGTTTTTCCGGAAAATAAAAAAAAACGACTTTTCTCGAAAACCATTAGAATTTTACCGCTGTCATATTTGTTTATTCCGATAGGTCCGGAGCCAATCTAACCCCCGTGGCACTCTGACGTGCTAATTTTGGGACACCCTGTATATAGATATATGATTCATTCCACCAATTCTCACCTAATCTTCCGAGACTGAATTTTCAATTCGTCTACCATTCTCACATCTGATTGTACACAATGAGCAGTGATGCTGTAGCAAATTAGAACGCGTCAACTCTAATGATTCTTAAGAGAATTGACAAAAATGTATTTGCACGTTTAGCAAAATATAGCTAAGCGCGAGAGTCCAAATTTTTTTTTTAACTTTCAAAAGTCGCTCGTTCGAATTTTGTACTGAAAGTTTTTAGATTTTTCTTCAGACTAAATTTTATAGAGTTGGATGACCATGGGACGACAAATAAATTAAGGGTACAATTGTTTTTTCTTTTCTCTTTGGATCCTATAAATTTGTCAATAACTTTAATCGATTCGCGTAAAAATGATGCTATAGTAATTCTAGGTACGGCCAGTAGTTTTCGATGTATGTAAATTTGATTCTTTTCTTTGTTTTCAACACAATTGAAAAAAAAAAACGTCATATAGAAATAAGCATTACCGTCAATCCACTTACTCTGTAAACAATAATCTCGATTCTACAACAAAACGCATACAGTACTGCAAACTCTTCATAGTTTTCAATAACAAATCCCGTTCTTGTCCATCATTGGTGCTTGCACTATCAATTCTTTTTCGTAACACCGCGATTAGTTTTTTATAGGCGAGAGTTGCGGAAAAGCTTTCGGATATGTAAAGGTCAAGAACCGGTTGAAAGTGTTGATATTTTCTATCCGACACCAGACCGATTATGTATAGTATGCACTCGAAAACCATATCGTCGTAGTCATCACTGTCGGAATTGCTCATAAGGATATTGAACAGTGCGTCCAGCACATCCTGCAAATGAAAAAGATTATTATTAATGTAAATGCCCGTGGTCACTTGAATTAATAGTTTTTTTCTCATACGAACGTATCAAGTAAAATCTTATGATTTTTCCGAGTGGTATAAATTATTGCACCGGAAAATTATAATATTGACTAGGAACTATTGTTGTAATAAAATTATAAAATATAGTAGAAATATAAACGATGGTCTAAAAAAATGGTGGCACTGGTTCACAGATAGGAGTTACAGAATTCGATATTCTTTTAACTGGCGTTACACGCGCGTCCCAGGCTTCGAGAACTTTTTGCGCGTGTAGGAACAGTGGAAAAATACTCACTTGCAAGAATTTCACAACTTCCTCACCGTCGACTTTCATCAAAGCGGCCAAAGATTCCTGTAGATCCGTCGGACCGGAAGCCCAATTCAAAAGACCCAGCAAATCGACGTTTTGCGTTAATTTTGTTGAGCAAACGTTCGTGGCGATTAGGAAACTATCTTTTGTGGTTAAACTTAAAGGTCCTAGCGTTGGTTTCTTTTCTACGTTCAATTCGGCCTGAACATTACAAATAATAATGTAACGCAAATTCTCAAATATCTTAGATAATAATATGAAAACGTGGATTAAAAAAAATGAGAAATGGCGAAAATCTGTGAGACAAGTTGGACTTGGATGAACCACGGCATAAACAATCTCGAGGTAATCCGGATAAACGAATTATGAATCGCGTATCGCTCAAGGCGAGTCTAAATTCTCTCTGCTGCACGCGATATCTCTCCCATTTGAGCGTTCGTCCTCTGACTTTAGCCTCGCCTTAAGGGATAGCGGTACGTACAATTGTAGGTAGCCCGTTATGCGTTCGCGATAAAAGTAATTTTCCGAACATAAATCTACTCACCAATTCGCTCCTCGTTGCGGGTAGTTTTAGATATAAATTTTCATTTTCCTCGTACTTCTTATGTTCTAATTTGTAAACCAACAATTCGTGTTGGGTGTCTTGAAGTGTCGTTCCATTACGTTGCATCAATCTCACGTAACTTAGAGCGAATGGTTTTTCTGACTTGTCCTTAGCTTCGGTTGAACTTCGATGCTTGAAGGTAAATTTCAAATGCGCCTGCTTGAATTCTTCGATTGGAACGGCGATTTTGAAGGTTTCGCACCACCTCGGCTTATCCTCGTGATAATAAATAACGCTACGGTATTCATCGATGACGGATGCCCCACCCCCAAGTGTCATTACGCCTGGAATCTGTATTCCCCGTTCGTTGCATACTTTTACCTAGAATTTTCCATCAGCCGTTATGTATTTGTAAATTGTGAAACACGATGGCGCTTGGGATAAATTATGAATTATTTTATCCCGCCTCGTGTGTTTGGGTTTATTTTCAACTGAATAACCGGAAGTGAGTCATCGCGAATTAACAGCAAATACATTATCGCTACTGGCGCCCATTTACGATCCGAATGTAGTATCATGAATTGGGAATAATGAGGCCCGGTTATTGTTCGAGTGATTAACAGATTCCTGCGACAAAAGTTTTTTTCAAATTTCATTCTTAATCCTGTTTTTTGTAAATTCCTCGCTCCGTATATCAACTTGAAACTTGTTCCGGATTGTCAGGGAGATTTTACGAACAATCTTTGGTTTCTGATCTTTGATTATAAAATGTAACATATCGTGGCTTATTGGAAATATGATCGCTAGCTTCTTGAAAGATTTGACACACGTACGGCTCGCCATTTTGTTAAATCATCACTTGAAATTTTAAAAAAAATATGTTTAGTATTGGCCGACGTAGCGCAATAAAAATACGTTTTTAAAAATAAGTACGGAATGTTGGGGTGACAAATCGATGTTCCATGATGCAAAACTCACAACTTTCCGCCACCGTTGATCCGCATAGCTCTCTTGTAGCCCGTCCCTCTTAACCCCCTTAAATATTCGTACAAGGTAAATCGACTAATGAACGAACGCTTAAGGAAAAGTTTTTCTCTTATTCACGAATAAACGTGTTGCAAAAGTAAAAGCCAGAACGCGACATGTGCCGAACCAAATTCTTTCTCATTTGCATAGCTTTTGGTCACGTAATCACGAACATTTGTGCCACAGACTTTTCATGCATTTAGAGACACGAACTTGATAAAAATAATTTCTTCATACATCCGAGGTCGTAATCTCGGAAGATGTACGCGAATTTTCTTTTATCTTCAATCGCTCATCTTCGTTTCATCGGGACAAACCGTTTTGGAGGATTTCAAGCCATTTGAGAATTTTAAATGTCATGTTTTCCGATAAAAAATATCCGTATACGTTTGACAAAATTTATATACGCCTCAAAACATAAACTAATCACCACCTTTTCACACGAGACATCTTCGGTAATTATAACAATGTTTTTTGTTACTCAAAATATTATACAAAATATGATTCTAAAACGCCAAAATATCAATTATGATTGAAATATCAAGGAAGATACAGTTATACGGCAAAACCTGATTTCAATAAGAATCATATTTTTTTATGTGATCGGCTAGGATTTCTATAAAAATTACCAGCACTTCGGGGAATGTTGTTATTCGCCCTATCCGATGACAAATTATTGGAAACAACTATTTTTCCGTGATATTATTTCGTGGCGGCAAATGAATATTTTTTTTCTTAACTACAACCGATTTCGTGGATAAAAATGTGAGTAGTGATGGGAACTACGATAAACAGCTTCTGAGCCATGCATTTTGGAAGTTTAACCAATCGAATATTTGAAAATAGCTACCTCAAAAACTAGCGACGTAGATGATGCGCGATACTCTTTACGTATAAATGTATAATTAACAAAAGTTTTGGTGAATAATATCTCTTATCGCGGAACATCCAAAAATGGAACGGTTTTAATTTAAAAGTGAAATTAATATTACAGCTTTTTACATCTCCGACTGAAATTTCGAATACTTTGTAGACTATTCCGAAAAATTAGGCATTAGGAATTTTTGATATTTTGAATACTGCCAAATTGAAAAAAATAAAACACGCTTAAGAAATTTGTATCGGAGTGGGGTGAACGTGACATCGTATTTGCGTGAAAGATTGATTCCGACATAAAAATCGGCAACCCCCTCTACCACCATTATCATCGGTAGTTAGCTATTCCGGCCGAAATCTCGCCGCCCCCCGACATAAAAACAACTATTTTACGCCATGACTTCGAATGATTATTGTTTTCCTTATATTTTTTATTCCTCATTATTTTTCATCAGTGTGGGAAGGTCAAGTACGAAAAAGTACCGATTTTGAATAAACTTTCGATAAGAAAATATTTTTTAAAATCATTCCAATAGAAAGACTGTTTGTGCGTAAAAATTGTACTTTCGCGTGGACTATTCGAAAAAAATGAAGTGTCGAGGGTTTTGGGCATGTTTAATATTGCCAAATTAAAAAAATTAAACACCCTTAAGAAGTTTTTCTTCGCCCGGGTTGTACGTCTCATCTTATTTGGGTGTCAGTTTGATGACCGAATAGAAATTGGCAACGCTCATTGTCGGTATTATTGTTTTATTCACCGAAATAAAAAGTCATCACTAAATAAAACTCTAAGGAAGAATAATAATCGGCGGGAAATTTACTCCTCGAGTTTTCGAGAAATTTACTCCCTTAAATTGCACCAAAATTCGCTCGGTGATTTTCGTAATGTTTCGGAATGATCAATCGCCGATGAGACAAGAAAACGGAAAAAACTCGTTTGGAAATCCACTTACCGTAACTTCAACGTTTTTATCAGTCGATTTAGAACCTTTGCTGAACTCGCCGGATATCAATGTCAAATATAAATCGTTTCGTACGTCGCCCGGTAAAATAACTTCGGGAAAGCCCATTTTTCGCGCTACTGCGACGTTTCCCAGGACCAAGTGAGGATTTTCTTCGCGTACCTACGACGAATTGAATTAATGACATATTCACTTTAATCAAATTGGCGAAGATAGCCGTGGCACGAAAACTTGTAGAAAGAATCGTTATGGAATTGTAATACGCACTTGTCTGGTGTCCCCTCGTAGCAGTTTCAAACTCGTCCATAATCCTTGACCCCCGGCAATGCTTCCACCGTTAATTGCATTATTTTTCTGTACATTAACTTCTTTTTGAGCAAGAATCCTTCGTAAAGTTCCATCCAAGGTGTCCTTTTCACAGCATCTGGATCCAAACAGAAATTAACAAACAAAACGTGACCTTCGCAATCCCTTCGGACAGTGTAAACCCACGGCCGAGGCTATTTTTGCATTAGCGTTTCTATCGTATATCTTTTCGGTTTCAGGTTTTCACGTCCTTCCCCCTTTGTCCCCCCCCCCCCAGTGTAGAAAAGAGTGAACGAATGTTTGATATTGAATTCCCTAGAAATCGATAAAAAGGGTTTAGATTTCAATTGTCTTAGATTTTCAATTATTGTAGGAAATAGCTTTTTTCCTCTACCATTCGGAAGTTTATAACTGCCGGGCCAGCACTTGATACGCGTATAAGCCAAGGGGCAAACGTACGTCGGTAACGGATCGAGAAGAATCGGTTAAGGGATTCGTATAAAATATCGTATAAATCTGGGGATTTTCATAAGATTTTAATTAATCGAAAAAAAATGTTGCGCTTGCCAAGGTTACTAAATTCCCGAATCCCAATCATGATCTTTGTAGCCTGCGGTATAAAAAAACTCACGCGCTCATGGTGAAAGATTCGAGAACAAAGTGAAATAATGATTTTATTTGATTTGATAACTTCCCGATCCTAGAGGGAAGTTATTGTAATGACCCCGAAAATCGAAAGTGGAAATTTCAAAATATCTCCACGTTTCGTGACCCCTAGAATCATTCTAACACGTTTTTGAAAACATGTCTTTCCGTGTGTGTATGGACGTATGTGAGTAAAATTTTGTCGAACGTTATGTCACGAATGAATGGAGCGATTCGATTCTTCGATTTTTTTTTTAACGAACGCTCTTGACCTAACTTAGAGCGGAAAGGACGGTGGGATTTAAAATTTTTCTTTTGCATTCGATGCGTCTCCATGGAACTCAGACTTGAGTAAACTATTGGCGAAATCGTCTAAACGATTGCTGAGTTATTGCGATAAAACTTGTGAAAACGCCAAGAAATATTTTTCCCCAAATCGAACTCTTTTTTCTGGAACAACTATGTATTTTGATTTCTTTGACCATTTTTTCACCAATAAATAATTTATATATTCATGAAAAAAAAAACAAATAGGGGCAATTAAAAATAATCGATCGAATTTTTATACGTTTTCATGCCCCTCGTGGTGGCCTAACTAGCAAGATCAAAACAGCATAAAGCACGAGGGATGATCGGGAAGTTATTGGCTCGACCCGCTAACGGTCGCATTCACCTCGAACCACCGTTTACAACGCACCCCCTCGTGGGAGCGAGCGCAGCGAGCGACCAGCAATGCACCTCTTACTTTGGCCCTCTCATTTATTTTTGCGTTCAAACTTATACCCTCGCGACTTTTAGCGTATTACTCCCTCCAAACACTCCCTATCCGTACGACGCCGAACTAACCTACCTTCCGTAGCATCCGCAGCTGATTTTTTAGCTACACCGCGTCCCAATCGCCGTGGATACCGGGAAATACCGGAAAACCCGTGCCGATTCGAACGGCTTATTTACTTTTATCAAGTTTCAGATGCGCTACCATCTGAAACTCAGGAAAACCACCTCCCGCTCGATAGTCGGCGCGGAAGCCGGTTCGCGGCTAAGCGATCACCCGTCCCGGTACTGACCACGGTCGTTAATACCGCAAATACCGCTTATCACGGGAGACCGCCGAAGCCGCGCACCGACCTCACGTTCACTGTTCCTCGGTGGAAGCTCGATCGTTTAAAAATCATTATCGAATATCCGAGTAAGGTAATTGGTGCTTACTATAAAAACGGAATGAAATGATGATGCTCAACGTCGCCTTCGAGTTTGCCAGCGATGTACAAGGTGATATCCATCGCCGCAACCCCGAACGGTCGTCTCATATTATCAAAACACTTTGTCCTCTGATTGATCTGTACGATGCTCGATCTTCTGTGATCGATTTCCTTGGCTTCCATTCCACCAACGCGAATAACGTAACAAACGAGATAAACTTTGTCCCTGAATAGGTCGCGCGAGCCCAAATCCGTGAACAAAACTCGCAAATTATGGAGCTGATCGATGTCACGCGCGAGTCCTTCTTTGCTCCAAGAAACCACGTAGTTTTCCGTTATAGCCTTTAGTTCTCGTCCGTCATAAAGTGTCAACAATAATTCCACATCCTCGGCCATTTTGCATACAAAATTTCGCACGCTTACGAAAAAAATATGCGAATATACGGGAACTTGGGATTTCGAGGGTTTCTTCTTGGTCTCCGTTGTTGCCTTCCTTATCATTTCCGCAGCGGTTTCGTGGTGGTAATACAGTTGCATCGTACTCGTTTTCAAAGGATTCAAGACATTTCCGTGCTCATCACGGACAACCATGTCCAGGCCCAACAACCGATTTCCGGTGTCTATTCTCGCCGTGGCCAAACGCTTCATATCCTTCAATTCGTCGACCGTCAGGGTACCGCTGAGGATTTTACTTCTGTAGCATATCAACTCGAGTATCTGCTGTTGTATCGTCGCAAAATTCTCCGAGTTTGTCTGTGTGTAACCGACCATCAATTATAAAATTTGACCGAACGTTCGTGTACGGAAAGTTGATTGAGGGTGTTAAATAGAGATTGGATCGATCGTTAATTCCTACGAATGAGTGAAAGATACGCGCTAGGCCGGATAACGCGTGTCTCCTAGTTGCACAAAGCATTTCTTTCGATTAATAAACAACAACAAAATTGTGTATAGAAAAACTTCAGGTGGAATCATCCTCATTAACGTTACTAACGTTGCTCGCATTTTATAACTTCCGGTTTTTGTGCGTAACATTATCGCAGAGGGAAGATCGAAATTGATACCGTGCCGACTCAATCGTTGGCACGGTCAGGGACGCGTGAAAAATATTTAATCGATAAAGAGAGGACGAATCGAAAGACTCTGGTACGAAGTTAAAAATGATAACCCGCTCCGAGTCTTAGTTACCGGTATGTCCGTAAAAGCTCGTCGATCGAATGCTTCAATTTTATCAGAACCGTAGGACGCGCTAATCGACTCGTGTATTCTGGAAATTATGGATTCGTATACTCACGACGAACAAATGCTTCCAATGATGACCCCATTCCCTCAATACACTGGTAATTTCATGCATGAGAGTCTCCATGTTCATTGATTGGGTCATAACGTGTACGTAGGATTTGGGAAATATCCCCCAGGTACCCTTATATTTGCTGCATCCGTAATACCAATCTTGGTATTCTTCCGATATCTGGACAACATCTCCCACCATGAGGTGCAATCGACACGGTCCTTCTTCCCCAAAATTGTGGATAGCTGTAACCAAAGTATTACAACATAATTTATGACTTTTTAGTATAACTTAACGAAGAGTGCCCGCAAGTGTTTGAAATCTCTCATTGGACCTATAGCTATTCCAGAGGACATGCACACCTAGACGGGAAAAAAAACTGTAGATATACCGTAATAATATATTTAAGAATACAAAACATTATCTTTTAACTCATATATCATGAAAATGGCGGAGCTGTGGCGGAACGTTACGGCAAGGTTGCGGCGGGAGTCCGAATCGGTGTGCGGTCTAGCTTCCCGTAGACTTTGATCCGCAACAAAATTGAAAACATTTTTTCAGATAATACACGTGTAGTTTCTATTTGGCACTAATTAAAATGGAGAACATGCAAATTTAAAAAAATATCACGCAATTAAAGAAAAAAATGTAGTGCCTTTTTTCTAAATTTGTACTTTCTCACCCTGATCCTGTTCGATATGATCCACTATTATTTATATGATTTTACTAACGCAAGAAAGGACTCGCAATTTTTTTCGATTTTGTCGCTACAACCATATTTTCTTTAAACTCTTACAAAGTTATGGAAAAAACGGCCATTTGTATTTTTCTTTTCAAACAATTTACACAAACGCTGTGTTACAAAACAAAATTTCTAAGCCATAGTGCAGAGTCGTAACTTAATTTTGTTTTTGATTTTTCAAATAACATTTTTTTTCATCTACTCTTTTATGATTACATATTAAATTACGAATTAAAAATGTACTCAATAGAAAATAAAAAAGTTATCAATTACAGTGGTGAGAAGTGTAAGTTCAACCTGATGGCATTTCATTCGCTTATACAGTTAAATTACAGAACTTTTTAAATGACTACTGTTACTGTGTAAATTCCGAAAGTTTTCAAAATCTATTTGGAATTTGAGAGGATTTTATGCACTGTGTTTTAAATTTGCGCAGGATTGCAAACAATATGATGAAATGATTAATCGTTAGTTCGAGTCGCATTGATTTCTTGTTTCGTCATAAAGGAAGCTTTTGTTTCGTGAAAAAAAAAATGGTGTGTTTAACGTCAATATATTTGAAATGTTTAAAAACATGGAAAAATCACATTTAAAAATGTTTGGATGAATGAGTGTGTGTGTGTGTGTGTGTGTGTGTGTGTGTGTGTGTGTGTGTGTGTGTGTGTGTGTGTGTGTGTGTGTGTGTGTGTGTGTGTGTGTGTGTGTGTGTGTGTGTGTGTGTGTAACTTCGAATTGGTTCGACCTTTCGGAATGAAATTTAGCGGCTAACTGAATCAGTATCGGTCCTGCGTTCGCTACGCTTTTTGTGACAATTAACGAATTATTTTTAATTTTATGAAGAACGATTAAGGTTGAGCGTAACGAGAATCCATGAGACGGCTGTGATTATATCGAATTTACAATAATTGGAAAAATGTGGGCTTTACAATACATGTATGGAGCCAAGCTACGTGTTAAAACTTGCAAGTTTGTTTCTCGAAATTTTACAAAACCCTAAAGTTTCATCCAAGACGAAAATTGCTTTCGAGAAAGCAACTTGCAGCTTCATCTACGACGTTGCGGGATTGGTACTGTACACTGGCGGAAAGCATTTATTTACATGTACCATGTCCTTTCCTTGAAAAAGTCCACAATGAATTCATCGATCGATCGCATCGATTTCCGAGAACATCTTTTGCTTCGTCGTAATCACTTATCAGTGAAAATTTCACGGTATTTTTCAGTAAATTGGTGGGTGGAGAAGCCCGATGAAACAACGCCCAGGGAATCGTTACTTGGCGATCGGTAGGTAGTCGAATACTGTAATTTATAATTTTGTACTTTGTACATTTTCAATTTGTAAAAAATGAGATCTCACCCTGCGCTATGGCTTAAAGAATTTTGTTACGTGACCCGAAAGTTGTGTTAATTTTTTGACAAAAATTAATACGGACGTTTCTGTTTTACCTTTCTGAAAATAAAAATAGTTGTAGCGATAAGATTTAAAAAAAAAAGTTGAGTGCTTTTTTGCGTTAGTAAAATGATATAAAAAAATAATGGACCAAATCGGACAGGGTCCGGGTCAGGGGTTGGTCGAGTTGTTGCGGAATACCTCGTATACAAATGATTTTGTAATACATAACTAAAGATGGAGACACAGAATTTAATCGCACCCAAGGTGAAAAAGTCAAACTAGCCAAGTACCTTTTATTTTGTTTATGTTAAAAAACATTCCTCTACATCCGTTATTGTTTTTATATTTCTTATACTTTATACGTCGAGCATGTTTGGATAGTTTTTAATTTTGGCTCCTAACCTAAATAACGAGTGTATGATGAAAAGAATAACAATGTTTAATCAGGAAACTGTACGTACTTGACGATACGTGCATTGGATATTATTAATTTATTTAAGAACTTCCGAACGGGTCAGTAAAATCAATATACTTTGGTACGTAGTTGTCTCCAATTTTTGTATACCATTTTTGGTTCGGGCACGACAGCCCGGAGGATAATAAATAATAAAAATCATCATGGATAATGATAATTGCAGCTGAATATCAAATCAATTGATATTCGATTGTACACATTTGAACTCTAGATTATTGTGAAAATGAAGAGCGTTTCAGTTTGAAAGCAGAAAAAAATGTTCCAGCTGAAAAATAACATTCTACGGTCGCTTTTTTCGACAATAACAGATAACTTATTTACGTTAATCTTTGGAATAATCGAACGCCTAGAGTAATTAGCAATGAGTGCAAACTATAATTGGGAATAATACAATTGTCATTTATCATGAATAACAAGAAAGGCCTATAATGATAATTCCCAATGGAAAATAAACATGTCCACAGAACGGAAATAGGAAAATCTCTATAACCGCATACGGTTGTAGGCACCACCCAGGATGTGGAAATCGCTGCGCTGTACGGCGTAACATAACTACGACGGTACTACCAGCTATGACCAAGTTAATATGCACTCGTAACTTGTAACGAAACTTATCGTTTCGGAATACAGAAATGCAGGCTCACCCACGGCTAAGTATTCCTCGATTCTTTTCCATATCGTTGCCATTCTCGTAATAAAAAGCACACGCGTTAATATACTAATTAAACTATGTACAAAGTTTTTATGTACACTAATAACATGATAAAACCGCAGAATTTCTACGGCCGTAAACAATATACGTATATAGATGTATGAAATGTATGTGTGTGTTTTGTTGTTTAACTCGACGCTCGACACAGGTCGACATCATAAATGACAAGCCATGACAAGCGTACGCGTATCAATGCGTATCCCGGAGAATCGGGGAGAATCGCGGAACCGATCAGTGCTGAGATTCTGCACTTTTCTACCGACAACTATTGGTGTCGTTAGCGAGCGACAGCCAATTGCAAGGAAGATTCCAGGGGAAAGGCGCGACTCTTATAGGCTATCGCTCGCTAACGACACCGATAGTTGTCGGTAGAGAAGTACAGAATCTTAGCTCAGGGAGGCCCCCGTGTGGCCACACGCGGCCAAATTCGGTATAGACATTCGGGGGGTAGAAATATGTGCGAGCCTTTCCTTTTATTTGTGCGGAATAAAGGCCGTGGCGCGATGTGAGGGAATAAGAAGAAATAGGAATAAAAATCAGTCAATCGTCACGCACTTTACAGAAGTTACTTTAGTGAATTTTTATTTCTATTTCTTATTTCCTCGCACCGTACCAAGGGCTTTATAGAAAGGGGTTGCTATCGGATGGATTAAATATTTTCATCATATTTGTCGAATATGATATAAAATAAAGCGTTAAACGAGCGAGTCGACAAACATGTTACCGACATTACCGTGTGCACCGACCGAACGTTTCGACACATTGGTGCGCCTCTTGCCGAATGGACTACCACCGAACCAATTCTGTGCTGGGATTCTCTACTTGTCTAGCCTATGAGAGTCGCGCCATTCCGCTGGAATCTTCCTTGCAATTGGCTGTCGCTCGCTAACGACACCGATAGTTCTCGGTAGAAAAATACAGAATCTCAGCACTGGCTTTTTCCCGACAATCTTCTAATAGCACAAGCTGCCTTCAACAAAGGCGGACGTGCCCGAAAGCTTTCGCCGATATTCGATTTTGATAAAAAACAATTCGATAAATTTTATTAGTCCACCGTGCAGTTATCTTCGATCCGCCGTAGTACGGTGAACCTCTGTAAACTGTACACTCTTTGAGCTCGCGAGGGGCTCTACGATTGCCCGAGGAACGGTTACAAGGGAATCTAGGCACGTAAATAACATTTTTCCGGCCAAGTTCACAGCATATTCTATTTTCGATTTCTTGTAAAATCTATTTTAAATCCCGTCGGTAAACCGCAGAAATTATCACAAATAATACTCTTCAGTAATACATAGACTTTATTTCTTTTCTACCAGTAATATATGTATGTCAACATTTCTCTCTGCTTCTTCTCTATCCGTATGTGCGTTTGTAAATTTTATAATGAAATGTATTTTTTATTAAAAACGTTACTTTTATTATTATCCTTTAATTATTAATAATAGAAATCTTTATAAAAGTTACATAATATCCGTCTATTTATGCGCTTCCTTTTCATCGTTACATTTTCACAAAAATCACAAAATTGACTGCCTGCGTCACTGAACAATTGTTATAATGTTAGCACAATATGTAATTAAGTACTTAACCAACGGTTGGACGTTGGTTAATCAGCATGACGATACTAATTTAGGCCAAAACAGTTTGCAACTTTTTCCGTTCTCAGCCAAAATTAATGATGTTTTATTATTTTATGAGCATTGTGAGTGTCCTTTAAATATTGTATTGAAAAGTTTCGTGTCAATTCGGTTAAAAATATCAATGAAACGATAAAAATATTCTAATATATTTTAGGCTGTATTTGATAAGAGGCGGGAACGGCCATTTTGTTGTAAGGTGTCATGGCCGAAATCGGAGATCCGGCTGACACACCTCTGTGAACTTGGCCAACTGATTTTGACTTTATGAAATTTTGTTTAGTTCAAACGTTTGTTGGTCGTTTGTTAGTTTAATAACAACGTTCGGTGGTCGGTAGTTTTTACAGGGAAGCACACATAAAGTATGGTGTGAACTTGGCGGGAAAATATTTATTCAGATCGCACTGAGGTTTTATAGGGGCCTAGTCGATGCGTAATCGTTTGTAGGTTCCAAATTAACCGAGTACAACGTTTGTTGGTTCGTCGGTTCTCGAAAAAAGCTAAAAAACCTATCGGGAACGTGTCACTGATTTTACCAGACCCGGTCATATGACCGCGGGAACTTGACCGCACGATAATTATTTTTAAAGCGTTTTTTAAAACGTTTCAATGAGGGGGCTTAATCAATTCGGAATTGTGTGTAGGTAGATAATAATCGTATTAGAACGTTTGTTGGCCCTCGGTTTGATTGGAATATATAAATGACCACACGTTGTCTCGCGGAGTGTCTCGAAAAAAAATTTTCAGCATTTCTTCGGTATTTGAAAATAACGTTTTTTTTCTTCAGATTTTCAAAAATAGCCGATGATTCTCGTGGATAAAAGTTGAAAAAGTTTCCCTTGGTCTTTTAGGATTGGAAGAGGGACGTAACCATTAATTAATCAAATTCGGGAGCTTCAAGGTCGACCAATTGGTCGAGCTGCCACGGAACGCCCTATATACGTAGCTTCGCTCGACTGACGTAGTGCGGAGCCCCGAGGAGCGTGTATCGTGAACGCTACTCTCGAACGTGGTCCCGTACTTTGCGTTGTTGCGACCAAAATCGGGCAAAAAGGTAGAATAAACGTGGTAACAGATGGAAATACGTGACGGAAAATTACGCGAATTTTCGGTCATTGTATTTTGGTGAAAATTTTTAATCGCGAACGGTTCGTTATCGCGGGAAGAGTGCTCGGAATCACTCGGTTGGACAACGTTGGACGACGACAAAGAGAGAGAGAGAGAGAGACGTCACGCGATATTTACTAATACAGAGCTCGGAATAAGCTGCACAGTTCGGCCCCGGCAGGAAGGCTACACCTCTATTACCCCCTCTGCCACGTAACGCGCGGCGGTCACGGCGGCGAGCGCGTCATCTCAGGAGCGTTCCGATCAAAAAAATACATGGCACCCGCGACAAATTGTCATTCAAATATTTTATCGTTTCGTAATATTATATTAATTAATCATTAAAAATATAATTATTTACCACAATTTTTTATTAATATCGCATAATTATTAAATGATTTTAAGAATAGTTTTCCACATCACCCGTGCGGTACTATTGCAGATGCGGTTTTTTTAGAGTGGTTTCCCCAGGAGGCCTACTTCACTGAAAATTAATGCAATGATGAAACCTGGCTCAGTACGAAAAACGAAGAATGTATAGCAACCCATTTTCCGACAAATATTAATTAGATCGTCTGATTTTTTTCTGTAGAAGATTCAACTAGGGACGGTACATCCACAGAAATTTTTGCAGAACTTGCTCGCATTAAGGAGATCGATGACGCATCGTTAATGGACGAACGTTTGTCTGTGTTCGTCAATTTTTTCCCTTGATGTCAAATTATCTTTGAAGAACATGATTGCGATAATGGCGCAGGTTGTAATTTTATACAATTTTCAAATATAATTCATTCTTTGATAAGTCAATTTGATACGCGTTTTAGTGATTTTGAAACGCTGCGAAAAGATTTGATACTCTTTGAAAATCCTTTCACTGTGCAAATCGAGGAACAAAGCCTATAACTTCTGGCAGAATTGTCCGTTTTGCAAAGTGATATTTCGTTAAAAGCACGGCCAGAAAAAGGGATTGACTTGTTCAAAATTTTAGATTCGTCGCGTTACTCACGTCTTAGGGATTTCAGTCTGCGAATTTTCTCCATGTTTGGGTCCACATATTTATGCGAATGCTCGTTCTCAAAAATGAAATTGACGAACACAGATAAACGTTCGTCCATGAACGATGCGTCATTGACCTCCTTAATGCGAGCAAATTCTTCAAAAATTTCTGTGGATGTACCGTCCCTAGTTGAATCTTCTACAAAAAAAACTCAGACGATCTAATTAATATTTGTCGGAAAATTGGTTGCTATATATTCTTCGTTTTTTTCCTACTGAGCCAGGTTTCATCATTGCATTAATTATCAGTGGAATAGGCCTCCTGGGGAAACCACTCTAAAAAAACCGCATCGGCAATAGTACCTCACGGGTGATGTGGAAAACTATTGTTAAAATTATTTAATAATTATGCGATATTAATAAAAAATTGTGGTAAATAATTATATTTTTAATGATTAATTAATATAATATTATGGAACGATAAAATATTTGAATGACAATTTGTCGCGGGTGCCATGTATTTTTTTGATCGGAACGCTCCTGAGATGACGCGCTCGCCGCTGTAGCCGCCGCGCGTTACGTGGTAGAGGGGGTAACGGAGGCGTAGCCTTCCTGCCGTGGCCTTACTGTGCAGCTTATTCCGAGCTCTGTATTAATACAAAATAAAATATAAAGCTTTCTTCCGCTCCATTCTTAATTAATTATATATTTTTCGCGAAGAACTATCGTCGTGATATAAATAATATTGTGCGTAAATATGTACGGGGCTCTGATAGCCGTGGTACGTGCGCGAATAGTCCCCCATTCTCCCCCTACTAAATCCCCACTCGCCGGTCGGCCGGCGAGCGCCACAGTGGTCAGTCGGCAAGCGCCACAGTGGTCAGTCGGCAAGCGTACAGACAGAGTGCGGATAGTCCCCCACTCTCGCCCTACTCGATCGCCACTCGCCGGCCGGCCGGCTAGGAGCCGCGCGACGCAGCGCTACAGTGGTCAGTCGGCAACTTGTACGGACAGAGTGCGGATAGTTCCCCACTCTCCCCTACTCGATCCCCACTCGTCGGCCGGCCGGCTAGGAGCCGCGCGACGTAGCGCCGCAGTAGTCAGTCGGCAACTTGTACGGACGTATTGCGGAGCTCCGTGAATCGTATCAGTGAAACGTAACTAGAAAAATTTGGCAAGTGCGCAGGGTCTGGAAATGCGAACGTAACGATGGGTAACCCGTTGACTAGCGTCGATGCGTCGCGATAGCTGGCGAAATCCCGCGAAGCAGTGCGAAAAATTTGACAAACACCTCAACACACAAATTCGAATGATCGAGTCGGTGCGAAACATTTGACAAACACACAAATAGACGAATTTGAATGGCCGAGTCGGCGCTGTTAATTAGAGTCAGTGCTTTTTATTAGAGTCAGTGTAACTAATACCGTGAAGCAGCCGAGCAGCACGACGAAAATGCCTTGAAGCAGCCAACGAACTTCAGATTCGGTGAGTCGACCATTTTGTTTTTTATTCCGTCAGACATTTTTTTTTGCCGCGAGATGACATTTTTATTTCATTTTGCATGTATTTTAGTATTTCTTTTTTTTTCTTTGTAAAACAAACGTACATTAGCTTTCGTTGTTCGTGTTTTTTATCGCCATTACGTGGCGATAAATTCAGTGTCGGAATGATTTTAGACAAAGAAAAAACGAGATTTTCCAAAGTCAAATAATAAATGAAAAAATTCTGTAGCATCATTAACGCTTCGGTTACCTCGAATGTTCTAGTCGTTGAATATCGCGACAAAATGAACGAAACTAATTGCGAAAAAACGGAGATTGCCAGTGTGTTTCTCTCTCAACCACCGAACGCCCTCTCCCTCACCCATTCTTTGTTTGTATCTCATTACGGTAAAATGCGTTAGCGAAAAAACGATGGAAAAAATACTTGCATTATTTCTATATGCTTTTTTCGCTAACGATTTTTGTAGGGATAATGTAGATATACTTTTTTGTAGAGATTTTGAAGGCAAAGCGAAATGAGAAATGAAAAATAATACAGTACGTTTTTAACGCTTGAGTGAACTCGTACGTTTGAGACATTGAATTCCGAGAAAAGACGAAGCCAACTCCGAAAACAAAGGGGTGGAACGCGTGTCGCGTTCTCAACCACCGAGCTCCGTCTCCGTCTTTCTCTCTTTGTTTACGTCTCATCCTTTCTAAACGCGTTAGCGAAAAAAAGATGGAAATAGTACTTGCATTATAGTGGTGATTTTTTCTCTTGTCCTTTTTTCACTGAACGCTTTTTGTAGGCGTAGTATATCTATACATAGAAAGAGAGAGAGAGCTATCTACCTCTCGGAAATTAACGACTCTAGCTATACAAACGACGTTTTTGAATTTTTATTTTATTATTTGGCTTCGAAATATTTCATTCCTTCTTTCTTCCGATCTCGTTTGACAATAGACACGTATATTTCTTATAAGTTTCGAGTTTTCCCATCGGGAATAAATGTTTTTTTCTTTGGTTTTTTTTTCTTCAGTCTTGCAATTACCAATTTTTCGACAATTTGAAATTATTTAACAACTTTTAACAATAGATTTGGCATCGAGACAATAAATCACAAAATGTTTTATTGCATAAAAACAATTATTTAATCAATAAAGATTTTCATGACGAGATTTTTTTGCCATTTACTCTGCTACCAAGGTGTAATTTCTCACACACCAAGAAGCAATATTAACGATCTTACTAAATTCCAATTATTGCAAAAAAAATTGTTTAAACAATTTCGATTTTCATTACGAGATTGAGACGCAATTTTTTGTTTTGTTTTAATTTCTCTTTCTTTTTATATCTTCGTAAATAACAAAAGATCCGTTACGTTACAGCCTAAACTATTTAGACAATCAATTTGTTCAAATAATTTGAATATTGATAATTTCAAAATGTGAACTCTCACAAACACTGAGAAACGATAATTACGATTAAATAAAGCCTTTCAAATCTCGCAGTTTAAAAATTTCAAATTATAGCAAGGAAAAAAATTGTTTAAACGATTTTGATTTTTATTACGAGATTGATAGGCAATTTTGTATTTCGACGCCTTTTTATTTGTTGAAACATATTTTCCAGTGTAAAACGTTCTTTTCGAAGATTCAATTGTTCAATAAATGTTTAATAGTAAACAAAAAAATTGCTTAAATATATTAGATTTTGACGGCGAGATGTTTGGTAATTCTTTTCTGTCTCTCAATGCCCTCGTAGACAATGAAAGATCTTTTACGTTGCGATTTAAATTGTTTAAGCAATTAATATTTTTAAATATTTGCAATTGAAAATATGAAGTCTCGCGAACATTGAGAAACAATAATTACTAATCGAACAAATCTTTTCAAGTCTGACAGTTTGAAAATTTCAAATTAAAGCAAAAAGCAAAATTGTTTAAACAATTTGGATCTTTATTACGAGATTGATAGGCAATTTTCTTTTCTCGATGTCTTTATATTTCGTGAAAATTTAATACATTTTTTATTCGTAAAAACAAAAAAAGTACTGACGTTTTGTTTTTTGTGAATATTTTCATTCCTATTTATTCATTGATAATTAAAGAAAATAATTTTTATATTGCAGGATTTCATCACGGACGAGTCACTAAATCGAGGACAGAGTTTGTACTCGTGAGGGAAATCTGGATTGTGATGGTTCCCTTCTCCGGTATCGTTAATTGTCCAAGTCCCTCCGAACTCCGGCAATGCCGTAGGACGAAAGGTCCGATCCGGCATGGAGCTCTCGGTTGTATTGTTTTTCACCCCTCTGGCCGTTGCATAGTGACCGCGATTTTAATCCGAAATATCGAGAGACGCGAAAGTGGTCTCTCGATACGACGAGAAAAGTCGCGAGTGGCCCAATATTTCATTTGTTTATGTCACGTTTAGCCGAATAGGGCCCGCTCTTCTCGCGTTATTTTCTGTTTTTTTTTTCACTCAATTATCGTCAAAAAAATTTGATGATTCAACAAAAATGTTTTAAGAAGTCTGCCGGAATGCTGAAAATTTTTGAAGATCAATATGTTTTGAAATAAAGCTTAATTTTTTCGGTAAATAATTGTTTAATCGTTTACCGATGGCTGAAAAATACCGAAAAGAAAAATATCTTTAGAATCGATACCGGGAAGAGCTTTCGCGCGTGGCACGGTGATCTCATCGGAGTGATCTTAATCTCCGCGATGTATGATAATTTTCGATTTTTCGTTCGCTCCGACTCGATCACCAACGCCGAGGATACTTTAACGGCTCCTCCAGCTGGCGGGACTCCATTATGGAGAATCGCACCCAGGCACTTTGCAAACTCACGATCGACGAAAATAAGCTCATTTGACCTAATCAATATGACTCCACTTTGGGGACCATCATTTTGCTTGAAATGAAAAGTACAATTAACTTTTGCATCGCGTTATTTGCAGGATCAGGGAATTTCGAATCATTCTATTGACATTGAATTATTTATTTCTTCATTTTTATTCACCAAAGTTTTCGTACAATGCGTGCGTTATAAAAATTCTTTCGTCGAATCAGCGTCGCTCCTCTTGCCCCTTCTCGTGCTTTTTTTTTACTCGTTCCTCCGTGGCAACAAATTTGCAAATTTCATTATCCAAATTTTCGGCAAAGCTTCACTCTGCCCGGAAGCTCCCAGGAGAGCGTCACTCTTCTCGGAGAAATGATTTGCTTCGTATTATATGAACGTACGAGCAATTTTGAACGGTTACTCGCTTCTTTCGATATTCGTGAAATTAACAAAGAAAAAAAAACTTTTCCTTAGATGTGGGTATCGCACGAGGGCGGAGCGTGGTTCGCAATTACTTTTTCACTTCAATAAGCACAAGGAGATGCTTTTTAGAGTCTCTGATAGTTAGCTCAGAATTTCGAGTCTCTTGTCCGTTTAGACATTTTTTACTAATCCGTTTGAGGCATTTCAGAATTATCATTACGAAACACGGCCTTCGAGAACTTCAATAGATATTAATCGGTCAAACTCGCCTCGTCCTTCGGAAAGCTTTCGCGGGGTAGCTTCCGCGAAGTTTACCGAAAATGACGAAGCGAGGGTGACAAACAATTTGTAAGTGTGCGTGATGCGCCTCCTTTGGCAGGGAGGCCCATTCTCTGAGTGTGCCTAGGGACCGGTATGCTCGCGTGGACCATGAGCTTATCTCGTGGAGCTTAGGCGGGGGGAGGGATGGTTTTAGAAAGGTGTCGCGATTTTTTCTTTGTACTTTGAAGCGTTAGTGGCAAAAATGAGGTAGGATATGTCGCGTAGTTTTCGTAAGTAACGTAACGATTTATCTACGAGTGTGATGATTTATTGATAAGGATAGGCAGGACCGAGAACGGCAAAGAATTAAGTTGTCCGTGCCTTTGCTCGTTTTCGCGTACAATTTTTTAAGTTCACAGGACTTTTTCTCGATCGAACTATTTATTGAAGCTCGAGCTGATTATGTGGCGGTCCAAAAATGGCCGCCACAGAATTCGTCTCGGTAGCCGAAATGAATACGGTAAATCGTTTTTTTGTCAATCGGTATTTAAAAAAACTGATTGATCGTGCAATGGCAACCGTGACCATCCGTCCGGACATGCGCCATTTTGCTTAAATGTTGCGCAAGGATAATTCTCTCTGATCGATTTTCGTTTTCAAAGAATGATTTTTGTAAATTTCCCGAAAAAATCCTTGCGCAACATCATTTACAGATGATCGTCGTGGGATCATCGAGGGAAAACTGTGCGTGGGGTCGGCATTTATTCTCGAAGGATCGCACGTATATCGATTCGAGGATAAACGCTCGATCACCAACAATTATTATCCACGCTGTCACTATGCACGAACCAATGTCACAATCGTCGTGACACCCTTTGTTTTTTGAGCTCTTTCGATTTTTAACCCAACGGGAAAGAGTTGTCGGCGGATAACTTATTTCCCGTTCAATATATATGTATTTTTTTATTTTTATTTTTTCGCGAGTATTAATTTTGTCGAGTACTAGTCACGAGAAAAATCTCTGTAGAATCATCCCCCAAAAATCGCGTCTATTAAACTGATTGTACCAATGTCGCAACGCAAACTGCATTGCCAATGTTAAAAAAAATCGCGTTTAAAAAGTTAAGTATCGCGGTCGAGTTTCCACGCGTTTTATGTGGATTCGATATAAACCTTTTTTTTGCATTTAACCGCGTAGGCTGTATCTTTTTTCCTTTTTCAGGTCCTTTGAACACTAAATTTTCTATTTTGCTTCTTATATTATTTCTTTATTATGTTACAGGTGTTTAATGTATTTTTTATTATGTTACAGGTGTTTGATCGGTTATTTTTAACGCGATTTGTTTTTTAACATTGGCAACACGGTTGTGTCGCAGCTATGAAAATTTGAAACATATTTGACTACCGTGGCACAACTGCGTTATTGTATGTTTTATTCCATTACAGGTGTTTAATCTGTGCTTTATTCTGTTAGAGGTGTTTAATCTGTGCTTTATTCTGTTACAGGTCTTTAATCTGTTCTTTCTTACGTTACAGATTTTTAATCTGTTTTTTATTATCTTACAGGTCTTTAATCTGTGTTTTATTATGTTACAGGTACTTAATCTCTCTTTTATTATCTTGCAGGTCTTTAATCTGTTCTTTACTGTGTTACAGGTTTTTAATCCGTTCTTTATTACGTTACAGGTCTTTAATCTGTTCTTTATTATATTACAGGTCTTTAATTTGTTCTTTATTATATTTCGGGCTTTTTTTATTATTAACATCATACTGTGTGTGTTTTTTTCTCTCTTTTTTTCGCAATATTAAAACAAGTAGAGTATAAAGCGTGTATCGGCTTTCGGTTGGTGTTCACTTTTTCTCCACTGCATTTGCATCTTTTTCGCTTCACACTCTTCGCGTTAATGCCTAAAAACGCAATATTTCCAATAATTGCTCTGTAGTTGCTTTAAACATTTTTATTAATTTTTAAAAATTTCCACTAAATCACTTTGGCACTGTTTGGTTAGAGTACGCATTTATATACATGCTCTATACTCTGGATCTCGATGAGCAGTGACCTCCGCGCGGTGAGATCCGGAAAACTTATTTTATAAAAATAATAATGCAACGAACAGTGTGTGCACTATTTTATTAAAATATTATGAGTTTACAAACAGCTGCTCAATTAGGCTTTTTTTTTAAAGAATTTCACCAATGAGACAAAGTTTAGCCTGGGATAGGGGGTAGTTAAAACAGAGTCAGACACTTTTATTCACGCTATCTTAACACCAACGTACTTCGCGTGTATACGTAAAACATAACTTGTTTCACGTATATAACACGATCGAGAGTGAGAGACCCCACGATTCATTGCAAAATTGACGGGGGGGGGGATCACACTCCAAATCCCGAGCGATCGAGTATTTTTTATTTTCTTCGCAATTGTCTCTGAATTTTGAAATATTCGGTTTTTAGAATTTATGGGTCGTTGCACTGATTTTCATCAATGCAATGACCCACAAATTCATCATGTTTTCGATCGAACGTTTCAAAAATTAATTTGCAGATGGAACGTTCATGGTGAGATTCAAATTGAATAGGACGGCTTACTTGGCGCCTTTATAGTAGGTTATTTACTATACCGCCGTTGTCAAGAGTGCGGCAGCGTCTTTATATATATGTATACACTTCTTGTCTGACAGACGCCTGGCGGTAGTTAGAGGGAACCATCTCAGGCCTGGGCTCGGTCACTCGGCAGGGCTCCGACATGCTCCTCCATGTTAAAGTCTCTCTCGACAGTGAAAATCACGTCGGTACCCTACCTCTGGGAATCTGGTCGGACGATTTCTTTTTGTCTTTTAACGGCCATTTTGTTCGGCTATGACACCTCGCAACACAATGGCCGTTCCCGCCTCTTATCAAACACAGCCTAAAATATATTACAATATTTTTATCGTTTCACTGATGTTTTTAACCGAATGGACATAAATCTTTTCAATTTAATATTTAAAAGACACCCACAATGCTCATAAAATAATAAAAAGTCATTAAATTTGGCCGAGGACGGAAAAAGTGCAAACTGTTTTGGCCTAATATTAGTATCGTCATGCTGATTAACCAATGTTCAACTGTCGGTGAAGTGTTTAATTGCATATTGTGCTAACATTATAACAATTGTTAAGTGACGCGGGCAGCCAATTTTGTGATTTTTGTAAAAATGTAAGGATGAAACGGAAGTGCATAAATAGATTGATATTATGTTAGTTTTACAAAAATGTCTATTATTAATAATTAAAGGATAATAATAAAACCGTTTTTAATAAAAAATACATTTTATTACGAAATTTGCAAACACACACACACACACACACGGACAGATAAAAAGACAGAGAGAAATTTGAACATAGATATATTACTGGTACAAAAGAAATAAAGTCTATGTATTACTGAAAAGTATTATTTGCGATAGCTTTTGCCATTTACTGACGAGATTTAGCGAATTGCACCTTCCGATTGCTGGGCAAGTTTCGCCGGTTTCAACTGATCACCGACCGATGTTTACCGACCGGATTCGGAATTGGAATCTTTAAGACTAGATTCCGAATCCGTTCGGTGCACATATCCAGGGGCTGAATTCCGTACTTGTCTACCGACAACTATCGGTGTCGTTAGCGAGCGCCAGCCAATTGCAAGGAAGATTCCAGCGGAAAGGCGCGACTCTGATAGGCTATCGCTCGCTAACGACACCGATAGTTGTCGGTAGACAAGTACGAAATTCAGCCCCTGTGCTGCAATTCCGTAACTTTTTAGCGACGAATATCGTTGTTGCCAGCTAGCGACAGCCAATTGCAAGTAAGATCTAGGGGAAATGTGCGACTTTCATAGGATATCGCTCGCTAACGATATCGAAAATGATCGATAGCGAATAACAGAATCCTGTCGCAGTCCTGTAACGAGTGTAACGTAAGACAGTGTCACGACTCATGGTAAAGTTACGTGCTTATACGCATATGCCTACTACGTATGTACACACATTGTATATTTATGCATACTACGCTGAGTGCTGCGTATGAGCAGCCAGGCAGGTCAGTCTTCGGTCTTTCAATACCCCGACCTGATCGCCGGAGAAAAAAAATGACATTCGCTGTTTTGTGTCAATGATGCGAGACTCTCTCACTCGTTCTTTGATGGCTCTGTCATTTTTTGTAATGGGTGTGATAATCATCGAATAATTTCCGTGCGCAAAATTTTTTTTACGCGTTCGAGTATATCGCGACACCAACATTGTTGTCCAACCTCGAACAAATAATGACATTTCGGTGTGAGGGTTAAATATTACATTTTTTCGTCGTCATTGTGTTGCACTTTACGTTTAATCGGAAGAATTAAACGAATCGGACGAATCGACCCCTCGAAACTCGTTAATCTATACAGATTTTCGACGAATCGTTCGATTTTCAATTATTTTCCAACGAAAATATTACATTTTTGTTGGCCAACTTTAAACATTTTTCCTTGATTTCACAACACGATGGAGAAGTATGCCGTCGATTTGGATAGAGTCCTTGACGAATTCGAATTCAACGAAGGTAATTGTTTCAATTGTCCAATTTCCCGCAATAATATTCCTCCTTTTTGTGCTTATTTTGTATGAATAGTTGCTATTGCATGTTAAAATATTTCATTGATTTTAGATTGCGCCGAGCAGGTTGCGTCGAGTACAGATTCTGAAAAGATACCGTCGCCGTTGTTGAACCAAAGCTCGGAGGTCCCGTCAAATTGTATACAGATTGCACCGAAGGACTCTGCCTCGTTGACCGACAAACATGGAATTCTCCTACCGACGCAATCTCCGGAATGTCAACGAACGGACGACGCACCGACAAAGGTGGATGCGCTAAGAATCGACGAAACACTCGCCGTCAAAAAAGTTTGGTCCAAACAAGAAAATTCAGAGTCTATAAACGACTTTTACGATCAAGGTAGAACCGTAGATGACAAAGTTCAGAAAAAGAGATACGTCGACTTTGGAGACGGCGAGCCTGTTTCATTGACAATTCGCAACGATATATCACAGAAATTGGTGCAAAAACGACAAAATGAAAGTACGTTGGTAGGGATAAAAAATCACAATAGTTACGACAAAAAACTGAATCAGCCAAACATTAAGCCTAGCGTCAGCAATGTTTTTAGCAGTCTGAACGACTACATAAATGCGCCGAGTGGAAATATAAATCAATGTGATAATTCTGTTGCTCGACGCAAAGGTGGACGCGTTAAGGGAGAAAGTGCAATTAAAATAATAGACAAAGTTGATAAAATAGCTGTTGGTGAAAATTCCAGCTCCGCAGGAGCGCTTTTGCCGGTTACAATAACCAGCGACGAGCCCGATATTCCAAAAAATGAACGACGTGACTATGTAGAAAACTTGACGCACGCGGTACCCGAGTACCAAAACATTCTCCTGCCTGTAAAGTTTGATTCCGATGTCGGCCTTAGGAATAAGCCTGAGACTAGCAAAATACAAAGCTTTTCGGAATGTGCGAACTTGGAAGCGGGGCACAGGGGGAATTTCGGAATGAGTCTCAACCGTGAAGGAGTTTCCGGGAATATTACGGCCATGGTCGCTGCTGATTCGGTTGTTAATTCCGGAACAAGGAAAAAGCAGGAGGATTCGTGTTTAGACGCAGAGTCGACGTTGCCTTCGATGTCGATAAATATCGCGAGGAATCCGGAACCGAAGGTCTCGATAGCCGAGAGGTTAGCCGAACACTCGTACGAAAATGTTTACATCCCATCGGATGAGCTATCGAAACCGTCCGAACCCGGAGAACCAAAACACGTCTACGAAAACGTCGATTTGGAGGAAAAAATTATGGATTACGACGGTAAATCCTGTGGTTATGAGCGAATTTATGTGGGTGAAGATAGAGATGAATCGGAGACGGCGGTGGGAGATGCCGAGGCATCGTCCGTTGATAACCGAGTGACGAATTCTAGATTTCAAAAGGTTAAGCCGAACGCGATGACGGAAAGAGGGCCCGTGGTTGGTTTCGGCATGACGATAGACGATCTTTCGGAGGAGGAATTGAACAAATATTTGGCTCAACTCGAGGCGGAAGAACGTGCGATTGAGGGAAAAGCTTTGTACGAAAATGTTGGATCGGTGTACGATCCGGTACGAGAGGATGGAATGCCGCGTCGCGCCATTGGGATGAGCGGAAAACGTGCGGTGTACGATGAGGACGCGAACGAGGCCCCCATCTTCGAGCCAGTGATGATCGGCGAATTACCAACGGTATCGGAAGAAAAATTACAGGAAAAGGCAAAAAAGTTTCCCATCATCGATTACAGCAAACAACAGGGTTCGTCGGTTAGCATCGAACCGAAATTTAGTGATTTTTTAGATAATGGCCCGGAACAGTTTCTCGCACGGGCGAGACCTATTTCCGAGGCCGGAGTAACGGAAGAAAGATGCGGAGAGTCGGGGAACGGAGATGAAAAATCACACGATGAGATAAACCTAAAAGTAGCGGTATGTGAAACGAGTACCGAAAAGCAGGAAAATATCGAACCTATAATGGCCGATGTCAACGCAATTGGAAAAGTAATTTACCCCGGAGAATTGGTTGAAAATATTCCGCTGAATTATGATATCGCTTACGAGCCGGGAAATAACAATTCTCCAAAGGATTTAGGAACGAGAAGAATAGAATTGGTAGAAAATACGGTGGATAATGGTAACGTTGAATTCGAAAGCAACGATGCCGTGGAAGGGTCAGTCTTGAATCGCCGAGAGTCGGAAACTGGTCCGGAAGCGTCGAATATCGATTGCGGAACCGGAAAGGTCGAACGGTCTAATAATTGCGTATTTACGGACAAAAATATGAAGCCAAATACGGGTGAATATTGTGATTATTCTAACGACGAAAGTGAGTCGCACCTGCCCGGATTACCGACGTCTCTGGACAATGGATTTAACATTTGCGAACGGTCCACTAAAGATGAAGGGAGTGATGTCGAAGATAAACCGTCCCGCCCGCAAAGTCTCGACATAGTTTCTACAGTCATCATGGATGATGATACGACGATAGGTACATTTTACTTTACAACAATTATTATTATGTATCTCTAAGCCCAAGCACTTTGTAACTTTCTTTTCTTTTGTTTCCAACGTACATCCTTTCGGGTTTTTACGTACGACCCTTCTGAATTCCATTTTTTCCATTTTTCCCCCTGTCGCTCCCTGCCCGCACTTCGCTGAACTAACCGAAACTGCGGAAAACCCGTGTCAATACGGACGGCTTTGTTTTTTTACGGAGTTTCAGTTGTACGTACTACATCGGAAACTCAATAAAATTTCTTCTCGCTCGACAGTCGCCGCGCCAGCTTATTAACCTCGGTGCGAAATGTTTTTTTCCCAGTTTTCAGCTGACGATTTTGCTCTTTTTGGGGTGTTATCTGTCTAATATAATGCACACAATACCGAAACACTTGACAAATCACTTCCGGCTTGGGTAGCCCGCGTTTTTAGTGGTTCCCCCTCGTTACGCCTCGTTTCACCAAAACTCGGTTACCCAAAAAAGTAACCGGACAATAGAGACGACGGAAAGCAGAAAAGTTGATAGCTTATTCAATTCGAAGGCGCAATTTCATACACGACTAATGAATAATTAATGGTAAGTTATTATTATTTATTTAAGAGCTCAGATACCGGTGCGCGCGCTGAAAACCGAGTAAATTTGAAAAATTACTATAAAAGTTATATGGTGAAAAATAAATTAAATTGTTGATTTCTTTCATTTCACTCTTTATTATCTTTTGGACTATAAGAAAAAAAATGTTAACAATTTTTTAAACATATTAACATTATTTTTTACGGGTATAAATGAAGTACCGATGAAAACCATGGCGCCTCCTTGTCGACATCATAACTTCACCAAAAATTATCCAATTCGCAAAAATAAAAAAGAATCTAGTAAAATAATGTAGTAGTAATAGTCTGACGGAGGGATGTTTTCTTTTTCATAAATGAAGAAATTACAGTATTTGAAACTTTAGTATGCAATTTGAAAGAAAAATAGCGTTTAAAAAAATATTAAAGATTGACCGAGTTATCGTGCTGACATTGTCTAAAAACATAGTTTCGAGAAGAACGTGTTTAAAGTTTCTGGTAGGTACAACGCGAACTCACAGCTAGTCTCCCACTTGTTGCTATAGCTTTGTAACGGAGTGAAATTTTCTTAAAAGTTTTTTTTTTATTCTCAGAAGTATAAAGAATAAAAATGTGTAAAAAAAAAATTGATTTTTTGAAAGTTTCAGGTCTTTATGAGCCCTCAATAAGGAAATAATAGCAAAGATAAATAATTAATTAATAATGGGTATCACATGCTTGACGCATGTGATCGTAAATGTGTTTGAAAAGTCTAGGGTGATACGTGAGTATTCTCTCGTGCTCCACGCGTTGTCCTTGAGGACTACCTCGAACGAGTCGTGTTTTCGTGAGTCAGGTGATCCGCGACGGTATTCTCGAGGACTGGCTCACTTGGCCGATGTCATCCGTAGTCCAGGTTGCCCGCGACGGTGTTTACGAGGAAAACTGCTCGGCCGCATCGGGTCTTATCGCGGTCCAGGCGATCCATGACGTTGACCTCGAGTTACTTGTATAACCCTCGATACACCGAGAACCAGAATTAACGAGAACAAGTCCGGAAATCGGGCTCGACATAACGAAGATTCAGCTGCGTATGAAAGCCGAAGCAACGAGCAAAAGTCCGTGAATGAAAACGAAGCGTGTATGGGAACCGAGGTAAAGTCGGCGCGAGTGCGTGTAAAAAAGTCAGAGCAGCGTCAGAGCGGAAAGACAGTGATTATTTATATTCAACCGAGGATAGCAAAGTCGCGTATGTGTACGAAACCCGAGGGTATTAAAACTAGCAGGTTTTTCTAAGAATACATATGTATTGTTGAATTTTAAGAATACATTTCCTCGGGTTTGAAACGAGACCGCGGTGCGGGCCTGCTGCGCGGCACCTCTGTGACTCTGTTCTCTCGTGACGGTGGTCTCTAGGAGCGTCCCGTTACGGGATGTCCCGACCGAACTCCGCGAGGTGAGCCAACGGGTCATTAGCGTTAGCGTTCCGTTCGTATAATTAATTATTTCTACCGAGTGCAGCAGCATGGAGCATCGTTTGATGCTTCCGCTACACGGTACCGCGTACGCGTGCACCTAGTCACGCTCGTCGACTCGTGAGCAGCTTTCCATCTCGCTCGCCATCGTCGTCGACGACCGGTCATCGTCTCAGCTTCCGTTATCTCGCTTCGGCGATCATCGACCACTGGACTTCCGTGTGACGTCGCAGCACGCTCTCGTCAACCGGAGCATCCGCGTCAAACGTCACACGTTCGTTATTACCAAGAGGCGATTCGTACGGCGCGCCAAGTGTTCGTAATTTAGCCAAGCGTCCACGGATTGTAAGAAGGCACCTCGTAAAATTATTCGAGCGTTGGGGGAGAGCAGCCGAAGCCGCTACCGTTCGCTTACGTTTGGTACTCTTCTGGTTTGGCTTGTCATCGAACGAGGACGTTCCGGTTGAGACGTACCGTGTCCATTTCTCAAGAAAATCGAGACTCCGACTCTATCAATTCCGAGGTACACGATGCAGTCGCCGGAAGCTCGGATGCGGACAACCGGTAGTGTTCTGCATCGGACCGAAATTCTCAAAGTCCAATTGATACGAAATTTTCAGTTTCGCAGACACGAACTTTTTCCATGTTCGTACAAATCAACATTTTTCCATGTCCCACGATGAAAAAAACTTTCAAAAAATCGAAAATTTTCCAAGTCTACAGCCGTGAATTTTTTTCCACGTCCCTTCGAACCAAATTTTTGGCCAGTTCTCGCAACGCGAAATTATTTCAAGTCCCGAAATAGTTCGGAGTCCGCAAAAAAATTTAACGCCGCTCGGTTTGGTTTACCATAGAGAAAGCTTTATTTTCATGACAAAAAATCATGTTTTCAATGTCAATGTGTTAAAAATGTTCCAAAACATCGAAAAATCACATTTAGAAAAATGTTTAGTTGGATATGTGCGTGCGTATGTGTGTGTTAGGGGTGAAAAATTGAAACCGCTGTAACTTCGAATTGATTTCAGCTTCCGGGCCAAAATTTGGTACGCAAGTAAATCAGCGTTGGTCCTTTATTCACTATCATTTTTATGACAATTGACGAATTATTTTTCATTTTATAAGATTTTTAAAATGTTTAAAGATGCGTGTTAAGAGGATAACTCGTGCAATTTTCGTGCTATCGGACTGGAACTTTTTGCACAAATATACTATAATAAAATACAGTTCGCTATTGAATTTGGAGAAAATCGATCGAGGCGTGCCGAGGTTATAGAATTTTTAATTTCTTCGATAAATACTGCAGGCGTTCGTTAAAGTTCTAGTTCGCGTAATTTTTGGGCTATCGAGCCAAAACGTCATACATATGTTTGGCACTATAAAAGGACATTTCGTATCAAATTTGAACCGCATCGATTCAGGCGTTTTAGATTGATGCAATTTTGAACTTGAAAAAAATCGATACAGATGTTTGTTAAGACACTAGGTCGTGTCATTTTTTTGGTTATCAACCTTACATTTTTCTACATCTATCGGATACCATCCAAGGATAGTCTGTAATGAATTTTTAATTAAAAAAAAAAAAGAAACGATATAGGTGTTTGTTAAGGGGTCCCACCACTCTAGCGGCAGAAAAAGGCTTAAATTTGACGATTTATTTTGAGAGTATGAAATAAGGAATAGGATTTCTTTTCAGAGGGTTTATTTATCACATATTGAAGTATAAAACAGAGCCCATATTGAAAATAGTTTCTTTTTAAATACGTTCACGGGAGGACGGTTTTCTCGTGAAATATAAGACCTGGACCAAAATACCAAAAAAAATTATAATCTATATATTATTGGCTATAGGACTACGTACGGGTTTTTTTTAAATCAAATTTTGTAGAAATGGTGCACTTTTGAAAAAATCGGGCTTTTACCAAAAAAAAACAGCAAATTGTTTCGTAAAAAAAAGTTTACGTTAAATCAAAAAATGGCTATGTACTCCGATGGGAATGTAATTGTGAAGCTACTAACAAAATTTTAAATCGATCCATGCAACGGTGTTCAAGTAATACGTCGTCCCAATTTGAAAAAGACGATTTTCAAGATGGGCTCTGTCGCCGGGATTTTGTGTCAAAATGATAAGACATTATTTTTTTTCATACTTCAATATGTGTTAAATAAACCCTCTGAAAAGAAATGCTATTCCTTTCTTCACACTCCCAAAATAAATCCCTAGGTGAGATCCCTTAAGACGGTCGTGCAATTTGTTTATAACTTTTTAGATTTCGTATTAACATTTTGCTTATATAGATTAAACGTCACTAATGGATGATAGGGGTTGAATTTCACGAGATCGATAAACGATTTCAGGAAATTTCCCAGTTGCTTCCTCGAAATTTCGCACAATGCTGGAAGCTTTCTCTATGAGGAAACCAAGTGGAGGAAGATATGATTTCTTATCGAGAAGGGGTACGACATTGTGTGAAATTTCGAAGTGGTAAATTTCAACTTGCAGCTTTTTTTGCCGGCAGTCTGTGTACGACATACCGTCAATGGGAAGAAATCATCCCTTAAGGATAAAATAGCGCTAATTGATTGAGCCCGTGCAATATTTTCAATCAACAACATTGCTCTCGAATAAGTGATCTATTTCTCAGTGCTTTTCGGTTGAACAAGACGTCACCAACGGTGCACATAAAAACTATAACGGAGTAATATATTTCAATCTATTTTTATTCGGCAGGGTCTCCGGGTGTCACACCACGAAGTCAAGAACGCTTTGAAGCGAAAGACGATGCTCCTCGACAACTCGAGGATCATTCGTTGAACGTCTCTGACAATTCTTCATTTGAATCCGGCACGATATTGGGAAAACAGCCACCATTCTGGATTCCCGACAGTGAAGCACCGAATTGTATGATCTGCGACGTGAGGTTTCACGTTATCAAACGTCGGCATCATTGTCGTGCCTGCGGCAAGGTATTGAACGGATAATCAACGAATCGGAATGGCATAATTCATAGTATGACACAAATACATCGGATATCAATTATGAGCAAACAATGTATGGAATAATTATTTTTGTAGGTGTTGTGCAACAAATGCTGCAGTATGAAGTACAGACTAGAGTATCAATGCAACATAGATTCTCGTGTCTGTTCACCATGTTACCAATTACTTGTACAAGGTATTTAGATTTTTCTTACTAATTAAATGTGAATATGCGTGGAAGGGGTCAGCCGGACATTATCAACTTCTGTTTTTCACCCCGAGATCCTGGATCACAGCGGCGTTTCAGTCACATAAACGACTAAAGAACTATATAAAGAAATTAAATGATTTTGTGTGTTGTCGTGACTCCTCAAGATCCGTTGTAAATTATTACTGGAATAATGTAAGCGTATCTTTTACATTCAGCGGAACAAGAGCACGGAAGTGGGGGTTCTACCTATGCCAACAGCTCACCTAGCAATATTAACTCTTCTCAGGTATGCTCCTACAGACTTCATTATGTTTGTGCAGGCATTATTATGTCTGCACAGAAAAACTAACCAATGAATGAGCAGAGAAAATGCATGCATCTGGAAAGCCAATCCGTGTGGGATAAATCACTTTCGATTGATAGAATTTTGTGTGACAATTTACCTCCTCTACTTTCTGTTTTTGGTTAAAGTCTCCCACTTGAATTATCGATATTACTATTAGAAGTTTTCTTTTCTCGAATTTTACGGTTAGCATCGAAAATTCGATGGGATATGCCTATTCAGGGATAGCACTGTAATTTGATATTATTACGCATTCATAATTCCGTTATGGAATCTCGGATTACTTCAGCCGTTTTTAAAGTGCCTTAAGTATCGCAGGATTTCACGCTCAGTGAAGATAACATTTTTACCCGAATATTTTAGGGACATCGTGACTGCTAGCATTGTACGACTTAGCCGGCTAATTAAACTGGCTACGTTAAACTGTTTTCTATCTTCAACTATATATATATATATATATATATATATATATATATATATATATATACTAGGGGGGCTCTGCCCCCCCTGCGAGCTTCGCGCGCCGACCCCCCCCCCCCCTCCCCGCCTCCCCCGCCACCGCTCGATCCCCTCACCGAGCCTACTCGATCCCGCTCGCTCTCCTCAACTCTTGTACACGGCGGCGGCGGCGGCGATATATTTATATAATATAGAGAGAAGAGATATATATATATATTGTATATTGTATATTATATAAATATATCGCCGTTACCGCCGACGCGGCCGTGTGCAAGAGTGAGGAGGTCAGCTTCACCGTACCAGAATCGCCTTGCCCGTTTGGTGAAGGTGACCGCTTTCCTTTTGTGGTAAAGGTAAAATGGTCCGCTTCTCCGCACGGGGCGACCCCTAACAAAACAAACTCGTTTGACGTTGTTTCGGTTTGGTTGATGCGAGGGCGCGTAGCGCCCGATCTGGGGGGTCGGCTGGCTTACCCTTCATGGTAAACGGAAAACGGTCGCCTTGACCAAACGGGCAAGGTCATTCCCGTACGGTGAAGCTGGCCTCAACCTGACCTGACTTACACGGCGGCGGCGATATATTTATAAAATATAGAGATACCAGGGGGGCGTCGCTCCCCCTCCGAACTTAACCCCGACTGCCCCCTCCCTCCCAAACCCAGACGAACGCCCCTGGGTGGGGAGGGAGGGTTTGTTTGGGTCTAATTTAGGCGCCACCAATCTTGCTTCGGCAGTTGTTTATAAAACCTTGTTACTCGATCTTAGAGTCACGCAGCTCGGCTCTCTCGTACAAGCGCAATCACACCTCGTACTCTACATACGTCAATACATACATGGTCTAATACGTCGAATATTGGGTTGCCATAAGTTCGAGGAATTTTACGCCCTACGATAGTTCAGAAAATAAGTGGCCGATATGATTCAAATGTTGCGCTAGTCTGCGTCAAATATTACACCGGGACCTCGAATTTAAGAAGTTCGATATTAAGAAAAATGCCCACTTTTTTGCCTCGCATTTGCATGGTGGAGCGGATCTACGTCACGACGTCCAAGATCGCAGTTGTATTTCTCTTAAAAATCATTGGGGCCCTTTTTGGGTCCTTGTACGGTACTTGCACGGGTCCAACGTAGGGTACTTGTGTAAACATTATGGACGTACATAACATGACGAGAAAGGGCGCGCCGATCATACACTACGATACGGTCCTGATGATGAGCGCGTGAGTGGCTGATTGCGTTTTAGGGGAGGGGCTTGGGCAGCCTCGATTATAAGAACTTTCGGCCCGAGTTTGTTCTTAAAATCGAGGTCCTAGTGTACTCTGAAATATATCTAAAATGTAGCCGTTCCACTTTGATTCCACCTAATCCAGTAGTTACCTTAAACTTTTAAGTAGCATACGCGTCCTCTCTTCTGCTCTGTAACAACTTGTTGAATATCTCCTCTCTAGTAAATTCTTGTGTTCTCTATTTATCAGCATGAATTTCTAATATATCAGTCTTATTTTTCCATTGGACGAATTTTGGTTTTTTTTTTCCGTCTCCCATTTTCTTTGTAGCAGTATTCGCGAGTGTACTTTGCATATTCGGTGAAACACGTGTTCTTTATTATTTCGGCAAAAGAAAGTTGCATATTCTAATAATTCTTGTCTCTCGGGTTTGGCCCGTAAATTCCAGTAATGGATTTTGGAGTACGTTCGCTTCAACAGTTCCGTTAGCAAGTTCGGTCTTGCTTACAAGATCCTTCGTGAAACTAGATTAATACCTTTTTGTACGTTGTAACGTAGCCAAACGCTATAGCACGATTTCCCAATAATGCTTAGTAAACGATTTTTTGCCCGAACGTTCTAACGATTTCGTGTTGAACGCGATAACTCTTGATGAGTATATGCGAGACGGGTCTCGAAAGAAAACGAAATTCCAATCGCCAGAGTTCGGAGTATTCGACAAATGGTTATAGGGGAGACAGCCTAATCCAAATAATCCGATGGAGTACTGTTCAACAATACCGCCTTTGCAACAGTTAGCCGGAGGCTTACCGCCGCCACCCACGGTCATGGTGCCTGTTGGTGTACTAAAGCGCGAGGGCAGTTCCAAGCAACGAGCCGAAGGACAAAAATCCGTCATGTTCAGCGATGGTGAGCCACACACAACTTTTCATTGTCAATGTAAAATCATTTTTATTTATCACAAATCCGAAGCAGCATACAGTGAGTATTAAATTCACCTATAATATACTTCCCGCTAGGACTTCGCGGACATCTCTGTCCGATGTACGAGTAAATTGCGACGAATAACGGTCTTTCCATGTTTACTCGACAATGGTCGAAGAATTATGGTTTTTTTTTATAACCGTCGGTATTGGGAATTACCATTTAGCAACCTGACCTCTCTCGGTCAAATTACAAACCGCTCTCTCCCAGTCGGTGCTCGATGATTAATGTTGTCGGTACGATCCGATGATCGGGATTATTACCATTGATGTTTGTACGTGGACGGAATCAACCGCGACAGTTGGATACAAACGAAGTGCATTATTGCCATAAGAATACGGCGGAACAATATGGCGCGCCATGTTTAACCTCAAAGTCAGAAAAATATTGGCCACTCTTCGGGTAAATAAATGACTTTGAACGTCAAACTATTACTCATAACTTCGATCCATCGCATGGCACAACGTTGGCACATCTATAAATGGTTCATTTTTCAGCCATTATACAATTTTAGTCGTGCCTCTTGTTGTTTAGAACGACACGAATAAAACGGTCGTTGATCTTTCGCGTGGGCTGAAAATCTCATACCCCTCGGACGGAACATCGTCCATGTTCCGCCGAATTTTATTCATTATATCGTTGCTGTAATACGGCGCTACATTTTTAATTATGATTAAAACGTGACGCATTTGTAATCATCGGGCACCGACTGGGAGAGAGGCATTTGAAATTTTGCTGAGAGTGGTCGGGTTACCAAACGGTAATTCCCAACGTGAGGGCGCTGATTGTGAACGGTGAACCGTCAGCTAAAACGAAGACGATCGGTTTGAGCTTTGTACAAGTGTCCAACGGCACGGTATGGCTCGCTGAACAATCTGAGTACAATATTTGCGTACGCAGCAACGTTGTGTCATCGCTCTCTGAAGAATTTTAGCCCTGTCACATGATATTGCGAAACATGCGGAAAAACTTGATGAATGATTTTACTTCGGAAGGAAAATTGTTATCATTATTTGGCGTATAATGAAAGGGTAGACGACTTCTCGCTGAATGCCAGTACTCTTGCGGTAAATTACAAAGGTGCGAGTAACTTGTGCCGATAATATCGTGCACTAGATTCGATATGTGTATGATAAGGTGATGTCCAATATAACTGATATATGGATAAACCGTATAAGATTAGAGGCTCGACAAGTTCCAAGTCCATCAATCCGTAGTAATAAAGATATTCCGCTAATGTGACGAACTACATGACTATTTTTCAATGTTCAGACCGCCATTCATTCTTCTTGTTAACAAAACATTTAGAAATGTTTCGACATGTCATACGGCGTGTCCAATGTCGCGAAGGTTTCGTACCAAATTACCCTTCCGTGTGCAAAAAAAATGTCAGTCGGTTGTAACATCATTATTTCACTTTTCTCAGTCTGCATTGAACGCCGTGTTATTGAAAATATGGCAATAATTATCGAAACGAAACAAACTTTGAATTCCCGAAGCGGCGTAGTTTTGTAGTTTATTATCAAATCATGATATTTTTAATGATGAATTGATCTGCAATATTCGTTAGCGAGCAATATTTTATTTAATGAAAAATAGTTTCATCGTCACAGCAATGAACACCGGTGTAGACTGTTAAGTGGTCTGGAATCATTTGAATTTCTCGACAGAGTTGTTCTATCAAAAACTTGAAAAAAAAAAAAAATCAGTGAATGACAGTGATTGAGTTGTGGCGTTTTCACATTGCCTTCGACACGCTACAAATCCTAGTAGTCGGAAAAAATAATTATACAATTGTTCCGAAAAAACACATTTATACTTTAAGCAAACATTTCATTTACTTGATTCTCAGTTTCCTTATTCCTTTGAAATACCCAAAAATATTATTCTTTATTTAAACCCATTCATTATGGCGCGTGAGTTTGGTCCACCAATTTTTCGAAATTCCGGACCGCGCCGCCACCCTGCATCGATATCCCGTTTGTTTTGTTTTGACCCACCTCTACGTATAAAACACAGGAATAAGGCCTGGCTGTGACCTGACAGAGCTCGACACCTCCTGGGACCTGAAACCGCCGTATCGCAAGACAGGAAAGCGGACGCCGATACCCGGACAAATATCGACGTCGGGACCGGCGAAACGACAAAACATACCGCCGCTGGATTCGGCCACAAACTGTTACATACCGCAGGATCCTGACGCACTACCGCCTACGGTTACTATACATAAAGGCCGTAAGAAATTAATAAATTGCCTGGAATATAATCTGTTTTCTGTGCGATTAACGCTCCTTTCTTTTTAATCAGAAATCTCGTATCACGAACCGTTTAGTCCAGCCTCGTTGTACAAATCGTTGAAAAATGAATGCGAGCCGCCAATCATGTTTGCCATCAATCGAAACCTTTATGCGTACGTGAAAATTACGAACCGTGAGTATGTTTTTATACACGAATATTAATGATTTATTCACTTAATAATTGAGGTGTTCAATTGTCCTGAACGAGTTGACCGTTTTTTTTTTCTTTTTGCACCATCACCAATTATGTACGGCCAGAAACAAAATACATTCTCACGAGTTCATTATTAGCGTTCCCGTACCAACGGCCAAGTAAACTCGTCACAAGAATTTTTTCAATAATAATTAATTCAATGAAGAAACGTTGTTACGAAACTTTCACTAATAATTTCGAAGCTATAATCTTTGTTAAGTTTCATTCGAATTGTACGAATCTCGAAGTTCATACGTTTTTAATTATTCAACGCGAGCAAAAGTGTCAAAAATGCGATTCCATAAGACCGGCTGAACTTTTTAACGAAAGTCTCCTGAATCAAAAATAAAGCTATGGGGTAATGTTTATAAACAATCGTATAAGTAGTATTGAATCCGTGTTTCAGCAAAGTACACGAATTGTTTGCTTTTGGATGACAGACGTCAGCCATAAGGTTACCTGCTGCGATAATAATATATGTATACTAGCCCCCCCCACCGCCGCTCGATCTCCTCACCGAGTCACCCCGCCGCCGCTCGATCCCCTCACCCAGCCTACGCGATCCCGCTCGCTCTCGTCGACTCTTGTACGCGGCGGCGGCGGCGGCGAAATATATAATATAGAGAGATATATATATTTTTCTTTTCCCATGTTCCAACGGATATACCCTTTAGGATTTTTAGGTATGACCCTTCCCAATTCCATTATTTCTATTCTCTCCCCCCCCCCCCCCCCATCACACCCTACCCGCACTTCGCTGAGCTAACCTAACTTCCATATTAAATAGTCTAAGCAATTATTGACTGCAAAACTGTTTTTTTTATGAGCACTCTTTATTTAAAGGAGTGTTTTGTTATACACCCGATGGCAATCTCGCAAACTGAGTGGTAAATAATTTTTTAAATTCACGGTTCACTACACGGACCTTGCTGGAAAACACAAGAAAATTCAAACCCGCATTTTGAAGGTGCTCTCATAGAAGACACACCTTAAAAAGAAAAAAGTTTGTATTGTCGAGCAAATACATGTGACACACGGACATATGACCACTGTGTGTGTTATTTACTTTCAGTCAATTGCTGCGTTAACAGGGTTTGTTGGAATATTACTTCGAGGGGATTGGCCTGCGTGGGTCAAGACGAAATTATCTTATTGGTGGAAACCTTGCCTGACGAAACACAAATCCCAAAGGACCTTCTCATTCATATAAATCAAATTTACATTGAGGCAATCAAAGGTAACGATTTTCATCCTTATTAATTGAAATATTTTGAGTCCCGCGTTGTTACGAACTGTGTCTTAACAAAATTCTGTGCTTCGTAGGCAATACGATAACGGAATTAGGAGTTTCGATACACCAAGGGGGACATTTTTTGGGATCGCGTGAGCACGCAGGATTTATATTTATCCGACAGACTTTCCAATGTTTGCAGAAGATTATTCTTCCCCCGGCGCCTTTTCTCGTCGGACTTCTCGTTCACAGGTAAAATCTATTCTAATTCGTTGCATTTGGATAAGTACTTGTATTATTTATATAATGTACTTGTAGGCTGATGGATTACTGACGTTTATTTTTGCGGACAAATTGAATGAATGAATAATCATTCGTAAAAGTCGAAAATATCGTTACACCAATATTACAATGACAATCGAGTCCGCTAATTTCAGCCAATTTTTAATGTTGAATACGTTTCGGCGTAGTCTAATCTATCAATTGAGGTGTCAAATGACAAACTTGTAACACTGTCCCAATCCCGATCCGTTCATCCGGATCCGATTTACATCAGAGTTGATCTCTTCGGTTTTGCGCGTGATTCAGAACAAAGTGCAGAATGGATTGCGCTCTATGACGGTCGCATTTTCTTCGTAACATCATTATACACCATGTGAACGCGACACATTATTTTTGTCCCCAAATCATTGCTACCGACCGGCTTACAAAATGTCACCATGTACATTCTGTTTAGACGGATGTAGCTCATAAATTTGTAACTTTAATAAAAATGTTTCGCGTTTACATGGTGCGGAATTATGTTGGAAAGAAAATGAAATGGTTCGTTCTGAATCACGCGCAGAATCGCAAGTGAGAAACATTTTTTAAAAATCAATCGACCGATAGAAACTGTTTGTCGCTGCCCTTTATCTTTCCCTGCATAACAAACACTACTTTGCCAGTTTACTTACACACAAATAACTATTTCTCAGGAACCTTTTCGCGATTTCATGTATTGCCATTTTTTTTACACATACAGAAAATATGGTCATACTTATATATTGCTAATTTAACGTATTACCGGCACCACTGTTGCTACACAAAAACAAAAATGCACGCGCACTGAAATTCCCCGTGACCAACATAAACTGGATTTTATTCAGAAAAAAAAATATATAAAAATAAACTGAACACGAATACTGTCCTAGAATTATCGTATAAATTAACAAGAAAACAAAATACCTTCGTGTTATAGACGCCAATTGCACGACAGAATATTCGGTTGGTCGGAAATTTTTATTTTATTTTTCTAAGGGTTAACCTAGCGAAGATCCGTGCCACTCTTAATTTGGTCGGGATATATGTACAAGTTGCGTTCGTTTACGCCCGTTTTCTCCGACGCGATTCAAACCTGGTTTAACTTTTTACATAGTTGTAACATAGAATGGTAAATATGGAGCAAAGGGGACCCGCTTCCGATGACCTTTGGAACAGCCCCATTCGACGCATTTTTGCACGAGAAACAACTTTTTCCTCCGACAAAATTGGGGGTCGTTATTTATTTAAAAGTTATTAACAAATAAAGTTAATAATTCATATAGCTATTTTCCTTATACTAGTCAGTCCTATTCATCTTGCCCTTCACATGTGTGGTTAAGAATACCCCCATGAGTAACATACATAAAGTTTTATCCGTCGCTCATTGTTTGTCAAAAAGTTATTAACAAAAGAAGTTTCATAAATCAAACTTGAAATACTTATACTAGTGTATGGTCAACGGTACACGGCTGACTCATGCTCATTGAACGTATCGGATGTATCGCGTAACTCGAACGACCAATCGTAAATCGGCTATTACATTGTGTTTAGCGGAATTCCGTAACGCTGTGAAAGTCGATGTACATAATTACATATGTTGAGTAATCGTTAATTAGCAGTGTATACCCATCTAACGATGGGTGCATGCGCGCTTATTTCCTTGTACGATCTTGTATAAGCATTCCCATTTCAATATTTGAACAGTAACGCACCAATTTCTCTGTTCGATATCTCTCTGTATTATATAAATATATCGCGATAAACAAAATCAGCGAGAGTCGTTGATTGACGTACCTTCTAGCCTCTGTTGTATTGATCTGAAAAGAAAAAAAAAATGTTCGAGTGTTTATTAATGTTATATTTTTTAGATCAACCTAAAAAAAATGAAAAAAAAAATTTGTGGATTGAAAGACTTTTCGAAGATTATACAAATTTTAAACCAAATTTTTCAATTGTTTTTGCTTTGAAAAAAGAATTTTTTCAACAAATTTTTCCAAACAAGTAGCTTCATATAGAAGGTAATATCATTGAAAAGATGTGTGCAAAATTTCAGCCCGATTGATAAAAAACTTTTTGTGTTATCGTTTACGCCGAGTTGAAAAATATAGTTTTGAGAAAAATGCATCTACAGTTTGGGCACATGAAAATTCAATGATTGTAGTGACTTACCGATTAGAGTCAGCAGTTCCAGCGCCATATAATAGTCCTTCGGTATCCTCGTAGAACTCATTTTTCTTAACAAGTTCCTCTATGAAAATTTTACGTGTATTTCCACCCTTAAGGCAATACCGTTAATACGACGTCAGATGGCATCATAATAAACCGAATTCACAACAAATTTCAATCGAATCGATCGCGACGTTTCACCGTTATCCTCCCACGGTCGGTCAATTTCCAATCGATTGGGATAAACTAGTTCGAAAAATTATCAAATTTCATACAATAAACGTTTTCGGTTTCTCGACACCGGTTCAAGTTTCGCCAAAAATCCGCGTACATCTATCATGTCTTATTCCTGACCACCGCTATATGTCATTTCAGAACGCAAGAGGCCGAGTTATGAAATTTGCCAGGCCAATAAAGATGCCACCTGACTTGCTTCGTTACAATTTTCGTTGAGATTCAACCAATTGTACGGGTTTTAAGAGATACCATACCTAACAACAATTTCCTAGAAATTAACGACCCGATGTCAAACGGTAGACAATTATTGACAAATAAATACAGAATTCATCGAGATATGTAAATTTTTCGAGAAACGACCCGACAAACATAATATTTTTGGTACTTGCCCTTCGAATATTTATAACATGAGAACGGTTGATGAAGCTACGTTAATTTTTCAAACAAGAACGATTGAGAGATCAATCAATTCTATTGAATTTCAAAACACAAAACCTTTCTGTGGAATCAGTAGTTTCCGAACTAAGACCGATTGAATCCATGAACCTTCGCTGAAAAACGGTCATTTGTTCATAATCATTTACGACCGTGGCCTTGAACTGCTCTCGAAAGTTGTCATTAGAATTCTTGCGAAGGTGAGTGGATTTTACTGGACAATTGCACACTTTTAACCTACGGTCAGACATTTTCTACACAAATGAATTGTTCTTAAACAATGTTTGGTATTGATTTTTGTGAGAACGATAAACGGTTCCACATCGCACGAGCTCGTGTATTTTTTTACAGTGTACCGAAAAAAACTCCCAAGTCTCACTGACAGAATAAGTTAACGATAGTAAAGGAACGATGAAGAAGAGTTGGAATTGTTTTCGAGGTCGTGCATCGTTCGAATAATTGGTCCAAAGCCTCTGTGAATAATCGAATTACTGTGCGTATACACGAACCTCCGAATAAAATTCTTTCATTATTTCCTAATTCTTTATCGGATATTTACATCGAGATATTTGAAAGCAAAAATCGATCAACATAGTTTTGGATCGAGGTGGTTTTGCCAATGATGAACGCAATATGTAAATTACCTATGAAAGCGTTTTTATGTTGACTACAAATGAAAAGTAATAAAAAATTATGATTATTTTCCAGATGGGAAACTCCATGGGCGAAGGTATTTCCGCTTCGTCTGATGCTGCGTCTCGGCGCCGAATATCGTTACTACCCGTGTCCCCTCGTATCAGTTCGATATCGCGACGCTGTATACTTTGAAATTGGCCACACGATTATGAAAGTTTTGGCCGATTTTCGTAATTTCGCCTACACTCTACCAGGCGTGCGAGGTCTAACGATTCATATGCAAGATCGAACGACGGACGTTCTGTTCCCCAAAAATCGTTACGATCAAGTAATCAAAGGGCTTAACAATTCGAACGATCACGTTCTTGCATTCGCGTCGAATTTCAGCGTCCAATCGGATTCTCATCTTGTCTGCATTCAGACGAATACTGGCGACGAGAGCAGTTACCAAACTCAAGCAATCAATATTCACAATAAACCACGAAAGGGTGAGTTTTTTCTTCTTGATTAATTTGTAAACCGGTTCCTATGATCCGCGTGTATGAATATAATCTACCGATTTTCCGCAAAAAGAGCGTAAGTGTGAGCCTCGTGGTCCGAGATTTGCTTGTAACTTGAGAATTTGTTCGCGTATCGCAACGAGACATTTATAATTTTTAAGGTTCCGTACCAGAAAAATAAAACCCATATATTGACACTCGGTCATCCGTCCGGCTGTCCTTGCGTCACAGGCTGCTAACAAAACCGTTCGCGCATGAAGTAGGTTCATGTTTGACTGGCTTTTTAAAATGTTTATAGCATTGGTTTCACTATGCCGTCCCACTGATTTTCTAAGCGGTAGCTGGAAATAAACAATTTTGGCTAATATTCTTTGCGGTTAGGTAGTGACCACTCGAATGAAAAAAATATAACTTCCCAATATTTTTTTCATGATATCGCAAGGCGGTACTCGACAAAATAATAATCAATCAGTACGATCGGCAATTCGGTGTTTTTAAATAAAAAATATTAAACTCTTGATTGTAAAAAATAATACTTGCATCATTTGAACGAGCATGTTTGAGGTTTAATTTATTATAGCCTAAATCATGCTTTGGTATGAGCTGCCCATGAACCCACAATCCAGGTTCGAAGTATCAACTGAAAGCCGTTTGTATGAAAACAATTTTAAACTTTAAAAACCGATGAGTTTTTCCAAAAATGTTATGTTCATAATCTCATTTATGGTAGACCATAAAACATTCGAATATTTAAGAAAATCTTCGATAGGCCTGGGTTCCCTCCGTAAAAGAATCCAAAGTGCGAAATTCGTCGGCGGTCATTCGGAGGAAAAAGCTTTGGGAAACTTATTTTTTTTTTTAAGATGTTTTTCGGTAGCGTTATTGACCACGTTGCGTATCACACAGTTACCGGCGCGAGTTTCGTTGTCATAAACGGAGCATTAAAATCATCAATGGGACTCTCAGCAAAATCAAGTATAGTCGAGGACGGTCTTATGGTCCAAATAATGCCTGAAAAAATGGAGGCATTGAAGGCGTCCCTCAAAAACATGCACGATTTTTCTATCGGTTGTGGTCTACAGGGAGCACCAGAACCCGATGAAACGGTCAACATCAAATGGGTCGACAACGACGTACAATTTAATTTGGGGTACGTTGTAAATAATTTATCTATCTATAGCATTTAAATAATATTAAGACACGTAATGATATTTATTTTTGGCACCGATAGAGTCAAAAGTCCGATTGACGGTAAAGCAATGGACGGTATACCTTCAATAAGAGTTCACAATGGCACGGATTATATGGGAACAAGCCGGTTTATCCGATGGACCGAAGTATTCATCATTAAGGTATATCCATTTTTATTACTCTATATGGGTGACGCTATCAATTCCCGATGTTACGTCCAAGGGGGTTTCGCAATGTCGACGTTGACGCGTCGCCTCGGAGGTCGTGGGGGAAACATAGGGTACGATTCAATATAAAATAATGAGATACGCGTGGTTCTTTCCCGATTTATGGTTAAAACGAAAATATCAAGTATACTTGTTAATGATAAATTGTTATAAATTTACTCGATATAAATGCAACGCTTGTCACTTTACTAGAGAAGTCAAGATAGAGTTGTTATAAGTATTCGAGTATTACAAAAATACGAGGGTAATGGGGTATTTAAAGTTGTTGTTTCGATGAGCGCTGAATTTAGACCGTAGTCGTTTGGATGTCGCGAAGCGGCAACCAAAAAAATGCTGATTATCACGGTAAGTGCGAATATGAAAATCGGGAATTATGGAAGGGATTGAAAGAGAGAGAAGGAGATATCGCGCGAGGATTCGCGCCTCGCCGCAACGGAAATTGGTCAGCGGAAATTCGATATTGAGCGTTAGCTCATCGATCGAACGATCGAGAGCTCGGGTAATTTGTATATTTTGCCAAAAATGGAATATGCAGGAATTTGATATTAGAGGTTCGCTCTACGATCGAACTATCGAGGGCTGGGATCATTTATATATTTTGCCAAAAATGGAATGTGCAGAAATTCGAGCGGCGATATCCGCTCTCACGGTGAAGAAAGGAATTTTCCGTTCACGGGTGAAGGCGTAAAATTATACGTCGAGTTGAAGCATATAATAAACTAAAATAATTGCCTTGAAAAAATGTCCCAGCGTAAGACGTGATGTCGATTGAAAATCCGATGTTCCTAATTCGAACTGACTTTTTTCTTGTACGTATTTTATTGGGGGGTCTCCTACCAAAAACCTAAACCGATCATAAAAAAATCTGAGAATGCCATTACACCTCCGGTAATAGGCCCTGTAATCAATTTGCTGCATTCTATGTTTAACCAAGTGGATGTATACCTGGTTCAGGCGCTACAAAATCGCACCTCACCTCCGTACTCTGATGCCATGATAAACCCGTAACAATGGAAGATACGACTGAACAGATCAATGTCGGGGTTGGGAAGAGAATGAAATTTAGCAACGTCAGGAAAACTGTCGAGTTGGTTGAACATTTGCATTGCGACTTATTCAATCAAAAACTATTTTTATTGAATGACGTTGAACTGCCATTGCGTGTTGTACGGGGAAGAGATTTCTTTTGTCTCGTACATGAGTCACGGGTGATGAATATGGAATAAGCATCATCGAGTGTTACTCTCGCGAGCGAAAGCTGTCGCGAAATCCTCAGGAAAATATCCGTTAATACGTGTCGAAGAAAAGGGCATCTCGAAAGGCATGCTGGGATACACTGTGAACCTATGGACAATGTAGTACATGGTCAATTACCGAAACGAATAATTATCGGCTTTGCCGGCGCTGCCTCGACCCATTCGATTTTCAAACGTACAATATAAACTATCTATCGTTGTACGATTATGGTCAGCACATTCCATCGCAGCCTCAGCAATCAAATTTTACAGACAATATTCTTGAGGTCGATGTTGTTGATACGTTATTCTCAGGAACGGGAATACATTTCCTAAACGAGGGTAACTCGATGAAAGGCCTTCGTCTCTTCAGGCCACAACTTTACAAATGTATTACTGCCCACCGAGTGGCGAAACTTTGCGACCGCCCACCGTCACAATTGCCCGCGTGGAAAACTCATCCGAGTCCCAAGGCGTTTATGGACATTAAACTTTTGTTTAATTACCTGATAACGCGTTACTTTAACGTGTGATTACTCGAACCCAGGTGGAAAGATTTTGAGGAAGCAACGAGCAAGTTTTGCTTTGTATCTCTTTTAATATTTGGTTTCAATATTTTCAGTCCGACGATCACCCGGTCGGAGTTCATGATCCGGTTGATATAAACAAATTGTCGGAAAGCATAGCGAAGGCAACGTGCGCAGCATTTGTGAAGTTGTTGGATCTCTTGGCGACAGCGGGTCTAACGAAACTTGCTGTTAGAACGACCATTTATCCGGACAACGTAAGTTATAAAAATATACTATTGCCCGGCATATTACTACAGAGCTAATGTAAATATCATTGGGGTTTTATATTTGTTGATCGGAAAGCCAGCGCAACGTGTCTTACGTTTTATGCAGCTTTTTTCCCCGGCCCACGAATTATGAATTACAATACACGGATTTGCTATTTACAACCTTTCAAAACGATTTCTTCGATGTTCATACTTAAACTATTCCACTCATGCGATTTTCATAAGGGTTCTTTGCAACTATACACGCTATCCAGTTACTGACTGTAGATTTGAGAGGGGCCTCAAATGCATTTCTGCCCACCGAGTGGCTAGTTTTTAAGACTACCTACCGTCACAATTGCCCATCAGCAAGACTCTCCACCCAGCTCCGCGGCATTCGTGCCTGCGCGTGCAATACTCCCTGCGGGTACAATTTCTAACAAACATTATTACCCACTGATCGAAGTGCGCGCCGTCACAACTGCCCACTGCACAACTCTCCACGGAGCCTCGAGGCTTCCTCTTCGAGACTGACTCTTCGAGAAGACGCCAGCAACTCGTACGTTCGTGGAGCGGTTTCTCGAACCTTCCATGAGTGTCGGTTGCGCGCACAACGGTGTTACTCGACAACCACGCTATACGCACATTCAACTATTTGTTTTTGAGAACATTGCAACACAAAATTGAATGCGAAGTCAGCCGATTACTTTTCGTTGTGCTTCCTCATGGAGGAAGTTTTATATTCACGAAAAAAATCGGCTTTTTAATGTCATATGTTGAAAATATTTAAAAACATCTGAAAATCAAATGCGCGCGCGCGTGTGGGTGATAGAGGCGAAAAATTGGAACCACCGTAACTTCGAATTAGTTTGATCTTTCGGGCTGAAATTTGGCACGCAAGTAAATCAGTATTGACCCTTTGTTCACTATGATTAACATTTTTTTTAAAGCGGTTTAAGAACACAACTCACGCAATTTGCGAGCTGTCAGGCTGGAACTTGTTAAATAAATAGACTACCATATAATACAGTTCGCTATTGATTTTGGAAAAAAATCGATCGAGGCGCTCCAAAGTTATAGAATTTCCAATGATTTGAAAAATCACTATGCCCGTTTGTTAAGGATGTAGCGCGTGTAATTTGTGGGCTATCGTGTCAAAACTTCGTACATCGATTGGCTACTGTTGAAGAATGTTTCTCATCGAAATTGTAGAAAATCGATTCAGCCGTTTTGGATTTATAGAATTTTGAATTTTTCGAAAAACTGACGTGTTGTTGCACGAAAAATGGAGGCGTTCGATCGAAATAGTCCGTCGAAAGATGCGTTTTATTATACAGTTCGATTAATAAATGCAGGCTTTCATCACTCTATTCGGACATATCGAATGCACCAATGTTTTATTCGCGATGTAGTTTGAAAATATTCAAATTTAATCAGAATAATAATGGATCGTTGCTCTAACCTCGGTTGTCGCTATGGGGACCTATACTCATAAAGTAAAATTGGAAAAGTTTCCAAACATATGTCTCTGGAACCAAGCTGTTGAAATTTTCAAAACTTTTCAGACATGCTGCGCGAACCTCAATCTTTTATTTCGTTGCATTTTTAGTTGCGTATCTAGTTTTGAGGTTGGGTGCAAGAACCACGATAAGCCCCCTACCACACCACAAATCATTACATTCTTGTGCGATGAATCAGCCAAAATGCAGTTGCGATATACAATGACGACCTAGATAAATGCCGGTCAATGCGATCGCGATACTGAAAAATGGCATTCGGTGCAGTAACGGCCTGGAAAATTAGCGCTTGGTCCACTAATAATTCCGAGAAATGTTTTTTGGTGCTCAATAAATCGACTTATCTCATAAAATTACGATACACCGCAGTCTCGCGTGAGCTAGCCAGCCGGGACCACGGCACATCACGTAAGTTGACCCTTCCCTCTGTTCCCACGCTTCCACTGACCGATGTCGGTTTAGTGTGCCGTGCGTTAATTGTTGGGTCCTGGGACAAATATGTAGGTCGGGAAGTGAACTCGAGCGAGAGGGTTCGGTCACCTTACACGGGACTCCACTGTAACGTATAATTCTCTATGCTCGGTAGCATTCGGCATGATTCGGTGACAACGAACTTATATTTTGTATAGCTGTATCTCGGATCCAACACACCGAGGTAGCCTGAAAATGAGAATGTGGCGTCCCGTTTTCCATTCGTACGTACAAAACTCCACCGCTTTACGATTTAATATCTTGAAAACTGTATGTCCGAGTCGATCGGTATTCGAAACAAGTACGGACTTTCCGTACAATAGATAGAAAATTTCAACTTGGATTTTAAATATCCTATTGCCCGTACGTCTTTAAAATATGATCATTTATTATTTATGCCGCTGAGTCGACTCGAAGTAACCGAAGAAGTACAAGTGAAAATAGAAATAGGATGAGGGCGATCGGTGTACTTATTTGGGCTAAAGAGTGACCCGAGATATTTTCTAAGATATTGTACATTTTATTTTTTTTTACAGGTAGGATACGAAGCTGGAAGTGAAGGAACGCGATTACCTCCTATCTATATGAACAGTCTGGACAATGAGCTTATCCAAGTTCTACACAAAGCCGCCCAAATCAGTCAAGATACGAACACGGTTCTTGAACTAATATTCCATGTATTGGACGACTGAATAGTGAAGTGAATGAAAGGAAGTGAATGGAAGACAAACATTTTCACAAGACTGTATTAAGCAAGATGCAGACACCGTTATAGAACCAAAATTTCACGATTAAACAAATGAAAACGCGAAGTACAGCATTGACCTCAAAGACTCGTAGAAACCCCGAGATGAAAGAGTGCCACATGGAAATAAAAAGTTATTTAGACATAATTCGGTTAATGCGACCAATTTATAAAGCTGCACTTTCGAATTGGCCGTTCAAACACTAACTAATACATAAACGAAAAAACCCAAGAAGGCGAGGGAGCAAGGAAGCAAAACGTGACGGATAGGGTTATCCGTAATATCGTAAGATACCAAAGCCGGAAAACTATAGTGGAGGTCGAATGAAGCGAGACATGGTAAGTTTTTACGGACCTTGGCAAAATTTGGACCGATATCGAGGAACCAAAAAAGTACATTCCGCAAATATGTAATAACCTTTCGAACGAGACTAATTTCATCCCGAACCATTCAAAATTGGCCGATTGCGAAAGAATTCCGGGAATCCGTGCATCACCGCGCTTTGCATCGATTTAACGAAAATCTCGCAAATTGATATTGCTCGCTACCAAACCCCCAACAGCCTATCGAAAAATCAACACGCACCCTTTAAAAAAATATCCTCTATAGTCTTAATTAGGTAACTCTAGGAGGAGTTATCCCATGAACGGGAAGAAAAATCTCACTGATTGTGCCTCTAACTGTCACTGATTGGCGTGAAACTGATTGGCATGAAAGTACACTGGTACAAAAGAGTACACCTCGTTTTTAAGAACAAACTGAGACCGGAAGTTTTTATAATCGAGACTGCCCAAACCCAGCTCCTATAAGGCAAACAGCCACTCGCGCGCTTATGGCCAGGGCTGTATCATAGCGTATTATCGACGTGCCCTTTCCCGTCATGTTTAGGGTTATATGCGTCAATATTTTTTACATAATTACGGTACGCTGTGGTAACGTGCAAAGGAGAAATACGACTATAGTTCTGGCCGTCGTGATATAGATGCGTCCCACCATGCGATACCATGTCGTTTCTTCTCGCTGTTTTCTTCTCCTTCGTCACGGTTGTCCTGTCGTTCGGTGTTCGTTCGGTACAGGACCATACGCAAGCTTACGTACTCTCGACCCGTGCACAGCCACTGCGTAAGGATAGCCAGGATGAAAAAGAAGAGGAGAACGAACATCAGCATTTGAAATATCGTGCGTAAGCAATTTCTTCCTTTTTTCACCGAATTCCCGCTCTTGTTGTTCGTAATTTCCGTTATTTAATGACCACACATTTTAAACGTTGAAACATCCTCTTCAACATTCATCAATATCTAACCCTGGTGTCAAATCCTTTTTCGCAAAAATTACCGATTACCGTAACCGTGCACCGAGAAAATACCCGTATCCCGTCTACGAGAATAACGAAGGGAATATCACTAACGCGAGTCCAAAGGGATCATAAAACACGAATCCACAACAAATTGCCATAGAAGCTCTTCGGCGTTACCGACGACGGATCAAACGGTTGATTAAATTCTCGGATGCCAAACCTCTATCTGCACTTATCCGATTGGGACTATTGAGATTGTTGTTGTTTTTAAAAGGCGCGAGATGTTCTTTCGATTGGTACATGCTAGCGAGAGATCAGGTAGCGGCCAATACCAATTCGCGAGTTTTTCGTCAAGTCGATGCAAATCGCGGTTTTGCACCGATTCACGGAATCCTCACGCAATCAGCCAGTTCGCAATCGATCGGGATGAAACTTGCCCCGTTCGGAAGGTTATTAAATTTCCTAGAATGTCTTTGGTTGGCTTCGCGATATCAGTTCAAGTTTCGCAAAAATCTGCAAAAAATTATCTGCCCCACTTAATTTAACCACCATTCCGCGTTATGCCGGTTTAATTAATGACTAATGACTATCAAAGTAATACGAAAAGAATTCTGTCAAACATCACTCTACACAAAAAAAGAGGGCAAATCTCAATTTATCGCTCGTACTTATAATTGTTATTGCTATAAAATATCAGACCGAACAATCTCAGTTTCCGGGGAGACCCCATCGTTATATTCCGGTTTCAACTGTCAAGTTGAGTACACGATATTACCGTTTTTTTATGGTCTTCAACGAGAGGAGTACTTTTAAGGACTCACATACCGCTGCGCGCGCTGAAAACCGAGTAAATTTGAGAAATTATTATAAAGGTTATATGATGAAAAAAAAATTAAATTGTTGATTTCACATTTTTTATTAAATTTTCAACTCAACAAAAAAGTTAAACAAATAAAAAAAAAACATTAACATCATTTTTTACGGGTATAAATGAACTACCGATGACAACCATGGCGCCTCCTTGTCTACGTCATAACTTCACCAAAAATTATCCAATCTGCAAAAATAGAAAAGAATCTAGTCAAATAATGTAGTAGTAATACTCTGACGGAGGGAAATGTTTTTTCAAAAATAAAGAAATAAAATTTAAAAGCATTTTAAAAAAAAGTGTTTGATAATTATTAAAAACTTCTCCAAACAAAAAATTAAAAAAACCTCTCGTGAGACTGGAGAGAAAATAATTATCAAGTTGAAAAGAAAAAGTGAAACAATATTAAAAATTGACTGAGCTATCGTGCTGACACTGTCTAAAAACATAGTTTTGAGAAAAACGCGTTCAATGTTTCCGGTAGGTACAATTGGCCGGTCACATTTATTGCTATAACTATGTAACAGAGTGGAATTTTCTTAAAAGTTTTTTTGACAAATTCTTAAAAGAATAAAGAATTAAAATCTGTAAAAAAAATCGATTTTTTGAGAATTTCAGGGGTATGTGAGCCCTTAATCATCTCAGCAATCTTCGCCATGGCCGCCTGGGCTGAAATTCTGATGATACGCTAACGTCACGGGTATAACGAAATTCCAATGACCCAACAATGACAAATCGCTTTAATCTTGACGTTTGCCTGTCGTGGGGAGCCTGAACATTTGGTCTCCGTGGTAAAGAGGCCGAATGGTCTCGTGCGGTACATGGCTGTGAGTGCCAGTAACGATATCGCTCTCGCACTCGATAGCGTTTTAGATTCTCTTAATGTAATGTGAAAAACATTCGTGTGTGTGTCTCTGTGGATCCGCCGTGAATGCCACTAACATTATCTAGATCGCACTCGTATATTCGTTTCACATCACCTAAGGAAAATTGATTAACGACAGACTTGCGACGAGTGCAAGAGACATAGGTTCTTTCGCATTCCCGTATTTTCTCCGGGACGTCTGACATTTCCGAAAAAAAAGCCATCTCCGCTATACCGAAAGAGGAAGAGACTGACGCTGTTTTTTTCTCCAATATCAAACGTTTATGACAAAATTCGGCATCGGAATCTTTATCGATCGAATTGTATACCATCGATCGCGATTAATTCGGGTTAGTTCACTGTGCTATTTAGTAGCAAGGACGAAAACTGCAGACTCCGTCTAACAATTGCGCACTCTGCTGTTCTCGTCTTTTGCAATGGTTAATGGTAGCGTCGCCGCGACGCTACTCCTTCCGCACTCGTCGTTGTTCAGCCTTCGTTCATGATAAATCTAACCCACCCCAAAATGTTGATGAAAACTTTCTCGAAAATACCCGAATGAAGTACAATAAATGACTAACCATGCGGAATAGGAACATGGCGGCAGCCCGACTAAGCTTATGTCTCTCAGCTTAAAGGGGTCGAGCCACCAAAATATCAGGACAATTGAAAATGCTGCAACTTGCTTGTTCGTCTATCCAGATAAAAAAACTAAAACTATGGTGTTTAGCGTAGCAAAGTTTGAGTAGTTTGGTTCCTGATAGAGGCCCGTAGCTCCTCAATTTCTCTCGCAAACGCAGTTCACATTTTTGGCACTTGTACATTTTCTGCGCGTTATTCGGAACATAATGCTAGTTGACTTTGTGAAGTTTCATTCTCTTTGTAATATAGTATTCTATGAGTTGAGAGCGCGGATTATTATTTTTTGCTCTGAAACAACAGATATATATCACTTTTCAGGAATATACGAAATTTTTTTTCTCATGGGTTTTAAAGTTTTTGAGCCGGATAATTTTTTCCCACGCTCCATACACCGGGCAATGTAACAAATAATTTTTTCACAACTCGTCTGCAATTAAGTTTTGATTATATTTTCCACCATTCTGAATATATAAACGGTCGACAACAATGTGTGTGATGCGGCAAGTATAAGTGTTTTATCCAATTCATTTTTTGTAATTTATGGCGCCCTGTGCATATTGCAATTTATTTATCTCTCTATATTATATACCATAGATACATCGCCGCCGGCGTGTACAAGAGTTGGGGAGGTCAGTTTCACCATACGGGACGACCCTTCGTCCGTATGGTGAAGCTGACCCTGCCACAAATCCAACATCCGCACGTGCAATTCCGATCATTTTCGGCCATTCTGGTTTGGGTTTGTTTGGATTTGGTTGCTGTGGTGGCGTGTAGCGCCCGAGCTGGGGGGGGGGGGGGGGGGGGGGGTTAGCGCAGGGGGGCGAAGCCCCTGTAGTTAATGTATAAATAAATATTTTTAAATAAATTGCGATGTACACGGTCACCAAAAATTATAAAAGAATCGGATTAAACGCTTATACTTGTCGCATGACAAACATTGTTGACGAACGTTTATGGGTTGATAAGTTAACAAAGAAATAAAAATATAGTGAAAATGACGAAAATCCACTTTTATATGAATAAAAATATAAGATATTTGATAGGAATGAAAATCGTGCGTATTGGCAACTCAGTTTTTTTTAACGAAAGAAAATAATGAATACCGTAACGAAATATCGTACACGACCAAGAGATCGCATTTGCAAATCCAACGGCTCAAGCGAAATAGCTAAGGAGTATATCTACGTCCTCTGCTATCTCGCAGCGCGACGTAACCTGACGTTCCGATAAAACTATATTGGTGTATGGTAAAGCGGAACACGAGGAGTGTGACCGTTCAGTACCCAATGAACTACATTATCATATTTATTTATTTTTCCCGTAGTGGCGTGTAATTGTAATAATTATAAGTCAAGATATACATATTTACCATGCATGTATTCATATCATTTTTTTTCATTGTAGTACATGATTCTTGAATTTTTATTTTATTTTTTTTCAATTTATCAAAATAATTTTTGTTTATCATTCGTACATTTTTGCCCGCTTTATAACTGAGAAACTGATATAAAAAAATTGTTTTTTTGGTGTCTCGACTCCCTTAAGTGGGGGCTAAACCTCCTATTCTCGCACCAAAGGCGTTTTCCCAAATCGTACTAATAAATTCCGGCTAATCTGGACTAAAGCGTCACGCAGCTGCCGGTGTATTTTCAGTCTAAACGTCATTTTATGACGTTTCAATGATTCGAGAACAACCTCTTGTCATTCCACTCGTCAGCGGAACAAGTGATTCTTTATTTTTTTTAAGTGGATTCACTACAATTATAATTTTAGCAAATAAAAATCTTTTTGTTCGTTAGGAATTCCGGCAATAGTGAATAATACATAGAATCTTTTGCAAAGAAGTGATGAGAATAATTCCCTCTCTCGAATCTCGTAATGTTTTAACGGATATACTACTATGATGTGTTGGGTACCTCGTTATCGATTAATTCTATTAGTATGTTATTAAGTGTTATGTATAATTGTTAAAAAAGTGCATTATTAATGTACGGTGACGGTAAATAGCATAATCGATCGTTCTAGTGGGGAAATATACCAAGGCGCAAACCCAGACGGTTTATTCATTTCGACGTTATTAAATATCCAAGTGGTAATTGCTAATTGCTCAATGGAAATTCTTTTAAAGAAAAAACGTCGTGCAGCCGGATATTTAAACAAGACGTAACGCCGATTTTTGGTCGAATTATGCGGAAAATTAGATAGATAATATTGACAAGCGAAGAACCGTTTATTGAAACTTGTACAGCATATTCGTATTACTTTGACGAATGAATATTGTATTATATGTTACCATCAGAATAATTGCTATTATAATCGGAGAGAAGAGTAGTGCGGTTTGCCGGTTTTTACGTGTACAGTGTTGCTAGTTATTTTTACATGAATTTCCATTGATACGAGACTCAAACTCTAATCTAAATTCGATCAATTGCTGTATCGATCATTTAACGATTAAAAAAATGAAATATGTATTTGAAAATAATATTTCCGATACGGATAAGAAGGATATGATAAATAAGTTTCCTTTTAGGTGTATTATTGGGTTGATGCAAAAGTTCGTCCCATTTCTGCAATACCATCTAGAGCCAAAAACGGGACGAACTTTTGCATGACCCAACATATTTGTAGGAGAATGAAAGGATGAACTAGTAAATCATGATACATTGCTCTAAAGGAGGCGCTATTGAAACACCAACGAATTTATGTCGGTATATTCGAGTGACTGTAATATACTGTACGTACGAGCGTATATACGATAACAAATAAATTGTACATAACATGCTATGGTAATGAAACAGTGAACTATGATGTCAATATTATTTCTCTTTGTGCTTGCACGCATGATTTTGCTGAAAAGTATCACTTGCCGCAGGTGCCAATTGATGAAAGACTCGGTAATATTTTTCTTTGTTCCAACGTATACCCTATCGGATTTTTACGTACGGCCCTTCCGAATTCTATTTTTTCCATTTTCCCTCTATCACTCCCCACCCGTAATTCGCTAAGCAAAGCTAACGTCCGTTGCGTCCACGGACGTCTCAGCTACACCGTATCGCATTTGTCACGAACACGGAGAAACTGCGAAAACCTGTGTCGATACAGACGCCTTTTTCTTTTTAGTTTCAGTTGTATCGGAAACTCAGAAAAACTGCAACCGGCTCTCTAGTCGGCGTGCGAGTCAGTGCACGGCTAAGCGGTCACCCATTCCAGTAATGACCGCGGCCAGTACCTCTTAACGTGGGAGATGACCGAAGCCGCTCATCGACCATCGGCGGTAATTTATTTAATTTATTTAATTTATTTAATTTATTTAATTTATTTAATTTATTTAATTTATTTAATTTATTTAATTTATTTAATTTATTTAATTTATTTAATTTATTTAATTTATTTTATTTATTTAATTTATTTAATTTATTTAATTTATTTTATTTATTTTATTTATTTAATTTATTTAATTTATTTTATTTATTTTATTTATTTAATTTATTTTATTTATTTTATTTATTTTATTTATTTTATTTATTTTATTTATTTTATTTATTTTATTTATTTTATTTATTTTATTTATTTTATTTATTTTATTTATTTTATTTATTTTATTTATTTTATTTATTTTATTTATTTTATTTATTTTATTTATTTTATTTATTTTATTTATTTTATTTATTTTATTTATTTTATTTATTTTATTTATTTTATTTATTTTATTTATTTTATTTATTTTATTTATTTTATTTATTTTATTTATTTTATTTATTTTATTTATTTTATTTATTTTATTTATTTTATTTATTTTATTTATTTTATTTATTTTATTTATTTTATTTATTTTATTTATTTTATTTATTTTATTTATTTTATTTATTTTATTTATTTTATTTATTTTATTTATTTTATTTATTTTATTTATTTTATTTATTTTATTTATTTTATTTATTTTATTTATTTTATTTATTTTATTTATTTTATTTATTTTATTTATTTTATTTATTTTATTTATTTTATTTATTTTATTTATTTTATTTATTTTATTTATTTTATTTATTTTATTTATTTTATTTATTTTATTTATTTTATTTATTTTATTTATTTTATTTATTTTATTTATTTTATTTATTTTATTTATTTTATTTATTTTATTTATTTTATTTATTTTATTTATTTTATTTATTTTATTTATTTTATTTATTTTATTTATTTTATTTATTTTATTTATTTTATTTATTTTATTTATTTTATTTATTTTATTTATTTTATTTATTTATCTTACCGAACTGAAACGTTGACGAACTTGGGTTAAAGGTTTCGTGCTCCGATTTTAAGCCCGGAAATTACAGACCCGGGATAGGAGCAATGCCTCGCGATATTGACAAAATTAATTTCCTTACCCTTTCCGTGACTTTCCTCTATGCGAGTGTCACAGTAATGATTTGTTGTTCGGTTTTGTTATAAACGCGATTCAAGGCTGGTTCCAAGTTCCCGGTGCTCCGCACGCTCCGGAACTTTGGCCCGCCAAGTGCGATAGCCACGGCGCGTCGTAGGAGAAATTTAGTGCCCCTGCGACGTTTTCCCATGGAGAACGGGCGAGTTTCGAATACAGGGATTGTTTGCACGATTGACGCGTGTCGCCGAGGCGCAAGGCAATCCAGCAGCCGCGGATAACGGTGGTCAGTGGTGCAAGAAAATTTAGGACGATGGATTGGAAAATCGCGAGCTACGCCTGTGCGAGGCTATTGAATCGCGTGGCTCGCACCACACGATTCACTCCGCCCGCGTGCAAGGTAATTTAACACCTCGTACGATTGGTCGGTTATCGGAAATTGTAATCAATTAACCTAATATTTGTCCACGACAATGAGTGTATTAACTATTTTTCAAAAGATTAATAGGTACGCCTTACGTGTGATTATAAGATACTCGTATATTTCGGGTTTACGGACTCTGGGTCCATGATTCAGAGCCAAAGAAACCTGCGGGTCGTAGACGGGCGAACGGCCGAATTGTAGTTGCCACGGTCAGAATTTATTGTACGGTAGGGAGCCGTGCATTTTTCTCTCTTCTCGGGCTAATATCGCGTGACGAGTCTCGGAGATGGTCTTATCGGTACTTGAATCGCGGGAATACCCGCGTGACCGATGCTGTCCCACCGGGTCATTCTCATTTGGCTAGATAAAATGAACGTACCAATGAAACGAACGCACGAGTCGTTCCGTACAAACCGCTCGTGGGCTCGTTTCACAAGCGGAACTGTGCTCTCGTATGCAAAAATTTTACGTACCGTTGTGTACAAGAAAAGATAAAATGTATGATAATGAAAATTAAGTTTGACGCCGAGCCCGGACGTAACGATACAATTCGACCATTTAGCCGACTGGTCGGACCGCACATGTACGGTTTGTTCCATTTTTATAGCGTAATGCTGCGGAGCAAACGCATCGTCCGAGAATAAGATGGTACGGAAAAAAAATTAACAATTAAAATTAGACCGACAGCAGTGGTAACGGCAACGGTAACGACAACTGAAACTGGGGTAAAAATAAAAGCCGTCCGTATGGACACGGGTTTTCCACGGTTCCCCCGTGTGGACGGCGAATGCGATACGGTGTAGGTAGGGAGTGATAGGAGGAAAAAGTTGGAAGGGCCATCCGTAAAAATCCTGCGACAGTATACGTTGGAGCGCACAATAATAAATTAAAAATTAAACATAACAATTTAAGAATTAATAATTGACAATAAATAGTTAATAATTGAAAATCTCTGATGTTTCTCCTGGTACTTCGTCAAATGAAAAAGTCTAATCCTGACACCGTAAATATGGTTGTAATAACGTACAAGAATCGGTATTAATTTTAGATCTTTTCTATTGGAGGCATCGATAATGATGGATACAAATTGCGCAACTTTCAGTTCTTCTAAAACTTCGGAGAAAATGTATGGCCCAATCACACCTACAGCCGATGCTTCGAACTTAGTTTTACCTGCGCTAAACTTTGAATCGTACAGTTGTGCTATTAAATTAGATGTGTAGTCTGAAGTATTGAAACTAATGTCATGTATAACAGCACGGTATGCAAAAACTAATTCCTTAGCCACGCATCGGAAATCCTCTGAGATTGGTTCTTGCTTCTTAAAGAAATTTGCGATCGATGCCATCTGTCCCATTTTTAAAGCATTTTTGCGTTTATCACACGTGCCGAGTGCTCGGTTATGTGCGATCCAGGCATAAGTCGCAGCGTGTTGCACTGGCGGCGGAGAGGCGGATTGTAATCGGTAGTTGATTAGCGGTGTGCGCGAGTATTATAAAAATCCGGACGTAATTACGAGTCCGGACATGGTTATCAAATTCGGACAGTCCGGATCTGATCCGGACGTATGGCGAGCCTAGCTATAGGTATCAATAGGTATATAACGGCAAGCCCGCACCACGGTCCACGGCTAGCTCGTACAGCGCCAAGGCGCGTTCGTATCGCGTACTAAAATATTGAATGGATTTTCTCGTGGCCTCGGGGTGGCGGTGGTGTGGGTTGGTGTGGGATTTTGGCACGCGTTCGACGGAGCGTACTAGGAGCGTACAACGTACGTCGGGTCCAACACGGAGGAATCGCGAAGCAACGGCGACCGACGACGATAGAGTGCGCGACATAAAAAATATCGTGGTGTTGGGTGCCTCGTATTTTTTTTCTCCCCGGTATCGACGAATGATTCATCGCGCGAGTGAAATTTCGTCGACGGTAATCGTCTAACGCCAAAGTTCCACTTTGACACATCGAAACTGTGGTAAACGGTGATTCTCGTCGAACTCGCTCGATTCCTCGTTTAACTTGACGAAAATAAAGTAATACGGGAACGCCATGGATCGAAGAAAGATGTCGTAAGTATTTCCATTGTTTCTTTATAATCCGATACGTGTGAGAGTTTCGAGCTCACCCAATAGCTAACCAAAATTATCCAACGAACTTGTTCGACGATAAAACTCTTGTCACACCGCTAATACCAATATTTATTTCCTGGGTGCTGTTCGATTGATATTCCACAAAATTTGTGGATTATTCGATAATTCATTTGTCGTTAACTCCCCTCGGAATCAAACGCTCTGTCGGTCCACCGAGGAAATAATCCTGCAAAGAGTTTTGTTGTTTGGCTTATCCGCGATTAGGTTAGTCGTTAGCGGCTCGAGCGAATACTCGCTAAGTGAATAATTGTACGTTGAGCGTGGTTGTGCGGCTGACTGGCGGTGCGGTACTGGCCGGGTGAGGGGCGGCACTTTTCACAATGACATATTTTCGATGGCCGGATCTGTGAACATCAGCGAACATCGAGCAACGACGAACTTGCCAGAACTTACCAGAATTTGCCGGCTTGCGCACACCCTCTTATTTATTACATTAAACTCCATTTTATTTTATTTTTTAGCTTTGCAACTCTTTCAAATTTCATATTCTCTATCCAAAAGTGGCAACGTCCCGAGGTTCGTTCGTATACATATTTACATATTATATCTCCTCCGATATCATCGACCGAAGTGAGGTTATGCGTATGTACATTTACAATTCCGTCATTTCTACATCCTAAATTGATTTTTTTTCTCTGGCTACACGTTCGGGCAAAGGCTCGGGTGTAACGCGTGACACGCGAGTGCGTGAGAGCTAGCTGTAAAATTATAATTGTACTTTCTCTGAAACGGTGAATTATTTCAAAACAGCGAAAGCTTAGCCACTTTTTACCACAGCTCCGCTCGGGCGAAGCGTGTTTAAGCCCGAATCGGTTCTGTCGTTCCGTAGAATGTACAATTCTCGTTATCGAAACCGTCAAAGGGTGTGCACCTTTGTCTTGGGCGGGATAACTACAGAGCGATACCCATCAACTATTAGCAAAAATGTAGCTTGCTCCTCCGATTTTTTGTTACGGATAAGTAATTTTTACATTTCCAAAATATTTTTTTGTCCCAACTCTGGGTGCTTTTAATCTGTGTATGCCTTTTTGTTCTGATATTTGGGACGTCGAAGGAAGAATCCTGTATCGGGAGTTTGAACGGACGGTCCAGAGACTACGAGCAACCGGGACAATTTTATCGTACGTCCAGTTTATGGAAAGGAACATTTTGAGACGGAACCTTGTCGTAGACCAAACGGACATTTACACCGATGATATTTGCTGATTAAAACCACTTTTTATATTTCTCTTTGCTATTTTTTTTGGTCTATGCTCGATTACCTAACTTCATTTTGGCCCGTATCAAAATATCCATTTTAAAAATTTAGGTACGAGCGTTCCCTCAATTTCACGGCGCTAAATTAGATGGTACCGTTTTCAAACAAACTTTCGAGAGCGACGATGACAAAGATCATTCGACTATTGCTACGCACGAATCTATTTTTTCGAGCTCCGACGTTATGGTAAAACATTTTTTCTGAACCAAATCGTCGCGCTAATTCAAATTCCATTGTCAAAAGCGGTAAAAATATTTGTTCCACGCCGCCTTTCCCTTGTCGTAACTCTACGTTACGGTAGTACGGATGTGACGCGCCGTATCGCTGTACCGCCACGCCGACATGCTCGTCTTACCGGATTGCTTTTATTAGTAAATTTCAAATTCTTTGGCATTAAATTTATGCGATATTCGTAAGAGCTCGTAGAAGATTCGATTTATGTTGATTTTACTGATTCCCTACGTGGAATGTGGAATATTCTTTTGGATCACGGATCGGGTTGCCCCTGTGATTAAGTGTTTCCTATATGAGATCGTAACAGGCATTATGTTTGCTATAAAGCACTTTTTGAGACCAATCAGTGGGATCTTTAATTTAGAAAAATGCGATTTTTTTGCCTGAGCTACCGGAGCAAAAAAAATAGAGGTGCAAATTTGACCAATCGGTATTCGGAGACTAGAGGCACTGGGTGGAGTTTACCCTGAAATAATCTCTTAAATATTGTGCATACTTTACCAGTTTATAGTACAAAATTCTGTGAATTTTTTCACATTTTAAAAACCCGTTTACCAAGTGCTTTTTTTCCATGTAAGTGCATAGTATGAAAGCTATTGCGCTAAGAGAATAAATTATTGGAACCAATAAAATGTATTTAGGGATGAATCAAACCATTTATTTCATTATTTGCCATCAAATATCGGATTGGCCCGCTTAAATAATTTCTTGGTTCATTTTTTCTAGCCAGTTTAATGAACTTCTGTTTTTGTAAACGGGTTTGCTTTAATCTAATAATGTTTCATAAATTATCTCCCTATATTATATAAATATATCGCCACCACCGCGTGGACAAGAGTTCAGCAACCAACACAAACCCAAACACGCAGAAATGAATATGCGGTCATTTGGAGGGGTGAATTTTGTTTGGGTTTGATTGATACGAGGGAGCGTAGCACCCTCGCGAAGCGCGCAGGGGGTTCATGCCCGCCCAGTCTATATATATAATATGTTGGTTGAACCAATAACACGTTTATTTTATTCAATTAAGGTACGTCCTTCAATAAAGAACGTACGTATTATATATGCAGTAAAATGAAGAATATATTCAATTGAAACAAACAGAAATGTATCTCAATGAAAAAAATATTAAATTCATTCAATATAATATATAGAAATTTTTCAATCGCCCAAGTGTTGAATCCAACTCCGTCTGGAGGTGGTTCCTAAGGTATTTCGAGAGTTATATCGGCATCATTAACTATTATTATATCGCTTGTATTACATTATTACGCATTTCGGTAAACTAACATTCCGAGACTAAAATTCCAAGAATTCTAAGTTGGGCTTAAAAAAAGTGTTGCAGGTGCGTCTCTAGCAAAAAGGCTTAACACCTCTTTATTTCTGTTTAATCAGTCATCAATAAATAATTATTTGGTTCAATTACTTTCAATTTGATCCAACTGCAAACTTCATTGAATGACAAAAAATGTTTCGTTGGATGATACTTTGAGTTTCTAAGCGCACGATGGTCTATCTATCTCATGCTGAAACCTTAATTGTATTCTCAATCACATATTTAACTGATTCGTAAACATATTTTATTACTTTTAGAGCAGTTGTCTTGTTTTAGGAAATAAATTAGTATACCAATACGTCGAGTTGATAAAGAAAACATTTTTGGGAAGCATATATAATTTAGTTAGGACGAAATAATTTTTCCGGAAAACAAAATATTATTTTGAGGGTACGCGATCCGTCGGTTAAGGGGTTATAGGCAGTCAGGATTTTAAAAAAATAAAAATTGAATTTCATTTTCGTAATGTACATGTATTTAAGTATCTACACAAAAAATTTCGTGTCAATCCGACGAATATTCTCGAAGTTACACGCATATTTGTAAAGACGTCTCGGAGCGTTTGAAAGTCGCGTCGTAAGTTGGAATACGTTTTTCTCAAAACTGTGTTTTTAAAGTTGGTGAGCAAGAATCCCCGGAAACGGCTAAACCGAGCAGTCTCAAATTTTTACACAAGCTTTATAAATACATTTTTTAGTGATCAATCGAAGGTTTTTTCTCGCCGATAAATATTTTTCATTTATAAACAATTTAAGACCAATATTTTAATCGAAAATCGAAATTTTTTTTTGAGAAGCCGCCATTTTGTTAAAAAGTAATATTTTGCTTATTCCTTCGATTAAATACTAGATAATACCTTATATTAACGAAATCTTTTTTGTTTTTTCATTTTAAATGAGCCAATCGGGAGTCGTCTTGCTCACCGCAAGACGCCGTTTTTGAGATGAGCTCCCGGAAATCGGCTATAGCAGCTTTAAAAATAATTTTTTTTATAAATAATAAATATGAAAGTTAAAAGTTATCCCAATAAGCATACGAATTTTTACATTAATAAATTAATATGTCTTTTCAGGAAAAATTCTTGAAAAATCACTTTTTTTCGGGTTCCTGACTACGTATAACTCCCTAAACTTTACCGCGGATGCTACGCGAGTTGCGTTAGCTTAGCATAGTACAGATAGGGAGTGATAGGAGGGAAAACTGGGGTCATACGTACAAATCCGCAAGGTATACGTTGGAACACACAACAATAATGAAGAAATAAAAAAATTAATGACCGACAGCGGTGGACGCGTGGTCGGTGCGCGGCTTCGGCGATCTCTAATGTTAAGCAGTATTGGTCGCGGTCAGTACTGGGATGTGTGACCGCTTGGCCGTGCACCAGTATACACGCCGACCGCTGAGCGGGAGGCAGTTTTTCTGAGTTTCCGATGGTAATATGTTGAAGTTATGTTCCAGATGTATTGGGTGTGCACCTTTGCCTCTGCGGTTTTTTTTTCCGAAATTCGAGGCTGTATTGTAAAAAACTGGTTATACATTTATGATTTAAAGTATTGTCTATCGTCGGCCACTACTTTCTCCCATCTTTCGGGCAGCATACGAATCCCGCGTTGAAAAAACTGACCATCTTTCGAAGCGATCCACAAATCGATCCAATTTTTTACTTCTTCATAAGACCGGAAGTGCTGGTCAGCCAGGCCGTGTGGCGTTGATCGAAACAAGTGATGGTCAGAGGGAGCAACGTCTGGAGAATACGGCGAGTGAGGCGGGACTTGCCATTTCAACGTTTCCAGGTATGTCTTGACCACTTTTGCAACATGCGGTCGAGCATTGTCATGCTGCAAAATCACTTTATCGTATCTCTCGTTGTATCGCGGCCGTTTGTCTTTCGATGCTCGGCTCAAATGGATTAATTGCGTTCGATGACGATCGCCTGCGATTGTTTCGGTCGGTTTTAACAGCTCATAAAACACTACGCCGAGCTGGTCCCACCAAACGCAAAGCCTGACTTCGGAACCGTGAATATTCGGTTTGCCCGTGGACGCGGAAGCATGGCCGAGATATCCCCAGAATTTCCTGCGCTTGGCGTTATCGTAACGAAGCCATTTTTCGTCCCCAGTCCCAATGCGGTGCGGAAATCCCTTCCATTTTTGCCTTTCAAGCCACTGTTCACAAGCAAACAAACGCCGTTCAGCGTCTCCTAGTTTCAACTCATACGGCACCCAATTTCCTTTCTTCCGAATCATTCTTTGAGGCGTTTTGAAATTGCTCGTTGAGTCACTATCAATAATCGTGCCAATTCTTCTCGACTTTGATACGAGTCTTCGTAAGGTAATGCCTCCAATTCTGCATCATCGAAAACTTTCACTCTTCCACCGCTATGTCGGTCTTCGACGTGAAAATCACCGTTCTCGAAGCGTTGAAACCACTCACGACACGTTCTTTCGCTAATAGCGGCCTCATCATCATAAGTATTTAAAAGCATTTGATGAGCTTCGGCTGCAGATTTCTTCGTATTGGAGCCGAAAATTGAAACGTCCAGCGAATGACGGGAATTTGGCTCGTAAACTGACATTTGCAATCGAGAATAACTTTATCATGCAGACACAAAGCGCTAGCTGTGGTTCTCTTTCGACCGTTATTCGTATTTTTTAATGAGACACATGCCGAGAACGAACGAATCTTCCTCTATGAGGAAGCAGAAATTATTCACAATCTGTCAAACAGACGGGTTACGATGGTAACTCGCCGTTCTCAATGCAAAAGCTTCGACCCCTGCCGACATCCGATTCACGGCGGAATGAAGCAACAACACCAGAGGTGAGCGGTGGCCTAGTGGATGGGGGTTTGGTTCACGCGCAGTGAGATCTGGTTCGGTTCCTGCTCGGCACCAATGGATTTTTCCAAGTGCTTTTTTCGGCGATCCTCGAGTGGTTCGGATTCCACCTTTCGGAAGTTGGTCCATATCCCCCCCCCTCCCCCCCCCCCCCCCCTGGCGTCGTAATGGTACCCCCGGGATACCAGGCAACCTTCTGGAAGAAAAATATAGTACAGGCTGTTCGGTTACGAAGGCACGGCAGGGAGCAAAGGAGGATCGCTGAAACATACTCCCGGCGTCCGTAATAAAAAGACGTAAGAGTCGCGAAAAGATCAGCGAGGCAAAGTGAGGAACACCAGGATGCCTATCAGCCGTGTTCCGGAGTCTGAGGAGGAGCTCCGGGACACGGTGTGGACTCACAGGGCAACGAGGGTACAATGGGCCACGGGCCTGAGCGCAAGCAGGGGCTGAAATAAGCGAACTGCATCTCCAAAGCATTATTATTTTTAAAGAGATAATACACTATTGAATGTATGGGATATTTACGCGACAAATTATTTCAGATGGGATATTCGATAAAACTTCGCCACTATTAGTCCGTCGTTGTAATTTTATCTTCCAGAACAGCGGGGGATTCGCTGTACCAGACACTGGAAATTCCAAAAACAGCGACATCCGAAGACATCAAAAAGACTTACAGAAAATTGGCGTTAAAATATCACCCCGACAAAAATCCCAACAACCCTGAAGCGTCCGATAGGGTAAAGTTAATTGGTTTTTTCATTCGTATCGAACATTACAAACGTATGTTCTGAATTGTACGTGCAATAGGAATGTCACTTTTATCTTTTTTTTTTACAGTTTAAAGAAATAAATCATGCCCATTCGATACTAATGGATATAACTAAACGTAACATATACGACAATTATGGATCGCTCGGTCTCTACGTAGCCGATCACTTTGGTGAGGAAAATGTTAACGCCTACTTCGTCGTCACGTCAGGCTGGTGTAAGGTAAGACGCGAACATTCTATTACCGTGTGTAAATAATATTTTTCTGCGTGTATCTGAAATATTGAATATACATTTTAATTTAAGTATAAAGATATAAATGATGTATAAATAATAATTAAAATCATAATATACTATATACACTTGTGTTATTTGTCGAAGTTATACACAAATCGTTGAAAAATGAAAAATTTTCAAAAAAATCAAGTTCGTCAATAATTCAATAATTAAAAAGTGCAATCCAGTTTACTACTCGATGAAATTAACATTTCGGGTATTTTAGCTGGATTTTATTTGCACATGGCCAATCATCGCTAAATTTTCTTCCTATTTGTTTGTAGCTGTACCATCTCATAAAACAATAGTCGATTTTTCAATTTTTTTTTCTATCGTTATTTTCTGGCTTATTACTTTTGATAAAATCGAGAATATTGAAAAATTCGGTTTAAAAGCAAAATTACAGCATTGAAACTGGCGGCCTGACAAAAAAATGTTACAGAGACAAATTGTTTGCTTTCGATTGAAATTTATAGATAATATTGATAGCGTGAAAAATATTGATAGGAAAAGCATTAAAAAATTTGCTCTCTTATGAGAAAGTGGAATCATGTGGAAAAAAAAAAAATTCAAGTCAGCCAACAGTGAATCGAAACCAGATGGAATATACAAGTTGTATGCTTAATTATTTAATCAAAGTTTGTATTTCAATTCGACACACTGCAAATTTTGACTCATAATTTTCAGGCATTCTTGGTAGTCTGCGGTTTACTGACCGGTTGTTATTGTTGCTGCTGTTGCTGCTGCTGCTGTAATTGGTGTTGCGGCAAGTTGAAACAAAATCGACCCGAGGACAGTGGATTGTATCATAATTTACAGGTGAATGATTCATCCAATTTTTACTTATTTTCAGCTTAAATTTCCGGACCGAATTATTACAGTGAGATACAGTTGCAATGTCACATGAGTTTCGAGGTATAACCGGAAAACTACTTGGACAATCATTATTAATACTGACTCTACTGACAAATAAAGACTAACTTGTATCGTCCATACAAGTTAGTCTTTGTTTGGGCATATAACAAGAAAAACAATGCATGACCCCGGGTCAAAGATTCAACATTACTGGTTCTCCTCTTTCAGAATGTTATTCGCAACATTATCTAAGTAGGCCCCTACTCGCTTCAACTCTATAGCCCCAAAGTTCCCCCTAAAAAAAAGACACGTCACAAAATATCTCAAAATGTGATTCATTTTTGAAGCCTAGCTAACTCGTCATTTTGATTGGCTGTCGATGTCACACTCGGAGTTTGTTCATGTGCGTACTTCAGATCGCACGTTCGTAGATGACGAACCTAACCTACAAAGCAGTGTCGCGAAACGCGCACGCAGATTCTAGTAGCACGGTAAAAAAAGGATGGCAAACTCGCTACGATACTTTTGAAAGAAAGAAATTATGGAGCGTTCGACTGTGCACACAATATTATTGCTTTCATGTTCGAACGTATACCCCTGCGGGTTTTTACGTATGACCCTTCGCAATTTTCCCCTTCTAACACTTCCTACCCGCACTATGCTGAGCCAACCTAACTTCCGTATCATCCGCAGTTGCTTTTTAACTGCACCGTATCGCGTTTGCCGTGGACACGGGAAGACAGCGGAAAACCCATGCCGATACACACGGCTTTTTTGTTTTAACCGAGTTTCAGTTGTACGACCTACGGAATCTCAGAAAAAATTCCTCCCGCTCGGTAGTCGGCGTGCAAGCCAGCGCACGGCTAAGCGGTCACCCATCCCAGTACCGACCGTGGTCAGTACCGCTTAACATGGGAGAACGCCAAAGCCGTCCGACGACGACGCGTCCATTGCTATCCGTTATACGCAAAACATAACCGAGCTGGGTTGGGTACTTCTAGTACCATGGTACGGGAAGTACAAGTACTCGAAGGAGTTGCTCACTTGTACAAGTGTTTGAAGTACGTACATGTGAAACGCACGCGTTTGAAGTACGCTCGCTTGAAGTGTGACAATTTGAAGTATGGCCGTTTAGCGCGAATTATTTGAAATACGCGCGCTTGAAATGAAACCATTCGAAATACGTGTGCTTGCTGTACGTCTATTTGAAGTATATGTACTTGAAGTGCACGTAATTGAAGTACAAGTCCTGGAAGTACATTGAATTTGTCAGAGTACTTCGAGTACATGGTACTCGAAGGGGGTGTGTGTGTGCGTGTGTGAGCCTTTGTATGAACGCGTGTATGTGCGGGTCCAGAAACATTCAAATAGATGTATCTGGTGAACACCTTGAGCAATGGAGCTGAATTTTGGTACTCGAATAGACCATCTATTCTCCTTGATTCGGTGCAATTTTTGTCAAAATAGCTGTACGGCACGGGAAATGTGTGGAAAAGATGTGCCGATACGGTCAAGGCCTACCCAAGTCCTCGGTGGTAATCTGACAATGAGTAAACACGGGCACGATTACGAAAGGCCATTAGGGAGGGGCATCCTCAACAGTGATCCCGTGGACCAGCCAGTGCACGGCTAGGAGGTGTCAATATCGAGCGATGAGAAACGCTGGGAGCACCTCCATAGCCGCGCACGGCAGGGTTTCAATCGCCTTCTGTACGATTTACCTCTGTATCAGTTGCCTCGAACGATTCCCATCTGTAAAATCTCCGTCGTGAACGATTGCCTTCTGTACGATTGCCGTTGTGAACGATTGCCTTCTGTACGGTCTCCGTCGTGAACGATTGCCTTCTGTACGATCTCCGCTACTTCAGTTCTGGAAATTCGTTCGGTCGGGCCCGAGATCTGCTTAGTCAGGCGCTTAACGCTTAACGCGGGGATTGTACGCCTTTGCGTACAATCCCCGTCGCGTACGATCCCCCGTCGTTCGGAACTCTCTTAGCGGACAAGTGGGGGTATACTTGGGGCGCTCCACTAAATACTCCAGTGATTCTCAATTATTAATTTCGACAGTCGTAATGTCGAATTTCAACCGATCATTTGGATCAACTAACTATACGAAATCAATGAATTCAAGAAAGGTCTTATGTATTATTAAGCTTAAAAAAACGACCTTGTAAAATTCAAACGGATATAGCTCGAATACTGCTTGAGCAACCGTGCTGAAATTTTGCAAAAAAGCAAAGCTTTAAGCGCTCCTTGTTTGCAGATTTTCTTGTAAAATTTACTCAAGGATTTTACATTTCCTTGAATTTTTCAAAATAAAAATAAAAATACCGCTGTAATTTTCGTAAAACTTTGAAGTACAATAAGACTGCAATTTTTTATTTCAATAGAGCATCATTAATGAGATAGTCGAAATTGAAAAATGCATTTGCTCACAGAGGAAACTTTATACTAATTCCCAAATAGTCTTTGCGAAAAATTTCGGGAATCGGATTTTCAATGGATCAAAGAGGAAAGCAAATTAATAAATTGGTGAGCGCTGATTAGGCGGAGTGTTTGAGATCACCAATGCGAAGTATTGAAAGTATCATGTTCTTGATCTGCATCGTATCATCGAACAATTTCTTCTATCGCATTAGATTTTGGTTTGAAGATATTTTTTTCTTCACAATTCACATTAGTATGAATGTTCAACTTCAGCACACCTCTGCGTTATTGAAGTTATGCGCGCTACTATAATTCTCACTATACACATATGTACTTTCCTCGACCGTTAGTCGAGTGGAAAAGAGATTTCCGCCATCCATAAATAAATAAATAATTAAATGAATAAGTCCACATTTATTTTTAACCGTCTATAGACCAGGTCGAATATTCCATAACTGATATGTATCTCCTCTATACTGATTAAAATAAATGGGATAAATATTTACAGTATGTTTGTCTATACCGTAATCCAAGCGAAGACATTTTTTTAGAGCTTCAATGAGAACATTCATACTAATGTGAATTGTGAAGAAAAAAATATCTTCAAACCAAAATCTAATGCGATAGAAGAAATTTTTCGATGATACGATGCAGATCAAGAACATGATACTTTCAATACTTCGCATTGGTGATCTCAAACACTTCGCCTAATCAGCGCTCACCAATTTATTAATTTGCTTTCCTCTTTGATCCATTGAAAATCCGATTCCCGAAATTTTTCGCAAAGACTATTTGGGAATTAGTATAAAGTTTCCTCTGTGAGCAAATGCATTTTTCAATTTCGACTATCTCATTAATGATGCTCTATTGAAATAAAAAATTGCAGTCTTATTGTACTTCAAAGTTTTACGAAAATTACAGCGGTATTTTTATTTTTATTTTGAAAAATTCAAGGAAATGTAAAATCCTTGAGTAAATTTTACAAGAAAATCTGCAAACAAGGAGCGCTTAAAGCTTTGCTTTTTTGCAAAATTTCAGCACGGTTGCTCAAGCAGTATTCGAGCTATATCCGTTTGAATTTTACAAGGTCGTTTTTTTAAGCTTAATAATACATAAGACCTTTCTTGAATTCATTGATTTCGTATAGTTAGTTGATCCAAATGATCGGTTGAAATTCGACATTACGACTGTCGAAATTAATAATTGAGAATCACTGGAGTATTTAGTGGAGCGCCCCAAGTATACCCCCACTTGTCCGCTAAGAGAGTTCCGAACGACGGGGATCGTACGCGACGGGGATTGTACGCAAAGGCGTACAATCCCCGCGTTAAGCGTTAAGCGCCTGACTAAGCAGATCTCGGGCCCGACCGAACGAATTTCCAGAACTGAAGTAGCGGAGATCGTACAGAAGGCAATCGTTCACGACGGAGACCGTACAGAAGGCAATCGTTCACAACGGCAATCGTACAGAAGGCAATCGTTCACGACGGAGATTTTACAGATGGGAATCGTTCGAGGCAACTGATACAGAGGTAAATCGTACAGAAGGCGATTGAAACCCTGCCCCGCGCACCAACGACTCGCGCATAATCGTGAGACGTTTCGACATAAATTTATTCAATAGGGGATCCGAATTACCGGGAGTATACGCGTGAAAAATGTTTCATTGGTATCCGTCGGGAACCGAACCCGAGTCCGTCGCTTTCAAATCCAAACCCCACCCATTGAGCCGGTGCTCTCCTTGCATTTTAGATTATTATTCATTGCCCGTAAGAAACGGTAGATGCACAGAAGCATCAAATTCTTGTACACTTCCAGGTGCGAATCAGTCTTATGGTAAGAGGTAAGCCGTGAAAATAAAAACCCTGTCTTCGCGATAAAGCCAGTGCCGCGGACTTTGGCCACTGTTTTTAAATGTGAATTAATACTTTATTATTGACTTCCACTTATATGTGACAGATTTGTGATTTGTATAGTGTAACATATTGGAATGCAACCGGCGATTCTGGACCCATTTTTTTGTTGCATAGCCATGCCGTTATTCCTTATATTTTTTTTATTCACCTCGAAACAGTTTTTCGCTTATAAGTGTTGATATTAGAAAGCATTAGCATTAGACCGAGCAGCACTGAGAATCGATTGCGGGACCACTTCTGCGATTGGTGAGTAAATGTTAGTGAATAACGCTTTGTTTTCCTCTTTGATCGTGTCAGTGCCGATGATATTAAATCGTAGTTTTATTCTATATGTCGTTTGCCCATACCAAGCACATCATCTACCGATGCACGCATGGAACATTCTACCTCAATTCGACCAATGTCCGACCATGACCATCTTGGATCCTACTTATAATTTTGTTAAATTATCGTTCCACCTCTTAGAGAGACTTAACTTACTTTTTTTTTCTGCGACGTTATTTTTTTTTAGTCATTGCGCCGGTAATATCTTTTAAAATGCCGACAGCGATGGGTACTCACGAGAAAAGTACCCGAGGTGTCCCTCTCCGATTTTGATGAAACTCGTGGTTGTTACAGAGGATTAAAAAGTAAGCGACACCAATTTCTTTTTATCGGCGGAGAACCGGTTTTAAGGGATGAAAGCACCCCCCAAAGTTGCACAGGTTTATTTCTTGCACCCCACTTTGAAAACTTGCAAATTGATTGGAATGAAAATTATATTGTTTTACAGAGGAAATGAAATTAAAGTTCACGTATTTTTGTATTTGTACAAGTAAACAGTTTTAAGGGGGCAAGCTACCCCTATTTGAGTTTTTACATTCTATTTGTTTCCTTGTCATTCCAAATATGTTTGCCGATACGAACTCTTCTCATCGAGATAAAAATAACGATTCGCCGGTTTTTTAAAATTAGCACGAATAATCAAGGGCGCGGATCACCCCTTTCTAGGCCCTTTTTAAATACATATTCAAAAGTTTCCGAACCACTGCCAAGAAATTTAATGATGGTACGAATTTCGTGTTCAGATAAACTTCCGCATCTACGAGAAGCATAATTAAGAGGGTATACCTCTTAATTATGCTTCTCGTAGAAGTTTGTTTCGTAAAATCTCAAAATTTCATAAAATCTGAGCGGTTTCATCGATTCTCGCGCTGTATCAATTCTCGACCCATATCTATCGTTGATTCTCACAATAAAAACGCACATTTAATAATATTCCATTGATATAGAGAATTTTATCCCGATATCTGAGACTTGGCGGAAGCTACAGCTGTCGGCAACGATTGTTGAAACATTCTAAACTGCACAAAACGCGCACGTTACAACGAACTTTCACCAAATTTAGGATCTAACGTTCCGTAATGAATTTCATAAAATCCGAACTATTCCACCATTTATCGCCAAATTGAATACCAATCGTCTATTGATGATAGGCTATATAAAAAAAAAATTGTCCGATATGTCAAGAATCGCGGAAGCTAGGAACATTTTTCGCACGGACATTTTTCAAAAATTAAAAAAACCGATAAAATCCGACCCACTCGATAAATTTCTATAAAAATTGTATCAAATAAAGCTGCTCCACTCAAGTCGAACATTGCAGCGCCGTAGCTGAAACCATTCCCGAGATATAAACACTCGAATTTGGCAGGGTCGTGACACGCACACACACATATACGCGCGCGCTCGTTCGGACATTTTTTATAATTGTGATTTTCTGACTTTTTGGCACATATTGAATACATTGGCATTGATTATTTTAAATAATGATCTTATCCCATTATTGAAAAAACATACAGCAATCTCAACGATAGTTGACCTACGATGACTTCCTTTTGGGCTCTTCTTCCATATTAACTCAATGAAACTGGTTCTCATTTTGTCTGGTTGTTCATCCACCCAACGTTTCAACAATTTGTGAGAACTGCAGGCGAAAGTATTTGTTCTGGGTCGTGCTTGCAGGAGTTTAAAGTCTCTTGGGCTTTTGCCTTCTGCCAAGTACACCAGGAATCAATGCTTTCGGAATATAATTCATGTTGCAGATTTTCGTTCGATCGTAATGTCCGACCACATTTTCGGACATGGGTATGCATGGGAATGATGTAAATGTTCCAACTATTATTGCAAGTACATTCTACACACCGATTATTCTTCCGAGATATATGCAATAAGAACTATTCGCGCAGGTAGAACGGGAATGATACAATCCCTAGTTGTGTATTGCTTCCGTATCTTGAAAAATGTTATAAATTACCGTTCCGTTATAATAACACTGTACGAGTATGACAACGATGACAATCTGCATTTACGAGACAATATCTGCGAGTTACAATCCCTTACAATCAGTTTTTTCTCCAAAGCTTACCAACCTTTTCAAATAGTCGTGGTGTAAAAGTAATTAACGTAGAAACAAGACCATCGGTGTTCGAAAATCTAGTTGAATTCTGTTTCATTAACAATTCACTGATATACGATATAAGTGAACAATCTGCTGTGTACATGGTATAAAGAATCTCTGTTTTGAACTAAAGCGGGAATTATAAAATAAATCGGGAATTATAATATGAATTTCTCGTCCATGTTTTAAATTCTAACAAATACAGTTAAGGGACGTTTTCATGTGTTATGAGATATCGATAAATCCACAAAACGCGTGCGGACTGTTTCTAAATTTGAAAATCCATTGACAAAAACGATGACACGAAACATGCGAAATTAAACTAAACATCAATTATTTCCTTCTAGATATATAATACGCGAAAAAAATAATAATCTTTTAGAAGTTGTAATAGAATAAGAAAAAAAGTTGTCATTTTCAATGGTGCTTTTTGGAATCTTCGGAGGAATCATTTTTTAAATATATTCAATTGTAATGCGACTCTTCGCATGGATACAAAATAACCCAAATATCAGAAATTGCATTATACGAATACAATTTTGTGGTAACACTAGCAGAGAAGGTGCGGGTGTTTTTCACCCTTTAGGTGTGACATAATGAGAAAACTAAAACATCCGTATCGGTTATTTTTTCACTCTTTATATGTGTACACAGTGACTTTCCAATCCACTAAAATCATCGTGAATATGGACTAAAAACGGCTTTTTTTTTTAAATGAAAGCTAAACAAGTTTTTTACAATTATTTTTTATGGACAGCAACGGAGGATGCTCGGAATCGGTGACTGCTTAGCCGTGCACTGGCTCGCACGCCGACCGTTGAGTGGGGGGGGGCAGTTTTTCTGAGTTTCTAGGTGGTATAGTACTCGGTAAAACTCGGTATAAAATATAGCGAACTCTATCGGTAAGGTTTTACCGTACTTTCCCTGTACTCTTGTGCAAAAGTGAGTAGAGTAGTGCATTAAAAAAGAATTGTTGTGGACAACACTCTGGGGAGAGTGGTCTCAAGAATGGAACAAAGCGAAGGGTTAGTAACCAAGGGATGAGTCGTGAAAATCCGAAAGGGTATACGTCGTAATAACAGAAAAAAAATGAATTTTAATCATCGTAGGTGTGCAGATGTACATCTACGATGGTGATAAAAATCACCGTCACGAAGCTTCTTTCATGAGAAAGCAACGGATTCATGACGTATCGTTCTCAAACGAAAATCCCCAATAAAAAGACACGTCACGAAATATTTCGAAATGCGATTTATTTCTGAAGCCGGCTAACTCGTCATTATGACTGGCCGTCGATGTCATGCTTTTGGAGTTCGTTCATCCGCATACCGCGGATCACACGGTCGTAAACGAAGAACTTACTTGGCACGCGAAGCACTCACATTGGTCCCATCATAGAAAATATCTATTCGTATACTTTACGGTTAACTATTACCAACGGATTTTTGTGCTGGCTCGATCAAAGCGACAAAACACGAAGAAAGCTGAAAAAAATCAGGCAATGTCAGAGAAACTCTTACGTTATAATATGTACGTAAATAATAATAATAATATTCTTTCTTAAAAAAGCGGTGGCACTCGAATATCGAACTTCGATACGTTATGACCGAAATAGTGTGAAGCCGATATAAGGAAGCGTGAGAGGGTGACTTTTAGTCACATGGTGATCCAACGTTAACGCACTTCGCTCTATCGAATCTCGGTTCAGCCGACAGGCACATACCAAACCTAAAAATTTCGTGATCCAAAACGCGCAAAGTCCGCCCGTTGACACTGGTGAATATACGAGCGTAGTAGATACGGTATAAATGCTCTCGCAACACACACGGATACTTTGACACGGGAATATTATTTTTTTGGGATAGTTTCACGTACGCACGCGTAGAAATAAATCTTTTGTCGCTAGATATTTTGGCATTAGATATTCTGTCGGGTGGATATTTTGTAGTTAGATATTTTCTCGTCGGCCCCTTTAGTTGGGCTACCGACGAAAGCAACGGACAAATTGAGACGACATCAAGATGCACTGCACGGCGGATATAAATTGAAATTTTCGGATTACACCACAGTGGCACTCGACCCTGTGTGCAGAAAACGTCCGCCATTTCTCAACGAAACTGGATTAACGAACTGTCATTTTGACCATTATAGAGCATATTTTTATTCGTGTATATACAGTTTTGATGTCTTAATTATCCCTAAAGTTACCGGCAATTGTAAGTTCATGTAAATCATCTTTATTATTGGAAATTTGGAAAAAGACACGTCACTCGTTAAGGTAGTCCCGTCGATATACCGTATCCACTCGCGTCGCCGCAGAAGAGATTAGGCAACTTTCTGTGGTGTCGTGAGATCACGGTCTTGTATACGACCGTGGGCGAGAGGCAAGCTGCGTACACTATTTATCGTTAATGCATTCGCCCAACCAAGTGTTGCCAGATTCCTTCTAATAAGGTTGCCAAATTTTTCTGAGAAACCTCTGGCAACCATTTATTTCCTCATGGCGAATCGAATCATTACAATTTTTTGTCTCCATAGCGTAGTTTTTACCTCAATTATTTTCATTCGTTGCATAACATTTCATGAACCGATAGTAAATGTCGATGCGTTCAAACGAAGAATGGATTCGATTGACTAATTCGGGGGGGGTACCCATTTTGTCCGGGTACCCGCTTATTTATGCAACATTTTTCGTACGACAGTTACTAAAACGCCCTTCTGTGCATCGGGTATGCGCATCTTCTTTCTCAATAAACCGAAACGGTTTTACGTCCAGTGAACTTTTAACGAGCTTTACTGATCTTTTGATGAAAATTTAATGATTTTTTAAAACAATTTTTTTTTTAATACTTCACAAACGCTAAAGACGTATCTCACGCTAAATAATCAATTTATATATTATTGATATTTTCAAGCGGCATATTTGAAATGTTGAAAACTCCTACAATGTTCGTTCGCAACGTGGGATAAATTTAAAGTTTCCGATCAGAATCTCCTCAAACATCTTCACAATTTCTAGCATCTGATGAATCATTTGTCGTCTCTCGACCGTCAACATTTTTCGTGATACCAATTTACCGGAAGAAAATTCACAAACAGTTCTGAAAGAGAAAACAAACCATAATTGGTAGAAACATCATGTTAAATGCCCAAATCATTTTCATTACTATGCATGATCAAACGACCGCATGTAGATTAGCAATTTTGTTTACGTTGTTGTTGTATTATAGCGGGACCTGAATCCTGACGGCGATGTTGTGACGAATCAACCCCGAGGTTCCAACAAGGTAAGTTCGATCGATCATCCGCACCTTTTACCATCCGTTCGTGTTACAAGTTTTCATTTATCCGCGCGGTTCATATTTCACGGTCATTAAACTATAAATACTCGTGTTGGACTAGACTAATTTAATGCTGCTCGTTCACAACGATAATACGTTAACGTCCGATTATACGCTGGGTGATATATGCGCTTATTCTCATTTCAAATCGTTTATTCATTGATTTAAAAGTCACGCATCGTATAAACGTACCCTCGGAATACGAAGGGGACATTTATCATTTATTTATCACACAAAATGTTACAGCGTTGTTCCGGAAAGGTAAAGGTTATCTTTGCGAAATAACTGGATCAACGTTAGTCAATCCGATTTCATTTCTAATCATCGCAAAATATCATCTATCAAAATATCATCATTTCAATTCGTGGTGGTCGATGAAAAATCGTGTAATCGTAACTCCTCAAAAGCAACAGGCTGATTGTCATCAGGTGGTACAACTAACAAAACATTTTCCTCAATTCTAATCCGAGTAGATGTATGGAAGATTCGAAAATATCTATGCTTTTCGCTCGCATGTCTACACAGCTCTATTCTTTTCATGTTCAAAATATATACATCATTGAAGTCATACAATTATTATCGGGTTATCCGGAAACATCACGGCAAGTTGCCATTGAAAATATCCAAAACGTCACGTTTTTGCTCTTTCACACGGGAAAATGTTACGTTTTGTAAAAGTAACATTTTCTTTTCCGGGAAATTATAGACAAGCTATTTTTAATTTTCCAATAATACTGAAAATTGTTTGTAACGAAACGGTAGATCGCCCCGAGTGTGTGAATGTGCGTGCGTAAAATGAGCTTGGAAAAATCAAACTTTTGTAATTGAAACTACCGATCCGACATCCAACACGGAAGTACCGCTTTTGATTTCACTTTTTTTTGCAAAATACATTTAAATATACTTAAACTTCGGACAGCTTTGAGATATCGAGATAAGAGATAAGATTTTGTATCGCTTTCAATTTTTCTGTAAACTTTTTCTGAAAACGATACTCGAAAATAGTAAAACTGCATAATGTGTGAGAATTTCCAGGTAAAAGATTCATTGGCATCGCCCTTACTTATATACTTCCAAGTATGGAAGTCCTTTATCCGAAGGATATTCCATACTTCAACAAGTAATCCTCGAACTTTGATTTTCTTTAGAGGTGCTCAAAGTATGTCGACGTTCATCAAAAATGATAAATGTGGTTCTTCTAAATTACGGAATAGACTGATAAAATTGATATTGATGAAATTATATTGACTTCTATAAAAAGAACATTTAAATAACAAAAAATGTTCATTGATTTTCCCGAAAATCCTTAAACGCTTTTACACATTTCTTGGCAGGTTATGATTCGGCGTACAATTGTTATGCAACAATGTGAATAATTGAAGAATATTGATTTCCTACATTATCATTACACCTCTATTATAAAGCAATTACGTTTTATGTAGGATATAATGATAAATACTAATCGATTAATAACCGTTAAATATGCACGGTGTGCATTCATAAGGTGAATTCCGCAACTCGTCGGATAAAAAAAAAAGAATTGTGTATAACGGCTAATTGAAATAATTGTAATTTTTAAAGGAGGATGAGAGCGAAGAGGAGGCCGTAACTGCGCAACCGCACGGCGGAGCTTCCCAGGGGCCGGTAGGTAGCACGGTATTCGCGATGCCGCCACCTCCCTCATCGCAAACTACATTCCCGAATGAGGGTACTAACTTGACGAGTGGGGCAGATCGTCCCTTGTACGGCGAAGGTAAACCAAGATTTTGATTAAAAAACGAATCTCTAAAATCTTCACGAGTTCGGTCATTAATGAGAAATGTAACGAAGAGGAACGTAGTGAAAACAAGCCACGATAAGAGAAGATCCTATAATACATAAACAACGATCCCGAAAGAGATGGATGGGAAAACTTTCGAGTCGCGAAATAGCCCTCAAAATTTCAACTATTGCCAAAATAGTTTTATTTATCACATGGCATCTTCGAGTTAGTGCAGATGTAACGCATACCATATAGCGTATAGCATTAGATAGGTCATTTTGTCGGAATACTTAGAAAGAATGTTGCGTAATGTTGAAAATAACGTCTACAATTTTTTATTTGTTATATAAATTAAAACATTATTTTTACATTTTAAGTTATTTTATAATTCAGAAACGGCTGAGTATTAGAATTCACACAAAAAGTTATTGTAGATGAATAATGTATAGCGTAAATGCGTGGATGATGCGTTTATTATGAAAATAGATAAAATTTTCTTTATTTTATTGTTTCTCACCATATTATTTTACAACGATGCCGTTAATTTTATTCACTTTGTAAAAGTGAATTAAAAATGAGGGTGCGGTGCATCCTTATCTACGTGATTATCTCCAACGGAGAGATATTATCCGTGGGCCTATATTTTTTTTACATCATCATTAACGCACCTTCTTACTGGATCAACATAAGTTAGCGAAGTTGTAACGAAGCGCATAGCTTTCAATTTTTCGACCCGCAGTAGGGAGTTTAAAGCGGATAGAAAACAATAATTTTGCGAGGCCGGAGGAACGTGAGTAGCACGTGGAAATTAACATTCAATCCGAAGAGAAGATTTTTTTTATCAGAGCCTGACTAACTTTTTAATATCCTACAAAAGTTTCTTTAATACACAGTTGAACAATCCTGTTTGGGCTCGCCAGCACAAAACTTTCACGAACTAGAGCCGTAAGGGGTCTGGACGAGCTTGGATTTCGAAAAAACCAAATTTTTATGTCACAGTTTTATAGGCTAGGTTCTTAACTTCAATTTGCAACAAAGATTTTGCAGAAATTTAAAAAATTCACCGAGTTCTTATGGTTTTTGTAAAGAGTCAGATCGCCTACTGCTTTATGGCGAAACGCCCTGCTGCAATACGAGGTACCCTCGTAACGGTCCTCTGTGAGCGGTAACTTTCTCCGAATTATACTTGACGGTATCGTATCATTGAATCCAATGATACGATTCCTCGCAGGTAGACTTTTGCAGTTGCTCACTCTATTAAATAAAAGCAGATGTATATCGGCCTGTTTATTCGGTTACTCGCTGCTAGTGCTACGGTACAGATCGACGTGTAAAATGTATTAAAACACAGTGAAAAATAAACTAACGCGTTCTAAACGCCAAGGTTCGAGATATCGAAACGTTGGACATCGGAGAGTGATGATCGTGACACGAACACTGCCGCGAATAACTGCCGTGAAAACAAGTGAGTTGGATGTACAAGTAGATGCGTCGTTTGACTACGGCATCTTGATCTTTCTCACGGTTTTTTCTGCTATTAGTGAAATGTCAAATATGTAATAGTGAAGTGAAATTTAAGGAAGCAAACATTGCTGGGTTGGGACTTGAATAAGTAATTTCGTTTAACAATTGTAAGCCTAGAGAAGGGCGCGTCCCAAAATTGGCCAAGCTTACGATCTAAACCGACGAATACTTTCGCTTTTCGATTACTTAGAATTGGTTCGAGGGAATTTGACAAATTTTCCGCAATAATGGATTTGCCGAAATCTGTTTTCAAACATTCTTACGACGGGATTATTAAAAATATTCAGCGGGCCACGAAAGCTGTTCGCCACTTTTTCATGAAAAATGCAGCAAGAGCGGAGTAAATGTTGGATGAAGAAAATGGAAATCCAGGAGGTCTTACCGTCTGTGAGGATGGAACTTGGCAAAAACGTGACTTTTCTTCACTTTATGATGTAGCGTCCCTCGTTGAACATTATTCGTCCAAGTATTAGATTTTGTGACAAAATCTTCCTATTGCAAGGCATGTGGATACGGGAGTTAATGACAATATATCTGAAAACAACTCACGAAGGGAATTGCTATGCTGACCACAAAGGATAAGCTGGAAACATGTAAGTAGATTGGGTGATGGACATGTTCGCGAAGTCGGAAAAATTCCATGGAGTTAAATATACAAACTATATTGGGGATGAAGATTCGGTGATAACGAAAAAAGAATCCGTCGGGCATGTCCAAAAAGGGTGGGTACGCGATTGCGTAACGTGAAATAAGAAAACGCAGGTGTCGATGCAAAGGGGAAGTTGCCTGGAAAGCTTAGCGTCGAACTTTCAGTTTATTTTGGACTTGCGATTAGAGTGTTCAGATTCAGTTGAAAAAATGAGAACAGCTATTGGGCGACATCCTATGACAAAATTGCCACCGATAAAAAACCACAGAATTACCGGGCTCCTGGTGTTCGTGGCAAAAGCCAAAGGCGAATGGGCCACTAAAGCTGTACAAGCACAAAGATTCTGTTCCTCAAATCGTTGTCGATGCTACCAAACCTGCTTACGAAGATCTGTCCCGAAATGACTTAGTCGAGAGCTGTGCAAACATTTGGAGCTTTGCGCCAAAAGCCAACAACAATGGCATTGTCATAATTGACGTCGCAACCAACATGGCTGTGAGTGTATTCAATGACGGTTACCAAAGCGTTCTGCTAATGATGACCGTTGGGCCCAATACCTATACAAAATCATAAAGAAGCATAGTGCTACAAAATCAATGCAGAGCGCATAGAGACGGCTGGCAAGCGTGCACTGAAAGCATCCAAAGACAACTTTGCCGAGCAGTCCAAAAAGAAGCCGAAGATATTGCTGCTGCAGCGGAAGAATTACTATATGGCGCATGAAATCCCAGATTGACGGTACAATAAAAAAAAAAATCGAACTAGTAGTCTATAGGCCGTGGCACTTTCTTACGATTTCATTGTTTAAATGACGATTGTAATGAAACAATGCATTTTAGAAAAAAAAAGTTTCAAATAGAAAAAGTTCCTTTATCAATTGACAATAAAAAAAGTCTTATTCATTTCTTTGCTGACTCTATTAGTGATGATGATATAAACGAAAACTTATCTCCTTATCTGTTATACATCGTTCCGTCTCCGTCCCTCATTGGAACTGTCGTTGTTTATAACTCCATTGATGTTTACCTTTAATCAATCGATTATTTTACACGAATTAATCTGCTGCTAGAATACTGCCATGGAGTCTTTTTTTTTTTTTTTTTTTTTTTTTTTTTTTTTTTTTTTTTCTTCTTCTTCTTCTTCTTCTTCTTCTTCTTCTTCGTCTTCTTCAAATATATATAAATTTGACTACAGTTCGAAAAAAAAGTATGACATTAGCAAACCTCCTACTCCTATTATTTATATTTTTGCCCGACAAGTTTTTTACGATTTCTACAGAACAAATATATCTTAGATGTACTTGTTGTTTAAAAATAACCGAGATATTTGGGGCGATAATAGTTTAAAGGGTTTCAAAACCGTAAAGAATGACATTTAGATGTATGTCTCGACCGATGTATGTATCTTGAAAGTACACACATCGATCGAGACACTTCTAAATGTTATTCTTTACGGTTTTGATATCCTTTTAAAGCGGTCGTATCGTGTAACGCCTGTATTTTGTCGCTTTTTTTGTGAATTTTTTCTAACCAACCGTGACGATACACCATCTTGGAATTTTTACATTATATTTATTAACATTTATACAGTCACACAGAATTTTTAAAAGTCAAAATATCAATTGGAATCGACTTAACAGCGTTTAAAAGACACACATGTGAAAAATAAGTGGGTTGACGGCTGACATGATTCCGGCTGTTCCGTTCATCTGAAAACAAAAAATGAAATGGCATTTTAACCTGTAGATCCGTGGCTATAGCCGGAACTAGGATTAAATGAAAATATTGAAAATGAAATTTTTGGCACGTTTTTGAAAATTTAGTTCCGATTTTAGTCGAGCTTGTTAAGTTTGCTAAAAAAAACTATGACGGATATCACAATTATTCTAGTTGGAGCGAGAACTATAGGTGTACCGAGCGTACCATATAAATTTGAGCAAAATCGATTCAGTGGTTTTTGAGAAATCGTGTTCAGCCAATTTTAAAATGCAGCTTTGAGAAAAAACGTGATTGAAAATTCAAGCACGCGTTACACAAAGAAAATGTTGACTCACCATTAATCTGCTATACCTGGTCCACGTGATAAGCCTTCCTCTACCTCGTAGAAGTCTTGCAAAGCCGCTTGCTCGTCCCTATTAGCGATCCTGTCTTGGTTTGCAAAATCACTCGAGCGTCGCTCGAAGTGGCCGATACGAGCTTCGTCACGATAGTGAGCATAAATGTGAGCATTTTGCCCAATTTGACGTCCCAATGTACTCATTGTCTTCGGAATACATTGGAAACCTTCATCGAAGATCAATGTAGCAAAAAAGTAGGAATTTCAACAACTTTTGGGCCAGAACGAAGATGTTACGACGCAAAGGTCCGGATGAGCGAATTGAATGACTCATTGTTGTTTTTAAAGTTTAAAGATATTTTTGTTTTGTACAAATTGTGAAAGATCTGTCCGACAAAATTTTTATCCATAATAGGAGAAGAATTTATACTTCAACATCAGCACCGGTGGAACACTGTTTGACCGGGTGCGCAGTGGTTCACACCGGTGGATGCTTACGGGCATTCCTGCTAGTGGACAATAATACACGCGAGCAGTATTAATTTGTTGACGCGGGGTTTCTAGAGATAAAGGGCTCGCGACTAGAGGCATATATCAGTGGGGAAAGAGAGCCGACGCAAGGTGTCGATGTGGAAAGCCGCCTATCGAGTTCAATAAACGGCGGATAGGGTGAAATCTTGCCGATTACAAATTTTAGAGGTAAACTGGATAAAAAGAAAAATTTGGGTTCACGTCTGACTCCTGCTCGTGCACGGTTCAGGTTGACAACGGGAAGGAGTCTTTTCCGTCATTTACTACCACCGCGAAGATTCGAATACCCACTTATTCGTTCCTTCTAGGGCAAAATTTGGACCCTCCCCCCAAGAAACCGTTCTTTGGCGCTTTTCAAAAAGACGACATTCAATTGAGCTTTCCAAATAGAATATAATTCATCATCCTCGTAGTGGAGGCCTTGCTTTTTTTAAACATTAAGAATGAAGTATTATGTTACGGCTTGATACTTTTCATCACTCGATTGAGATCAAATAGTCAGAGTGTCTAATTCTATATGTGAAATTATTTGAAATATTATGACGAAAGGCTCGACCGTTTCGAAATGGCAAAGTAATATGGAAAACGGGCGTTCGGGTAAAAGCGAAACGCATAACCCTCCGAATATTGAGTACAATGTTACGAAGAAAGATGATCCGAAACATTTTTTCTACCCATTCGTAAAACGACGAGCAGCGTTAAAACCTTAGAATTTACCACCTGCATAATTACGAAATGTTGAGAAAAAGTACACAATGCTAAATAACGAAATTATTTCATGTGGCGATAGTCACAAATCCGTTCATAGGCACCAACGTTGGAGCAGCTGCCGCAGGACCAACCAAATGGTAGTCGGGGATGATGAGTTATCGACCAGCGATCCATTCGAGAAGAACAGAAAATATTTCAATCACTACGTCAGCAGCAGTATGACAGTTGAAAACTGTCCTTAGCTCTCAAGAACCAACTACAATGTCCGATCGGCTAGCGCAAAGAACAAAAAAACTCGTTTTCGCATTTGTAAGAAACAATATATCAGGGCGAAAAAGAAAGGAACGAAGACGAACGAAGGAAAGCGAATTTTAGTATCGCGCGTAAAAAATTTCCAACAATTCGAAACCTCATGTACAACGTCGAATATTTGTTAGATATGTACAAATTGTTGAGTATTTTTTTTGTGTATCTTCATTGAATTCAATTTTAAGATGAATTATGCCGGATAAATGAACGATGGATACGTTGTCTAGAAAAGCTCTTAAGGACCTGCAGTTACTAGATGTTTCCAATTATATACTTTATATATATTAAAAACTATGAATAATAATAATAATAATAATAATGATAATAGTGAACTACATATAGTTATCTTGGATTGTACAGTGACGTAACGCATTAATGTCTATTGATTTTACTACGTTTGTGTAAACGTGTTGTTTATTAAGTCGATGGAAACAGCGTCGAATCTACATCGGTTTTGTCGAACTACATTAATATGCTTCGGTGCTGGCACATATGCTGCACCACATTGTATTATCAATCAGTCACACGACAAAATGCTGCTACCGGTGTGAAATACATTGGAAATACGAAGTTTATTACATTTAAGTACCTTTTTATCGATACATAGGGTAAGGCTGAGCGACTGGGCAAGTTGTTCGAAAATTTACCAGAAACATTTGTAACGCAATGAGAATGAAACCCTGCGGAGCAATGTCACGGGTGAGACCCTCTAATTTTCGAGACACGCATTAATTGGATGTTTGTTGCGAATTAATTGGATGCCGGCACACCGTGATTCTAGAGAAACCAATTGTCCCGACCGTACGAAAATTCCGCAATATTATCACGCGCAAACCTAAAAGACCGGAAAAACTATCATAGAATAAAAATCTTACTGCTAAACACTCTCAAGTCCCTACCGGAGACGATACAAACGCCGAAGAGCAGACTCGTCGACGTCTCAATTTTCACGGGTCTCAAATGGGGTCGAGTCACCAAAATATCGGAGACTTTCAAAATGCCATAATTATTTGGCTATCAAACGAAATCCACTATGAAAAGTCTATTCTCATTTTAGATGAAAAAATTAACAAATAACATGTGAACGATAAATTTCATTATCTTAGATCAGTAATGTATATATATTTGAAAAATACGAATGAAGAACTTATTCATTCTCATATCACACAGTGGCAAGTAAAGGTAAATACGATTTTTTGTCAGCGATGGTAGCCCTCTCGATTCGTACGAGTGGTACATACGCTTCTCGTAAAGTCGCGTGCTCCGCGAGCGCCGGTTCAATGCGCGTCGGTAAAACTTTATATCGGCGTATGGTAAAACAGTGTTTCACGAAAGCGATACAAATGAAAATATTTTTTTATTTCACTCAATCACGTATTTATATTATTTAAAAAAAGAAAATGTAAGTAAATATATATATATATACTTTTTCATGCATTCTCTTTTTTTAAGTATATACCTAGGGATTGTATTTTTTTTCTGGGTTTTTAATATTTTTTTCTGCCTTATAACCGATTCCATGTGCATTAGGAAGCGTAAAAACGAAAACTCAAGTAAGAAAATCGATTTTTTGGCAACTCAACCCCGTTTACTGTACTCGGCAGAACCGTCGCGGAGCAGAATTGTCACCGTTTTAACTTTCACGGTATTTTTCACGGAACGTCGTCTCTCCGGCTCTACACTTGACCCAACTTGACCGTCACTGTCCCGCGCGAGTTTACCAACTGACACCCTTCGCGTGGCAAAGGAACTCGGACCGGTGACAACGCGAAGAGCGTTAGTTCGGTCAACGACAGTTGGGCTCCGTAGAATCGCGGTCCTGTCGTCGACCCGTTTGAGTCGATTCGCTTGAAAACGACTGGTCATTAATACCGTCGATCGGTATTGTTATATGGGTTGGCCTTTCGTTCATAACTATTAACTATATTTACTATTCGTATTTCCTGTGCTGGGATTCTGTACTTGTGTACCGACAACTATCGGTGTCGTTAGCGAGCGATAGCCTATCAGAGTCGCGCCTTTCCGCTGGAATCTTCCTTGCAATTAGCCGTCGCTCGCTAACGACACGGATAGTTGTCGGTACACAAGAACAGAATTCCAGCATCGATCTGTCCAACGTGGTTCGGGTTTTCATTTATACCTTCCCATCTAAAGTATTTAAGTGTTTAAGATATTTCTTACTATTTGAATTACAAATAGTCTATACAAAGTCAGATGCGATTCGGCTCCGGATGCGCGACACGAATCACTCGCTATTACATAGAATAGTGAGGGCGATTTTTGTCTAGAATAAAATTTATTGATGAATTTCTCCTTAATTCAGCTTTCATTTCGAGTATTGACAAACATTTCTTGCTTGAAATACAGTGAAATCCCGATTTTCTACCATCTCGATATTTTACCATTTCCTTAGATGTGTCGGAACGTGTGCACCAACGTCCGTATCAAGCGCTTTAGCAACGGCTCTCAGCTAAATCTCTATTTTAAATCATTCGCTACGAAGGTGTTGGAAAATCGGGGCGTCCCGCGTAAGCTCACCGAGCATCCTCGCTCAAGTTGACTCGCCCGCTGACGGGTTTCCTCCACCGCAGATCGGTTCCTTCCCCGAGGACTCACCGTTCATCGCTTGCGCACCGAACCGATGTCGGACAGTGATAGGGTGGAAATAGAGAGGTGAGGGTGAACCAATGTGACTGGGGCGCCGAATTAGTACACTTGGCGAACGTTGACAACCCGGCCAAACTCGATTTCAGTGCGGTTTCCGCTGAAATCGACTGATAATCAAAAGTTATTATTCGTATACTTCGAAAAGAGCCGCGGACATTGTACAAGAAAAATTGGTCAATTGTCAATTTCCGCATGAGGATATTCGAATACTTGAATTCCACGGGAGTGATTCCATATTGCCCTAAGATGGTCGCCATTGCCCATCTTCCCCTTATAGCGATGTAAATAAAAACCAGCCCGTTTTAATCAATCTCAAGGACGTAATATCGGACCTGCAAACCTATATCCATTATTTCAATTCTCTTTGAAGGTTTCGGTTCTTCGGTGTAAAAAATTAATCACATCGTTACGTGAGGATAATTGCCGGATCGGGTGAGAACGAAAGAAGCCACGAGCCATCAAGGGGGACAACGGGATGCGGGGGAAGTAGATTAAACGAATTGAGTGCTTCATTCGTATAGTAGATCATTTTATTCGTATTGAAATTGCGTGTGCAAATTTATCTGCACCACCAGTATTATAATGGGTTATGTATTTTGACGCGAATCCACGGACGAAAATTTGTCTTTCTTATCAATAGAGAAATATTTCCGTGTATGATGAAAAAAAATAAATTACCTCTGGTTACTCATAGAATAGAAGCGAATGTATAATCCTATTATTTCGATATATGTAACATAATGTTAAGAAATACAAACGTTATAAGTAACCATAAACACACGATACGATATACCCACAATTATTATATATTATACTTACCACACGTGACGTTGGATTTCTTTTATCTATCGATGATTCATACTCAACAATAAAACTGATTTCTCGTGTGAAAACTCGAGACATTGACATTTGAGGAATGAGATGAATAAACCAGTGCCTATTGTGCCATATTAGTTGTGCAATTCTTATTCTTTACGCACGCAAACTATTTTCTAAGAAAGCACTAAATCTCGGTGCATGCAAAATTTGACGTAGCGTCACGGTTCGGTTTTTCATGTACGAGGTCTGTTCGAAAAGTATCGCAAATTTTGTGTTTTTTCAAAAAGTATTTATTTATTCATTAATATTTATTTTGTCCCCTTTAAAGTAATTCCCCTAGGATATAATACATTTATGCCAACGTTTATCCCAAGCCTCGAAGCACTTGAAAAAAAATCATTTTTTGCGATCTTGTTTAGCTCCTCCTTCGATGCCGTCTTTATCGCTTCAATCGTGACGTAGCGTCGTCCTTTCATGGGCCTCGTCAGTTTTGGGAACAGGAAAAAGTCACAGGGGGCCAGGTCTGGGGAATAAGGTGGTTGCGGCATCATTAGAGTGTTGTTTTTGGCCATAAATTCGCGCACAAGCAACGATGTGTGAGCGTTATGCAAAAGCCAATTTTTGTTCTTCCACAAATCCGGGCGTTTATGGCGGATTGCTTCGCGCAAATTGCGCATAACTTGCAGATAATATTCTTTATTGACTGTACGAGCCTGTGGCAAGAACTCACGATGCACCACGCCTCTGCAATCGAAGAAAACTGTGAGCAAAACCTTCACACGTTCGACCGAACTTGGCGCGCTTTTTTCCGCCTTGGCTTATGCGGCAGCTTCCATTTCGATAATTGACCTTTGGTTTCCACGTCATAACCATAAACCCATGATTCGTCACTAGTTGTGACCCTCTGGAGCAAATTTGGGCCGTCGCGGACCGAGTCCAACAGCTCTTTAGCAATGTTAACGCGACACTCTTTTTCTTCGAAATTGAGCAATTTTGGCACGAATTTCGCGGCGACCCGTCTCATGCCCGAATCATTGGTAAAAATCGAATAGCACGAGCCAATCGATACGTTTAGTTCCTCGGCAACTTCTCTAACGGTGATTCGACGATTGGCCAATATTATTTTCTTCAGTTCATCAATGCTTTCGTCCGTTGTTGATGTGCTCGGGCGTCCGAAACGCGTTTCGTTGTTCGTATCTTCTCGACCCTCTGAGAACATTTTTAACCACCGATAAACGTTGCTTTGGTCCAAGGTAGCTTCACCATATGCCACAGTCAACGTTCGGAACGCGTTCGCGCACTTAATTTTGTTTTTCACACAAAATTTATGACGGATTCTTTGATCCATTTTTTGGAATGGGCAAAAATCGAAGACAAGCCAAAACACGTCTAACCAAAACAGCTATCAACGATTAACTAAACATTCAAAATGGCCGATTTTTTCGGCACAAGTGAGGGACTCGAGTACCAACCTAACGCCACAAAAAAATCGAAAATCGAATATACGTAGCCCACGGAAATTCAAAAATCGCGATACTTTTTCAACAGACCTCGTATTTACCGTTCGAGATAACTTATTTTACATTAGCTGTATAGGAAGGTACATCAGTGATGCATTTGCTATATTACTTTTGACCATATACATATAAAGCGTCTTTGAGAAATAATAAAAAGATGCGGGACACCGATCAATGTTACGGGGATATTCTCAAAAAGGTCATATTCACATTTGCAAATGATTCACAGTCTAGTTTTTGAGATATAAATAAATAGAAGGGAAAAGTTATCCCGCGAATGAATTACGCTCGGGATTTGTCAATGTGGCATCTCTCTCTCGCACGCTACAACCCGCGCACCATGCGACGAATCACTGTACCGCGCTCGAGTCTCTTTATTTTACCGATATGGTAAATGTGGTAAACCGATATGGATCCGAAGTGTGGTAGACGAAGGATTGTCCACTCACCTAATTTGCTATATCTCGCAATGAAGATTGCCAGTAATTGTTTTATCTAACTTTTATATTAATAATAATACACCGAAGAGTGTATTCACTGCAGATGGCTAGTTCAGCTAGGTTCCACTGGGTTACTTGGTCACACTTGTTCACACTTGTTGATGCTTCACTTGAGAACTTTGCGACGACAGAGACGCTTTAGGCGAAATTTCAAACCATTGCACGACCGATCTCTGTGACAGTGTCGACGAATTTTTCGTACGCTCCCCACTAAAATACGGACTCGTTTATTCTATTCTCCGTGATTCTCCGTGTACGTCGGCTTGGTCGGGTGTGCTTCGAAAAGAACGCAGGCATTCTATTTAGCGGTGGTAAAATAAAAGGAGACAGATGGTAAATTATCGATTTGACGAACAATCTAACGCGCTCGATCGAAACCACACACGTACTACTTCACGTCTTTCTCATATCATAAACTGTTGATTCACGCTTCTTTTTTTCTATTGGAAGTGTCAATGGATTCTCAAGCCTTCGTTACATAATTACTTGAGAAAAATAAATTTCAGACGAATGGCACAATTATTGACGTATTATGGATCACGAGATTATACAAAGCCCGCGATTGATCAGCGGATCGCGGATTTACTACTCCGAAGAATTGGAGCCCTCGAGGAATTCCCGACCGAGAGCACGAAGGACCGGCTGGTACGTATTGCATCAATATTATTGTTGATAAATAGTTCCTCGAGTTAAGAGTATAAGAAATAGTATGCCCAACAATATTTTCCGAAGTTATATGTCAGGCATAATGTACCGTCCTGAATAAAGTTTAATCCCGTTGGGCCAGCTTCCACGATCACATTCAGAGTTTAATTTAGTGAAACTCGGTCTAACTCAGATTGTGAGACCGGTCGTTATTTTAAAGAGAATTGTAAACGAGATGTGGATGAAACATTTTCACTCCCGTAGCAGAATGCAATCCTCCTTTTCGCCTCAATTTTCTAGGCTCCGTGCGAAGGGGACCAAATGTATGTATCGGGGTGACTTGGTCTAATTGTTTTTTTTCTTCAATTGCAGCTTACGAAAGTAATATAGATTTCAACTTCCAGAAATATTGCTCTAAATTGCTGGTGAAAAATTCTAAGCGGCGTTACTTTTTAGTTTTTAATCTAAAAATGTTTACACCTTTTTCCTAAGGAGTTGTACGTCAACATATATTTTTAGAGGGGGTGCGTGCACAAATTTCTCTTATAATCTGTTTTAAAATCTTGTATGCCGCTTCGTACTTATTCTATCTTACAAATCCCTGTCACAAAGTCACGAAGAAATTTCTTCAATTTTGATCTCCTGTCAGGGAAAGCTTTGCGATCGAGATAGAATAATGAGCAAGGAACGGCCAAGTTCCTAATTTCCATCTTATTTTTTCACTGAATTAGCGCTCTACCGCTCTAAGGTACCACGGGTTGCAAAAAAAAACTTTTATGATTCTTTATTATCATTCCGCAACATTTACTGATGTTACGGCGTGCTCACTAATTTTGACAAATAATTTTGACAATCGTAAAGGTCTTTACCAATTTATTCCAACCTCAATCTCCGCATGGTTATCTCCTAACCTACCGTTACGACAGGTACAGTTACAATAGTGAATTTAAAAAAGTATAACAAACAACATTTAATTTCTCATGTAATATGATAATTGCAACAAATAAAAAATTAAATATAATCTTAAGCCTTTCGTCGATTCATGTCAATCCAATTATCCCTTAATGATACTCTATTAATAAAAGAAAAATTAATCCAAGGCCTTGAAATTTGTGCAAGTAACATTAATCACACACTTTTCGGAAAATTCAAAATTTCGAATACTTTATTTAACGGATTATCCTATTGCTCCATATTTCATTTTCTATATATTGAATTTCAGGGTAAATACAAAGAATACAGAAATACCAGACGGGGATTCTTGAAGACGACGCATCGTCACGTGTTGGAAATGGTTTCTTACATCTTCAATACCGAACCTGTGCATTTGGAAGAAGGAATTATTGACAAGGACGAATATCTTAAAGCGTTCAATAGTCTTTTCACTGACGGTGGAAAACATGCCATAGTTATTTGCTATCAACACATGGGACCACCACCGTTCGGTACGTAGTCATATTCGTATCAAGAGACGCGGCAACGTCTTGACGCCAAGTGGTTACAAAAGAGTTTTTAAATACGTTTGCCGCTTGTCTCTATACCGTAAGTTGGCCTAACAATGACAATAGTTAAGCTTTAAATCGATCCCACGCGCAAACGTGTCGAGTAATAAAAAATCTGACGACACGTTTGCGATGTAATGTTATTTTTATCTTTCGAATGCATCTGAATTCATTTAGTTCCATCGACGCATTACTGAGATCTCGTTATCAGCTCATGATTTTTCGCGCATCTTTAGAAATCCTCCAGTCGTCGACAGTCGTCAATTAGTCAATAGCTCACACGCAAAGGAGTGTATGTTCCTAGTATCATGAGACGCGGCGGCGCCTTGACGCCACGTAATAAAACGTTTGTCTATATCTCTCTATATTATATAAATATTTTGGCCGCCGCCGCCGCCGTGTACAAGAGTTGAGGGGATCGAGCGGTGGCGGTGGAGGCGCGGGCGGGGGGTTGGCCGCGAAGCGCGCAGGGGGGCAGAGCCCCCCTAGTATATATATCTCTCTATATTATATAAATATATCGCCGCCGCCGTGTACAAGAGTTGAGGAGGGAGCCCGGGGCGAGATGGAACGGGGAGGGGGTTGGCGCGCGCAGGGGGGCAGAGCCTCCCTAGTATATATATATATATTATAAAAATATCCCCGGGCTCCCCCCTCAACTCTTGTACACGGCGGCGGCGGCGGCGGCGATATATTTATATAATATAGAGAGATACTAGGGGGCTCTGCCCCCTTGCGCGCTTCCCCCCCGACCCCCGCCGCCGCTCGATCCACTCACCCGGCCTACTCGATCCCGCTCGCTCTCCTCAACTCTTGTACACGACGGCGGCAGCGGCGGCGGCGATATATTTATATAATATGGAGAGATATATCATCTTTGGCCGAAGCGAGCTCACGGTCTCTCCTCGCTATGACCCTGCACGGTCTTGTAGGAGCCGAACTCCTACGGGTACGAGAATAATACTGTTGTAAGTGGTCTGGGTACAGTGAGGAAGAGCGTGAGATGGCGTAGCTAGGGTATTCGAGCTTTTATGACGGTTGAACGCAATGTGAGTTGGGATCGACGCGGCGGTACCATCGAAGTGGGGTACGATAGGATTGAATGACGTCGTACATAGGAGTTCGCACAGGCTCAACACTCTTTTCGTGACGTTTTATGTTTCATTCTGAATACTTGAAAACATTTTTTACTCTATTCATATTATGGTGTAACAGCGTTATACATAATGATACCGAACAAAAATATTGCGACCAGTGCGTCCTATTTTTCTAATAACAAAATTTGATTATTCGATTACTCCGACTACTTGGACTACTATTATAGAAGGACAAATTATTAATTCGCCATTATCCCCTTCTTCTATAATAAATATTTTGATGGATATAGCCAAGTGAATAATCGGTATATTGCGATTAAATTTTAATTTTTTTTCTGATAATGCCATTCATATCAGCATATTAAATAAAAAATATGTTAGCACATTAAATAAATTGATTTCTCAGTAAACGACTATGTTGCTTGTCCGGAAAGAACACCGTGCAGCCCGTCACGCGTCGTATCTCCCCGGAGTTATTTTTTCTTAACCAAGTTTTTGTACAGCATTTTCAGTTGACTTCTATGGCACAGCCCACAGAAGGGGACGGATGGAATGGCAGGAGAGGTGGTAGTTAACTGGGTAATTTATAAAGAGATTTCATTCCATTTTTTAATGTAGAATGGACATATTTTTTTGTTAACTTGCCGTCGATTTTTAACTTTTTAAGTTTTTAATGATTGCGATTACGGTAACGAATGCTGGCACAGCCATAATACGAGACCGGTACAATTATTTATTATTTATTATTTATTATATCGTGGATATCATATCATCTATAAACTTCTTCAATTCAATTTAGATTTTTTATTTGAATGAGAGCAGATATGTAGTTTTGTGACGGAGTAAGAAAAAAAAGTTATCATTGCAGAATCAGGACGTTGGACGCCTCACATTCCAATGGATCAAGCGTTCATTCGATGCTGTGTAACGGACGGATCTGCTGAGAATTTTGCCGGGAAATGTGTGATAGTGTATCGTTTACGGTCGAACGTCGATTTCGAAATCAAACAATTGCTCGAAGTGAGTTAAGAACTTATCAGTATCTAGAAGTATTTGTATGAATTCAACGAGACATCGCTTTTTTAAATTCTTTCTAACAAAGGTGAAAGCTCTCAGGGTAAAGTATGTTCTTCAAACTTGAAAAGTTAATTAATGACGCCAAGCATTAGAAAAATATTTCCAATCTATTAAAATAAAACCACGACAAAAAAATGCGTACTTTTGTGACGGTTCTATTGCATTATAGTTACACCAATATGCGTTCCACTAATCCGAATGCTCGCTAATCTCTTATACCGTCAGTACTTTGCTGCGACGTGCTCCCGGTCCCACAGTCCCACGGTAAGCTAGTATTCTATGTATTACGTACACGGAATACTAGCTTACGTGTATTATATGAACACTTTCCAGTTGTTTGCCGTCTCTGATAACTTCTTCACAAATACATTCTTTTCGTCGATTCTTATGTTGCACAATAATTACACGATGAATTGTTCGTGGCGGCAGTTGATATTTATCCCTAATAACTAACACAAGTCGACTTACAAACACTACGGCGTGCAACTTTAAGTACTCGATACGGTTATCGACGAATTACAAACCGCGTCTTTATGTATAAACCGTGAAACTGTGCCTAAAGAATTATTGGCGCTACACGCGGCGTATATGCACGGTCAATTCCAAATCCAGGTTTACGCTATGCCGTGCACCAGGAGACTACTTCCTCTCGCTAGCTCATCCATTGGAACGCGCTGTTGGGCATCGGGGTCAAGCGGGGGAAGTTCAGCAATCGCAGCAGTCTTTGCGTGAGAGCATCTTGGGAGATCGACTCTCATGCCGAGATGTTAATGCTCGATGGAACTATTTAATTTAATTACTAAAAGGAAAAGGATCAAACCCAATTCATTTTCCCAAAGGGAATAACACGGGACGTGACAGGAGCGATAAACTGCAATCTGTGAACATCTGTGATGCGGAGTAATAATAGACAGTGTCGAGAGATAATTTCAATGGAGAACCTTTAGTCGTTGTGGACGAAGTTATAAAAAATATATACTCGTAACCCCTCCTCGGTATGTTGACCCAGAGAGAGACATTCGTCGAGACATCAACGCGTGCAACACGTAGATTAAAATCTGTCAAAAACGCTATCTTATATTCTCGCGCGGCAATTGTTTTCTTTGACCGCAGACTCCGTTCCTTCGGCTCTCAACCTTGATTCTACGGCACCGAGGCAACTTCCATCATGGCGAATTCCGGTCCTCGCATTAGCTGAAAAATCCACAATTCTAATGCTTTTCATTTAAAAACTATGTTGAGGAAATAAAATCGGCAAAGTAGTAATGCTTAGAACAACACCCGGAATCTGAAAATTCCAGGTTTGCTAGTCATTCTGAATCCCTCTGTATATAAACTTTTATTAATATACTATTGTGACTATTAGGAAACGTATTACGTTTACGCTGAAGTTGATCCTGTGTCGAAGATTGCCCTCGCTGGAATATCCGCCGTCATGTCGCGTCTCAATGAACCAGTGATAACGGTGAACACACTTTGGGGTGAATTGTTAAAAACCGAAGCTGGGCGACAGATAAAGAATAACTTTATCGGTGATTTCAAGGATTTCTGTCACTTTCTCACCAGTAATTACCCCCCTCGTCCTTGATAAGATAACAATGATGGCATTTTCTGTTGTAGGATCGCAAAGACTTTATCAACCGTGTATTTTGTATTGCAGTGACGAACATTGATATTGATAGCGCTATCAAATTGGCGGTCGATTGGGATCTTTACACGAAATATTTGTCGCAACCCGAGAGCGTGATGATCAATTCTAAAAATCCAGAGGTTCTAAATGCTGTAGAAGAAACCGTGAACAAGTGGATGAAAGCCGTAGAAAGAGTAAAGCATTCCGTACTATTTATTTAATTTTACCGTGTGATTTATTCCATATTTCAGAATCACTCCAGACTGCCCTGATCGGTTATAAGTATGCCATTCCGTACTAAATCCCGTATCCGGTCTACGCTTTTGATTGTTTGTCCCAGGGAATATCGTCAGCTCAATTTTTTACGTTCTTTATTCTTCGCGTCTCGGATTTCCCATTTTTCCGAAATGTTTCGGAAAAATAATTCAACCGCGTGATTTTGTTTCCAAATCTTCGGTGCAATTGTATTTCAACAGTAGATATCATTAAAATCACACGCCATGTCAGATAAAATAACCGGGTCAACTTAGCCGTCTTGAAGTGTACTTCAACATGGATATCGATATTCGTTTTTCTATTAAAACCCTTTTTCATAATTGTAACTTTATTTGTAAATAACACAATTTATTTTCCAACTTTTCATATCGTAAGTTTGGCACGTAGCATAACCAACCATTTCAGATTGGTACCATCGATGCTACCCCGAGGCAAATTTAATTCGTTATTCATTATTGTACAGCCTGCGGGGAATAAGGTGGGTTCTGTGAGTGAAAACGGCGAAACATAGAACTCGAATGTCAATAGCAGTAATGAGGTGAACATCCTCTACCTGTCTTTTGAAAATATTCTCCAATTAAGATTATAGTCTCGATATGTTTATTGAAGATGATGTTCCTTTGATTGGCATAGGATGTTGAGGATTTTAGTAGTAAGGAATATCAATTTTCGGGGTATTCGTTAAACCGATGCAATTCGGGGTGTTGCACCTATTCACGAAATTTTTCCGTAATCGGGAAATTCTCGATAGTTCGGCATAAAATTAGTGTCATTCGAAAGATTATTGAGATCTCCTAAAATGTTCTTTTTTGGTTTTCCAATATCGATCGAAGTTTCACGAAAATTTGCCAAAAATCATCTCGTCCCACTACGTGTGACCACCGTTGTACACGAGTGTCGGTGAGGCTGACAGACACGAAATATGGTCGTACCATTTTAATACGCGTATTTAAACATGATTGCCGTGTAAACTAGGCCTATGAGACAATTCACAAGTGTCTGTATGTATTTGTGAGAGAGCATCTGTGAGTATCGATGTGAATGATCTATGTGCTTCTACTGTATTATTATGTTGGTGATAGATATTTATATATTACTACTAGGGGGGGCTTTGCGCGCTTCACGCGCCAACCTACGCGTCTCCTACGAGCCTTCCTAATTCCCTCGGGTGTTCCCCCTCGATCTGTCGGAATCTTTTTCTCATTCCCTCGGGAGCCCCCCCGCCTTGGGAGGTCTTCTTCACCATACGGGCCAGGGTATCTCTCGTGCGGTAAAGCTGACCTTCTCAACTCTTGTACACGGCGGCGGCAAAATATTTATATAATGTAGATAAATAATATTGCAAAGCATTTTTCTCTCAAAGAACTTAATATTCTTAAAGTTGCGATCCGATTTTTAATTTTCAGGCAATCGTTGAAAGTCAACAACTACGCAGAGAAACAGAAACGGTAGGGCCTACAGCGGAATTGATATACTGGAGAAGGTTACTTGTGCGGTTTTCTTCGATCGTTGAGCATATAAAGAGCTCGCACACTCAGGCGTTTATTCAACTACTCATTCAAGCTAAATCAAAGCTTTTGAAGGCACGCTATTGTTGCGGTCGCTATTTCATTTTCTGTTTAACACTTCATTTTATACGTCTCACATTTCTACTTAAAATTCCATAGAAATGGAAGAAGCTCGATAGCCAAGTTACTACTGTACAAATATTGTCGCAAGAGAATGTGAAATATTTATATGCGTTGGAAAAATTCACGCAACCATTGTACAGATTGGATCCAACGAGAATAGGGAAGTATTTATCGGCCCTTATGTATGCTATAAGAATGACTTATGCGACATCTCGATTTTTTAATACGAGGAGGATGATCACTGCTGTCTTCGTTAAAGTGAGTGAGCATTAGTATTGTTGTAGTTTTCGGTTCTTTATGTTTGTTTCGTTTACCGTTACTTGTACTTTCGTCCAATGTTACATTTTCGAATACTTAAAAAAATGTACCGCGTGTGTGAATTCGATACCTCGGTCAAGTTTACCAAGTAAACTTACACCCGAATGCACAGGATTTTATTCTTGGGTTACTATAAATAGTTGTCTGGCTGTTTGAAAAGCGGAATGAACTGTCGGTTCAACGTTCCGTAGTTATGGCTGCATCGAAATACCAGGTCCATGATTAAGGTGGTGGGTGGATTCTTATTCGACAATTTGACAATGTCCGTGAAATTGAACTTGCGTGAAAATGAAAACTAAGAGGACATTGGTTGTCCCTGCATAGGGAATCTAGTTAGCAGCGAATACTCATTAGCCGGAGCTGTTAATCTACGGCCAGTGAACGAAAGTAAAGTCCTATAATTTTGCCGCCACTATATTGAGATTAAAGCGTAACGCACTATCTCGTTTAAAATGAAAAGAACATGTTCCGTCCTAGTACAATTCATTCGGTCAATCGAATCTACATTTCCAAAGTCCACATTTACGAGTCCATCCAGAAGGAACTTCCTTCCCTTCGGAGGAAGGATTCATTTGGACGTTCTTTCTGGGTGGATCTTCTATGAACTTTCGCGCCATATTTCTCTTGATCGCGAAAAGATCATCGTCTTACTACGCTACCCTCCTGACACGAGTGGTAAGTATTCGCGGCGAACGTTGAAGGAAAGCGAGACCGCGCTACGTGTAACGAGATATCGCAACGCCACGTTAGAACATACGTCACGAGGACCTTTTAACTTACCGAAAAGAAATTGAATTCCCTATTTTGTCCAAACCCCTGTTGCACCTGTTATATTTAATGCTGAAACGTTTTTTAGATGACAAATCAACTGATATTAGCTTGTAAAGCATATCTTACTCAGAACGGCACATTGAATATTTGGAAGGATAAAAAATCAGCTGTAATATTGCGAATGAAGGTAACGATTTATCATTTTTTTCGAAGATGCTCGTTCCGTTTTCACTTTAGTAATTCTTCGTGTTCATCATTTCAGGATTGTATAAACTTGTGTGAACAATATTACAGTTGTTATACCGAAATGTGTACAAAGGTTAATGAATGTCCGGACGAAAAACGATTCGAAATATCAGAGATGTACATCTTTGGTAAATTTAATACATTCAAGACTAGGATGATCAAAGTAAATTATCCCAACTGCAACGTAACAATCAATTATGATTATGATTTTCCCTACAGAGAATAATAGTATTCGAACAATCAAACAAAGCGTTCGAGACACTAACGTGCACGCCCCGTTCATTTTCATTTGCAGCTTATTGACGTTTTGAAAATCACTTCGAACTATTCGGTTCTGCATAGTTCGACGATCGATGGAATTGACGCTTTTGCCCAACAATTTTCGAGTTTCTTCGAGAATTTAGCAATGCAAAAGTACGATCCTCTTGACCATAGGAAGCCTCATTTTGATCCGGATTACGAAGAATTCAAGCGGAAAGTGATGAAAACAGAATTGGAACTTCGAAGTTTTTTTGAAAAAACTGTCTCCGTCGTACCCAATGTTGCAGCGGCATTGCAATTAGTAGCGAGGTATTATCATGTCCGTTCGAATAAAAACCTATTTAGTTGCGAATTTTAACAGATATGAAATTAGCTCGAAAAATAAAAAAAAGACGATTCTTATCGAAAATACACAATGATTTCCCTGTAACTACTATTTATATAGCGATGGTCGGATTAAATGGGACAGAGTAATAATTGCAGATTTCGGCGAAACTTAGACCGATATCGGGAAACCAGAGAAGTATATTCTAGAAAGTTCAACTAACCTTTCGAATAAGGTTAGTTTCACCTCGAATCATTGAAAATTAGTCAATTCCGTGAATTAGAGATTTATCCATTCCGTGGATAAATGTGAAACCGTGATTTTCACCAATCCTACGAAAACTCTGCAAATTCATATTGCCCGCTACCAAACCCCTCGTCACCTTACGCTAATCGGAAGCTACATCTTTTCTCAATCGGATAACTCCGGGAGGAGCTGTGCGGGAAGTTCATCGACCTTTAGAAACGTTAATTGGACGCTGAAACGCCTTGATCGATTCAATTGAAATTTGTTGCGTATTCATGTTTTGGGATGTCCTATTATTATGTCTATTACATTTCCTAGAATACACTTTTTAGTTTCCCGATATCGGTCCAAGTATCGCCAAATCCGCAAAAAGTATCTTGTCCCACTTCGCGTGACCACGACTATACTTTTATTTCAAAGCTCTATTTAAATGCAGATTCAAAACTATGCTCGTTTTCTCCTATATATGTAATAGATTCAAAAAGTTGAACTTCAAATGCTTGCGGGTAGACCGAAAATATTTGGAGCTCGTTACAATGTATCAACAAGAAATCGAAATTATACGAGACAGATACAATGAGGATCGATCCGAACCTCCCTTAGCTCGAAACGTACCACCCATTGCTGGCAGAATTTTATGGATACGACAACTGTACAAACAGTTGGAGGCGCCTATGGATATTTTTAAAACTCGGCAGCACGTTATTACCCATGAGCGAATGCAAAAGTGTATCAAGATTTATAACGCACTGATAAGTGTCTTCATCCACTATGAAAGAATATACTACAAGGCGTGGTTTGATTCTTCGGAAATCGTAAGTTCGATCCATTGAAAAAAATTAATCGTATAACTTTTTCGGACTTTCGCGTCTCGTCCCTGTTGTTCTCATTTCCATTCCATTCCTCGGAGTGTTGTCCACACTCATTCTTTCTTAATGCACTACTGCATTGGCTTTGCACGAGGGTACAATGAAACTTCACAAAACCTAGCTGATGTATATGTACATCCCAGGGGGTTTCGCAATTTCGACGTGTGCACGACGACTCAAAGTTGGAAAGGCGAAGGTCATGGGGGAAACTAATAGGGTAGGATTGAGGAGAATAAATTAAGTACTCGTGGTGCTTTACCGATTAACGATTGAAACCGATATATCGAGTGTAATTAATCGCTTGGCTTTATTCGGACAAATGAATGTGTATAAAATTGATTTGATACAATGGTAGAACTTGTAGTTTATAAATCAGTTGTTCAGATAGAATTCTTATAACTGTTTAATTATTCCAAAAGAGGTTACAAAGGGCAGTTACGGTATTTAACGTTCTCGTCGCGGCGCGAATGTCGAATTGGGAAGCTGAGTCCCTTTCATGTTAAAAACGGACTTCTGGCCATGGGTGTTGAGTGTAGTCTGAGGAAAAATGCTGATTTATCACGACACGTGCGCGTACAGAAACTGAGAACCGTGGAAGGGGTCGAACGAGTGAACGGGCGATATTTCAACCACGCATGTTTCGAAAATGATCGACCAACTATTTTAATCGTTGTACTGTCCCCTACGGTATTGAGCGAATGCAAACTCTCGGGGACGAGTCCTCCGATATTAAAGATGCGTTAAAACGAAATTGAATTCCAAACCCAAAACTCAAACTCCGTTATTGAAAAGTGGCGGGGGGTTAGCTCAAGTTGAAACTTGAGCACATTGTTGTCTCGTCATTTTTCTAGATTCACAACGTTTCTTCTAAGAGCAAGCCCGAATTAATAAAACCACTTCCTCATAAAGAGTTTTAGTGAATTTAGAAAAATGGCTACTTTCGACTCGCCTCTTTGTTCACTCTCGTTTATCACGAAGCTCGAATGTAAGGCTTTGAATGTTATACGGTTTTCTTCGAGAAATCTAAAATTTCATAACCTCTCAACGGATTATCGCCAAATTCAATACCAAACATCCTGATTCCTTATCCCAAGTATGTAAACCCAGTTTTAGCTAGATACCTCAAAGTTTGTTTAAACTAGAGAGTTAGCGAACATTTTCCGTAAAATTTACAACTCATTAAAATCCCGAATGATCCGGCTCTGACGCGTCGGATTAGCAGATCCGGGTAATCCGGGTACCCGGCTATTGCGCGGGATCCGGATTAAGGTGTGTGCGCTAGTCTAAATCGGATATTCAAATATTATGACGCATTTTCAACACACTTGCATTCGAACCACGACATTTTTATCAGCATCGCAAAGCTACTTGACTGAGGAAGGAAAATATCTGTTTTTCCTACTATTTTCCTTCCAGATTACATTCCACTAATGCAATCTGATTTTACGACATTTTTTACAATTATCTGTTTGGTGACTGAATTGCCGTAAAATATTTCATATGTAAGTTATTGAATGTCAAGTTCGTGAACATTTTGTAATAAATCATTTGTACAGGTTCGATTGGCATTATCCTCGCCTCTCCTGGTACGTCACCCGAAAACCAACAAATACGTTCTGAACTTCGATCCCTATATTACCGAAGTTATTGACGAGGCCGAGCACATGTCCAGATTTTCACTGTCCGTACCCGATTTCATACAAATTATAACATTTTGTAAAGAAAAACTTTTTTCCTCTTACGAAATTGTAAAAAGGTTGGTCGACGAAAACGATGCATTAAGGTAAATTAACAAATAACAAACTATCGTTCGGTTATTTATTGATGTAACCATATTTTCGTTATAAATATAAGATTTTATTTTTTTCCATTAGGAGATCAATCCCAACATTATTCTTGAATTTGATGCGGCCCACTTTTGTTAAAATGGAAACAGCTTTTCAACCCTGTTTATCGGTGGTAACGTGGGCGTCTTTAAAAATTTTTCAAGTATGCGGAGATATAAGCGATACGATTACCGAAGTTCAGATATTTACAAAAGAAGTGAAGGACATGAAAGATGCCAGAGTCGACGAAGTTTTCGAGTCCATTGCCACAACAAAGATAATAAATCTTTGTAATTACCCTCAAAGTCCGAGTACATTTTCGACGAACAATCATAATTTTGCTCAATCGATGGCTATCGAATTGGAAATAAAATCTTCGGCAGCCGAAAGAGCCGTTATAACTATCATAAACAAGTTCTTGGATCTGATAATGGATCCCGACGTACAACATGTTAAATACGATTGGTTGGATTTCGAAAAAGTTAATAAACAAGTGGCCTCGCAAACAAAGCTGACAAAAGGACTATTCGAGCCAGGTAATCCGATGTAGTATTACAGATTATATCACGTATTACATTCTCAGCGATTATATTATTGTACTATAGATGTTATCAAGCTCATTCGCATAATTATATTATTATTTTTCTATAAGAACATGTGCTACAATTTTGAGAAATGATGAAACCGCCGACCAGAAAATAATTTACCGACGATCCGTTGATAACAATTTGAACTCGGGAAATGTGAAATAATTCATAATATTGTTACGCCCAGCCGTAATTAACACAATTTTTAAACGCTTGAGCGAAAAGTAGAGTGTAAAATTTGAATCGAAATTCTCGTTGACAGGGAATACGCGACTGAGAGTCGATATGACATCTAGAAATAACTTTTTTTTAGGGGAATTCATTTTTGAGAGTTTCATAAAAATTCGTATCATAGAGACGGTTAAAAAAATCTCTTCAAATCATGAGGGACACGGGTTGCCCTTGAAAGTCCGCACGTCCAGCACGCCGCAGTTGCGCGGGCGTCGAAGGGCGGTAAGGCGCGTGTGCGAACGGAAGGGAGGGCGATTGGATGACTCGGGGGTGTGGGAAATCCCTGCAAAACGACAAGCTGGGGTGCGGGGGAGAAGTTGATTTGGACGGATAACAAGGTTTTCTGAAAGTGTTGCTCAAAATGAACACAAATTTTCTGAGAACCGTAATATGAAAAGTGCTTTTTCAGTGCTTTCCAATCGTATAAATGATATTCCATTTTTGCTCGTATTCTTTGTGTACTTCAGAGATCATTAAACCGGAAGGTATATTTGTACTAAATAATTGGTCATTGAAGATAATTGATGTGATCGATGACGAAGAACTGCTAATTTCTGTGATCTTGATTTGTAGGTAGATGATACTGACATGCATTCTGTATTCAACAGGATTCGATATTGTCGATGAAACGAATAAAGTCAACTTAAATCGAGTCCACAACGACTGTATGGAACTATTCGCTTATTTTAACTGCAAACTCGTCGAGGTACTCGTAAAATGTACCAAGAATTCACTGGATCTATTGAAAAAGAGGGTCGTCACTTCAAGGTTTGGATTTAACACTAAACCTACCGTTCCTTTTTCCATGCCTGTTCCTACGGCCAATTTGACCGGTAGTGGTAGGTTCAGTTTTAATAAGACATTAAATCGTACGTATATGTTATATATCAATATCTCTCTATATTATATAAATACATCGCCGCCGCTGTCTACAAGAGTTGAGCTACCCAAACATGCGCAGGGTCATGGGGGGGGGGGGGGGGGATGTTTGGTTGATTCGAGGGCGCGTAGCTTCCAAGCCGGGGGGTTGGTGGGAAAAACGATTTTTCGCTGTCTTTCTCCCTCGAATACCATTAACCTAACAACGATCATTTGGGGCACACAACTGCGAGATCGAGTCCGGCATTGTGGTCGTTGGAATGTACATATTTCTTTCTCGATAATGTGCCCTCGGAATTGGTCAGCCGAGAGACGAAAACGAAAAAGTTTTCATTAATCAGCGTGGAATCACTGTGCATACGAAAATTAATACAAATGCCGATAACGGTTATCACTCGTGAATCATAAATGAAGAGGCAACCAACGAGATCAAAGATCATACGAAGAGATAAAAGTAAGAACACCGAAAATTTCACATCAACCAAATAAACGCTCTTTGGCAATCATGCGCTTCAGAAAAAATTCACCGTTCAACAAGAATCCGATGACTCAGAAAATATCGGCAACGAATCCGAAAAGATATTGTAAAAAGTTATTGGAACATCATCAGGAATCGATGCGCAACAACGGAAAAATAAAACAACACGGAAAGAGTACACAAGAAGAAATACACCCGTCAAGTAATTACAGCAAATAGGATTTATCACCATCATCTGAAAAAGAAGAATTCGAAATACAACAAACCTGGAAAACACAATAGGAATATTCTCAGAGCATTGAAACTCAACGGCAGCCAACTCGTAAACGTGATCGCGACATATCAGAAAAGGAAACGATAAACGAATCGAGCATTTCTCCTGGGAAACGAGAAAGGACGACAGTATTAACGGAAAAAATAAAAGCTCAACGCAGTAAATACAATGAGGAATAAAAAGCTCAGCGCCCTAAATACAAAAAAGAATAAAAAGACAGGAAGAAAAAGATAAAAATATTGCACGCTCCGCACTGCCCACTGTTGCTGTCACACGGAGAATATTCTCACTGAATGTTTTTGGTGTTTCAGAAACCATCACCCGTATTGTTCAATTGTTGCTATTGATTTTTGGCAATATATTTTATTTTTACAACTGAATTTACTTAAACCCCAGAAGTGAAACCCCGCAAGCACGCATGTGATATTTATTGAATAGACTTAAAACATATTAACGGCAATCATTAAACATTTTATCAATTTCCATTCATATATTTCCAGTGCCATACTGCACGAAAATGCAGAGGGTGCCGAAACTCCTCTTATGATGACTCAATTTGTCTTACAAATACCGAACATTGTCATCATTCCTTCCATTGAAGAGTTGCAAAATCATTTTAACACAGTGATAACGAATGTTATTGAGGTGCACAAGTCTATAGTCATGTGGGGTCAACGTTATACTTCGTCTCCAAAAACGAAAACTGCAGAAGGAATTGAAAATGGCAATGGTAAGAGACTCATTTGTTTTATATTTGTAACGTTTTTTTTATATATACCAGCAATTTTGTATACTCGATTTTGAAAGATCACAGACGGACCCATCGGAATTCAAAGCTATTTGGATAATTCGATTAAATATTCTCCCGGATTAGACACGCGGAATTTAGCGTTCTTCTTGTGAAAAAGTTAAGAATTGGTCGAAAATGAACCGAAAAAACACCATTTCAGCCACGGCGAATTATATGACAATTTTTCGTTACGTACAATCAGTAAAATTGTAGAATACAGCCGCTTCCTGAAGTTAGATGCACGCTAGATTTCGACACCCAGCGCCTTCTGCTAATAAAATAACTACTATTTAAAAAGTCATGTAACAATAGTAGGGGTATAAGTAAATTTTTCACGTATAAACGGCCAAACACGGTGAGGGGCGGGGTGGAAAAAAAATGACGCAAAAAAAAACAGATGAATGATTTTTGGGTACCAGCCACCGTGCTGGCAAAAAAGAATAATCGGAAGAAAACAAAAAACCAGATGCAAGTTGAAATTGGTCAGTTGCTTCCTCGGAATGTCACACAAAGCTGAAAGCTTTACTATGGCAAATGATATATTTTTCAATGTGTGTTAAGATGTGTTTATTGAGACACTAGTTTGTGCAACATGCACTAAACGTTTAAATTTTCAGGTAAATTGTTGTATACAGATAGAATATCATTGAAGAATAATTGAGGTCGAGCATAGAATGATTCACCTCAATTACTGGAACAAATGATTTTCGGTTTCTCTATGAGAAAGTCAAAATTGACATAGATATACTTATTCAGAGGGGATGCTTTGCATTGCGTGAAATTTTCAGGAAGCAACTTGTGGGTTTTAACTTGCAGCTCTTGCAACTTACAGCTCACGAGAAGTGACTAAGCTTGTAGTTTAGTCACTCCTCGTGATTTCGTTAGTTTTCTATTGCCCAATAAGATACATGCGTTTTTATTTTTCTTTGAGTATATCCATAACCAGCTACGAGTACGAGGTCTGTTAAAAAAGTATCGCGAATATTGAATTTCCTCGGGCTACGTATATTCGATTTTCGATTTTTTTGGGACGTTAGGTTGGTACTCGTGTCCCTCACTTATGGTGAAAAAATCGGCCATTTTGAATGTTTAGTTAATTGTTGACAGCTGTTTTGGTTAGACGTGTTTTGGCTTGTCTTCGATCTTTGCCTATTCCAAAAAATGGATCAAAGAATCTGTATGAAATTTTGTGGGAAAAATAAAATTAAGTGCGCGGACGCATTCCGAATGTTGACTGTGGCATATGGTGAAGCTACCTTGGACCAAAGCAACGTTTATCGGTGGTACAAAAGGTTCTCAGAGGGCCGAGAAGATGCGAACAACGAAACGCGTTCCGGACGCCCGAGCACATCAACAACGGACGAAAACATTGACGAAGCGAAGAAAATAATATTGGCCAATCGTCGAATCACCGTTAGAGAAGTTGCTGAGGAACCAAAGATATCGATTGGCTCGTGCTATTCGATTTTTACCAATGATTTGGGCGTGAGACGGGTCGCCGCGAAATTCGTGCCAAAATTGCTCAATTTGAGCCGTTGGACTCGGTCCGCGACGACCCAAATTTGCTCCTGAGGGTCATAACCGGTGACGAATCATGGGTTTATGGTTATAACGTGGAAACCAAATTTCAATCATCGGAATGGAAGCTGCTTTTTTGGAATAGACAAAAATCGAAGACCAGCCAAAACACGTCTAACCAAAACAGCTGTCAACAATTAACTAAACATTCAAAATGGCCGATTTTTTCAGCATAAGTGAGGGACGCGAGTACCAATCTAACGCCACAGAAAAATCGAAAATCGAATATACGTAGCCCGCGGAAATTCAAAATTCGCGATACTTTTTGAACAGGCCTCGTATAAGTCAGTTGAGATATGATATCGAACCGTATTCGTACACGAGACGGCACGAGATATACCTGCATGAATCTCATTATCATTTCGATTTTTTATTTACATTCAGATAATGGCAGGGATTTGAAAAATTATCATCAAATTATCATTGAACACAAAGACGTGATTCGAAGCTTGATGAGTTTGCAAGGTGTTATTCTGATGCTGAAAGATGATGTTGCTACTCTTGGGAATGTGAGTTATAGTCTTTATAGTATATACGCGTATCACGAAATATTCTGTATTTCCATTACAATAGCGTAGACATTTGACGACATTGGTATTTTTTGAATTTTCAGTCGTACCTTAATCACTCATTTATTTGGGCCGAGGATAGAGCCGCGCAGGTGAAGCAATTTGTCGACTCGGAACCCGTAACACAAGAAATAAAAGAAAAAATGATAGAGTACGAAGATTTGGCTTCGTCGGTGAAAAATCTTCCGATTCGTCATATAATTGGACCCATCGAAATAAATACGGGTACGCGTGCAAATATACGGAGATAAAAATGCTCATTCATCCCGCGCCGGCTACACCACTGTCGACAGTGTCAATCGGATAACTCCGAGAAGAGCCGTGCAACCAGAAAGTTAATCAGCCGTTAGGACCGTTGGTCGGTGATAACGCGGAAACATCTCGATCGGCTTGATTGACATTTATTGTCGATTCATGTCTTATAATGACCTCAAACTGCGCGTTAGCTTCATTACCTTCGTTCTCCTCGTATACGAGACACAGGCATTTCTTCGGCACACGCTCGTCTCCCGCTTATTCATCCTGGTTATCCGTGCCACAGTGCGTGTGCCGCGGTGTTCGGTCTCGGGGCCGTGCACAAGTTTCCCTACACTCGACCCATAGCACATACATAGCACACTGTGACAGTGATAGCTGAGATGAACAAAAAGGAGAGGCGAGTTCGCCAATTGAAATCTCGCGTGCACGCGACTTCTACCTTTTATCCATAAATCCCTCGTTCTTGAAAATGTCAACTCCCGACATTGAGTGACCACTAATCTTAGGGGTCACTCAATGTCGGGCTACGGGTTCTTCAATATTCACCAACTTCCTACCGTGGCGTCAAAGGCTCTCTTTGCAAAAAAATCTTATAAACGAAATCGAGCGCGCGAGGAAATACCGTATCTCGTCTACGACTACGATGAAAATAATAACGCCAACACTAACGGTCCGAGGGTGTCGTCAAACTCGAACCCACAACAGCTTTCAATCGAATCGATCGAGATGTTTTAACGTTATCATCGATTAACGGTTTTAACCACGGATTAACTCGTATTTGATAGCCGGCAATATCGATTTCCAAGGGTTTCGTTAAATTGACGCGAATCATGATTTTGCACCGATTCACGGAAACCTCGTGCAACCGGCCAATTCCCAATCGATCGGGATGGTTCGGTTCGTAAGGTTTTAACATTTTCTAGAATGTCCTTTTTGGATTCTCGATATCGATTAAAGTTTCGTAAAACCGCAAATAACTAGCTTGCCCCACTTCTTCCGACCATCGCTCTGAGTATCTTAAATACAAAAGGTAACATTTTTTAAGTATCCGAAAAGCCATGATCTCCAGTACGGGTGCTACAAAAAAAAGATTTCAATTATCGAAGACCCTTTGGGCTCGTACAAGAGAGATTGAGTAGTGTTTTGCTCGAATGAAATTTAGTGAGGGATGCACAATAAAAAAATAATGTACATTTATTTTACTTTAATAATGTAAAATAAATGTATAAAAATTTTTTTACATCAGAAAGATTGAAACTAGCTCTGCTGGTCGAAGCTGAAGCCTGGAAAACGTCTTTAGCCGTCGCACTTTCTACGGCGTACAAAGACAAACTAAAGGGAATCACCGATTATATTAGCGATAAAAACAAAATATTATCCCGGAAAATCAGCGATCTCGAAGATGTGCGGGTTGCTATGAAGTGCCTGGGTGACTTGAGAGATGATTTTATATCATTGGACATGGAGTTGATACTGATAGAAGAAACCTACACCCTGATGGGAAAATACCGTATTGATGTTTCAAAAGAAGAGCAAGATGTTGTTGATAGCCTGCGGTACAATTTCACAAACATGTTAGCCACGGTAAGCCTGACAAACTTCTCCATAATTTCAGTAATACTGTAATCAATAAATAGTTTGCAATCGGAAACAATAATAATATTAAGACAGTAGTAAAAACCAAGACGTTGTCCTGTCGCTTGATAAATAAATTGTGGAAACGATATTGTAACGTCTAAATACAAATTTTATAGCTTATGCGGTAATGCGGAGAATGGTTTCCTTTAAGCGGCTCGGACTACCAAAACATTGGATAAATAAGCACTCCTATTATTTAGCTGCTATTACATTCGTATTAATGACCGACACACTACATTATTTAGGATCGAAAGCGGAGTATTTTGCTTTCTCGTAGAGTCCTTTAACTCCTGTATATCTCTTGTAAATCTAGTTTGAATCTTTGGCAAAGTTCGACACCAGGCAATATCAGAGCGAGAATACTGCGCAAAGTATGCACGACTGAGAAGCAAACGCTTCCGGTCCTTCCTTTCCTAACATCGCATATGTTTCGCACCCAAGCCTGCGTGCGGCCTTACCTAGACGTCGACGCGCCAAACTGACTCAGAATTTCAGGATTTCCTGATTTCCTACGACCTTTCGGACGGCGTCCATGGGTTTATCGAGGCAATTTGATGTTTTGATTGAGCACTCATTTCAACAAATAGGTGCGGAAGGTCTCAAAGAGTGTAAAGAGAGAAAAAATGCATTTTTTTTCCATTTTTCGAGTGACCAAAATATGGAGAAAATTAAAATGTCGCGACCTACTTGTCCTTCGATTTAGATAAATGACTAAAAACTATGTTGTTTAGCGTGACAGAGTCCTCTAGCTCCTCAATTTCTCTTGTAAACGCAGTTCACATTTTTGACATTTCTAAATGTTCTTTTAATGAGTTAATTATGAAACTCATTTACCGTGGTATAACTACTATACGCGCACGTCACTAAAATTGCTTCGTTCCGAGTCAAATATGTCCGTGTCTGTGATAGAACCGTTATTTAAAACCTCGCTCGCGCAATGTTGAAGCAAAAAGTTGATGGTGACGTGACTAGTCTTTAGAGTCTATTATTCCGTAAACGAAAGCGTCATCGTGCCCCCGCACTCTCTCAAAGTCGGAGTTGGGTTAGTCCGTGAGCGATTGACTCGTGCGTTGTCTCCGTGTAGTAATACTAGCTACTATTTTCGCGCATTTCCCTTGGAGTACGCGTATCGCAGCGAATCAGTACATATATTATCTTGCACATAGAACCAGCGTCCTCAATTAATACAGCCCGCTCTTCACCCTCGGTTTCTCTCTACGCAATAAATGCGATCTGATTTAACAAAACAATTGCAGGCAAAACAGGTTCAGACAACAATATGCGACATGCAAAATCCACTTAAAAAACAACTAACCGATGGTGTTGCGGTTTTAAAAAAAGAAGTAGCGGAATTCGATCTGGATTTTGAATGGAACGGGCCAATGGTTGATGGAATACCGGCGAAAGAAGCCAGTGAAAGGTACGGTAACCACAGAGAAATGGGATGCCGCTCGTTCAAATATTAATTCTATACCAAAAGTTTCTACCATTATCTAATTCCCGTACCTCTATGTATTTTTGTATAACTACATTGATGTATAACCACGACTATCAGAATCCTGATGGATTCAGGATTCTTTCATATCCGGGTATCTGGATACCGGGTAATATCCGAACATCTGGGTTCGGGAAATTACGGATGTAACACATTGGGCTAGTTATCGCACGAAGTCACGTATAATTTATGTGAAATTCTCTACAAGTGTTAATTGTGATCGTATCTGGTCCTATGAAAAATTCCTATTGGAATCAATACTACACGCATACTCGCTTTCGAGACGCTGCTGTTTAATCCTGACACTCGATTGTTGCATTTCTAATTAATTAACACGTACTGCATACATTGGGAATGTAATATCTGAGTCACACTTAAAACTCTGCTAAATAGTAAAGATTAAAAATATTGGAGATGGTGGCCGCGAATTGTTGAACGTTTCGAGTTACTCGGCGAAGCTGCGATCCGCGACAATCCACACCGCGCGGGCCCGGTGCAACTCAACAGACACCAAATTCCGTTTTCGAGCACGTAGATTAAAAACGAAAATCCGAAGAAAAATTCTTACGGCAAAATTACCCGTCCACTCGAAGCAGAAGCGATTCGTCTTTCGAGCGTTGGGCAAATTAGTCTTGGTCCAGTGATGACAGTTCACTATTTTTACCATAGTCGGGAGCCTTCCGCAGGCGTTTATGTTATCAATGATTTGAAATTTTGACGGAAATATTGTCAAACCATTTAATTATGAATGGAAAAGATGCCTTCCGGCTATAGCAAGGATTGTAAATGGTTGTTATTACAATCACGATCAATGAAAATCGTGATTATGTTTATAAGTATTTTGAATTATTCTACGCTTTTTGGTTGTAAAAACATGTTGCGTACTTTTTTTGGACACTTTTCGGTCGGAAGTTTTTAATTTCCAATTTTTTTAAAATTTTCGATAATAAAATACTCCACACGAATAAACTTTACCCGTAATATATTGCAGACTGATACTGGCTCAATCACGATTTCAAGAGTTGTGGGAACGTTACGAAACTTACAGTAGTGGCGAGAGGTTATTCGGTATTGAATTAACCGAGTATCCGGTACTCGAGCAACGTAAAAGAGAAATTAATTTACTACAAAAGCTGTACGGCCTGTATCTTCAAGTAATGCGATCCATTGATGGTTACTTCGAGATATCGTGGACCGACATCGACACCGATTCAATCATTGCTGAACTAACGGAATTCCAGAACAAGTAAGGATTCTTAAACCGCACTTTTTGAAAACTATCAATTTCGCGATTATTCTAACGAAATGGAACGAGAAGCGCTTCATCGATTTAATTGATCGTAACGATACGAATGTTCATTCCGAACTTTTTCGTCGTTTTCAATAATAATCATCGATCTTACAAAAATAAATATGCATCATTTTGATTTATATCAGAGCATTGATTTGTTTGTATTCAACTTTTAAGAGATGGTGTATTTCCAATGCTATTGAATCATGTTCATTTTTATACTTCAGATGTCGAAAATTACCAAAGGCGATGCGAGAATGGCCAGCGTACGTGGATTTGAAGACAAAGATAGATGATTTCAACGAGATCTGTCCTTTATTAGAATTGATGGCAAACAAAGCGATGAAAGATCGTCATTGGGAAAGAATGTCCAATCTATGCAATTACGTTTTTGATATCGATTCGGACTCGTTCACACTGGCAAATGTCATGCAAGCTCCTTTACTAAAATATAAAGATGACGTGGAGGTAGGCTCAATATCTTTCAACAAAAAATTATCTCGTATGGGAATGCATCGTTCGTTGTGCTCGGATTTATTCTAGGATATCTGCGTGAGCGCTGTGAAAGAAAAGGATATAGAAAGCAAACTCAAACAAGTTATCGCCGATTGGGCTGTAGTAAACCTTCAATTTTTGAGTTTCAAACAACGAGGTGAACTGCAGCTGAAAGGCGTCGAAACTGCGGAAATAATAGCCCAACTTGAGGATAGTTTGATGGTGATTAGTTCTTTGATGGCAAATAGGTATGAACTGACTATAATTTGCTATTATAACATAACAATATGAACCCTGTCATACGAGCTCCACGTCATCCGCCGACCTAGAGCCGACGAGTAACATAATCTGTAACGCCCGATTCCACGAACGTTAATCGCAGTTTAAACTCAGTTCAGCCTATCTCCAAACTATACAAAAAACATCGAACCCCGTTTAAACCACGTGAGCGTCTTTCATCCTAAATTTGGACCCACCTCCCTCCCGTACTGTCTCGCCTCGAATGCCTAAGCAAGATCGGGATGCGCAAAGTGTAAATTTCGGGGGCCATTGAACCCTTTCGAGTTGAATTTGACATCCTCCAATTGTCTCCTCAGACATTTCGTGATTGTAGGGACAGTTGGGCTGCTCGTTAGTCTGGCCTCTATACCCTCCAAACTTTCCGTCATAGGAAACCCTGCCGGCGGGGGGCAGTTAGTTCGCGCCCCACCGGCAAAGTTCTTTGAATCACCGAGGCACGCAACCCCTCCCACCAGCGCCAAGTTCACGCGGTCCATCGGGAGGGTATTACCCAGTTATGTACACCGACATTTTTATCAATCGAAAACTTCTCTCCGCACTGCATGGTTACTTTCGTTTAAATCTTCCGAATCATTTTCAATAAATAAGTCATCATGATTTTTAAATCTCGAACGTGCTACCAATAATTGATCATAATAATGGAAAGGTCTCCGGAAATCTATACCGACTCTATCTAAACTTTTACCCTGAGATTTATTAATGGACATGGGAAACGCAAGGACGATAGGAAAATGCCTTCGGTAAAGGATAAATGATGGCAATGAAAAATCTCCATTATCCATAATTATTCGCGGAATGAACGCATAATTGGCAGCACGAGTTATTATTTACCGGTTATTGTTTGTACTTTAATATTAACCTTGAATAAACCGATAATTTTCATTCGCGTTCCATTACGTAAACCATTGTTTATACTTAAATTTCGAACGAGCATAGTAATCGCACCAATTTTCAGAACTGATTCGTGTTCCGCGGGTCCTGGAAATCTTAAAGAGATCAAATAGATAACTGGATAATTTAACTCCGCATCGCGATTGGTCCGATCGACTCCTTTGTCATTTGCATACTCAATACTGCGATATATTGTTCCTTCACTGTTAATTTTGTTTTTAGTATTTTGTCATTTAATTAGTAGATATTTTCATTGTAGCAAGACAAAATCGTGTAGTTTGACGCAGCATCATCGTTATTAATTAGAGAACCGTAAATACTTGCAGAAATATCGCGACTTTGTATTATATTAATCTGTAACTGTATTTTTTTCATATTGTAACACGCACTGAACTACGGTACTAGGATTTGAACTATCAATCGTTTGGAGCTTAGGTTTAGAGGCTGGCATGCTGCGCATGGCAATACCGTACCGGTTCTGTTACAGGTACAATGCACCTTTCAAGAAGGAGATTCAACATTGGCAAAGCAAATTAAGCAACACATCCGAAATTCTTGCGAAATGGTTAAACGTGCAGAATTTGTGGGTTTATCTGGAAGCAGTTTTCATCGGTGGTGACATATCGAGGCAGCTTCCAGCGGAAGCCAAGCGATTCAATGTCCGTAATCATTTTTACTAAAAATTTAGGCTAAAGCAGATTGAGAAAAAGAATGACAATAGTGAACCACCATCGATTTTAACAGAGCATCGACAAGTCCTGGGTAAAATTGATGTACCGCGCCCACGAAAAATTAAATGCCGTTGAGACATGCACTAGTGACGAAACAATGGATCAATTTTTACCACATTTACTAGAACAATTGGAATCTTGCCAGAAATCGCTCAGTGGGTTAGCGACCGTCCGGACAATTAAAAACTTGCTTTTTTCTCGTTTCATATCTACTACGGTAATTAACATTTTCTTTCTATTTAAATTTTGCAGTTACTTGGAAACGAAGCGAGTTATATTTCCTCGATTTTGCTTTATATCGGATCCGAGTCTACTTGAAATTCTTGGCCAGGCGGCCGATTGTCATACGATACGAAAGTACTTGGACGGATTTTTCGATAATGTTGCAAAGGTAGATAATCGTTAATTACTATTAATTAGTTGGCCACGTGTTTGGTGAATTTTACGAATCGTAAAATTTAATTGTCGATCTACGGTCGAAACTTAGTTGGATTTCGCAGAAAAAGAGTATGACAAAATTATCGCCATGTATTCGCGTGAAGACGAAAAAATTGTGCTGGAGAAAGAAATCGTGTGTACGGGAGGTGTGGAATATTGGCTAAATTCTTTGCTGAAGATGCACCAGCAATCTGTGGGAGCGGTTATTTGCCAAGGGATGCAACAGCTTGCTCATCCTGAGACTGACATTATTAAATTAATCGATATCTCTATACTGCAGGTGAGCAAGCTCGACTCTCAATTTATTAATCGCTTGTAATATTGGGACCCGTACGACGCCCCCGCTCTTATCCAACGTGCAGCGATCGGAGTGGAGTGGCGGGGTCGCGGAAATTGGAGTGGTGGAAATGGCCACATGGTTCGGGTAGGAATGGGGATGAGATTGGGGGCGCCGTACGGTTATCAATACTACTGTCGCTGAGCCGATCTAATGTTTCTACGCATTTAGGGTCGTTGAGTTATCGTAGTTGCATCGATGATGCGAATTAGCAATTATAATCTAATAAAAAAACATCAATATATGCATTTTGATATTCTCTGTGACAAATAATATACCGTTGATTAGAGAATTGGTTTAAATGCTATTTAAGTACAAGAGAATAAGCAATGGAAAAAGTGTGCTAAGATGCTTTCTTTCGATTAATATGTAGGTCGGTTTATTGGCTATTCAAGTTTTGTGGACTCGTGATGCGGAAATTGCAATAATTTCTTCGAAGAGAGATAAGACTATTATGAAAAGAACGAACCAATGGTTCTTGGATTTATTGAACGGCTTGATTGAAGTGACAATCACCGATCTTTCTAGATATGCAAGAGCAAAATACGAAGCGTTGATAACGATCCATGTCCATCAAAGGTAAGGGTCTGTCGAAAAGCATACGAAAAACTTTGCAGGTATTTACACTGGCTGTCAATTTCTGCAATCGTTTCCCTCAATTTCTATAGCCGCACTCCATTTTACGTTACTTTATCATATTATTTTTTTCACTCTCTACTTTTTGATTGCACCGATTCTGCAATGAAAAACCATTTGTTTCTTCGAACAATCATAAATAGGCGCGAACTTATGGGGATAAAAGGCTTCCTTACAACAAATCCTTTTTACTTGATCACAACGGAAACTTTTTGACAACGAGAACAAATCCCAAGAGATGCCGATATATTCAAAATATTTCAAAACTGGAAAATCGCATTCAGAAGTAAAATCTTCATGAACGTATGCGTGCGCGTATTTATGTTTCTATTGTTGGGATTCGCGGTACTTGATGATCTCCCACTGGGGGAACATTGTAATTAGTTACGTGGTAGTCCGGATGTATAATATAAGATTTAGCAACGTAAGAAAAACCAAACAGAGGGAAGGTTGGCGGTCTGCCTTTGCCCAGGGAGAATGAAGGACAGCTCGGTAAAGACAAATTTCCTCAACACACATGTATGTCCGTTTGTTCTGACACGGTATTTCTCCTTGTCGCGTGGTTTGTTTTCAAGCTCATTTCGGCCTTTGTCACGTGCGTCAAACCCCGGAGGATTTGACAGAGATCCGAAACTAGTTTAATAGAGTCTTTATTAATTTTTTGTGAATAACAAATGTCATACACGTGGGAATACTAGGTTAACACGAGGGACGAGTCAGTTTATTCATATTATACTTGTATCCTGAGACGGACTTTATTTTTGTGATTCGAAATTTATATTCGGCAACGGGAATTGACACAAAGTCTCACCTGACGCGGTCGTTGTTCGTCGGCTACCGGAGCTCTGAGTTAATATTTTTATATTTCTGTAATATATTGGGTGCCAACTAGTTCCTGGAGAAGTAATAAAACTTGCCAAAACTATAATTGGACAACTCTTCATGAATGTATGAGACAACCACAGGGTGAATCCAAGTGAGGACCAAGGAAAAGATATACCTCGCCATGAGGACCAAGGAAAAGATATTATACGAGGGGGGCTACGACCCCCCTGCGCGCCAACTTCTCAGAGAGCCCCCTCACCTGGCTACCCGCCGCCAAACGAGCCCCTCACCCAGCCTACTCGACCCCGTTCGCTCTCGCCAACACTTGTACACCACTGACCCGCTTAACTCTTGTACACGGCGGCGGCGACATAATTATATAACATAGAGAGATAAATATATCGCGGCCGCCGTCGCCTCCGCCGTGTACAAGAGTCGAGGAGGTCAGAGGTTGGCGAGAGCGGGCGGGGTCGAGTAGGCTGGACGAGGGGATCGAGCGGGGACGGGTGACCCGGTGAGAGGGCTCTGTGGGGGGATTAGCGCGCGAACCCCCCTAGTATATACATATATCTCTATATTATATATAAATATATCGCTGCCGCCGTCGTGTACAAGGGTTGAGCAAGTCATTTTCGGTCATTCCGACAATGCCCCCCCGCCGTGGGGGTCGTTTCGGTTTGGCAGGGAGGGGGGGCAATGGGGGCTAGCGCACGAAACGCGCAGGCCCCCAACGTATCAATCGTCGATGGAATCAGTTGTACATGAAATTAGTTATTTGAAAATGTTTTTCGTGCTGAATAATGGAGTTCACACGTCCAACTTTCCACGTACTCTTCTTCCTATATTGAGAATATTGGAACGACCTGTTTTTTTAGGTCCGCGGTATTTCAATCACGACATTTTCATTGGGCGACTCAAGTACCGTGGAATGCCTAATAAGTATCTCTATTTCTTCGACAATAACGAAGTTAATTTTATTTGTAGGGACATATTCGATGAATTGTGCCACTTGAAAATAAGGTCTACCCAAGACTTCGAATGGTTGAAACAAGCGAGATTTTATTACAACGAAGAGACCGAAGATGTCTGCACAAAAATAACCGATGTCTCATTTATTTACCAAAACGAATTTTTGGGGTGTACCGACCGTCTCGCCATTACTCCTCTTACGGACAGGTGTTATATAACACTTTCTCAAGCTATAGGTAAGTCATTTGTATCTGTTATCGAAAACAAAACGTATTAATCACAGTATTTGTTTAGTTGGAGTATGCTTTTTACAGTATAATTCAATTTATCTATTAGGAATGAACTTTGGGGGTGCTCCGGCTGGTCCCGCAGGTACAGGTAAAACGGAAACAACGAAGGACATGGGCAAAGCTCTCGGCAAATACGTCGTCGTATTCAACTGTTCGGATCAAATGGATTTTAGAGGACTTGGCCGAATTTTCAAGGTATTCGAAATAATAGAAAAAAAAAACGGTCTATATGGAATAACAAAAACACCCATAATAACCGCAGGGATTGGCACAAGCTGGGTCATGGGGATGCTTCGACGAATTCAATAGAATCGATTTGCCTGTATTGTCAGTGGCGGCCCAGCAAATAGCCATTATTTTGACGACTCGAAAAGAAAAGAAGACGAAATTTCTTTTCAGGTATTTGATCCACTTAGAAATACCATTTAAAATAAGTCCAACGAAATACGTTCGGGAAAACCTTCGCAACGTCATCATTGGTTCGCAGCGATGGTGAAGTCTATTCGATTGATTATGAGGTTGGTCTTTTTATTACAATGAATCCGGGATACGCTGGACGTCAAGAATTGCCGGAAAATTTGAAAATACAATTTCGAAGTGTCGCTATGATGGTGCCGGATCGTCAAGTAAAACTTTGAATTCGAAATTCTCAATAGACCTGTCAAACATCTAAATTATGGAGTGATTTCTTTTATACAGATTATAATGCGCGTGAAATTGGCCGCTTGCGGATTCAAAGAAAATGTGTTATTGGCACGAAAATTTTTTACTCTTTACAAATTGTGTGAAGAACAATTGAGCAAACAAGTGCATTATGACTTTGGACTGAGAAATATTTTGTCCTGCCTGCGAACACTCGGTGCCCAAAAACGTGCTCATCCCGGGGACTCGGAAGAAACTACCCTCATGAGAGTTTTGAGGTAAATCCATAATTTATAGAAAAAGTAAACGGTATTTCAAAATGTGTTAAGCAGCAAAATATCACTTGACTCCGTCACGACATTTATAATTGATTTTCGCGAACTCACTTTTTGGGATTATATACTTGAGTCCTGCCTAGATACAGAAATACACTAGTGCCTCTTATAAATTATGAGCAAATTATAAGGTTACGACCGCGAGCCAGTGGATCGAGGGAAACATGGTAAATTAATCCTCGGGTGACGAAATTTTTGCGGGTAATTTAAAGACTGACTTTTGCTGAATAACTGTATAACCATGCTAATAGGTTCGGATAATAATGATGGACGATGGTGCAAATGAATAAGGAATGAGAATTTGACAGGGCTTCACTGTTTCATGCCGCAATTCCGAAAATGTATAATATTTCTGCCGATTGAGTAGCCAAATCGTGAAACTGCCCACCGGCGTAAATTCCTGTCGACAAAACTGTCTACCGTGCCGATTGGTCCCGTTTGCGTGCGCGTGTTCTCTCACTTCTGGAACCCCGTGGGTTAAGGACGATCATTAGAACTAGATAGTTTCATGGAAACCTCTTCTATTTCAGAATTAACAATTTTGCCAATTGTTTGAGTATTTGACGTTTTTAATAATTTAATGACTTTTGAGAAATTGGTGCATTTTTGGCCCTCCGAAGACTCCCGATCGTTTCGCGCATTGTATCGTAAATTTCGATGCATTGTTGGAGCCATGCCCGGTGTAGGTATGTGATTTACAAAAATACACCGTGCGAGGATAAGTAATATTTGGGGAACATCAAGTCTACTCTCACTTACAGCAAGATAGTAGCTCTTTGAATAAATTATATTCATCCCCTTTATTGTCCAATATTGGTGAATTGTTCTTGTTGCACCGACACCGGACCCCGTCACTTTGCTATCACGCGAGGCTGCAGCGGACCCGAGTGTAATTCTAGAACTACTTAAAATATTGGAATTTATAGTGTAGATGATTTAGCTCTCGAAGCTTGCGGTCATTCTAATGTTGAATACCAGAGATTGTATGTAAAATTTCGAGTAATTAGTAAAGATGTATAAGAATATATATGAATCGTTGTCTTTTATATTCAGAGATATGAACTTATCGAAATTAGTGGATGAAGACGAGCCTCTGTTTTTTTCCCTGATCGACGATATGTTCCCTGGAATTAAATTGTCGACTCAAGCGTACAAAGAGCTACAGAAGGGAATAGCAAATGCCGCGGTTTCCCTCGGAATCGTGAATCATGCAGAATGGAATTTAAAAACTGTCCAAGTCAGTTATACTTTGGGATTGAAATCTTTCTTGGTTTCGAAACCCCTGAAAATGTTCAATTCTCATTTATTCTCTTCGTGTGCTTTAAGCTCTACGAAACTTCTCTCGTGCGACACGGCTTGATGGTTCTTGGTCCGACGGGATCCGGTAAAACCCAATGCATGTGGGCTCTCATGAAGTCTATGACCGAGATGGGATCTCCGCACAAAGAAGTGCGAATGAATCCGAAGGTTGGTGGCCTTGCGGCCAATTTTTTTTTTTCTATATACGTTGATTACTTTTGAGCAACAACAGCAAAGAAATTCCGACATCACCAAATTAAGAACCACCCTAATATATACCGTAATTTAATAAAAATGTTTGTATATTCCAGGCCATCACAGCTTCCCAGATGTTCGGAAAACTCGACGTAGCCACAAACGACTGGACCGATGGAATTTTTTCCACGCTTTGGCGTCGATCGACGCAAATAAAAAAGGGGGATCACCAATGGATCGTTCTGGATGGACCGGTAGATGCTGTTTGGATAGAAAATTTGAACTCCGTTCTCGATGACAACAAGACCCTTACACTGGCGAATGGTGACCGAATCATCATGGCGTCAAATAGCAAATTGGTATTTGAGCCTGATAATATCGATAACGCATCACCGGCAACCGTTTCTCGCATGGGAATGGTCTTCATCAGTGCTTCGGTCCTCAATTGGAAACCGATTTTGGAGGTAACTTATTTCAATATTAAAAATCCCATAGTTAGTCGTAATTTTTCGGAAGCTCGGGTCGTCAAAAAAAAAAAACAACTTCTTTTTATAATTAGTTTTATCATATTTGGATAGCGCTATATAAATATTAACGAGGGCTAAATACCGACACCATCAATTCAAAACTTTCAACACGTTTCTCTTGAAAATGTTCGAATGGAGTGAATGGAAATGTTAGCAGAGAGATCCAAAATCGTCACGAACGTGAACCACCATCACCCGTCTGGAAATTTATTTTACGCAATTATTGATTGATAAAATATTTGTATATACCGATTTCCAGGGTTGGCTCCAAAAGCGGTCCTCTCGTGAAGCGGACGTTTTTAGGGATTTGTTCAATTTAATATATGGTCATGCTCATACGTTCGTTCAAACAAAGCTCGTAGCGAAGATGGGACTTTTGGAAGCAATTTATATCAGACAATGCATTGACGTATTGACAGGAGTATTATCTTTAAATTCAAATTCGACCAGTGAGTAATTTCGATCGTAAAACTTTTTTTTCAATACATAGACCCGGGTAAATTGAAGAAATGTATCTATTTAGAGAAAACCACGATCATTGTACGGTATACTATTTCTATTTTTTACTAAAGAAATATTATCCGAAATTCATCTGGAGAGGTTATTCCTTTTTTCTGTAATGTGGAGTTTGGGCGCGGTTCTCGAGCTCGATGCGCGAAATGCGTTGCAAGAATTTCTCATCAGTCAGTTTAAGTGCAATTGGCCGCAATGCGCGGTAAGAATAATTTTATCATTTCTATATAAAATATACGATATCTATTCGTATCGTACAATCGTACAGTATAAAAAATGTAAAATAAAAGTATAATATATTTATTAATAATAAATTACTAATATTAATATTAGCAAAATATTTATCAGGAAGATGAAACGATTTTCGAGTATTTGGTGTCGGATACAGGGAATTGGACACACTGGAACCACATAGTACCTGTTTTTGAATACCCCGCAGATAGCGTCCTGGATTATTACAAAATATTGATTCCAAACGTTGATAATACCAGAACGCTTTTCCTCATACATGTGATCGCACAGCAGGAAAAGGCAGTGCTTCTTATTGGTGAGAAAAATATCAATTAATTATTATTTTCATACAAATATCTTAATCACATTCGATACTTTGATTTTTTCAATTTACTATCCAGGTGAACCAGGGACTGCGAAAACTGTCATGATAAAAAGTTTTATGTCAAAGCATGATCCCGAGGACCATTTAAATAAATCCTTCAATTTCTCATCAGCATCTACGCCGAACATGGTTCAGGTAAGATATGCAATACTTTTTCTATTTATTTAATAACGATGAGTAACTTGAGCAACCAATCGCGAAACTACTTTTCCGTTCTACGAGTATTTACCAGATTTCGATGACGCTACGAAAGTCGATGTGAATAATTACATATGTTGAGTAAATGTTAGTGAGCAGTGTATACCCACCTAACGATCGGCACATCAGCGCTTATTGCTTCGTAGGGGTGAATTTTGAAACGTAGCAAAATTGAAACGTCTCCCCGAGCTCCAGGTTCTAGCGAATCGATCGTCGATAAAGCGGTTATGAACGGAGCGAATAATATAAATATTTTTTTCCATAATTAAAGAAAATATTGTTCTCTGCAACAGCAATAATTTTCGAACGACGAGTGTCCGAGCTATAATTTAAAAAAAACGTTTAATTGTGATATCGGGTGCGGAAGGCAACCGTTTCAGAGAAAATTATGGGTCCCGTCGCAGCGGTCACAGCGGTCACCGCGGACGAAATAATTCACAAATTATTTATTTTTCACACGAAAGTTCTTTGCAACAATCTCGGTTTCGGGATACTAAAAGCGAAAGGCACTCGTTTTAACGAAAATTCGCGGCCTCACCCCGATCGCATTTGACACATATGCGATATTGGGTATTCAATGAATCAGAAAAAAATACGAGTTTTACATTTTTCCAAACTAATTAATTTTTATCGCGTTGATAAAAAATGGAATAAAGATCTCATATTTATAGACCCATAACGGTTCTCATTGCGATCATAACCAGTTTCGAATTATCCGTAATAAACGAGAACAAACATATAACAAATGATAGATTTCTTTGTAGCGAGTATTCGAGAGTTATGTGGAAAAACGCGTGGGAAACACTTACGGACCAGCCGGTGGCAGAAAAATGTCTGTTTTCATAGACGACATTAATATGCCAGTTATAAACGAATGGGGTGACCAGGTCACGAACGAAATAGTGAGACAGTTAATGGAGTATAAAGGATTTTATTCTCTGGAGAAGCCCGGTGAATTTTCCTACATCCAAGATATTATGTTACTCGCTGCTATGATTCATCCAGGTGGCGGTAGAAACGATATTCCACCTCGACTGAAACGACAATTTAACATCTTTAACTGTACATTACCTTCAAATAAATCGATGGATACTATATTCAGTCAGTACCATTTGTTATAATTGAGAATTATAATTTAATAATTGTCAATACAATGCTCACAATTATGATCGGCATATTTAATTAATTAAATTTACCATATACTTCTTCTATAGGTTCGATAGGAGAAGGATATTTTTGTGCAAGTCGGTTTCCCGAAGAAATAACTACATTTTTGCCAAAATTAATTCCTCTCACGAGAGTCCTTTGGCAGCAGACAAAAATTAAAATGCTTCCGACACCAGCAAAGTTCCACTACGTTTTTAATCTGCGCGATCTATCGAGAATTTGGGAAGGGATATTGAGAATTGAAAGAAACGAATGTGATTCACCTAAAACACTTTTGAAACTTTGGGATCACGAATGTACCCGTGTTATTTCCGATAGGTAAGTTTTCGTTTGGTATGCAAAATAATTTAGTCAGTTGAGAACTGTTACGTCTGAACGTAACGCGAGGCATTCCCGCTAACTTACCAAGTATATTTTTCCGTCGTTTTGCCTTCGTATATTCCATAAAGGTTTACGAATTTGGAGGATAAGGAATGGTTCAAAATGACGATAAAAAAGACGGCCGAAATATTGCTAGGTACGGATTTTGAATACTACACCGCGGTTGAAACGTACTTCGTCAATTTTTTGCGCGAGCCTCCGGAACCAACCGGCATGGAGCCTGACGACTTCGTTCTCGAAGCACCGAAAACTTATGAAGAAATACCAAGGTACCGCATCATTTCGATGTCATATTTGTTATCAATATTATTTATGTATTCTATATTATCTAGTCTATTTTCATATCGATTTCGTGGTTATAGAAAAATCAAGCAACTCAGTTAACGATAAATAACGACGCGCTAACTAAAAGAGCATAGAATATCAAATTGAAGATTTAAAATCCTATTCGCAACAACCAAAATACTTATACGCCTGATATTATATTTATGTAGTGCATCATAATGCGTTGTTGCATAACGATCAATTATCATGATGTCGTCAATAATAATAATCATTAATAATAATAATCATTATTACTAGTTACGAAGCCGTGATTACTAAAGTTCATCAAAACATGGAACAATTCAACGAATACGTGCGGGGTATGCACCTCGATTTGGTGTTTTTTCACGATGCACTCGTTCATTTAATGAGAATATCAAGAATCCTTGGAGTGCCGAGAGGAAACGCCATGCTCGTAGGTGTTGGGGGATCCGGGAAGCAAAGCTTGACGCGGCTTGCTTCTTTCATCGCTGGATACAATTTCTTCCAAATAGTGTTAACACGGTGATGACGATAAAAAAAAGAGCACATGTATTTTTGTTAACGCAATGTTGGTGTTGGAGTACGATTGCGCTGTCTGTCGGTATTTTAATATACGCGGTCTTTCCACAACTCTTTAACATTGTAAATACTCTAGGAGTTACAACGTTGGGAGTTTAATGGACGATTTACGTAAATTGTATCGCGAGTCGGGCACAGGGAGCAAAGGTCTATCGTTTATATTTACCGATAACGAAATCAAAGATGAGGCCTATTTGGAATTTATGAACAACGTATTGAGCGTTGGCGAAGTAGCAAATCTCTTTGCCAAAGACGAACTCGATGAAATCCTGATGAGTATCTTGCCACTAATGAAAAAAGATGATCCCAAGAAACCGCCCACCCAGGATAATCTCTATGATTATTTTATATCGAGGGCGAGAAACAATTTGCACGTCGTCCTGTGTTTTTCTCCCGTCTGTAATTGCTTTCTTTTTCCGTCATTGGAAAAGGTATAATATCGATTAACATCCTCCTTTGACCTAATCTTTCTGTAGGTGGGCGAAAAATTTCGTTCGAGGTCTTTAAAGTTTCCAGGACTGATATCGGGCTGCACGATGAACTGGTTCACTCGATGGCCCAGAGACGCTCTATGCGCGGTCAGCAAACACTTTTTAGGAAATTACAATGTACTTTGCACCAGTGAGGTCAAGCACCAATTGATATTGGTCTTGGGAGAAGTTCAGGACGACGTTAATGATACCTGCGTTGATTATTATAACAGGTAAGCTTTTTAATATAAGACTATGGTAAGTCGCTCATCTCATTTTTTCTCGTCACTATAGTTAGCGTTAATCGGTTAAGAGCGTTAATTCCATTAGTATTTTTTTTCTATCAGATTACGTCGACCTTCGTACGTCACTCTCAAATCGTTCTTGACGTTCATCGAGGGCTATAAAGTTATCTATAAAAATCGATTGGGGGAAATAAACATGATGGCTTCCAGAATGAGCGGTGGACTGAGTAAACTGGTAGATGCAACATCGCAAGTTGATGAATTACGTAAGATTCTGGAAAAGAATCAAGCGGAGATCGCGGTAAAAAATGTTCAAGTCGATGCGGTAAGTAAAGCGGTCAAATGTATCAATTGTTATTACCGCGTAATCCGGAGATCCCTGAGTAGTATAGCTACCCCTGAGTATTATAGCGGTATTAGGGACAACGAGATTTTAGGCGCGAGAGATACTTGAGAAGAAAGCGAGAATAACTTACCATACGATGCCGCTCCATGTTGTTCCCACCGGGATGATTGGAACTAAAATTTAGAGGCCTCTTGCGCGCCTTTTATAGCGCTGCAGTGACGACACAAGCGGGGAAGATATCCCCACTTGCCGCCACTGAATTGCACATATTTGGGGCCAGTCAGTCGCAATTGTAAGAGCTAGAAGTCACGGAATGACGGCGCTCTTGTCTAACACACACGTCTTATGGACATACGACATCGTACGACTCGAAAGTTCCTTCACTAGATACTCCGGCCAAAAAGAAGGAGTTACAAAGTTTGCGATGGCCATATACGGAGGACAATTTAAAAAAATCGATACTATGTACATATATATGACCGCAGTACGCACGAATGTTTACGGACTACGGCATAGCTTTTAATCGTTTGTCTCCTCTGTATAAGAAGAATTCCTTGTTGCGCATTGTAAGTGTTACGGGGAAAATACTTGCACTTGATTTTTAAAAAGAAGTGAGATCTATACCGTAGTACAGTCTCACGTGTTTATTCCTTTTAAGGCACAATATAGGACAATACTTTTGTGGTAAACTGGTGTCCCATTATGCGGGCCTGGTATTTATAGGAGTCGTTATCTCGGTTCGTGATTTAGGGGAGGTGAGGTTCTATCTCTGCTTAACACCTCCCAGTAGATTGACTTTTCTCCTGATAAGTATCTTTCTTGAAAAGTATCTCGTGCGAGTTAAAGGGATAGGTAATTGAGATACGAACGACATTACTACTTGCGCTTCATGCTGATACACCGGTCGGTGATTGACAATTTGTTTGTTACAGCAAATTTTGTGACATAGTTTGGGTAGGCATTTATTAATACATTCGAAAAGTCCTAATTTATTGGATCCCCAAAGTGTGATTAATCCTAATCCCACGTATCCCATTATCTCTATGTGGCAAGAAATTGAGCATGTCACCTATTGTTTCTTTTTCATACATTGTAAAGGTCGGTACCTCAATGATATATCTTGCTGCTTGTTTCATTTCCTTGAAATATACTTGATCGAGATATAAGTCATTCAGCCATTCTTTCTCCTCGTGCGGTCTTAATTCGATTGCATTCTCGTTATCGTTACATCTTATTGGTATCCATTGTCCTTTGTTAGTGTTTTTAAAATCTCTAATTTTGTCATCATGGTTCTCAATAAGGCATCATATGGTATAATCAGAGTACAGTGCTTGTGGAGTAACAACAATGTCTTCTTGTGGTTCAGTTATATCGATGTCTTCTAAAGCCTGTCGTGGAACATCCTGACTTTGAGGTGATGTGATTGGGAATACCCGTGATAATGCATCGGCTTCGGTGTTCTCTTTTCCTTTTACATAGTCGATTTCGAATTCGTATTCTTCCAATTTAAGTTTCCATCTCGTGAGTCGAAACGAAGGGTCCTTGATTCCGAATAGCCATACCAACGCTCGATGGTCTGTTTGGATTTTGAATTTTCTCCCAAGTAAATACTGTCTTAATCTTTTGACTGCCCATACTATGGCGAGTAACTCCTTCTCTGTTGTAGTGTAGTTTAGTTCGGGCTTGTTGAGTGTTCTCGATATATAACAGCATGGACGTCCGTTCTGTGAGAGTACCGCTCCGAGTGCCACATTGGATGCATTTGTCGTTAATGTGAATTCCTTTTTGTAATCAGGGTGATCATAGTACGGGTGATTCGGAGAGTTTCTGTTTTAATATCTCGAAGCTTCTCTGTGCTTTATCATCCAATTCGAATTTCTGATCCTTCTCAGTCAACAATGTAAGTGGTTTACTGATAGTTGAAAATCCCTGGATAAACTTGCGATAATGTCCTCTTAGTCCTAGGAATCCTTTTACTTCCGTTACGGTTTTTGGTTGTTTGAAATCCCTTACAGCTGATATCTTCTTTGATTTGGCTTGACTCGCTCTGATGTTATCAAATGTCCTAAGTATTCGAGCTCTGGCCGGAGATATCATTATTTAGGGGATTATTTGTTTCTCGTTAAATAAAAATATTGTCACTTTGAGAACGATTCTTTCGATATTTTAGAGCGGTAAATAATGAAAGGTGTGAAAAATATAAACAACGAAGAGCGAAGCTGGTAGTAATAATAATAATAATATTAATTGAAAAATTTAAATAAAATGCACTTACGTTGGTTATGTTATCCCGATACTCATCCGGTCCATAAAATTGAAAATGTACTTGTCCCGAGATTCCGCCGGGTATCGTCGCAGCTGCCGTAAACTTTAATGAATTCCGTGGAATTGAAACATGGAATAGTATCTGTGACATTTATGACATCTTTTTCATGGAATTTTCATTTACAAAAAATAATTACCGGTCGTTATTGTCCTCGAACTTTGCCAAATTCTTTCTCGCGAAAAATGTATGTCGATGGCTCAACTTTTCGAGTAATAACGGGGGTGAACATAATGTTTTCACTAGTAATGCTTGAAATATTTGTAAAATGAAACGAGTGGAATGTACAACCATGTTTCGAGTAAATTCCGAAACGTCAGTCGATTGAAGATATAAAAAAGAAGTTTTTTCATAAATAATCGTTTCCAATCTGTATACATTTGAATGCTGGTATCTCGAGTGGAACCACATATTCGTTCAGAATTATTTATGCACCTAAACTCGGATCATTGTGTTCAGCGAACGATTATTATTGGGTCCCCTACAAAGATGAAAGGTGATGATCGGTCCTACAGCTTTGCCGAAAAAAATTACTCCCTTAAGGGACTAGAAATTCAAACGATTTCATTCCGATATAATAGAAATAATTAACTATCTTTCGTACGCCATGGATTTTATTCTTATTTTCACAATAATCAATTGCTCATATTTTTTCGAGTAACGTTTCGCAAAAGAAATTTGTGAACCCGCTACAGTTTATATGATAACATTTTTTTTGTGACAGATTCTCGTGACAGTGAACCAGAAAAAACGTGAAGCGGAAGGAGTGAAGGAAAACGTGCAAAAATCCAAGGACGAGGCCGAAACTTTGTTAAAAATAATTTCCAAAGAAAAGACTTTCGCGGAAGGAAAGTTAAAAGCCGCTGAACCAGCATTATTAGAGGCTGAAGCGGCTCTGCTGGTATGTTTTTGTGATATTGCAATTTAACTAGTATTCTAGCTATCCGCTTATAATCGCTATGGTGAAACTAAGGAACGAGGCCATTCTCAGATGCACAAAATTAAAGGAATTGATATTTTCCGTTTTCTCGCAAAACATTTCTTGAAATCGAGCGATATTAATACGCGAGCAACTGCTTTTCAAATCATCATCCTGGAATAAGCGAGCTGCAAACAGCCCTCCGGTAAATTGTAGTGTCGTAGTGATGACGGGTGATAGTCGCCGTAGTCGCGTTTTAGAGTAACGATCATACGCAACATATATTCGGACCTACGTGTTTTGTATTAACTTACTTGGATTTTTTAAAATGCAGACGATAAAAGCTGCCGATATATCTACCGTAAGAAAACTTGGAAAGCCACCTTTCCTCATCACTCTCATAATGGACTGCGTATTGATTTTATTCGGCAAAAAACTGGATTCCGTGAAACCCGACATGGACAGACAATTCTTGATGGCGTCGTGGTCGGAGGCATTAAAGGTATGAAAAAAAAATGTTACATACAAAATTAACTAACCACCTTGAGTGATATAATATTGGTCCACGTATAATCGTACATGAAATTTATTTCTAATGTTTCTTAAAATATGTGGAGATAACAAACTATTCGAACTTTTACTTCAAATCTGCTAAAGGTCATGGCCGATACGAGGTTTCTCCACAACTTACAAAACTTTCCGAAAGATAATATAAACGGCGAAACGGTTGATTTGATGCGACCTTATTTGAACTATCACCTGTACACTTTCGAGGCCGCGAAACAGGCTTGTGGAAATGTTGCTGGACTCATACAGTGGACGATCGCGATGGTTTCGTTCTACGCAATAAACAAAGATGTTCTTCCGTTAAAGGTATGATTTACGGTATTAAGTAACTATTTTACTACCGTTAGCTGTCACGTATTTGACCAGCACGGAAAGGAGCATACGAGGTTATTATGCGCCGAGAGGGACGTTACGAGACAGACTGCGCTGGCCGTATGCACCCACTGGTCGTCCAGGGTTATACCTCCCTCCCATTGATGGTCTCCGGTCCACCTCAAACGACCACCTTTCTCGCATTCTTTCCATCGGTATCCGTACTAGCATATCAAACAGCTGCATTCTCCTTTCACAGCCCTTTCCAAATATCTTCCTATTACACACGCCTGCTCCATCACCGTTGCTTTTAAAACCTATCCTTTGTCAAGCATATGCGTGGTATTTTAATTTCTTCATCTTCTCCTACCTTTTTTCTCTGCATCACCATTCTGCAGACTTTTACTTTCCTCCTCCCTCGCTATAGCTTATCGTCTTTGCTTCGCTCTACGATCACCGTGAGTTTCCTTTTCTCGAAACATACCTCAAATCACCCTATGATGCTTCGCATCTCATCTCGATTTTCCGCCAGCACCGCCACGTCGTTGGCATACGCCACCGAGCAATCCCACCCCGCCAATCCGTCCGCCCTGTTGCCCTTGTTTTGCACCTTACCTTCCGGAGCTCTTCTTTCATATTCTGGATAAGCAGATTAAACAAAATAACATGATATAAAAGAAAATGTATGAGAATTACAAAATATTACGTCGCCAAAATATGTAACAAATGTGAATCACTTTGTCCGATTAAAAATTAGGTATATTATTAACTAGCTGTGCCCCGCGATTTCACCCGCGTTAAATTTGGATTATATATCAACGCATACGCATTATGAGTACATAACCAAGTGCATCTCGTTTACTATAAATAACATCCGCAAAATTATGTGCAAAAATAAAAGGACCAATCACTAAAAAATAAACTGACTCCGCCGCCGCCGCTCCTTAGGGTCATAGCATGAAGTTGTATGGCCTAGAGCCTTTCCGCATAAACGGGCTATCTAATACAAAAAGAATATTTCAAATCGGCATTGAACTTACGTGATTTTCGTCCAGAATAGCAGTAATATTTTGGCAGAAAATATTGCTATACGGTGGAACATCCGTTGTGACAAATGTACTACAATGTCTGCCGAAAATCTTCTATTGAATGTGAGACTCGCGATACATGTACAGCAAGTAACAGCAGATCAACTGTAGTGAGATTATTTAGAACGTTAGAAGTATCCGTTAAGTAAATGAGAGATACTCTGTCCAATAATATGCGGCGTCGAAATATGTGGTGGTCGAATAGGTGACGGTGTACGGTATTCGTTGTCCAATTGATGTTCGTACAGATTTAAGGAATAACAATTTTAGGCGAATTTGGCTATTCAACAAGGGAAACACGATAACGCTAATCGCAATCTGGCTGAAGCGGAACAAGTTTTGAAGGAAAAGGACCAAGATTTGAAGCAAGTCCAAAAGGAATTCGATGGAGTTATGGCTGAGCGTCAAGTAAATTTCATCTGTTTATGCTCACTTACATTTTCGTTTCTGATTTAACCTTTTGGATTATTATTATTGTACATGAACCCATTCACCATCAGTGAGGTCCATTGTGCGAAGAAATTTCCCACCATCATTATTGCACGGCTAATATATGCGCATCTAAAAAAAAAAACATGTTACGCGCGGAAGTCACGCCCGGCTAATTACCCGGTCCAAGCTTCCTCACGCGAGGTGGTAGAGTAACTATGTTCGAAAACATGCTCCTTAAAGTACAAAACGACTTGTTTGAAAAACTAAATAGGCTTGCTCACAAAAAAATTCCTGAAATTTCGTTTTTTAGACGTAACCCCTTGACTCAACATGGAGATCATAGAATTTATTTACACGGTCTTACACGAAAATATTTTCATATGCAGAAAGTAGTTGACCAGGCTGACGCGTGTCAAACAAAAATGGATACAGCAACCGCGATGATAGATGGATTAGCCGGTGAAAGAGTCAGATGGACGAATCAATTAACGATGTTTAAGTCCGAAACTGACCGGCTCGTCGGTGACGTATTAATTCTAACGGGATTTCTATCCTATTGCGGGCCATTCAATCAAGAGTTCCGCACCATCCTTCAAAGGCGGTGGTTTGACTTCTTACAAAGTCGGAAGATCCCTGTTTCCGTCAGTATTAATATCATTGACTCCCTAACGGATACGGCCACGGTGAGTATTTATTAAACTTGTTGATCCAACAGTTGACAAATCTTCCATAAATTATATTACATTATTTCTCAAGATATCTTTTTATATTATATAAATATTTCGCCGCCGCCGTCGTCGTGTACGAGAGTTTAGGAGGTATGATTAGAGTCGATTTTCGTGAGAATCGATGAAACGGTTGCGAATTTATGAAATTTTACATTATTCGAAAAACTTTGGGAATCACAGAACACGTAAGGAAAAACAGCTGCAAGTTGAAACTGGACAGTTGCTTCCTCGGTATCTTATACAAGGCGCAAAGCTTTCTCCATAAGGAAGCCAACATTGCAAAGTGTATAATTCCTCGAAGAGGAAGCTTGGAGCTATATGTGTGAGATGCCGAAGAAGCAATTGGCAAGTTTTAATTTGCAAATTTTTTTTACATATTTTAACATAGGGTAGTCAGAGTTTAAAAAATTGCGAGATTTAATACATTTATAGTAACAAGCTGAAAGTTGAAACTTATAAGTTGATTCCTCGAAATTCCACATAACGCTCAAAGCTTCCTCGATGAGCGAACCAAAAATCCGAACCTCTTATATTTTGCAGCTAATTTGTTGCACAACATTGATTTTCAATATCCCCCACACCATACACAAAAATACTCTCGGTTTCGATGTTTCAGCGCCGTAATGTTTTTTGTGAGTCAAATTACAGTTTTCTCATTTATTTTGGCCGTGCGTCTTTGGATCTTAATTGAATTCTAAATGTGAGCATTTTAAAGATGACCATAGTGCGTTGTTCATCGAGCCATCTCGCATTAGTTGCATTTACAACGAATACTTGTCGTATACCTTACCCACAAAATGGCACGGATAGGCCTATTGAACCAAATAGGATCATCATACTCGATGGCAAAAAGCTTATTTCTCTATATTATATAAATATATTGCCGCCGCCGATACCCAACATACCGGGGGGGGTACGCTGAATGGAATGGCCTCCAGGGGGGTACGTTGAATAGAATAACCCCCTGGGGTGCGGGGGGGGGGGGGGGGGGCGAAGCGCGCAGGGGGGCAGAGCCCCCCTAGTTACATATATTCTTATTCTTGTCCCGTGATTAAGACACCCGCATAATCGAGATTTTCAGCAATTATGTATTCATTATATAGAATTAACCGTGAAAACTGTAACATCCGAATAACTTATTGCTTACTGCTTTTTTACAAGACTGGTGAATGGAATCTGCAAGGTCTTCCAAACGATGAACTCTCGACCCAAAATGGTATTATAGTGACAAAAGCGACGAGATATCCACTTCTGATTGATCCGCAACTGCAAGGAAAAACGTGGATCAAAAATAAAGAAAAGGAATTTGATTTACAAGTATGAAAATGGTCATCAATAACGACTACTTAGTATACTGTAGTATACCCACTACTTTTTTATTGTAGATTAGTCTTCGTATCTGTATCTTAGATATAGGCAGTCCAGTTTAAATCGACAATGCTGTGAAGTATCGTGGTTCATTTTGCATTCGATTGAGAGTTACCGTTTTTTACGTCCAATCAGATTATCTTCCAGGTAAAAACAGTTTGGAACCCCGCATCGCGGCCACTCCAACTCTTGTATACGGCGGCGGCGACGGCGGCGAAATATTTATATAATATAGAGAGATATCGCCGTCGCCGCCGCCGTGTACTAGAGTTGGCGAGAGTGAGCGGGTTCGAGAGGATCGAGCGGGGGGGCTGTAATCTCTCTATATTATATAAATATTTCGCCGCCGCCGTGTACAAGAGTTGAGGCGGTCATTCTCCTCACCGTACTCCCCCCCAACTGGGGGGGGGTACGCCGAACGGAATGGCCCGAGGGGGGTACGCTGAATGGAATGGCCCGAGGGGGGGTTGGCGCTCGAAGCGCGCAGGGGGCAGAGCCCCCCTAGTATATATCTCTCTATATTATATAAATATTTCGCCGCCGTCGCCGCCGCCGCCGCCGTGTACAAGAGTTGAGGAGAGCGAGCGGGATCGAGTAGGCTGGGTGAGCGGATCGAGCGGGGGCGGGGGAGGCGCGCAGGGGGGCAGAGCCCCCCTAGTATATATATACCAGACGCAATAGCAATAGCCGCACGGCGATTTTCAATGTATACTTCGGAAGTACACCTCCAATAATCGCATTATAGATTGAAGCTATATGGGTTTGTTGCTATGTCGGAACTAAATAATCATAGGTTCGCCAGGACTAAATATGGTGAGGTCGAATGGTTTTCGAGATGAGCTGGACTGCCACAATTAACTTTTTCTGTACATCAATTGGAGTGATATGAAATTTCACTTTTTATGAACGACAGCTGACTCTGCTGAATCATAAATACTTCAGAAATCACCTTGAAGATTGTGTATCGATTGGTCGTCCTATGTTAATCGAAGATGTTGCTGAAGAATTGGATCCGGTCCTTGATAATTTGCTGGAAAAGAATTTCATAAAAGTTGGAACATCCTTAAAGGTTCGATTTTATTATGAAAACATTGTTTGATATTCCGTAAAGAATCCCTATAATTAACTGTTGTGTAAAACGTACGCAGGTGAAACTGGGTGACAAGGAAGTTGACATAAATAAAGATTTCAGGCTATATATAACAACGAAATTGCCAAATCCATCTTACACACCGGAAATATTTGCTCGTACTTCGATTATCGATTTTACCGTGACAATGAATGGTACGTGTTGATGTAACGAAAATTTTATCACAATTAGTCATGACTCTGTCAAGACTAATCCAAAATTTGTACCTAGGTCTGCAAGATCAACTGCTCGGTCGTGTCATTTTGGCGGAAAAGAACGAACTAGAAACCGAAAGAACCCAATTGATAACCGATGTGATGAACAATAAAAGAAAAATCAAAGAATTGGAGGCTAATCTGCTCCATAAATTAACAACAGTACAGGTACATAACGATATATCTCTATATTATATAAATATTTCGCCACCGCCGTTGCCGTGTACAAGAGTTGAGAGCCATAGCAACGGTCGCCATGGCAACGGTCGCCATAGCAACGATCGCCAACGGTTCCCATGGCAACGGTACGTATTACAAAGGCTCAGCAAAAAATGAATAGAATTCACAGCCCCTGTTTATAAATTATCAAAGTTTTTGTCGCGAAAAATGCACGATCCGGTGTGTGGGGGATCGGCAGATAGAGCTGCCCGTTACACGCCCCGTACCGCGGTGCCGTACGTCCCGGCACTGCGCAAGTATTCTCGGGTATTAAGTATTAAACAAGGATTCGATTTCGCATCCGTTGATGCAGAGAATGATGCGTTAATGGAATAATTTAGATTATGGCAATTTAAAGCAATTTTTGTACGTAATAATCCGGTAAGAGATCACGGATTATTGTTTTAAAAAGTTCGCCTCGGATATGCAAGGTGCGTCGTAAAAATCCGGACAAAATTCAATTCGAATTTACAGCCGTTCTATACCACTTAGAAAGGTCGCGATTGCCGTCCAAATGGCTCGACGCATGTACTAAACATTCATTACCTCGAAACAGTCGCAATGTTGAAACCAAGTGCGAAGTAAAATCGAAGAGCCGCGATTATCGAAAGCGTTCGCGCTGGGCGCGCCGCGACAAAAATCATTCGATTCTTCGGGGGTACCCAAAATCGACTGTGCACGATGTTGTCACGAAGTATAACGAGTCGAGGAAGTCCAACGAAGGTTTTGCAACGCCGGCAAGGAAAACTGAATCGAAGGAGCGCGTTGTCGGGACGCCCGAAATCATTCAACGGGCTCAGGAGCCTATTTTTGAGGGTCCAGGGCGATCGAACCGAAAATTGCCGTCGGTTGTCGGTGTGAGTGAAAAAACTATGCACCGAATCGTCGAGGAGGATCGCCGCTACGAATGTTATACAATTAAAGTGAGACAGATGCTTTCCAAAGCTGCCAGGACAAAGCGAGTTGAACGCTCTAACTTGATTTTGTGTACTTTACGAAACAATGCTGCCGGACCGCTCAGGTTTTTTCCGACGAAACAATTTTTACCTTTGATGCGAAGATCAATCGAAAGCGTGATCGCTGGCTCGCCCATAATCCGGAAGATGTCCTCATTCTTTCCAGAATACAATTTCTGGCGAATGGTCACATGCCAAGTGTTGTGTCCAGTGAGGGTGACGTCGTGCCACCGCATTTCGTTAACAAAGAAGAAAATGTCACGAAGGAAGTTTATTTGCGTGTTCTCATAAATGTGGTGAAGCGGTGGATGAAAACTGTATCATCTGGAAAGCCGTGTGTTTTCCAGCAGGACGGTACGCCCGCGCACACAAGTAATTCGGTGCAAAATTGGTTATCGGACAACGTCGACATGTTTCGGTCCAACATTTTTGGCCTCCCGACAGCCCAGATTTAAATCCTTTGGACTTCCACGTGTGGAATTGGACAAACAATTTAGTACAAAAAATAATTATAAACTTCTCGAATTTTGCAATAAAAATTGTGTTTCAAATAACAGTTTAATTTCTCCGGATTTTGGTGCCGCACCCTGTATATGATATTTATGGATGTCGATTTTTTTTTTGTAGAACAGGGCGTATGAGCCATGCTCGACCGACCACATACACCGTTTTTGTGTGGAAGCCATTAACGACCAAAGAACTCGTAGAGTTGCGAGAAAAATCATAGCGTATTACGATAGCTCAGGAATACGTAAGTGGATCTAAACGAATAAAGATGCATTCCAACGATAAAAATATCATTATATCACAAAAGTGTCGTCAGATGTTTTATTACCCGGCGCGTTTGCGCGTACGTGTACGATCGGTTGGAAGTTTGAACATTGTGATTATTAGTCCATCTTAGGGTATAGAGACTCTACACCCTAAAAAATCTTTTCTCATTCCTCGGTGTCAAGACGCTGTCGCGTCTCTTGACTGATATGTTACATATTTACGTATATCGATGGCGTTATGTCCATAATTAAAAAATTACGAATCATCAATATATCTCAATATTGATGTTGACAACGATATCTGAAATTGCTCGCGATAGCTTATTTTGACAATCCTCCGACTACGTCTGGCGCTTCCAAACATTGAACTTGATTATCTCCTCGAAAACTCTAACCCCCCGTTCAACATCTTCTCTCGACCAGGAACGTAGGATGAAGAAATGGTAAACGTCAGAATACTTCGAAATGGGATCGAATGAGATCGGATCGAATCTTTTAATAATGCTCGTGACGCGAGGAAACTCGTAACACTTCTCAAACTATATATTATCATTCAGTTACGGTTATTTATTTATGCTCTCAGGGACCTCTCATCGAAGACGTTGAACTAATGTCCGTGCTAAATACTACGAGACGTACAGCAACGGAAGTCAACGAAAAACTGACCATAGCGAGAGAGACGGAAATAAAAATCAATGTTGCTCGCGAAGAATTTCGACCAGTTGCGACTCGAGGAAGCGTTCTGTACTTTTTAGTTTCTGACATGGCGCAAGTCAACTGTATGTACCAGACTTCGTTGGTGCAATTCTTGGAACGTTTTGACATCTCCATGGCTCGGTAATTATTAAATAGTCATTGGATGATAATTCTTTTCATAATTTATTGGACTCGACACCGAAGCTCGTTTCAACTCGATTGGATATATTAATATTTAAACGGTGACACTGTTATATTACAAACAACCCTGATACTTACACGATATTTTATATCGGTTCTGGAGAACCGTCCGGTCATTGCCGCGTTTAGTGCGTACATGCCAGTGTAGGAGCGTCCGAGGAGCCCACTGGATTTATATTCCCGTACAAGTACCCTCGCTAGGAGCGGTCTTGACGAGGCGAACTCACCGACGGTACTAACGGTCCCTACTAATGAATATCGTGTATTTATAAGGAGACCTCGGGATATTATTTGTCATATGAATTAAGTGGAAGATGTTAGCGCGTGGGCGAAGATTTTTCCCTGACGGCTCGACATCTTTGCCGAGGGATATTTTTTGCTTACCGATGGAACTCGGCGAGATCCTCCCGCCTCGAATCTAGCTGTCGTCGTTCGCGTCGCGTTCAACGTGGCAATTCGAGTCCGATACGTACCGACTCGGCAGCCACTCGATATCTCGTACGAGATGCGTGCTCTTATTTGTTAACTAGTAAATTAATATTTCCCCACGGTGAAACGCGTGTACGTATGTCCGTCCGGTCGTATGATCGTTTGGTGCCAGAGGGACTTACGGGCGTGCTTACGCGGCTCTACCCGGGGTTCGTTATACTCCAGCCTTGGCCCTTCCGTATCGCTCGTGACCGTTGTACCAGCGTAACGCGAGTCGTCCACGGGTATCGCGCGTTACGTGTTCTTAGGCGCGATTCTCGAGTGAGCTCTCCTAAGAGCGTGGTGAAGGGCAGCTTGACAATGGGGGTCCCGTACATTTTTTATTTGCCATCTTTTATCCGAATTTTCGAATTAATTATCGTTTTTCGTAGTTATTTCGAGCCAGGACGTTACACATGCATTTTTCCGAATCATTTATTACATTTTGGTCGATGAAAATCGGTGGTATACCGTTTAAAAATATTTATATCGAGGGAGATATCGAAGGTTGAAAGCGACCGCGCGTCTGACACTCTGCTCCCTTTTTGCCACGATTCCGAGCGGCCAATTGCGAATTTCAGAAATTTCCAAACGCCATTTTATTTAGGGGATGTGGTTTGGTTTGGCTCACTGAAACTAAGATTTGTATAAAAAGATGAAAATTTGAACAGTCGCCAACAATTTGAAGACATTGAAAAATTGATGACCTTTGTCGTTAATATCGGTAAACGAATAATTTTGTCGTGTCTGTTTGCGAGGGAAATTATTAAGTTTATCTATATACGGGTCTCGCATATGACCCGTATATAGATAAACCATGCTGAGACCCTGAGGAGCGGCGGCGGCGGCGGCGGCGGCACGTTGAATCGAGGGACGGAAATTAAACGCGGGTGAAACCGCGGAGCACGGCTAGGTTTTAATAAAAATTTAAGGCGATATTTTCGGACGTTTTCGAGTTATCGCGGAAATACTAGTAAAAATTGCTGTTACTAGAAAAACCGCGGTTAAAATTCAGGCGCCGTAGTGCGAGGGAAAAATTGCGGCCTTACGTACCTCAAAATATACCCGCGCCCAATAATATATGCGTCGGTTCATTTCCACCCTAGCTTTTTTTGTTGATACCAGCGGTTTTTTTCTTTGTTCTCAACGAGTGTACGCTGTCACGCGACTTGCACATTTCAATGGCGCGCGGTTCTTGTTCCAAAAGCAGTTCAGTCATTATATCCAACGGACGAATCGAACCGTCATTCTTTATCGAAGCAGCTGTGTTTGTTGCGATTTCAACGAGATCGATCCCGGTGAACGACGCTTTTGGAATAATTTTCCGCGCGAACGAACGAAACGATTTGTTCGAAATTTGTATATACTTCAAATCATACATACAATATACGATGAGTAACGGCTGCTACGTTTAATTTCAGATCAGAAAAAAGCCCGGTCAATCAGAAAAGAATTCGATCGATTATCGAATATTTAACTTACGAGATATTTAAATACAAAGCAAGAGGATTGTACGAGAATCACAAGTACATGTTTATCCTGTTGATGACATTGAAGATCGATCTGCAGAGAGACGCGATAAACTACGAAGAGTTCCAATACTTTATAAAGGGAGGCGCGGCTCTTGATCTGAATGCAGTTGCACCGAAACCATGCAAATGGATTACCGATATAACCTGGCTCAACTTGGTGGCCCTCTCTGCACTCAGGCAGTTTCAGTACATTCCCGGCCAGGTCGAAGCCTCTGAGAAAGTATGGAAATTTTGGTTCGACAAGGATGCTCCCGAAGAAGAAATTATACCCGATGGATATAACAATTTGGATACATTCCGGAGACTACTGATAATTAGGTAATTTTCCCACCTGCTGTTTCGCAATGTCATAGCGCAAGCTTGAAAATTCTCTCGAAGATATAAAACCACAATGTAAACAGTTGTATATATTGGTAATATTGTCAACGAAGTTGAACGGGGTCATTTTTACAATTTTCTATAGAACAACCTTATCCCAGGATAATATTACCCTCCGTACCGTCGCACCGCTCTCTCCATCTCTCGACCACGTAGCACCGCAATCACTGTACCAAATGTAAATTAATATATTTTTAACTCGTACAAACTAGAGCATGGTGCATGGATAGAGCGCTATCGCAATCGCGGAAGTATATCGCTAGTTCCCTCGGCGGAAAATATGCCGAACCAGTTATTACTCTTCTCGATGTGATGCACGGGGAATCACGACCAAACACTCCGATGATTTGTTTCTTGAGCATGGGTTCGGATCCAACACCGAGCATCGAGCAACTCGCCAAAAAAATGGAAATTATCTGTAGAAGCATATCGATGGGTCAAGGACAAGAGATTCACGCCCGAAAATTGTTGACGAGTGCGAAAACAGAGGTGACAATGTTTTGTACCGTGGAGTACCTTTTGTCGGCAACTACTTTCTTTTCATGTTCGACGAGTGTCCGGTTATCTAAACGTTTATAATTCATTGCACAAACATATTCATTCGCATTTCGATTATTTCAATAGTCTTTGATATTAAATCGTATCGAAATGTCATAATTTGTACATTGCCGCCGTGCGAGGTCACGGATTTACTCAGCCTGTCCTTAGCCAGGCATTATTCAGCTCTAAGAGTTTTATAAGAACCGATCGGGGTTGAGGTAAAAATGCAACGAGAATAATTTAATGAAAATAAGTTTCATTATCATTGTTCAAAAAATATACGCGGTGTAAACATGAAATTGTTTTATTTGATAAATATTGCACAATTGGAATTTTCGAGCATGCGTCGGGGAGTTGCGGGATGCGCGCTTGCTACTAAAACAAATTGTCGTTGCTGCTATACACAGGGAACAAAGATATTTTTGAGCCCAAATCGCACTGTATTAATTGTATAAAACATGGGCGGACTCCTCTTCTGTATTTTTCACAAAATTATGAAATTTACCGATCCACTTTTCTCGAACGATTGCCCGATTTTGCACGTCCAGTCGTACGCGTGAAACTATGTACGTAAACTCGAATGCACTATGCCTCGTGTCAATTCGTGCATTTACAATTCATGAATTTTTCATTTTTATACATTATTTTAAGAAGTAAAAAAAAAATTCAAACTATCGAAATAAATTATTTTCATTAACTTGAACAATTTTTTCCTGCATTATATCCGGAGCTATAGAGGCGCCACGGTGAATACAATGAGAAACTAATGTGAAAAAGTAGTTTTTATGGTGAATCAGCCCCCTTAACGAAACCACAGTAGTAAAATTTGGCACCGTAGCACGTTCGATCCCTCGTCCACTGTATATGATTTTCATGACGTTTGACACATTTGTTTGTGATTAATAGGATTTTTTAATTTCCGTAAAATGTATCGCTCGTATGGCTCTAGCTGGTGCAATTTTTGGGCTCATGGTATTTTGGATATTTCGCGCAACGTCCGAGTTCACCGATCCATCGGTAAATTTAGACCATTGGTCGGATTGAAAAAAAATTTCAAACAATCTGGGATTGGCTATACGCGCAGAGAAGTAAACCGCGAGTCAGGGTTTTCAAATGGTTTCCTCAACATTTCACACAATGCTCAAACTTTCCTCTATGAGAGAGCGAAACTTGAGAAAAACTTTGAGCATCGTGCGAAATATCGAAGAAATCATTTTGTAATATCAATTTGTTTTTTGTTCGACGAGTGGTTATAGCCTTCTGACTCTTTTCAGGGTTTATGGGCACTCTGTCAAAATTGTCACTTGGGTTTGGATTACATGGGAGAATTGGCCCATTTCATTCTCAATATGGAATCACCTCATCCTGATTTTCGGGTTTGGATAACAACCGAACCGCACCAAGATTTCCCAATCTCTCTCCTTCAGATGTCAATAAAATTCACCTATGAACCACCTCAAGGTACCGTCATTACGCTATTTCCATAGGTAATTTCCGGACTACTCTAATATCAACCGCCCTATTCGGTTAAAGAACGTCGGTTTACACCCATTTGTACTGGTACAAAGTATCTTATTATTGTTCCGACTATCGCGTAGCTCGTTTCGAGTTTGTCGGGCCATGAGCGCGTCGCGAGAGCGGAAAGCGATGTTTTGATTAAAGATGTGAAATGTAAGATTTAAATAAATTGATGAAAAGCTGACGATGTCTTCCAGGTGTGCGAGCCGGGCTTGTCGCTACGTACAGCGGAATGAATCAAGAAATGCTGGACCAATGTGACGCCGTACATTACATCCCCCTTATTTATACAGTTTCATTTCTGCACACTGTCGTTCAAGAACGGCGAAAGTTTGGTCCACTCGGTTGGAACATCCCGTATGAATTCAATTCGGCCGATTGGCTCGCTTCTTGCCTTTTTATCAATAATCACCTCAACGATTACGACCCCAAACGAGGAATAAGCTGGCCAACTATTCGGTATGTCAACGGCAATAATTATTTTATATGCACGATTATAAAAACGCGGTTGTCGGTAGTGCGTTACGTGCGATGGAAACGCGAGTTGAAGTATATCGTTTTCTTACCATGTTTCAATATTTGGTTGCCCATACGGGCGCGATCTCGTATCGCGAGGCCAGTGGTAGGTCGAACAAAAATGTTGGGTAAACCAATTTTCGTGGCTTCTTAAATTTTATGCAACTTTATGGTTTTGTACGGCTAATTATGACAATTTTTTTTAACGATTTCATTCGCCCACCAGATTCCTTTTAATGATACGGTACAGTTAAATTTTCCGTCAAAAGAAATTTCAAATTAATACGTCGCGAAATATATCATCGGGACGGGAAAAATTCTACAGATTGTGTTTTGAGAGCGATACACGAAAATGTATCGTAATATTTTTTTGTTTTGAAATTCTTTAAAGGGCATATTTTTGAAAACTGAATTTTTAAATAATAAAAAAGATAAGGAAAAGCCGAGCGTGCAATCTTTAAGAAATTGAAAAAAATATACTCCAGTTCCCTGGGCTTTTCTCGCCTTATATGGATTTGTCAAATTCTGACTCGCTCATGAACGTCCATGAAATGAACGTTGAAAAAGTTGTGAGTATATGGGCGACTATGCGAGTTCCTCCTTGCGGACGGGTTAGCGGTGAGCCCGACGTCCATCGAGCATCGCGGCACGCACACTCTGTCAAATTATGACCTCGGGCACCGTTAGAAATTGACAATTTTTATATCACCGCCGTTTCAGCCAAATCGTGCTAATAAAATCAACTAGCACCCTGGAGGTTCTTGACGTATCTATCGAGTACACATCGGGGTACCCTTTACGTATCGAATATGACATTCGCTGATTTCAATTTATTACTCCAAAAGAAAATATTCCGATCCCAATTTTCGTAATTATGTACCAACGTTCCTTTTATATGACTAATTTGATCGATGTTTCATTTCAGATATATGATTGGGGAGGTGCAATATGGTGGTCGAGTCACCGATGATTACGATAAACGGCTGCTCAACACTTTCGCCAAAGTCTGGTTTTCCGACACCCTTTTTATCGGCAATTTTGCTTTCTATAAAGGCTACGAAGTGCTGAATTTCAAACAAGTCGCTGATTATTTAAAAGCTATTGACGTCATGGAACCAATCGATCCACCTCAGGTCTACGGACTCCATTCGAACGCCGATATAACGTGAGCTATGACGAATTATAACCAATTTTTCGGGCAAGCTTCTTTGCCCGGATTTTCGGACTAGACTAGGTTCATCCCGATCGATTCGGAAGTGGCTGGTCGCGAGAACGGCTCGTGAATCGATATTGCCCGCTGGAAACCTCTTAAGGTCCTCTTAAGCTCTAATGGTCAATCGAAAGAGCATCTCGTAAAAAATTGTTGAAAAAAACGGACAAATCTAGGAGGGGTTACGCATCCGGGAGAAGAAACGCCTCGATCGATTGCATCGTTAGTGTTGGTGCGATAATTCTTCTCGCGGCTGAGATTCGAGTACTTCCCGAGCACACGGTTTCCGTTTATCGACATTTTTGGCATTCAACGACTCTGACGTCGGGGTTATAAGTTGGTGAAGGTTCGATACGAAGTTTGAACCGTTAGAATGTGTTGTCGTGTAGTGTCGGAAATGACTCCCATCAGCGGCGGCGGCGGCGGCAAATCGTCGAAGAGTGATTTCGATTCCTGACATTTGCTCTCCACCTTTCTCCCTCCTCTCTATCTCACCACAGTGCACGTGTCGTGATGTTCATTTTTTAAACAGGCCCGTACACGCGCTTTTCTGCTCTCCACTAATTACATTTTGTTATCAATTTAATAATTGATTAATATAAATAAAACATTTTGTAATAAATTTAATCCGTTAATCTGTCTTCAAGGATTAAGTTGAAAGTTCCACGAATTAACAGAAGGTTTCCATTTGAAGGTATCAGAGTAGTACGACACAAGACGTTTTGGACACTATAATATCGGTACAACCGAAAGAAGCTGGAGGAGGATCCGGCGGCGAATCCCGTGAAGCATCGGTTGTTAGACAAACAAAGGATATGCTGGCAAAACTACCGTCACCTTACGACCCTTTCGAAGTGAAATCGAGGTTCGCGCAAATGTTTAATTATTTAAAAATCTTTATTCGTAAAAATTTTTCGAAATTTTCAAACTCATATAACTTGCAGGCTGCTAATGATGGACCCTACCGCACCCATGAATACATTCTTGAAACAGGAAATCGACCGTATGCAGATAATCATTAAAATCGTGTGGGCAGTGCTGAAAGATTTGCTCTTAGCTATCGAGGGAGTCATAATAATGAACGAGGTACGATATCTATCTAATAAAGGAAACTTTCTGGCAGAGAAATCTTGTAGAAATATTGCCGAAAAACTGTATGGGTGAACGTTAGACGTATTCGTATCGGTGTGGTTGAAGTAGCCCCCGTGCAAGCTTGTGTCGTCGAATCATAAGGGGTATTCCACGGGAAATGGGATGGATTTCAGCCAGGAGACAGTGACGTTTCCGCTCGATAATTTCCATTTTTTAATCGTGTAAAATATCATATTAACTTTTATAGTTATAGGTTTCAACGGAAACGAGTGCGAGGAAAAAAAACATTTTTATTATTAATTACCGGGCGTCAAGACAAAAAAAATCTTCGCATCGGTGAACTTTAATCCAAAAATTTCGTGTATTCGATCAAACGACAATTTAATTTCTCAAACATTACCAACAGACTAAAAAGTTTATTTTTCCCGATCGGAAGGTGCTATTTTGGTTTTCTTCTTATTTTTACTGCAGTTATTTCAAGGACAAGCAAAGTTGAAAACAATATTATACATAACCGTCAATTTTCGTCATAGAGGACATTTTGTGACGGTGCAAACCTTTTTTTCGCGCTCACATTTTGTTGCTTTTTGAAATTTCCGAAAATGCGCGCAAACATCTATTTTTTTTTTTTTTTCTAAGCAATCACCACTCTCGTAGTTTAAACCGCGTACTCGTCCCAGTTTTCATCAATAATTTCGAATTCTTAATAATAAATTATTCGCGCTAATGTGAAGTGCGAAGATTTCTAAATGCGTTACGATAAAGCGTTAAAGGTAAAGCCATCATAGACATTGTACCATACAAAAACGGGTTAAATCCGAAACCTTGAAATAATTTGAACGCACACGCACCCGCACATTTTTGGAAATGTCTTTTTCTATGTATTCCAAAATGTACAGATTGGCATTAAAAAATCGTACCATTTTTCCACAACATCAAAGACTTCACTATGGAAGGACGAAAAAGTCCTTTTAAGTGACACCGCAGGGCGAAAAATAAAACGGAACATCCGATAAGTTTAGAAAACAATCGGCCGAGTCAATGGACAATTTCTCATATTTTTCTAATATTTGAAATTGTGAATTCTTGCGTTGTTAGCAATTAAAAGACGCCTTGGATAATATTTACGATGCGAGAATACCACAAGTATGGAAAGGACGATCTTGGGAATCTTCTACGCTCGGATTCTGGTTTACCGAATTACTCGAAAGAAATCAACAATTTCATAATTGGATTTTCATCGGGAGGCCCGTCAAATTCTGGATGACCGGGTTTTTCAATCCCCAAGGTATTTATTTGTTCACTTGTTACTATCATTATTATACAACCTGTAGATTATTATAACAAGGGATGGCTGCACTCGTTACCCAAACTAACTCAAGATCTCACAACTTTCGGATATTACATCGATCTCAAAGATTTTTCAATAAATTGAAAATTTCATAATATCCGAACCCCCCGAGCGATTCTTGCCAAATTCAATACCAAACATCCTCGTCTACTGACGCTTTTATGTAGAAAGTTTTCGCTCGTCGGTCGAAAATGTACGAGAGTAGAGTGATCGCGCACATTTTTCGAAAATTTGAAAATACCGTAAAATCTCTAACGTTCGTGTAATTCCAACAAAAATTGTAGAAAACAATGGCGGTTCGATGTTAATGTTTCGTGTTTGGATTAAAAAATTCAATTCCATTTAATTATATTTAAAAAGGCCGAAAAACATTAATAATATAACTTTATATCACCGACGCGAGTGGACGCGCGGTCGGTGCGCGGCTCTGGCGATCAGCCAAGTTAAGCAGTTCCGGCTGGTTCATTCGGTTTCTGATGTAGTAAATTAAGTAAATACAATTGAAAATCAGTGAAAACAAAGCCGTTCGTATCGTGACACAAGTTTTCCGCAGTTTCCCCCGTGTCCATGAAGCAAATGCGATACGGTGTAGCCAAGTTGTCTGCGGGCTCAATGGAAGTTAGGCTAGCTCAGCCAAGTGCGGGTTAAGCGCTTAAGAAGTGATGGGAGGAAAAATGGAAAAAAAATGTAATTTCGAAGGGTCGTACGTAAAAACCGAAGAGTATACGCTGGAACAAAAAATAATAAAAATAAAACAATTTTATATCATAAACGTTTCCCAAAGCGTATGTCAACGATATGTAAGACGCACCCGACGTCAACGCGTTATCGCGTCTCTTGATCAGTTCCATTCCATATTATCGACTATATCAATTCTATTTGAATAACCAATAAATTACTAAGTTTCACGCTCCATTACCCCTGTTACGGACAAATTAGTTGCGGTATCGTATCACGCGCTCTTACAATATTATCACATATGATCTTACAATGTATAGACAATTCGTTATTTACCCTTAGATAACATACCGACGTACCTGATAATATTTCATTTAGGATTTTTGACCGCTATGAAACAAGAAGTAACAAGGGCGAATAAAGGATGGGCATTGGACAACGTGACGCTCCACAACGAAGTTACTCGCTACGCCGGCGATGAAATTAGAACAGCACCCAATGTGAGTAATTAATAAGCATTTTACAACAATTAAATATAATATATTAATTCCATTTCAAATTAACATCTCATTTCGGAATCTGAAAAATAATCTAATACTCAAATTCTCTTCTTGCCGAAATTATGAAAAACGTCTTTGTATCGCGTCTCGGATTAAGTTCCGTTTTTACTTTGTCATCGCGTACGAAGTATCCATCTGTCTTCCGCATGTGAAATGTAGTTTTGCTATTTCATTTCACGAAAAGAAAGCTCGCTCTATGAAGAAGGAAAATGAAAGCATTTTTAATACTGATCATTAAATGTAATTAGGAGGGTGTCTACGTTTACGGGCTCTACTTGGAAGGTGCTGGCTGGGACAAAAGAAACAACAAACTCCGTGAATCGGCTAATAAAATTCTTTACGTAATGATGCCAGTGATTCACATATCCGCACTTTACAATAGTTCGGAGAAAAGTCCGAAGTTGTATCAGGTAACGAATCAACAAATTGTAGCGCACTCGTCTCAATCTTACCGGAATCATGTCAATATGTTGTTATATATTATTTGATTCTTGTCTCGATGAATGACTTTATTAATATTATTATGTTTGCAGTGTCCCGTTTATAAAAAACCGAAAAGAACGTACATGCTCCTCGTAACACCCCTCTGGCTACAAACAACGAGATCACCGGATTACTGGATCTTACGAGGCGTCGCCCTGATATGTGATAATAAATAATGAAGAAAATTTTGTATCAACTAATCGTGATCCTAATAAACATCGCTTCCCGTGGACTCGTCTTATTTACCTTCCGACCGACATAAACTCTTCAAAGTTAGGTAGAGTATCGTGACATTCGGCCATAAAATGACTGCGTAACAATGAATGCGAACTAACAATATCCCCGATTTAAAAATTTCGACGGAATACTCCGTTCTTTGTGTCGAATGTAATTGTCAATACAATTCCATCCAACATAGAACGACAAACAGTCTTAAACAAACGTACAATTCTTACGTATCAAGTGAAACGCCATTATCCAAATGACTCTGTGTAACGCAGAAAAAAAACACTCGGATTTCGGAGATTTTCGTCGGAAAAACGTCGGACGACAATTTTATTTTTAAAAATTAACTCGACGAAACTACAGCATCCCGACGGAACGGAGGGTGTTTTAAACACTCGGATGCGATTTTTTAATATCGAGGTGATAAATTTCATTTTCATTTTATTAATATCGTACAATTGATTTTTTTAGTACAATAGTAATAATGGTCGCGGGATGACAAACACACCTCAAGGGCAATAATGCAGAATTAAAATATATTTCACAGTTTTGACAGGTCACTCAACACTGCCGCCGCGGAATTTTTTCTTTCACAGCACTCGAGTACTCAAAAAATAAATGATCTATTTATTTTAGTGTCCCGCCCACCTTACACATTGATCGTCGCAATGGAGAATGTATAGAAGTTTGCTTAAAAAACTTGTTGTTACATAAGCAATAAAATAATTGGGTCTTTCCGTAGTAGGAACAACGATAGCGCCTCCCGATTCTCCATTTCGCAAGTCCTTATTGTACAAAATTTGCAACGTTCACTCCTGAAAGTACCACGATTAATCCGAAACCGATCGAGCCTCGGCTGACGAACGAATGGACACGCGGTCAAAAGGCCCTGATAGGCGGGATCGGTTTCTTTTTTTTCGCAATACGGATTACTCGTGCGAATACCGATTTAAGAAACGGTATTACCGAAACGGTATTACCGGTTATGAGATGAGATTTTATAATTCACGAATCGGTTGTAGATCCGGCATTTTTTTGAAGATTCTCATTACCATAAATCGCGCATTTGTTCTTCGAGCGATAAAAAATATGAATATCAATCGAGCACGCGTGACAGCTACTCAAACGTTCGAAGTAAATAACTGAAATTCTGGTCCGAAAGAGCAAATGCTTTTGACACAAAGCACGAGGTGAATAATCGTCCATCGACCGGGCTGCTTCAGTCGGACTCCGATGCTGAGCTGGCGTCGGACTCGTATTCACCAACGTTGATCGTGAATTTGTATTCCTGATCACATCCGAGATACGCGTCACTCATGAAATACAAAGTGTAGGAATGTTGTCCCGGCGCGGGTGCAACAAAATCCAGCTTGACTTTCGCTTTTTGCTGGAGCGTGAGGCGTTTTATCGAAAGCAGAGAATTGGTTCGCGAATCGCCAATAACGACCCACCATCCCTCTTCTCGTTTTTGCGGGAAGAAAGGTGCCACTACGGGCCCTATAACTTCGTCCTCCCTCTCCAACTGTACAACAACATTAACGGTACCACCACTGTGTAATTTATCCTTTTCCTGTACTTCGTACGACATCTCGATGTTCGGATAACGATTGCAGAATTTCGCGACGTCAGCCATTTGCCCATCGGTTAATTGCAACAAACGATTCCTGTCGTCATCCTCCAATTCCATAACATCGAATACGGTTTCAACTCCTTTCTCGGTACAGCGCTTTATTGTTTCCGCCGTAAAGTGCGGCAACTGCTTTAAATATGAATCTTTCGACCACATAGCTTGCGTGACCATTTGAGCAAGTTCCATAGCGGCGACAGCCGGTGCTAGCCAACCGGACGAGCTCAGAACATCGACGCAAGCTTGAATCAGTCTAACCGCTTTGCCGAGTACTAATTCCGTGTCTTTTTGCAACTCGGGACCCAACTGAATTCTCGATAAATGCGCCTGAAGCAGCAGCTGGGCTTTTACGTGCGGATCGGCCATTCTCGGGACTTGAGGAGAGTGTTGGAGTCGCCCGGCTAAACTTCTTAACAAATTTTCTTCTCGCTGCCTGACGGGAACCGTTTCGTACTCGGCGGCTGCCGAAATAATTTCCAAAAGTCCTCGAATTTTCGTTTTATTATTCAACGAAAGACTGAACAATTCGATCGTTGCGTAATTTATGTAATAGTAGGCGGCGATCATTCCCAAATTGAGGGGCAACGTGTCGACCTCGTCCTCAACAGCAACGCACTTGGCCTGCTCCAAATCGCTCAACGTACTTTCAACGAGTTCCGACAAATGGTCGGACAAATGTCGATGTGTCACGCCTTGTAGCCCATAATAATTTGGGTTTTGCGTCAATCTCCTGTACAAAAAAGTCCATGTCAAATAATCAACGGCGTCCTGCTTGTTTTCTATGGTTTTCGTTACGATTTCGGCGTTGAAATGATCGTGCAACCGATGATCCAAGTGGCTCTCGACCGGCAGTGGCTCGTTGAGAAACTTCTTGAAAAAGTCTTTTTTCGAACTCTGACACAACAAAACACATTTAGCATCGTCGTCCTCCAAAGGACGATTCGCACGAGCGACCATCTGCAAAACGTCGGTTATCGGGTAGTCCTCGTAGGTGTGAGTCTTACCGTTGTAGCATTGCGTGTCCATCACGACGACGAGGTGGCAGTTGATCGACAGACCCCAGGAAAGGTCACGCGTGGCAACCGCGACCTGGATCGCACCGCTGTCGAACAATTGCTCGACGAGATGGCGATCGTCCGCGGAAAGTCCTTCGTGCAAATACGCAACGCCCTGTGAAAGTGTTTCCTTCAACGTTTTGTCGCTCATACGATCCACAAATGGTTTAATGTCGGATTCTTCGGCGTGAAAAAATCGCGACGGTTGCCCTTCCGCCGCCGTAAAGGTCAAAAGATCAATGGCCGTGAGTCTCGCCTGTCGTCGCGTCGGGACGAAAATGATAACCGGTTTGTGAGGGGCGTGTCGCAGAATAGCGTTGTACACCGGCTTCGCCATCGCGGCGAGACGCGAGGCATTGTGAGTTATATTTATTCCTTGGACGTGAAGTTCCATTGGGATCGGGCGAACGGAGGGATGGAAATTGAAAGTTGCGGCTGCGGGTGCACCGAGCCACTGCGCGACGTCTTTCGCGTCGGCCAACGAGGCCGATAACGCTATTATTCGAGTTGGCTTTTCCATCTGGGAGGATATATAACGGGCCCGTGAGCAGGCTACTTCCAAAACTGGTCCTTCCTCGCCGCCTATCAGTTGCAGCTCGTCCACGATGAAAAGCTGAATGTTCTGCACGTTCTTTCTCTGTTTCCATCTCCGAGAAAGGACGTCCCATTTGTCGGCGGTGGTCACTATTATCTGTCCTTTCGCCAATAGTTTCAAATCCGTACCAGTCTCGCCGGTTAGCAGTACCACTTTTCGTCCTAATTGTTGATTGAATTTCGTGTACCAGTCGGCATAGACCAATTCGGCGAGGGCTTCTTTGCTAACCATGTAAACGCAGCGTCCGTCGGGATTTTGGGTCAACAGACGAAGCACCGCGAATTCAGCGATGGTCGTTTTGCCCGATCCGGTCGGTGACCCAATGAACACATTGTCGTCCGAATTATAGACGGAGTTGAATACTTGCGTTTGAATCGGGTTGAACTGCGGAAATCTGTCGGCGTAGAGCGACTCGAATTTTCCATTTCGAAGCGCGGTTATCGGCAGAGGTTGAAGATCCAAAAGTTCCGTCGGTGGTAAATTCTTTTCCGGCAGTATCAAGTGACGAAATGAAACCGGCAATTGCGTTTCCGCACCGATCCAACGATCGGATACGACGCGAAGGAAATATTGAGGCGGGAGTGGCTCGAAAACGGGAACGAAAAATTTGATCAAATGCTCGTCATTCGCGTATTTAGATTTAAGCAAAAAATATTCGTGATGGAGGACAACTTCGCTATCGACGTCCTCGACCAGGATCCAGAAAGCTTCCGAGGCACCGTGAACCTTCTCGTCCCACTGAAAATCCGGCGTTATCGTCAATTCCACGCGCAACGTCGACCTCGTTATCGGTTGAATGTGCGTCGAAAGTTCTAACTTTGGGAATTGGTGAATATATTTGTGAATCATTTTGCCGAGTTTCGGAACTCTGATCAACTCGCCGATTTCATTGGGCCCGAGGTCGTAAAGCCGCTCCCAAGGGAAATTCTTCTTCTCGATTTTTTTCACGACTTCTTCGGGCATCTTACGAAATTGTCGCAGAGGAGACATCGACTGCCACATACGACGATCGATCATTTTACAGAGCGACAAGCATTTATCGGCGAGCTGCGCCCACCCACGGAACAAAACGATTTCAAATATGGCGCGCATCAATCGCGACGCCGATTGCGTTACGAATACCATGTCGGACATAAGAGCGAAACCATCGAGCTTCAATTGCGATATATAAGCCTGAAGTAAGACGTTCACTTTCGCGCTCGGTTCCTCGATACTTTCTTTTATCGGTATCGGAACTCTCTCCATTAACTTCTGCAATTCCAATTTTTCCTCTTCGCGCACATTGATATTTTTGAACTCACCGGAGAGCGAAAAAACGCGGAAAAGTTCGATCTCGCTGAGAGTTCTCTTTAACAATTGATTGTAAGTCGACATTGTGTCGTGAGTGCAGTAATAATGCGATGCGATTCTGCCCAATTCCGTTGCTTGAAAATTGCCAGATTTCCGATCGTACTTAACGAGACCACTTTTATCGAGGCACATCGCCGCGGAATGTATCAAATCGGCGCGATGCAATTCCAGGAGAGGATCGTCCTTCAATTTGTCGTGTGAAATACCGTACAAGTTGGGACATCTCAGCATTCTGATGTAAAGATAAGTGTAGCCGAGCCACGTAACGGCGTCGCGAATATTCTGAATAGTTCCGAGAACTATTTCAGCGTTGAGCATGTCCGGCATTTTGCTAACCAGTTGCGATTCAATCGGCAACTGTTGATTCAACAGGGACAAATAATATTGAAGCTCGCTGTGATTAGTTATCAGAATTCCTTCACCTTTCGTGTCGTATTGGGGACGACCGGCTCGTCCCAACATCTGCAAAACGTCCAGGGCACCCAATTCGACCCACCTTCCCTTTTCCGGGTTGTAAACTTGGGTCCCTTTAATTATGACCGTGTGCGCCGGTAAATTAACGCCCCACGCGAGAGTGGCGGTGGACACGAGAACCTGAATGTGCCTATCGGTGAACAAATCTTCGACCAACGTACGATCCACCCTCGTCATTCCCGCGTGATGAATGGCGAATCCATAAGGGAGCAAATCTTTCAATTCTTGATTCTTCACTTGCTCGGCCTCCGTTCTCAATACTTCCATAGATGCGGAACCTTCGCGCAGGAATTGTCCAAGCGTATCCTTTTCGAGACACATGTCCCTTATAGCTCTCGCAGTTTTGCCAGTTTCTTTTCGGGAATGTACAAATACGAGAATTTGATTCCTACCGGCGTGTTCCATCGTTTTTTCGTAAACAATTTCGTTCATAACCTGGAAACGCTTCAGTGCTTTCTTCTCGGTCACTCCGATATACTGTTGCTCAAGGGCGACGGGACGAAAACTATTGTCGAAATAGAAAAGTCCCGTTTCCGGTTTGATACGGAGAAAAGAGGCGACGTCTTGATAATTTGGCAAGGTAGCGGAGAGACCGATCAGACGAACGTCCTCTTGCGTCGTCTCGATGTTTCGAATTGTTCGGGCGACCAAAGCTTCGAGGACGGGACCTCTCTCGTCGTGGAGAAGATGAATTTCGTCGATTATTATTAAACGGACCAGAGATGTGAAAGTCTTTTCGCCACCCTTTCGCGTTATAATGTCCCACTTTTCGGGAGTACAAACGATTATTTGAGTCGCCGCTATTTGTTCGCGCGTTAATTGATGATCGCCCGTTAACTCAGAAACCGTCAGATTGTAACCGGCCAAACGTTTGCCAAAATTTCCGACCATTTCTTGAACGAGCGATCGCATCGGTGCAACGTAAATTATTTTGAATTCGTCCGAGTTTATTGTCCCATCGGCGTTTATGTGCTTGCCGATTTCGCGCATCATGCACAATAGAGCGACGTTAGTTTTACCGGCACCGGTCGGCGCACATAACAACAGATTTTCGTCACTTTCCAGGGCTGTTTGGTGCAGGCGACTCTGAATCCGATTGAGGGTTTTGAAGCCCTCGAATGCCGGTTGAACGTATTTAGATAGCTGATCAATGGGGTACAGCTTCTCATTATCGGCGAGTGGCTTTGGCTTCAACGCTGGAACGTGCACCTCTTCGTACCTGGAATAAAAGCCACATATACATCATTGGTCAGTCACCCTTCGTTCACCTCTCATCCGCGCGAATGTGGCTTTTTAAATTTTCGCTTTTTTATTCGGTAAGCTATATGAATGCGAAATATTATGAGGAAGCATTCTTATTTTACCGAATCGTTTTATTATCAACCCTTTTCCGTTTAGCTCCATAGTACGAGCTTCGATTTAAAACTTACTGAAAATCGAACTATTCAAAACATTATAAAATCTTCTCTAACGGTACTTCCGGGGAATGAAACTTTCGTGTCGGTAAGTCAAACTTTCTCGAACTAGATAGTTAAAACGAGCTTTTTTTCGAAGAACCCAATATCTCATACGTTTCAATTGTTGTCTAACCGAATGCCGAACGTAACGAATGGTTCCATGGTGTGTGGAACACTCGTTTGTAATAACACGAAAAATTAAACCGAAGGAAAAAAAAATGTGGTTCAGCGGTTGCCGAGACCGCGAACAAATCATGCGGTCATACTGGTATTATAAAAAGTTGCGCGAACGGTTGTTCAGGAAAATTTGTATCATTCGTCTATTTACCCTTTGCGCTGTTTCCTGAAGCTTCCGTCCGGCAATTGACACCGCTTATTCGCCATGAAATGACTACCCTGGGTGAAAGTTAAGTCGTCAAGGTCGATCAAGTTCCTGGTACCTTGAACTTGACCTCCGGGACCTCCGGTATCTTCGTTCTCTTCCCTTCTTTTTCTCTGAGCTCTGGCCTCCATCGTTTCGTCCGCATCGTCCTCACCTTTTCCGGTATCCAATTGCCGCAAAATTTTCGCCAGCGTCGGATCGTCGTTCATTTTATTACGTATTTTTTGACGTTCAGACTCGGACTGCGATGACGCCAGCATTGTACAATAGGCTACCATGTGACGGTATTTTTTTAGTTGTTTGATGAAATCAAAACAGTCATAGCCCAACAGAATGACCAATTGGTTTTCGCAGTCACGATCGTCACCGGCGTCTTTTAGAATAGCCAAAACTTCAGCAGCACGAGCCTGTAACGCAATTTGTCGGACATATAATAATTAGTTATGCTTCCTGGAGGAGGAAGCTTTGTCAACGTAAAAGTTTCGAAAGATTGCACGAGCTGACTAATAAACTGAATCAATATTAGCATAGCTTGCACTCGTTGTGCTTGATATATCTATTAATTAATTGTTTTTGGATGTGCGTTCCGTCGGAACCGAATTCTTTGGAAAAACCTCGAATTTCGCGTTATAGATGAAGTTTGTTTCTGCTCAACGATCATCCAATGCCCGCTCGAATCGAAGAACTTGAAACTTTTTCGAGGCGGAGATAAATCTCAGAAAAACAATCTTTCTTCATCGAACTTATAGAGTTCACTTTTGTACTAATTTAATACCATTTGTTTTTTTCTAAACCTTGTTGTACGCTTCAGCATATTCACGATTCAGTAAAATGATTCTGGTAACAACTTTTCCATTTCAGTGGTTATAAATTTCTGATTTAATTATAACTTACCTGAGATACCATAGCGTCATCATAAATTCTACTCAGCCGTCTCTGCAGCCAGTAGGCATCAATTTCAAGTGGGTGAAGAGCCTTTTCTTTTTTCATTTCTTCAGCACCGCCCAAATTTTCCGCATGAATAGCACGGTCATCATTCGCTTCCTCACCCTCATCGGCTTCGTCCTCGTTGTCCCGCACCTCGCCGTAAGCGTCTTCGTCGTCCTCTTCGCTGCTTTCTTCGAACTGCACGTTTATACCGTATGTTTCGTCGATATTTTCTTCGTTCGCAGTATTCTTTTCCTCGCTACCAAAATCCGTGATTTTCTTTCCAAGATTGACGAGCAACGCGAATCTTTCCTCGGCCAAATTTCCGAGCAACGTTTCCGTTTCCTTTTTCTTCTCCTTCTCTTTTAATCTGTCATTCTTCAGGACGGCAAGAACTTCGTCGGCAGCCCCGCATAAAATATCACGCGGTTGGTCACCCAGAGCCTCTTGAATGAAACTCAGAAGGACTTCGTAGGTCTGGCGGGTTTCTTGAGTCTTTGGGCGATACACTATTCCCACCATCTCGTCGACACCTTCCGACAGGAGGGTCGCACCCTTCATCCTTGCAAAATCATACTGCGCTTCGTCCCTCTTCTGTCGCCTGTGTAAAAGGATATCAACCGCATTGTAAATATTGACTTATACCAATGGAACATACTTAACGCATTCGAGTCAATTCACAAAAGATTAAGTTACTTTCCAATAGTATTACATGAAATGAACCAAAGCAGTTAGCTCCAAGGATTTCCGCATCCTTTCAACTTTTTTTCAATTTTCCATTTCGTCAATTCGTAAAATGATGACGGTTTACGCGATAACACTTCATAAATTGCAATAATTCATAAACATTTGGTTAAAATTTTCTGCACAAATAGACCATCGCCCATGAATGTTCGCTATTGTATTTCAAAAAAATCAAGCCAGACGTTTAAAATTTCGGAAATTTTCGGAGTAATGCACAGGGTTCCCGGAAGAAGGTGACGATATAAACAGCCACAATTTTATTCATTGTCCTGAAAAATTTCAATTTTCAATATTCAAAAAATAACTTCTGTATCGAGTTTCTTTGTACGAGGCTGAATTTTTATACGTGTCTTCTCAAGTGCAATGATATTACAGGATTTGTTAAATCCGACAATGTAAAAAAGGTATTTGATGTTAAGGTTGAAAAATATAGAAGTAAAATGTTGAATAACATTTTTTCAATGTAACGAGTATTTCTAAACAAAAAATAGAAAATTTGCTATTTAAGGTTGTAGGTGCAGCTTCAAACTAAACCTTCAAAAAGGCTTTCTACCAGCTAATCAACGCTCGAGTAATTTTTCTGAAATTTCACGTTTTCCTTACCTCATTTCTCAAAATTTCAATAAATAATTATTCTGCAGGAATTTCATGCGAAGATGACCCAAAAAGAGAGTGCTAATTTAATGGAAAAATCTGGACTAGGGTAGAAGTTCCCACCAAGCCCGTTACTTTCCTCTTAAGGGATCGTTACGTTTGTACCATCGAAGTATGTTCGGTAACAAATTTCAAGAAAATTGAACGGATTCTTGACGTTATTGGATTTTTCATTTTTCGAAAATTCTATAAACGTTTAAGGCTGGAGCTACCGTGCCGGAATTCGGCAGATGGGTAACGAATTACGAGACGTTTACTTAAAATTTGCCTTGCCAACTACGAGCACAGCTTCGATCGCACCCATCGACGTTTCTCAAAACGACAGAAGAATATCTCATTGATTTTTTTAGATTGTATACCGTACGAATACTGACTTGACTTTGCGTTCTTCGGCTTTAGCGGGTCTCGTTCGTTGGGATCTGTCGCCCATTCTAGTGCCGTCGAGTTTCCCAACAAGGGACATAACTTCGCCGGTCGCTTCATCTCGACTGCGTCTCTCAATCAATCGCACGTCAGCTTGTAGAACGAGATTAGAATTCTGCAAAATGAAGACAATGAGTACAAATAAGTTTTGTTATTTAGCGATCGTGCCCTACGAGGCGTCGTTTCAACGTTTAAACATAACCCCCTTTACGTTATCACTCGGGTGCAAAAGTAATTATTACTCATCGACGGGTCTGATACGATTTAAATTCGATTCTAAACGATCGGGTAATGGTTAGATTAAATTGTTTAGTAATTATGTTGAATGTTTGTAAAAACTAACCGCTTTATACTCGTACTGTAATTGTCGCGCTGCGGCGTCCGCCATGATTTAGTCATGGACTTGGTGTGTGATTCAATGACGAAGCCTAGAGTACTGGGCCTGGATTCCGTACTCGTCTAGCGACAACTATCGGTGCGTTAGCGAGCGATAGCCTATGGGAGTCGCGCCTTTCCGCTGGAATCTTCCTTGCAATTGGCTGTCGCTCGCTAACGACACCGATGGTTGTCGGTAGAAAAGTACGGAATTCAGCCCCTGGAGTGAAGGAAATTTGGAACGTAATGTTGAAAAAATGGAGCCGAAAAGTGTCCCAAGTTCTATTGCATACATGGTGGCGCTGCTATCGCCAAAAGACCACACATAACCATATGATAAATACAACACAGTTATCTATACTATAGTACTAGATCGCTACTTCCGGGCTTCTTCGTGCACAAGAGCCGTGTCAGCCAGCTCCAGTAACTTGGCAAACCAATTTTGACTTTTTGAAATTTTGTTTAGTTTAAACGTTTGTTGGTCGTTTGTAGGTGTTTGTTAGTTTAATAAAAACGTTTGTTGGTCGATAATATGGTGTGAACTTGGCAGGAAAATTTTTATTCAGTTCGCACTGAGGTTTTGTAGGGACCTAATCGATGCGTAATCGTTTGTAGGTTCCAAATGAACTACTACGTAGAACGTTTGTTGGTTCGTCGGTTCTCGAAAGAAGCTCAAAAAACCTGTCGGGAACGTGTCACTGATTTTACCAGACCCGGTCATATGACCGCAGGAACTTGACCGCACGATAATTATTTTTGAAGCGTTTTTGTTCAATGGGGGGCTTAATCGATTTGGAATTGTTTGTAGGTCGATAATAATCGTAATAGAACGTTTGTTGGCCCTCGGTTTGATTGGAATATATAAATGACCACACGTTGTCTCGCGGAGTGTCTCGAAAAAAAATTTTCCGCATCTTTTCAGTATTTGAAAATAACGTTTTTTTTTTAGATTTTCGAAAATAGCCGATGATTGTCGTGGATAAAAGTTGAAAAAGTTTCCCTTGGTCTTTTAGGATTGGAAGAGTGACGTAACCAATAATTAATCAAATTCGGGAGCTTCAAGGTCGACTAACTGGTCGAGCTGTTACGGAGAGTCCCATATACGTAGCTTCGCTCGACTGACGTAGTCGGAGCCCCGAGGAGCGTGTATCGTAAACGGTACTCTCGAACGTTGGCCCGTACTTTTCGTTGTTGCGACCAAAAAACGGCAAAAAAGGTAGAATAAACGTGGTAACAGATGGAAAAACGTGACGGAAAATTACGCGAATTTTCGGTCATTGTATTTTGGTGAACATTTTTTATCGCGAACGCTTCGTTATCGCGCGAAGAGTGCTCGGAATCACTCGGTTGGACAACGTTGGACGACGACAAAGAGACGTTGAGAGACGTCACGCGATATTTATTAATACAAAAGAAAATATAAAGCTTTCTTCCGCTCCATTGTTAATTAATTATATATTTTTCGCGAAAAACTATCGTCGTGATATAAATAATATTGTGCGTAAATATTTACGGGGCTCTGATAGCCGTGGTACGTGCCCGAATAGTTTCCCACTCTACTCCATCCCCACTCGCCGGCCGGCCGGCGAGCGCCACAGTGGTCAGTCGGCAACTTGTACGGACAGAGTGCGGATAGTCCCCCACTCTCGCCCTACTCGATCGCCACTCGCCGGCCGGCCGGCTAGGAGCCGCGCGACGCAGCGTTACAGTGGTCAGTCGGCAACTTGTACGGACAGAGTGCGGATAGTCCCCTACTCTCCCCCCTACTCGATCGCAACTCGTCGGCCGGCCGGCGAGCGCCGGCTAGGAGCCGCGGACTCAGCGCTGCAGTAGTCGGTCGGCAACTTGTACGGACATGTTGCGGAGCTCCGTGCATCGTATCAGTGGAACGTAACTAGAAAAATTTGGCAAGTGCGCAGGGTCTAGAAATACGAACGTAACAATGGGTAACCCGTTGACTAGCGTTGATGCGTCGCGATAGCGAGCGAAATCCCGCGAAGCAGTGCGAAAAATTTGACAAACACATCAACACAAATTCGAATGATCGAGTCGGTGCGAAACAGTGCGAAACATTTGACAAACAGACGAATTAGAATGGCCGAGTCAGCGCTGTTGATTAGAATCAGTGCTTTTTATTAGAGTCAGTGTAACTAATGCCGTGAAGCAGCCGAGCAGCGCGACGAAAATGCCGTGATGAAGCAGCCAACGAACTTCAGATTCGGTGAGTCGACCATTTTGTTTTTTATTCCGTAAGACATTTTTTTTGCCGCGAGATCACATTTTTATTTCATTTTGCATGTATTTTAGTATTTCTTTTTTTTTGTAAAAAAAACGTACATTAGCTTTCGTTGTTCGTGTTTTTTATCGCCATTACGTGGCGATAAATTCAGTGTCGAAATAATTTTAGACAAAGAAAAAATGAGATTTTCCAAAGTCAAATAATAAATGAAAAAATTCTGTAGCATCATTAACGCTTCGGTTACCTCGAATGTTTTAGTCGTTGAATATCGCGACAAAATGAACGAAACTAATTGCGAAAAAACGGGGGTTGCCAGTGTGTTTCTCTCTCAACCACCGAGCGCCCTCTCCCCCACCCATTCTTTGTTTGAATCTCATTACGGTAAAATGCGTTAGCGAAAAAACGATGGAAAAAATACTTGCATTATTTCTATATGCTTTTTTCGCTAACGATTTTTGTAGGGGTAATATAGATATACTTTTTTGTAGAGATTTTGAAGGCAAAGCGAAATGAGAAATGAAAAATAATACAGTAGTTTTTAACGCTTGAGTGAACTCGTACGTTTGAGACATTGAATTCCGAGAAAAGACGAAGCCAACTCCGAAAACAAAGGGGTGGAGCGCGTGTCGCGTTCTCAACCACCGAGCTCCTACTCCGTCTTTCTCTCTTTGTTTACGTCTCATCCTTGCTAAACGCGTTAGCGAAAGAAAGATGGAAATAGTACTTGCATTATAGTGGTGATTTTTTCTCTTGTCCTTTTTTTCACTGAACGCTTTTTGTAGGCGTAGTATATCTATACATAGAAAGAGAGAGAGAGAGCTATCTACTTCTCGGAAATTAACGACTCTAGCTATACCAACGACGTTTTAGAATTTTTATTTTATTATTTGGCTTCGAAATATTTCATTCCTTCTTTCTTCCAATCTCGTTTGACAATAGACACGTATATTTCTTATAAGTTTCGAGTTTTCCATCGGGAATAAATGTTTTTTTCTTTGGTTTTTTTTTTCTTCATTCTTGCAATTACCAATTTTTCGACAATTTGAAATTATTTAACAACTTTTAACAATAGATTTGGCATCGAGACAATAAATCACAAAATGTTTTATTGCATAAAAACAATTATTTAATCAATAAAAATTTTCATGACGAGATTTTTTTGCCATTTACTCTGCTACCAAGGTGTAATTTCTCACACACCAATAAGCAATATTTACGATCTTACTAAATTCCAATTATTGCAAAAAAAATTGTTCAAACAATTTGGATTTTTATTACGAGATTGAGACGCAATTTTTTGTTTTGTTTTAATTTCTCTTTCTTTTTATATCTTCGTAAATAACAAAAGATCCGTTACGTTACAGCCTAAATTATTTAAACAATCAATTTGTTCAAATAATTTGAAATTTGATAATTTCAAAATGTGAATTCTCACAAACACTGAGAAACGATAATTACGATTAAATAAATCTTTTCAAATCTCGCAGTTTAAAAATTTCAAATTATAGCAAGGAAAAAAATTGTTTAAACGATTTTGATTTTTATTATGAGATTGATAGGCAATTTTGTATGTCGACGCCTTTTTATTTGTTGAAACATATTTTCCCATGTAAAACGTTCTTTTCGAAGATTCAATTGTTCAATAAATGTTTAATTGTAAAAAAAAATATTCGTTAAATATTTTAGAATTTGACGGCGAGATGTTTGGTAATTCTTTTTTGTCTCTCAATGCCCTCGTAGACAATGAACGATCTTTCACGTTGCGGTTTAAATTGTTTAAGCAATTAATATTTTTAAATATTTGCCATTCAAAATATGAAGTCTCGCGAACATTGAGAAACAATAATTACTGATCGAACAAATCTTTTGAAGTCTGCCAGTTTGAAAATTTCGAATTAAAGCAAAAAACAAAATTGTTTAAACACTTTGGGTCTTCATTACGTGATTGATAGGCAATTTTCTTTTCTCGATGTCTTTATATTTCGTGAAAATTTAATACATTTCTTATTCGTACAAACAAAAAAAGTACTGAAATATGTTGGATTTTAATGATGACGTTTTGTTTTTTGTGAATATTTTCATTCCTATTTATTCATTGATAATTAATAAAAATAATTTTTATGTTCCAGGATTTCATCACGGACCTTACCTTCTCCGGTATCGTTAATTTTCCAAGTCCCTCCGAACTCCGGTAATGCCGTAGGACGAAAGGTCCGATCCGGCATGGAGCTCTCGGTTGTATTGTTTTTCACCCCTCTGGCCGTTGCATAGTGACCGCGATTTTAATCCGAAATATCGAGAGACGCGAAAGTGGTCTCTCGATACGACGAGAAAAGTCGCGAGTGGCCCAATATTTCATTTGTTTATGTCACGTTTAGCCGAATAGGGCCCGCTCTTCTCGCGTTATTTTCTGTTTTTTTTTCACTTAATTATCGTCAAAAAAATTTGATGATTCAACAAAAATGTTTTAAGAAGTCTGCCGGAAGACTCAACATTTTTGAAGCTCAATATGTTTTGAAATAAAGCTTAATTTTTTCGGTAAATAATTGTATAATCGTTTACCGATGGCTGAAAGATACGAAAAGAAAAATATCTGTAGAATCGATACCGGGAAGAGCTTTCGCGCGTGGCACGGTGATCTCGTCGGAGTGATTTAATCTCCGCGATGTATGGTAATTTTCGATTTTTCGTTCGCTCCGACTCGATCACCAACGCCGAGGATACTTTAACGGCTCCTCCAGCTGGCGGGACTCCATTATGGAGAATCGCACCCAGGCACTTTGCAAACTCACGATCGACGAAAATAAGCTCATCTGGCCTAATCAATATGACTCCACTTTGGGGACCATCATTTTGCTTGAAATGAAAAGTAGAATTAACTTTTGCATCGAGTATTAGCAGGATCAGGGAATTTCGAATCATCCTATTGACATTGAATTATTTATTTCTTCATTTTTATTCACCAAAGTTTTTGTACAACGCGTGCGTTATAAAAATTCTTTCGCCGAATCAGCGTCGCTCCTCTTGCCCCTTCTCGTGCTTTTTTTTACTCGTTCGTCCGTGGCAACAAATTTGCAAATTTCATTATCCAAATTTTCGGCAAAGCTTCACTCTGCCCGGAAGCTCCCAGGAGAGCGTCACTCTTCTCGGAGAAATGATTTGATTCGTATTATATGAACGTACGAGCAATTTTGAACGGTTACTCGCTTCTTTCGATATTCGTGAAATTAACAAAGAAAAAAAAACTTTTCTTCAGATGTGGGTATCGCACGAGGGCGGAGCGTGATTCGCCATTACTTTTTCACTTCAATAAGCACAAGGAGATGCTTTTTAGAGTCTCTGATAGTTAGCTCAGAATTTCGAGTCTCTAGTCCGTTTAGACATTTTTTACTAATCCGTTTGAGGCATTTCAGAATTATCATTACGAAACACGGCCTTCGAGAACTTCAATAGATATTAATCGGTGAAACTCGCCTCGTCCTTCGGAAAGCTTTCGCGGGGTACCTTCCGCGAAGTTTACCGAAAATGACGAAGCGAGGGTGACAAACAATTTGTAAGTGTGCGTGATGCGCCTCCTTTGGCAGGGAGGCCCATTCTCTGAGTGTGCCTAGGGACCGGTATGCTCGCGTGGACCATGAGCTTATCTCGTGGAGCTTAGGCGGGGGGAGGGATGGTTTTAGAAAGGTGTCGCGATTTTTTCTTTGTACTTTGAAGCGTTAGTGGCAAAAATGAGGTAGGATATGTCGCGTAGTTTTCGTAAGTAACGTAACGATTTATCTACGAGTGTGATGATTTATTGATAAGGATAGGCAGGACAGAGAACGGCAAAGAATTAAGTTGTCCGTGCCTTTGCTCGTTTTCGCGTACAATTTTTTAAGTTCACAGGACTTTTTCTCGATCGAACTATTTATTGGAGCTCGAGCTGATTATGTGGCGGTCCAAAAATGGCCGCCACAGAATTCGTCTCGGTAGCCGAAATGAATACGGTAAATCGTTTTTTTGTCAATCGGTATTTAAAAAAACTGATTGATCGTGCAATGGCAACCGTGACCATCCGTCCGGACATGCGCCATTTTGCTTAAATGTTGCGCAAGGATAATTCTCTCTGATCGATTTTCGTTTTCAAAGAATGATTTTTGTAAATTTCCCGAAAAAATCCTTGCGCAACATCATTTACAGATGATCGTCGTGGGATCATCGAGGGAAAACTGTGCGTGGGGTCGGCATTTATTCTCGAAGGATCGCACGTATATCGATTCGAGGATAAACGCTCGATCACCAACAATTATTATCCACGCTGTCACTATGCACGAACCAATGTCACAATCGTCGTGGCACCCTTTGTTTTTTGAGCTCTTTCGATTTTTAACCCAACGGGAAAGAGTTGTCGGCGGATAACTTATTTCCCGTTCAATATATATGTATTTTTTTATTTATTTTTTTTCGCGAGTATTAATTTTGTCGAGTACTAGTCACGAGAAAAATCTCTGTAGAATCATCCCCCAAAAATCGCGTCTATTAAACTGATTGTACCAATGTCGCAACGCAAACTGCATTGCCAATGTTAAAAAAAATCGCGTTTAAAAAGTTAAGTATCGCGGTCGAGTTTCCACGCGTTTTATGTGGATTCGATATAAACCTTTTTTTTGCATTTAACTGTGTAGGCTGTATCTTTTTTCCTTTTTCAGGTCCTTTGAACACTAAATTTTGTATTTAGCTTCCTTTTCAGGTCTCAAGCATCGTCTAACTTGTATTTTTTTCATACATTTTTCAGCTCCTGATTGTTTAAGGGAGAACACCACTGTGACCCCCTGTTTTTTTCACATTTTTCAAGAATTTTTTTTTGTCGGAAAAAAAAGAGATATTCGAAAAATTTTGTTGGGTTTTGTTCCTTGTTTATTAATGTATCGAAAAACATTTTTTTCACATTTTTCACGCTGCATGGTGGCGCTGGGGAAGCTCTCGCGTCAGGTGCTGTCATCTCCGCGGCACGCAGCAGAACTCTCTTCAACGTCGATCTGAAAAAAAAATACCGAGTGTTTTCGTTAATAAAATGGTATTTTGAAGAGAAGTACATAGGGATTTGGAAAAATATTGTTTTAAAAAAAATAGGCACGTCTTTGAAATTAACTTTAATTTCAAAGGCGTGCCTATTTTTTTTTAAACAATATTTCTATTTTTTTTAAAACAATATTTAAAAAATATTGTTTTAAAAAAAATAGGCACGCCTTTGAAATTAACTTTCATTTCAAAGGCGTGCCTATTTTTTTTTAAACAATATTTCTCCAAATCCCTATGTACTTCTCTTCAAAATACCATTTTATTAACGAAAACACTCGGTATTTTTTTTTCAGATCGACGTTGAAGAGAGTTCTGCTGCGTGCCGCGGAGATGACAGCACCTGACGCGAGAGCTTCCCCAGCGCCACCATGCTCCGTGAAAAATGTGAAAAAAATGTTTTTTGATACATTAATAAACAATGAACAAAGCCCAAATTTTTCGAATATCTCTTTTTTTTCCCACAAAAAAGAATTCTTGAAAAATGTGAAAAAAAACAGGGGGTCACAGTGGTGTTCTCCCTTAATCACTCTACTTTCCGTTACAGGTGTTTCATCTTTTCCTAATTATGTTACAGGTGTTTAATCGGTTTTTTTTAACGCCGTTTGTTTTTTAACATAGCAGTTGTGTCGCAGCAATGAAAATCTGAAATATATTTTATTACTGTGGCACAACTGCGTTGTCAATGTTGAAGAAAAATCGTATTTAAAAAGTAGAATCGTGGTCGTGCGTCCACATGTTTTATGTGGATTCGACATAAATCTTTTTTTTTTTGTATGAAATTGTGCAGACTGTATCTTTATTCCGTTTTCAGGTCCTTTGAATGCTAAATTTGGTATTTTACTTCCTTTTCAGGTCTTGAGCATCCTTTAACTCGTATTTTTTTCATAGTTTTTCAGCTCTTGAATGTTTATTAATCATTCTGCTTTCTGTTACAAGTGTTTAAATTGTTCTTATGTTCTTTCTTATATTACAGGTCTTTGTTCTGTTCTTTATTTTGTTACAGGTCTTTAAACTGTTCTTTATTTTGTTACAGGCCGTTAATCTGTTCTTTATTCTATTACAGGTCTTTAATCTGTGCTTTATTTTGTTACAGGCCGTTAATCTTTTCTTTATTCTGTTACAGGTCTTTAATCTGTGCTTTATCATGTTACAGGTCTTTAATCTGTTCTTTCTTATGTTACAGGTCTTTAATCTGTGCTTTATTCTGTTAAAGGTCTTTAATCTGTTCTTTATTACGTTAGAGGTATTTAATTTGTCCTCTATTATGTTACAGGTCTCTAATTTGTTCTTTATTCTGTTACAGGTCTTTAATTTGTGCTTTATTCTGTTACAGGTCGTTAATCTTTTCTTTATTCTCTTACAGGTCTTTATTCTGTGCTTTATTCTGTTACAGGTCTTTAATCTGTTCTTTCTTATGTTACAGGTCTTTAATCTGTTTTTTCTTATGTTACAGGTATTTAATATGTTATTTATTACGCTACAGGTCTTTAATGTGTTATTTATTACGTTATAGGTCTTTAATGTGTTATTTATTATGTTACAGGTCTTTAATCTGTTCTTTCATATGTTACAGGTCTTTAATCTGTCTTTTCTCATGTTACAGGTGTTTAATCTGTTCTTTATTATCTTACAGATGTTTAATCTGTTTTTTATTATGTTAAAAGTATTTAATCTGTTTTTTATTCTGTTACAGGTCTCTAATCTGTGCTTTATTATGTTACAGGTCTTTAATCTGTTCTTTATTACGTTACAGGTCTTTAATCTCCTCTTTATGTTACAGGTCTTTAATCTGTTCTTTCTTATGTTACAGGTCTTTAATCTGTGCTTTATTCTGTTAAAGGTCTTTGATCTGTTCTTTATTACGTTACAGGTCTTTAATCTGTCCTTTATTATGTTACAGGTCTTTAATTTGTTCTTTATTATGTTACATGTGTTTAATCTGCTTTTCATTATGTCACGGGTGTTTAATCTGTTTTTTATTGTGGTACAGGTGTTTAATCTATGTTTTATTATGTTTCACGCTATTTTTTTATTAACATTATACTGTGTGTTTTTTGCTTTTTGTCTCGATATGAAAACAAGTAGAGTATAAAGCGTGTATCAGGTTTCGGTTCGCGTTCACTGTTTCTCCCCTTTATTGCATCTCTTTCGCTGTATATTCTTCGCATTAATGCCTAAAAACGCAATATTTACAATAATTGCTCTGCAGTTGCTTTAAATATTTTTTTTTTTTTTTTAATTTCCACTAAACTACTTTGACACTGTGTGGTAGAGTACGAATTTGTATACATGCTCTATACTTTGGGTCTCGATGAGCAGTGACCTTCGCGCGGTGAGATCCGGAAAACTTATTTTATTAGAATAATAATGCAACGAACAGTGTGTGCACTATTTTATTCAAATTTTATAAGTTTACAAACAGCTGCTCAATTAGGCTTTTTTTCAAGAATTTCACTGATGAGACAAAGTTAAGCTGGGGGGGGGGGGTAAACAAAGTCAGATACTTTTACTCACGCCATCTTAACGTGAACATACTGGGCGTATATACGTAAAACATAAATTGTTTCACGTATATAACACGATCAAGGGCGAGAGACCCCACGATCCTTTTCAAAATTGACGAGGGAGGAAAAAAAATGGCACTTTAAATCCCGAACGATCGAGTATTTTTTATTTATTTCAGAATTGTCTCTGAATTTTTAAATATTCGATTTTGTAGAGATTGTGGGTCGTTGAACTGATTTTCATCAGTGCATCGGCCCACAAATTCTCCATATTATCGATCGAACGTTGTAACAAATTTATTTGCAGATGGAACGTTCATAGTGAGATTCTAATTGAATAGTGCGGCTCGCTTGGCGCCTTTATAGTAGATACTGCCGTTATGAAGCGCGCGGCAGCGTTCTTATATATATATATAAATACACTTGTTGTCTGACAGACGACTGGCGGTAGTAGGACGAACCATCTCAAGCATGGGCTCCATGGAGCCTAGAGTAAAGGAGTGCAATCTCCGTACTCTGAGGCGGCATAAAAAATTCAGCAAGAAAGGTGTCGCTGCGGTCCCAAAGTGGTCCGATGTGAAGTGAGCAAGAAATAAACTGTACGTGAACCTTGCTGAAGCTAGGCACCTACGGTCAATGTACACATGACCCTTCGGTGTAATTGAGTGTAATCACGCGTCATCGTTATTATAACAATTTTATAAAACTTTTAATTACTGCCAATCTGTAAAAGTAAGGACATAGAAACATAGAATAAGGGCATTATATCGATTTTATAATATACTAACAAAAAGAAATGACATAGTTTCGTAAAGGTTTAAAAAAAAACTAATGTGATTTATATTTAACGAAATTTAAAGTACAATACGTGAGGAGATTGTGCATTGATTATTCCAGGATCAATAAATAGCTATAAAGACATCCCAGTTAAAAAATACAGACGATGAGCGTGTAATAAATAATGAGGTAAACATCGGGTTTAGGCGAGCCCCCTCCGATTCCTTTAGTAATAGGCTCATCCGACGCGCTTTCGCACGCGAAACAACTTTTTCGTCTGACAAAATTGGGGGACGTTATTTATTAAAAAGTTATTAACAAATAAAGTTAATAATTCATACAGCTATTTTCCTTATACCAGCCAGTCCCAATCATCTTGTCCTTCACATGTGTTGTTAAGAATACCCCCTGAGTAACATACAAAAAGTTTTATCTGTCGCTCATTGTTTGTTAAAAAGTTATTAACAAAAGAATACTTATACTACCGTATGGTGAACAGTACACGTTTGAGCGGGTTTGCTGCGCCCCCCGTGTACCCCCCACACACCAACCCAAAAACCACCCAAACAAACCAAAAACAATCGAAAACAACCCAAAAACAAACCAAACAAACCAAAAACAATAAAAAACAAACCAAAAACAACACAAAAACAAACCAAACAACCCGTAGGTATAGCAAATAGCACATATATCCCTTGCTTATACGTATGCTACTCATCATACGAATACAAATATACATGAGTAAATGAGGGTGGGAAGGTGAGGTGTCAGTGAGTCGCGTATGGCGTGGGGGTTGTTTAATTTGTTGTTTGTTATTTTTGGTTTGTTTTTGGGTTGTCTTTGGTTTGTTTGTGGTTCGTTTGTGGTTCGTTTTTGGTTTGTTTTTGGTTTGTTTTAAATCTGTTTTTGGTTTGGTTTGCATTGTTTTTGGTTTGCTTTTGGTTTGGTTTGATTGTTTTGGTTTGTTTTTGGGTTGTTTTTGGGCTGGTGTTCAGGGGGTGCACGGGGGGCGCAGCGAAAACCCGCTCATACGTGTACTGTTCACCACACTAGTATAAGTATTTCATTTTTGATTTATGAAACTTCTTTTGTTAATAAATTTTAAACAAACAATGAGCGATTGATAAAACTTTTTGTATGTACTCAGGGGGTAGTCTGAACAACACATGTGAAGGACAAGATGATTGGGACTAGCTCGTATAAATAGATGTATGAATTATTAACTTTATTTCTTAATAACTTTTTAATAAATAACGTCCCTCAATTTTGTCAGAGGAAAACGTTGTTTCGCTTGCGAAAGCGCGTCGAATGAGCCTGTTACGAAAGGAATCGGAGGGGGGTCGCCTAAACCCGATGTTTACCTCATTATTTATTACACGCTCATCGTCTGTATTTTTCAACTGCGATGTCTTTATAGTCATTTATTGATCCTGGAATAATCAATGCACAATCTCCTCACCTATTGTACTTTAAATTTCGTTAAATATAAATCACATTGGTTTTTTTTTGTAACCTTTACGAAACTATTTCATTTCTATTTGTTAGTATATTATAAAATCGATATAATGCCCTTATTCTATGTTTCTATGTCCTTACTTTTAAGATTGGCAGTAATTAAAAGTTTCATAAAATTGTTATAATAACGATGACGCGTGATTACACGCAATTACACCGAAGGGTCATGCGTATATTGACCGTAGGTGCCTAGCTTCAGCAAGGTTCCACGTACAGTTTATTTCTTGCTCACTTCACATCGGACTACTTTGCGACCGCAGCGACACCTTTCTTGCTGAATTTTTGAGGTCGCTTTTTTCGGCCGTTCCCCATTAGAGATTGCACTCCTTTACTCTAGGCTCCATGGCTGCTACAGAAACAAAAAACAACTTCGTTAACGGGTCGCCCCCCCGCCACTGAAATTTAAAGAAGTTTCCAGCCTGTGGTGGATAGTGGTGGAGATACTGTTTACCTTCCTTTTTTTTTTCCTGTCAACACGAAGTGGGCTACCCAATGATTTACACAGAGAATTTTCAACAGCAATGAAGCGACTGGGCTGTTTCTTGAATAACCCATTTTCTTGTACTCGAGAGACTCAAAATTGAAATTCACCTGGAAAAAAAATGAGCTCAATGACGTCAATCACAAGCGCGCCGGGTGTAATTGGTGGGTGTTGAAATGTCGCAAGTATATCGCGATTAAAAGATTTGACATTTTTTCCAACACAATAGAAACAATTGTTCTCGTACGTAAATGTTTTGTAGCCGTTGATCATGAATTCGTGGTACCAAAAAAGGCCATAAAAGTCCCAGAGGATATGATCCTCTGGCAGAAATCGGAAGCATATTTCGTAAGTAACATTTGTAAGAGCAATATTGGCTTTGTTTTTTTTCCGAGCTATTCTAAATAATTTATGAAAATGTATCAATTTTATTTTGTGCAGGAATATTTGGGCTTTATAATGGCGTTGAACGACGCTGTTCAGGGAATACCTCTAAACGTTGATTGTTCTCAATCATTGACGGTTACGAAGACGATCGATATGCTAAACAGATTGGATGATTGGATAACGCAGATACCACCGACCGAACAGCCTCAGCGTTTTGGAAACAAATCATTTCGAAAATGGAACGAAAAACTATCGGAGGTGGCTTGTTTTCGTTGCTTTGCGCCGTGTTACCTTTTATAATCACCGAACGATAATGAGAATTATTTCAGTGCGCCATAGAAGAATTGAAGCAAGTATTGTCGGAAGATTTGCACAGAGCAATTCCGGAAGTATCACGGTACATGTGCGAAAGTTTTGGCAATGCAACGCGTATAGACTATGGTACCGGTCATGAAATGGCTTTTGTCATGTTCCTCTGTTGTATGTTCAAAATAGGCGCCTACAACAACGAGGACAAAGTTGCAGTTGGGACCAAAGTATTTAACAGGTATAAGCGACGACGAGACACTGAAATTATAATTTATTGTCGCGGCAACCTTTCTATCGTGAAACCATTGAGAATGTAGTTCGGTTGCCGTTGCACGTGAAATTTTTTTGAACAGCGGGCGATTTTACTTGGAACCGTTTGTTGTAAAAATTTGTCTACTACCAGGTATTTGGAGCTGGTAAGAAGACTACAATTGGTGTATCGCATGGAACCGGCTGGTAGTCACGGAGTATGGAGCTTAGACGACTACCAGTTTGTACCATTTGTTTGGGGAAGTTCTCAATTAGTCGGTGAGCTAAAAAATACCCGGTGGATACAGACGTGTCCAAAATTTTTATTGAATTACGAGAAAGAACAATGACAGAAATTTTTCAAAGAACCAAATTAATACGAGTTGTAGCGGAGCGCTAATCTCTACTTGTGCTAATAATCTACCGGATGGCACTGTACCGTTGTCACGAAATATTGGTCGTTTCGATGAAAATACGGAATAGGATTCGCGGCTATTTCTCTTGCGCTCGTGCGCGTATCGATACTCCCTAAAATTACGAGGAACAAATTTACGATTTTTGACATGCATCTTGATTCCTTCTCCTTTTTGCCCGGATGAAGACAACTGTATTTGAGAAAAGTGCGGCAATACCTCGAGAAATTCATAATTTCATAATATTTAAACCGCTATCGATTCTTCCCAAATTTAATATCAAACATTCTTACTCCCAGTCTATTTGTGTAGAAAATTTTACACTGATCGCTGGTAATATAAGGAAGCTGAAGCGACGACAGTCTTTTTTCGGAAATTTCATAAAATACGAACTGCTTTGAGGATTCTCGCTGCATTTGATATCCAAAGTTTTTTCGATAATCGAAAATTTGTTGTTGTGGGAGTTCAGAGAGACATTTCCTAGTAATTACATATTTCTACAAAATCTTCATGCACCTATAAATTTTAACAAAATTCATAGTCAACAAATGTGCATCAGTGCTTTAAATGCGTGCAAAATTTCTAGAGGTCTAACTTTTGTTTATGACACGTACGCGCGCGTACGCACACATTCACTGGGAGCTTTTTTCTAAATGTCATTTTTTTTATGTTCGCAACACTTGGCATTCTGGCATTAAAATTTCCAATTTTATTAAAATTTGTTTACCAGAACGAAACTTACTCCATGGAAGAGTACAATGAATTATATCAAGTCCACGCATGTTTACCAAATATTCATAACATTTCTTTCTCATTGTCGGCAGAACTTTGAACGTACCAAGGTATCAACGTTTCTCTATACGGAAATAAATTCATAAGTTGTATTATTTGTAACCCCGCGCGACCTTGAAGCTTTTCCATCCGAAACTTTTCTTGACATCGCGAATAGTTTGGGCATTACAACTCTGTAACACTTCAAATTCCCTACCCTGTATCTACAGTTCTTACAATTTTTCACTTGTCAATCGTGTAAAATCTCCAAACGTCTCGTGTATGAAACTCGTCTGTCCAAAATTCATCACGACTTCTCAATCTTGCGAATTTTTCGATGAGCCTGCACACGCTGAAAATCCTTAATAATCCATCTTTGTACAAGAATTCGTGCATCGAGCGTAATGAATTTCGTGCAAATTTTGTTTCAGGCCATCCGCGATTGGAACCTCGGCATTTTGTGAGTCCGGACGCCGTCGAGATGTACGGAAAACAGTACATGTTTCTCGGTAGTATAGATTTCATTTGCAAAGTAAAGATAGGACCATTCGCTGAACATTCGAATCAATTGTGGAACGTTAGTGCCGTATCTTCGTGGTCGAAGGTCAACACCGGACTCATTAAGATGTACAAAGTAGAGGCGAGTATTCTTTTGCTGTAGTGCCATCCTTATTTATACAAATTTTTCTATAAATCGTTACAGCGCAATGATTCGTGGACTCGTATCTTTACAGGTCCTAAACAAATTTCCCGTTATTCAACATGTACTATTCGGCTCGTTGTTATCCATGAAACCCGCTCCGGTTAGCCTGACGGCTCGCGAAAGTCGTCCCACGCAAGTTCGTCCAATGCCACCAAAATGATATTAACTGTGCTCCCGTCGAGATTGTAACACAATAGTTTAAACTTGCAAGGTTTTGGATTTTAAATTGGATTACAGTGATGAAATTGAAATGAACGATTATCTCAAAACCGCAGTAACCTAAACATTATTTATTTTAGTTCTTATCATCGAAAGAGTACAAATTCATCCATAGAACATACAAAAAAACTTCCTTCGTTGCATTCAATACTTGGAGATATTTGAACGCGCTACACAGATGTTCAAATTAACGACGTGCAGTCAATTGAATTCTACACTTGGAAAAACTTCAACGACGACCTTTAAATACATTCATTTTTAATGTGATCTTTGTGACACATATACGAAGCATTCCACGCCAACTCGACCTAGCTGTAATTGCCGCCATTTCTTGTCCCATCAAATTTTGTGTCAACCGACAAAAAAATGACCCACACCAATTTTCAGATATTTTCGAAAATTGATGTCGTAATAATCTAAATTGTTGATTCGACGATGAAGACCGTTATGAATTTTTCAAATTTGCACGGTACATGCAAGTTACTTGGAATAAACATTTAAAATTAATAACAATAGCACAATCGATTCATCCGTATACCAGAAACATTTTTGTAAATTGTCAAGAGGCGAGGGTATTCGAACCACGCTCATTTCTATGAAGATCGTCTTACAAGTACAGAGGGTGCAAGTATTTGTTGTGCCGCGATTTGTTATAATTTTTTATTCGCCAGCAGAAAGCTGTCAACGGAATGAAATATCGTTCGATGTGTTTCACAACGTATGTGCGTACATCGAATATTTGGAAAGAAATTTTGGCGCTGCCCTACACGCGCCATATTGGATTCGCAGGGTACAGCAGAATTGTTTTACCGACTGCCGGGACTCTGAACGGGGAAAAAAGAGACGAATAAAAGCACTTAGCCTCGAGTTTTATCCGTGAATAAGTTTTCCCGTGTAGAGTTGCGTGTGTTGAGTGGGGCCTGGGGCTGAATTCCGTACTTGTTACCGACAACTATCGGTGTCGTTAGCGAGCGATAGCCTATCAGGCCTTTTCGCTGGAATTTTCCTTGCAATTGGCTGTTGCTCGCTAACGACACCGATAGTAGCCGGTAGAAAAGTACAGCATCCCTGAACATTATATTACAGACGTGTCGTCAGATTATTTATTACTCGACGCGTTTGCGCGAGAGATCGATTCGAAGTTTGAATATTGTGATTATTAGACGATCTTAGAGTACGGAGACAAGCAGCCATCGTACTTGAAAACTCTTTTGGTTACTCGGCGTCGGGATGCTGCCCCATCTCTTGATACAAACAATAAGTTTTTCGGCTGAATTCACATGGGCCAACGCGTTGTTAACGCGTGCAAATATTCGTGGCGAAAATTCACTTTGATGAGGTGCGGATATAGGAATAAATATAATTTTTAAATCAAAGATTACAATCGTCAATTAAGAATAGAGAATTTGTTTCAGGAATTCGTATTTGATACACTTTACACTTCTTTTCGCTAGACACTCCGGGTCCGACATATATATCGAATGATTTTGCGTAGGTGCCATTATTATGCATTTTTGTAGATATCAGAGCGTCGGTATGACACATTATTGTAGTTTAGACATTTTGCGGATATCAAAGTTCATCGTTATTATGCATTTTCGTAAATTTGGGATAGTCGTACGTCGATCGATACAACCGTCTCTTTGCACTTGGGGGAACACGTCGGTATAAATATATGTACAGCTCCTCAAACTTAATAATACAGTCGATATATTAAAATAATTTTTTCTTAACGGCGGTGTATCTCTCCATATAAGCTTCGTATCCTTCCGCATCGGTGAGTTTCTTAATCTCAAAGAGATTCCCGTCCAACGTCAGAGTAGCAACTTTGGAGTCGGAGAGAATTCTCGTCGGTACCGCTGTAATCTGTAGGCAATTCTCCTCTAACCTGAGAGTCTTAAGTCTCGGGCACTCTGCAACTTTGTCGGATATCACCGATATCTGATTCTGATTGAGATTGAGCTCGATGACGTGCAAACCGGAGGCTGCGTCGGGAACGCAGGTCAATCTGTTCTTAGAGACGTCGAGTACGTCGAGGTGCTTGAGCCCGCGGAACATTAGAGGAAATTCCACGATCAGGTTGGCGGAAAGATCGACTCGTTTCAAACGAGACAAACGCGACAGAGATTCGGGTAGGGCGCTTATGCGATTGCAACTGACATTGAGACACTCCAGCTTGGTCAAGGCACCAAGAATTTCTGGCAAACTCACCAATTTGTTTTGACTCAAATTGAGTTGCTTCAGCAGCGTAAAATTACCAATATCATCCGGTAATTTGACAAATTGGTTGTCAGAAAGATCCAGAGTGCGCAAATACTCATCGAGCTCGCAAATCGTCGGCGGAAGCTTCTTTAATTTTGCTTTCGAGAGCGTCAGAGCACCGGTCTTACGCGCCGTCTCGTAATGAGCCGTCATTGAATTACCCATTTTCGCTGCGTCCGTTTTGTCTTGTTTTTTTTTTTCTGTTCTTTGGTCTTCGGACGAACAAGACTCGGGATCGCTGCGACGGCTCTCAACCGTTCTTAACTGTGCTCCATAGCTCTGCGATGAAAGAAATCGTTTACGTTAAGAATTTCATTGTTTTTTCAATACAAATGTTTACAAATGTATCGTACGAATATCCGAACGATTGGGATCCCATCCCTGGTGCGTAGTTACCGAATTTTCCTAAAAGTTAAGTTTTTGCCTTCAACGTTATTTGACGAGAAAAAAAAAACGCCTGTGAGGTGTCACGAGAACAATTTGTTGGCGCTGAGATCGATCTAGCACGTTGCGACTCGTCGTTTGTTTACCACCAAACTTTTCGCGACCAATTCAACGTTTCACTAACCTTCTCGTTCTCGGTAAAATCGATCGGTTTGTTCGTTTCGTTGCCTCAATCATGGATTATACATTTTGAAAGAAAGACACGTCTGAAAAATAAAAATAGACATTGCGAGGGACGTACAGGGACGTACGACCGATGACCGTGTTCGCACAGCGGCCATCTTACGTTTCATCATTATTATCATTATTATTATTATTATCGTCCTTGACGATAGTTGGACGAAATTTCACGAGATGGCGAGCCGTACGCGCGCTCTCGTCCCGAAGATGGTTGACAAACGAAAATGTAGCGGTGCACGTCGGGTTTACATTAGATTTAAAGCGCGTCTAGTGCGTAGTTTACAGGGTGTAGAAGCGCGAAAATGGTGAGATAGTGCGGGCTGCTTCGGTGATCGGTGTCCAAAGCCGATTCGGGAGAGGAAGAATGGCGGCAACGACACCGAAAACGGATAAGTACGGAGGTGAGTGTGCGTTCCGTGCGTTGGTTATAAGAGCAGTACCACGGACACGGCCCGTGTGCGAGAGGTACGGGGATCGTGGAGGATCATTGGCCGCGGATTCGCCCCGTCAGATTGGGAGAGCCCCGGATTGAGAGTAGCGAGAAGAGTATAGGATTCGTCGGGATTATCAGATAATATATTCGGTATTATTCCTAAACTTTTTTCATTCTTAAACGGGATCGGATTTTTTTTTACGAGAGCAACAGAAACATCTTCGGATATAGCGGTTAACCCTCCTCAGCCCCTTAACTAAAGTCATAATAATGTATAAGCGATGCTCGGCTCGCTCTATAGCCGGCTACGTACCTACTCGTATGCGTGTATACTTGTATACTATTGGCGAGGGTCGTTAAAAGAGCGGTACGAAACGGACGAGCGGACGCGAAACGTCAAAAGTGTACGCGTGCGGGAACCGTTCGACGGCTGTATGCCATCCCAAATACACACAAGCGCGCGCGCACGCACACACATATATATATATATATATATATATATATATATATATTGGAGCGATTTTTTTTTCGACTTATTCCGTTTAAATCCGAGTAAATCGAAACCAAGAACAATGTGATAGCATAATCTGCGGCTGAGTTATAGAATTTTGAAAAAAAAAAAAATTCGATTTACGTGTATTTTAGATGGAAAATCTTTTCACGCTAAGGGAAAGTACTTGGAATTAACATTAAGGGCTGTAACTTTCAGGGAATTTCTTTTTCGACATATCCAACAAAATTTCAGATGGGGACTGAGAAAAAAAATCGCCCTAATATATATATATGCATGTGTCAACCAGTGCTCAACTGCAGATGGGCTGGTTCAACACCGCTCTCCGTATCGTGGTTTTGTTTTGAGGAAAAAAAACAAAAGTTAAGTACTTTGTGAAGTAAAAAACGATCGACGTGTAAGGTCTATCGAACGGTCTACGAGCATTATAGGTTACCGCTGGTGAAGTAAGACGATGGTACAGTTGCCCAAAGGTATCGAAACGGATAAGTATCGTAGCCGAGCCTTTCTGATATTATTGCCGAACGTAAGCTACTCGCCAAAATTCATATTCACAAATAAAAGTCGTTACCCGTGCGTACATTTTCACAAGTTTTATAGGGCCGCCGAAAATTTTCTGCCGAATGTGAACGCTAATTTTTTTGAGTTTTGTTAACGCGCACGTTATAGCGTTGACAACCGAGTTCACCAGTGTACATTTAGTGTATTTCTTGTGTCTCCGTAAGCGTTACTTTTGTCCATGATAATAAAAGATACACTCGGTGCACACCCAGTGAACTTTGGCGCAGCAAAGTGAAAACGCCACGACCGTCGGCGTAACAAGAATTACCCCTGTTTTTCCATTCACCTATAGCGGCCATTTGCGGTATATCGTGGCTTATTCTCGATTCAAATGTTAATTTATCTTGTATCGATGACAAGCCCTGTTATTGGTTTCTATGATAAAGGTAGGGAACATTGTTAAATATTGTTATAAATAATTACTTCATTGAACTAGCTTCTTTTACTTCGGCAATTTTTCTCCACACTTGACCCAAAATTAGAAAAAAAAAAGCTGCAACTCGAAACTTGCTCTATGCGGAATTATATATTTTTCAATGTTAGTTTCCTCATAGAGGAAGAGATTTGTGCGACACGCGGAGGAAGCAATTGGCAAGTTTTAACTCGCAGATTTTTCCCTACATGTTCCGTAAGACACGCATTTTTTTTAATAATTCAAAATTTCATATATCCGAAAGCTCCGAATCGATTTTGTTGAAATTTAATTAGAAATGTCGGTTAATAGTACCAATCGATGTACGAGGTTTTGGCTCGAGAGTACAAAAATTGCGTGAGGTTGCCTCGAGTGCCTTGAGTGCAATAGTTTTCGAACAAAAGACGATGCTGAGAAAACAATTGTTAATGAGAATTGTTTGGGACGTTTGTTTACATAAATGGCGAGGAAACTAGCGGGCATACCTAGCGGACGCGTCAGCCGGCCGGCGGGAGTTGGTGCTGACGTGACGAACGTTCAAAAGATCAAAAACCGTTTCATTCGTGTCGCGTCAACGAGAAAAGGGGTGCGATCGAAATTGCATAATTGTTGAAGAATGAACGATATATAAATATAACATTATCTCATGTGATAGATTAATGTTATGAGCAATAGATTCTTGTTCGACGTTCATTTGTTTAGATAGTTCATTAGTAGAGTGGCGAGCGATATTTTTCTGATGTTGAGGGGTAAAAATGTAGGTTCACCTTTTGGCAATAATGCACTCCGTCCTTATCGAATTGTCGCGGTTGTTTCTGACCACGCGCAAACATCAACGGTCGTAATTCTGATTATCAGATCGTACTAAAAACATTAGATTTCGCCAAAAAATATACGATAATCGAGGGTTTACCACCGTTTCCCATGCTAACGAGACTTCGGCCGACTGGAATTTATTGAACAGGCCACGCCTCTGTGGTAATTCCCGATACTATAATTATGAGCATTTTATGATAGACTCCGTTGTGTATATCGAAATGAACAAAAAAAATATCGAAGGTACGCCGTCATAACTTTGTTTTTTGCGATTGATACAAACGAGCATTTCGCTTCCTGGCGGAGTCCCGTAGGCCCTACGTTTGCCTTGTAAATGTAGTTTGAATTTATTGCTTTCCCGTTAATTCTGCGCATGACTGGGAATAAATTGCTAACCAGATGAATGTCTATTGAGCCTTAATTGAGCGTTTTCAAACGGTAGGAACAGGCACGCGAGAAGTGTCGGTAGGTTTAATGTTAAACTCTTTGTTGCAACCTCCCCTACGGGGTAAGCGCGGCGGAATTAAAATAAAACCAAAATTGTAAGAATCCAAATTGCTAGAACATTGCTAGGAACATAATGAGAAATAAATTACTGTGTTGCGTTAAATTGGTCGGTACCTCTGAGATTAGACGAAAAAAATTATCTGCCGCGCATACACCGTAGGGGAGGTTGTAAACAATTGATTTAACTTGACGGACATTGATCTGGCCAGCCGTTTATTCCCAATCATGGGCAACATTTACGGAGAATGAAAAAATTCATACCGCACGGACGAGACAAATTTAAAAGTTACGGTAATTTACCAGGAAGTAAAACATTTTTTTTTCAACACGAACAACATACCGTGCGTTACGCTAACGCGCAAACAACCTAACTTACAAACGGCCCTAATGACTTTTAAGAGAGATACGACCACGGTCCCGGCCGTCGTGGCGTAGACGCGCACCACCGTGCACAGGCAAGGAAAAAGAGTGGGAATTTTCCTTAAAATCGAACTCTCTAAAATCGAGGTCCTGGTGTAATACCTACTCCGCGATACATTATACATACATCACCCGTTGGACAGGTTTAATGAAGAGAGGGAGAGAGAGAGAGAGAGAGAGCAGAGCTATATATACATTTCCGCAGCTGCGAGCACTCATTCTTTCTCAATGTATGCGTCGCTCTATTACGCGCATACACAAAATACCGTTCGTGTCCCGAGGTTTTCGCACCCCCCAACAATAGTGAAAAGACGCGACAAACGGCATTGTATGACAATTGTTCCGGGGTCTGGGACACCGGCGATCCTCAAATTACGAATAGTCGATCATGGAAACCTTTTTTTTTCCTGCACAGCAAATCTTTTGATGCAAAATATCCTGATTGATCTATTTCCATTACCATACCATTCGATGTTAGTTAAATATGTAATGGTTAGTCGCCGATGTCACCCAATTCTCGTCGCCGGAGTCAACACAAAAATATAACTTGTACACGAATGAAAGTTCGGAATATAGATATTGGACAACGTTATTCCCGTACACTTTTGACTCTTTGATGCGGACCACTATTCACCAATGCAGCCATTTTTTTGCCAAGTGCGCAGAATTTTGTTTTCAACATTAGCAGCGTTATAGCCTCGGTTGAACGGACTTTCCGTCAATTATTTCCGATTTTTAAATCCAACTCTTTCGGGAAATGGTCGTTTTTACGATTAACCGGATCTTGAAAAATATACAATAGCTCGCACAAAAAAATGTCGTGTAAAGTCCTTGAAGATTGTTCAAAAAAATGTCTACGTTTAGACTTTTGTATATCGTGCAAAATCATTGAATTGCTCAAATTTTAGTTAATTTTCACGAATGGTAATAGAAAATTACGAAAATTTGGATCCCGTGGTAGCTCAGAATTGTTGAAATCGAATATCATTATAAAAAACGATGTACATTGGAAACTGATTTTATATTTTATATTGCTCATTATTTTATTTCGCTCACAAAGCTTTCTCTATGGGAAAGCCAAAATTGACGAAATAACTTGCTCATAGAGGGGGATTTGTGAGCGACGTAAAAAAATAAGGAAGCAACGTCCACGTTTTCCGGTTTGATATCTGATTTAGGAGGCGACTGTATTCAAACGTTATATCAGTCGCAAGAGCCGCCAACGAATCGACTGGAATTATAAATAATTAGGAACGAAGAGCTCGTTGCCGGGCACCAATTGGCGCTTGGCTCTGTACATGTGTTTGTAGTACCAGGACAAATTGATCAATCCGAGCTTCCTTCCACTTGTACGTACGTCTCTTGGTCGGTGCGCCCGAGCCTGTCACGCGTGAGCCCTTCGACGTGACATAATGGGTCGGTGTGCTCCGTGACTGCGAGAAAAATTAACAATAAGCAAAAATTAATTTGTACGAATAATGGTGAAGGGATTAATGAAAATAGTGCAATTTTGTTGTCGATGAAATATATTTATATTATTGGGACTTTGCCAAGCGTCGTCATTACCACGGAGCTCGAATATCGTATCTTACATTTTTTTTTCGACGAATAAATCTCTCCCGCAATATAAAAATTAATTCTTTATGAAATAGTACTTGAAACGTATGTCACGGTTGTACGTTGTGTAACAATCGTACAAATGGAGAAAAATACAAAGATATTCTTGACTATCCGAGAATCGATCCTCCTTAATGTCCAAAAAATCATGTTTAACCTCACCGTTGATACGTGCTATGAATAAATTAATGTGCAATGCAATGACCATTCTTTCGCATAGTGGGCTAAAAGTATATTCGGGAGAAGGAAATAAAGTTTTATTATTGTGATTTTTCACGGACGCGCAAACATGTTTTGTCATTCGCAATCGGCCCAGGTCAGCCAGCGCTAGTTAACGCAGGGAGCGGTGGTAAACCCTCGATTATCGTATATTTTTTGAAAATTTTTTATATTTTCAGTATGATCTTATAATTAGGATTATTACCGTTGATGTTTCTCTATCGACGGAATGAACCACGACAATTGGATTCAGACGGAGTGCATCATTGCCACAAGGAGGCAGGGCCGCGGTTCTACAGATTCCAACTGTACACCTACCCAACTGTCACGACCAAACTGACACGAGCATACGAATATTTCGCAATATTGTCACGACAAAACTCTTTTCCAATACACTCGCACCATTGAAACTGTCACCGCACAAACTGTCACCACTCAACTCTCACCGGTCTCTATTGGACACGTGCAGAATCTTCACGAACAAAACTATCACCGTCTAAATTGTCACGGTCTAAACCGTTACCATCTAAACTGTCACCGTTTAATCTGTCACCGTTGAAATTGTCACCGCGGCAACTGTAACCGCGGCAATTGTCACGGGCAAAACTGTACACAGCACCAACCGTAACCGCTTAACGCGAGATTTATCCAACTCGCTCGTAGACGCTGTATCCGTAGGTAAGACTGCTCGGGCTGCTTCATCAAACATTTCGTGCGTGTCCGCTAATACTTACGTCATTCGCCGCTGTCGTCTCAACCACAGCCTTTCGCACCCCGCTAACTTACTTGTGCTCAGCGATCGGTAATAGCGTACACGCACGAAATATCGCGCGCTATTGCGCCGCGTTTGGTGAAGCAGCCCGAGCGCCCTTATCTACGAGTTCAGCTTATACCCGTCTGAGTTGGTACATCTCGCCTTGGCGCGGTGACAATTTTGTGCGGTGACGGTTGGAACGGTGACGGTTGGAACGGTGACGGTTGGAACGGTGACGGTTGGAACGGTGACGGTTGGAACGGTGACGGTTGGTGCGGAATACAGTAGGCGCCCTGAAAGTGTAGACGGAGACTATTCTGCCGCGTTACAGTTGCGCGGAATACAGTTGAGACCGTGACAGTTTAGACGGTGATGGTTTTGTTCGTGAAGATTTGCACGCGTCGAATAGAGATTCGGGAGAGTCGAGTGGTGACAGTTTGCGCGGTGACAGTTTTAACGGTGGGAGTTTTGTTCGGGAACAGTTCTATCGTGACAATATTGCGAAATATTCGTATGCTCGTGTCAGTTTGGTCGTGACAGTTGGGTAGGTGTACAGTTGAGATCCGTAGAACCGCGGTCCTGCCCACAAGGATACGGTAACTACGTGGCGCGCCATGTTTAACCTCAAAATCAGAAAAATATTGTCCGTCACTCTACGGTTAAATAAATTACGTCGAACGATAAACTATTACTTCCAACATTAATCTGTCACGTGACGTCTCTCGTTGTTTACGCGACACCGATAAAACCGAACATCGTTCGTGTTTTCCCGATTTTTATTTATTATATTGTTGCGGTAATAAAACAGTACATTTTTGGCTTGAAATTTGGCCGACAGAGGTCAGGTTGCTAAATGATAATTCCCAATAGAGAAACTCGAGTGAATTACTAGTGATATTGAGTCTCGAGAGGGAACGGATGGAAGAAAGATATCTCCGTTGAGATCAAGAATCTTTGCGAACGAGAAGAACCCACCAAAAAAAATTAATCATTAAATCCCTTTGATCTTTCTCATTATCCGGTTGCAATGATGCCGGGATCGAAAAAAGAACTTGTAGGCAAAGTCTGGGACGGAAGAGATAAAGGAATAACTTTATTTTCTCCCACGTCCAATGATGTTGCGTCGAGATTTTTTCCTCTCCGAACTAACCGTTACGGAAAATAACGAACATGCGCGCCCGCGATATTTCATCATGCGCGATGCACGGGGACTCGGAAGGGAGAACTCATTAAAATCCGAACTAGGTGGTTTCTCGCTCATTCAAATAATTCTATGGGCACTCGAGTGACTCGGAACTTTGGTTCTCTCTCGCAACTATATATCACCCTCGAGTCTATCTTTATCTCTTCTCTCTTGGCGTCTCAATCCGGGGTGGTACGACGAGAGATCCAAAGGTCGTGTAACGTGTTTCTCGAACAAAAGATCCGGTTGGGTAGCGATGGAATGAAAAAAAGCTACAAGTTCAAACTTGCCAGCCGCTTCCTCGTAGTCGCGCGCAAAGCTCAAAGCGTCCTCTATGAGAAATTATACATTTTTCAATGTTGGCTTCCTCCGACATGCCGTGCCGTCGATACTTCATTTTTATATACGAGTATGTGGTACACGCGTTTGCTCGGGTAACTCGCCGAGTACCAGGATCGTAGATGTTACTTTTTTAATTCAACTCGGAAATATTGACTCTTCAGCTCCGAGTCTAAACTACCAACGTTGTATCGATGACATTTCGTCAAATTTTATTGGGAAACTATACGCGTAGTTGGGAATTCGTGTTTTTAGTGGCATCCATTGATTTCAGAAATTTCTGCAGACTCGTTGGTGTTTTTTTTATTGAGGATAAATTCATACAGTCGATAATAGCGTCTTCGAGACTGCTAGAACCGTTCCCACAACCGTCGTATCTCTAGAAATGCCAGGGCATAGAAAAATATCCGAGAAATTAGCTTGTTACGCACAAGTGGATACACCGCGGTAGTCGCTGACGGTGGCAACGATCGCGTATACGCCGGTAACATCCCGCCGCGGGTACGTCAACGTCAACTGGCTTTCCCATGAATATGCAAACGTTTTGACGTGTCCGCGAGGGAGAACGTCGACTATGGTTTGCTATTATCCGCGGAACAGATGAAAAGCTGCCGAGTTTCCTCTCTTCCGTTCGAACGATATGTTGTCGAAAAATCCGTATGCTCAACGCGAGTCAGGGCTTTCGCGTAGAATAAATTTAACGTTGGTGGTTCTGGAAGTTTGGGGTCACCGTAGCAAAGCCCAGAAGCGTCCACGATATGGTAGTACTGTAGCGTCCAAGTACACACCCCGACGACTCGCTTCGATCGATTTTTTTTCAGTTGACAGCCGTTGAGCGTAATTATTGTCGCAAGTAAAAATATTAATTACATCAATTTTATAATGTACTAACAATTAGAAATGGAATAGGAATTTTTACGAGATATTTAACAATTTCTTTGTAACTTCCGGCGTATCGAAGAGAGTGTCATCCACATTTGTGTTCATTTATTCGCGTTTAAATCTAGCCAGACGATCGCGATACCGCCATTTGTGACGAAGGTTTGAGCAACAAATCTGAAAACTCAAAATTGCCTGGTCTCAAATGACCCCCAACGGAATGTCACTCTAATACGGATACGATATTCGGAAATTCTAGAGCGAAGTCGCCACCAGCGATAGATATTGAGTCATTGAGGGGGGTTGGTGGCTGATGTGACGTCTCCGCATTTCTAAGACTCAAGGAACTTCCGTGTCGAGAGGACCGTGGGCGCATCTGCCCGGTGTATAATCCGCTTTGTCAATCCTACTCGAGTAGCTATCTCTTCGATCGTCAGCTTTTGATTTAAACCGCGACATTGTTAGGGAAGTACCGCACAAGTTCCGTCGACACGTCGATGGAAGGACCGTTCACCGAAGACCCATCGAAAGAAATCTCTCCGTGAACTATCGCGAGGCAATTTATTGCATCCAAACGAATATCCTTATTCGCAGTTGCAATTGCACTATTCACTAGCTATTGCACTATTGCAGTAACTAGCTATTGTATATATAATAGTTAGTTACTGCACGTCGATGAGGCCGGAAACTTTTCAAATGGCCCTCGTGTGATACTTTAAATAAAGCTGGAGAGTATGTTTACTGGAATGCGCTAATCTCAGGTAAGATTTGGGTCATAGCACGAAGTTATATGGCCTCGAGCCTTCCCGAATAAACGTGAATATCTAATGCAAAAAGAATTTCTCAAATCGGATTAGTATTTCCTGAGATAAGCGCGTTCAAACAAACGTACAAACTATCCAGCTTTATTATAGTAGTAAGATATTAATAATAGTACTAATAATACTTTCGAGGTGCAGTTCGCTCGTTCCACGTCCAGGTTGCACACAGGCCTGCGGTGTACTCTCATTGCCCTACGTGTTCACATCGTGTCCCGCAGCTCCTCCCCAGGCTCCGGAATACGGCTGCCAAGCATCCTGGTGTTAACGTCGCGGACCTTTTCGCGACTCATTACGCCTTTTTATTAGGGACGTCGGGAGTCAGGGATTATCTTTCGGCTGTCCTCCTTTCTCTCCCCCCCCTTTCCCGTCGTCTCCTCGTAAACAAGCAGCGTATGCTGTTCACTTCCGCAAGGTTGCCTGGTATCTCGGGAGGCACCGTTACGACACACCATACCAGGCTGCTCGCACGATAGCTCACACACGGTATGACTATGGATGGCTATTCCGAGGCGTCAAATGCCGATTTGACACGTGGCACTTCGGGCGACGGGATCGCCAGGGGTTCCCTACGCCGAGGGGGGATATGAACCAACTTTTGATAAGTGGAATCCGAACCATCCGAAGATCGTAGAAAAAAGCAATGTCCATTGGTGCGGAGCGGAAATCGAACCCGATCCCACTGCGTGTGAACTCGAGCCACTGGGCCTCATCCACTCTGTGGTTACTGTATCCGAGGGGGTTTCTTCGGTAATAAAATCAAATTAATGCCATTTGGTGAAATTTTAACTTTCGAAGATGAGCAATTTACGAGCGGGAACGGCAATTAAATTAACGCGACTACTAATAATTTGCTTTCAATGAATTTGAACGAAGAAATTGTCCGAAAAATGTAACAAAACGAATTCAAGAAGAACTTTTTTTTTACCTTCAATTCAGCAAAGTTTTAGGGGACTTGCTCGAAATTACATAAAATGCTCAAAGTCCCCTCTGTGGGGAACGATATCTTTGTTAATTTTGGTTTTCCTCATACAGGAAGCTTTGGGCGTTATGCGAAGTTTTGGGGACGGAACTTTCAAGTTTTTACTTTCAGCCTTTTATCTCTACATTTATTGTAAATCCCAAATTTTTCGAATGATTGAAAATTTCACAAAATCGATTTCTATGAAATTCGCTACCCGAAGTAACCTTCGATGACGTTCCATCCATGCACAAAATCTTCTTACCAGGAAAAAGTTTGGCACGGATGAACGAGCGACAAGCACCTACATTGATTTTTTTCAAAAAATCAAAAATTCTACAAATCTAAAACGTCTCGAACCATTATTTTTCTTAAATGTTAATACGAAATATCCTTTATTGATACCCAATCAATGTACGAAGTTTTTAACAACGATCAGCCGATTTTGACGACTTGTTCGTGCGGACTGTTTGGGCAAACTGCAAAAAATTACTCAACAGAAATCGGAACGTAGTTTCTGCAAACAACGGTCATTGTCTTGTTTTATTGATCATCACTTGATTATCGCTCGATACAGCTGCGAATACACTTTTTTTGAAAATATTCAAAATCTTATGAAATGCAAAAAATTGTCCATTGTCATGGAAATTGTAGTGAACAAAGAACCGTTACCGATGTTTCATACAATTATTTGTACCGAATTAGAAAAATCACAGATACCAAAAGCACGGTGTGTATACACCATCTTTTTTTTTAAATATTCCAATAATGCCCAAATATACTTTGAATATTTATCATTGATTTCGCTGGTAGCGCGAAAGTTGGGATAATTGTTCCCCAAGTATAAATTCACGAAGAATGTTGTATTTTGAAATTGAATGACTAATTGTTCATATGCAGTTCCGAGTGAACATTTTTTCCCATGAATATTTATCGGTAATAGTTTTAAACTGGCAGAGAGAAAAAATGATTTCGCAGTCTCCGAGGATGTCGCGTGTACGGTACACGTTGGGGACGAGGTTTGGTCCGAATCGTCGCGACTACACAAATAAATTCCTTCTTCCTCGTATCTCCTCTCTTCCCAACTCCCTCTGCCGCGATTCTTTTCTCGAGAGAATCGTCATCCTCCTTTTCGGATCGTGGTCCAATCCTCGAAATAAAGAATGGCCTCTCGAACGCAACAAGTCGATCTCGATAGCCTCTTGTGCCTCGGGTCTCGATTCATTTCTAGATCTCGTTATTTATCTTTGTTTCTTTTTTTCATTCGTTTCTTCACTCCCGTCACTTGAAATTTATCTCTTCGCCACTCGCATACATATTTTTGCCGATTGTCATTCTCCGGAACTTGATTTTTTTAATTATCATAGACCGTGGTCGTTGTTGTAATTTTTAACGAGAAATTGATTGATTAACGCATCGATACATTGTACACGAATTGTACCTGAGGCAGAGAAAGCAAAGAGAAAAATGGAATCCCCGAATAGGTGGATCAGAAAATTAAAAACAATTTACCGAAGATTTCAGCCGTCTTACCCTCTGAAATTGTCGGCCATTTTTTTTTCTCACTCCCGATATCGTTTCGTCATCGAACGATCCGCGTATTATTGTACACTCGTAGTTCGTCATAGTTTCTCTCTCTCTCTCTCTCTCTCTCTCTCTCTCTCTCTCTGTCTCCATCTCTGCCCTCGCGAAACCGTGAAAATAGACGAAGCATCATTTTCTTTCCCAGCCAAAGTCGCGGACAGTGAGATATATTAGCGTCCGAAGAGACGTCGGCCCCGAGGCATCTTCGTGCGCACGGTGTTAACACGAGAGTAGTGCGTCCCTGATTCGCGGCCAAGCCGGTTGCCGATGTGTCTCCGCGAGTTAATTATATGTATTGAAAACTGGCGATTGCGCAAAATACAAAGTGCCACTCGTGACATCATCGAATCTCGTGTTATTTCTCGTTCTTTAAATTATCGATCACAGTTCCGTGATTTAAATATAAAAATCTCATAACAATTCGATGTACACATTCGTCGATGAAAAAACAAACGTGCTCGAAAAAGAATTAAACGTATAAAATAAAAAACTATAATCTACGGTAATTTAAATTCGTGCTATTAACGTAATAAAAATAATTTTATAATAATTCGACGGAAGGTAACAAAGCGTTCCTCGAGTAAAATTAATATTTTCTTAACGAGACGCCCGAGAATCCCTTATTCTCTCTCCCATTGTTCTCGCGGGTTCGTTGAATGATCGACGCTTTTCAATACGCTCCAAGAGTGCTAACACCACCAAATGCATTCGTTCTTCGGTAGTATTCGGTCGCTTCGTAGCAACAACATTCATTTTCGCCTCCGTAGGAAAAATGTTAAAATTTAAGGAGGCTTTGTAAAACTGTTCGACGGTGACTTTCAATTTTTTTTTGCCCGCATCATTTGCAAACCAGCCGTTGTTCCAAAAGGTTGTTTACCAAATACCGAAGAAAACTAGAAGAAAATAACAAAAGACATAGATGCTAATTCTCGCATAGATGCGAGCGAAGCGCGGACATCTATTCTCGTTTATAAAAATTCCAAACGATCCGTTCGTGTCACGTTCGGCTTTCCGTATCGGTAACTTAAACGTTGAATTGATGGAAAAATATACTGCATTTTCCGAGACTACGACGCGGGTTGCATTTTTCAATTTTTTTCTTCATTACCGTAGCGGAGTCAGACAAAATACTGGAATATACTAAAAATATTAAATTTCGATTACCGCGCGTAACTAAAATATATTGTAACATCCGTTCGGTCAACGATAAGCATTAAATTGTCTTATAATTTATACTTATTGTATTATAAAAGTATTTAAAATACTGCAAACGTATTAGCGTATCTAAAATACGAAAACAAAATAAGGACAACTTAAAACTGTTTAGGTCCGCTGTGTACGCACGCGTCCAGTGCCGGACAACCGACAGTGGACACGTGGTTGGTGCACGGCTTCGGCGGTCTTTCGTGTTAAAAGCGATACTGGCCGGGATCGGTCCTGGGATGGGTGGCTCAGCTTATCGAGCGAGCGGGCAGTTTTTCTGCGTTTCCGATGTTAATACATCGGGAACTATGGTGTAAAATGGAACGACCGTATCGGCCAGGTTTTCCGCGGTCTTCGTGCCCCCCCCCTTCACCGACGCTCCGGTGAAGGTCTCAATAAATGGAATGAAGATGGAAGGAAAAATCGGCAAGGGACGTGAAATCCTCGTATGGTGTACGATAGAAACATTAATACAAAAAATACCAATTGAGGCACTAAAAGTCGGCACGAATGTGCGGATTGCGTGTCACGTGCCACCCTCTTTACCTTCTATCATCCACTTTGCTTCGGTTCTCGCGCGATTCAGATGACGCGGCGAGGGGGCGGGGGCCGAGACCCCCTAGTATTTGTGTGTGTGTTAGGGTGGTTTTGGCCCCCTGCGCCAAGCCCCAGAGGGCCCCTCACCTGGCCCCCGCCCCCCGCTCCTCGCTCTCGCCAACTCTTGTACACGGCGGCGGCGGCGGCGATGGCGATGTATTTATATACATACAGAGATATGTCGAACGAATGTGCTGTATACACTTCGTACGCCAGAGTGTTCTTTCGTAGTGTTCTTATAAAAACTCTTTTTTAAGTACTTGGCGTCGGGATGCTGCCGCGTCTCTTGATCCCGGAAAATCGTTCCGCGAGAGGCATGTATTCCATTGGGATCGTTGTTTAGCAAGGGTGGTTAAAGCGTTCTCGTATTCGGTAGAGCTATTTGTCGGTAGAGTTGGCTGTTGGAGTAAATGTGTAGATGAAACGATTGAATTCTCACGGATTGAACATTGATGTCCGCGGAAAAATGCCTTTCGTCGTTGTATCATTCTTACTTTCGCCACAAACAACGATGAAACGTTAGTTGAAATAATTTTTCTCAAAATAAACGGTAATAAATTGTTGTTTTTATCGACCGTAAATATACAAGCGAGTTTGAACATGTATCTTTTCACACATATTCCAAGAGCGTATATCTATGATCCGGATGTACGAACGGTAATATTTCCCGCGTAGCTGGTGAGTCGTGTGCGCGGTGAAAAATTTGCAAAAGTCTCGTCACGGGGGAACGCGCCGAGATTTCGCGTGATCTCCTAAAATATATCGAAGCGGCGTTATACGAGAGCTCGACGATATACAGAGATCGAGTGACCCACGCGCGAAAGCTCGCCAAGGTGACGAGGAATAGAACGAGAGAGACGCGCGATTACGCGGAAGCGGGTTGCGCGTACGGACCGCAACTTGACGCGCCCAAAGGGAGTCGGGAAGCCGCCGCGGAACTGGGTCATAAGTTCATCAACGTTGATTATTATTAACCGCTCTCGAAACGCGAGAGAGTCGCGCCGAGAAGACGTCATTTTGCAAACTGAAATTTCGTATTCTCGAGCCTTCCTCCCGCAAATCCGCGTTTCCAATAGTTTACCCCGAAACTGGTAAAGGATATATTTACGTACGTTTCAATCCGAATTTTTATCGAGGGAAGCGGCGGCGTTCCGACCTCAAATCTACCTTTCATTCGTTCATCGGTATTCTCCTCCCGAAATTTGGCCAAGAGATGTCGGGCTTCTAAATCGGTAATTTCCAATATGGTAATTGTCCAAGAATCAGCCGAGGCACCCAAACGCTATTTCGACCGTGTACCCCTGTCACTGTCCGCTCGGGTAGCGCCAATCATTGTATCGCGTGTCCCGGCTCGTCAACCACACCCGATCTCCGCGGAGACCTCGCCTATTAATAAGCATAGGTAACGTTATCGGAGGCTACGGACACTCGTTGATATTATACGAGAGAGTCGAGAAAATGGTAACGATACGAGCAAAAGTCACGATAACCGCGCGTCAGGCGATACCACTCGCTGTACCATCTTCCCGTTAGTGCGGTAAAGGATCTCTCTTCCGTATTTCGCTATTTCTTATCCGTGTCTCTCTTTTTCTTGCCGTTCATCACCGACAAACTATACGGGAGTGTCGTCTTTCGCTTCGTCATCCCCGACGAGATCGCACCAGAAAAACATATTATTTTACCACTCCCGTTACGTTATTGCTCTTTATAAAACGCAACCGAGCCGAGAGATGAAAGATATTCGAACGAAACATCGTTCAACACAATTTCACGAATTTAAAACAGCAGTGTAAAGAACGTTATAAAACATTTTGACATATGTTATTCATATTTATTTACTATATTTTCAATTCTTCGGTATGGTTCGTGATTGGTTTGTCATGAAAAGATTGCGGATTGTGGATTTTGTTCGAACGCCACTGCCGATCTTTGCGTTAAAGTCGCGTTCTGAAATTTCATTTCGTTTAATTTACCATATTCTATTGAATGAAATATTTTCGTCATTCGGCGAAGGAAAAATGAACCCGCCGACGATTCAGGATTCTTCGACACGCGCAATGCGTCTCTGAATTATAAAAGAAAGTGCAAAATAAATTTGGAGAAACATCTGATCGTGGTTAAAATATGAGTGAAAGTTACACTAATTCGTCTACCGTTAATTAATTGATTAATTATCAGAACGAGGACTCGCACGCTTTGGGCAAATTGCTGGAAGCGTACAAAATAAATGATAAAATAAAATGCCCCACTTCGACGACTCGTTTCTCGATTCTCCGTTCTTTCGACGACGCGCCAAGAGCTACAATGTTCTAAAGCAGGACATGCCGAATTCGAAAACCTTCCGGATCACCGCTACGCCTCTGTTACTGGCTGTGACAAATCAGGCGAGAAGTTTGGCCTCGTTGCCATCGACCTGCACCCCGAAAGGTAATCGGACGTGTACAGCGGCCCTCTCCGATGATGAATATTATACGAGCGGCTGCGTAAACGACTGATGAGAAAAATAAATAAAGTAATAAACATTGCCGTTATCGCAAGGTCGCGAGGGTCACGATTAGAGGGATAAATAGGTGCCTAATTAAAGGGAGTAGGAAGACTCTGACCGCTGAAAGTGGGATAAAAAATCAAATGAAAATGTGTTTATGAACAATTGAAAAAACTTGGGTAAATTTGTTTTATTTTTCAATTGTTTATCACACTTTTGTCGACGAAAATCATTGGTATTCCCAAAGAAAATATTTATAATTAAGGAATATATTGACCGTTGAAGACCGTTGCTCCCTTCTTGTCGCGATTCCAAGTAGCCGGATGCGAATTTTTCAAGTTTTCAAAGAAAAAAATTAATTTTTCCATACAGACGTCGGTTCGATATATGGGGAAAATTGTTATGGTCATTTAAAACAAAAAAAAATCAAAGCGTTATCTTCGGGTGTTCTCGTGTTATCCTGGAAAAACAATGACTGCACAATCACGAATCCGTTGGCCCGGGTACATTTTAACTACGTTAACAACTTTACCATTTAGAAATCTATGAAAATTCAGCTCCACCGAAACAACGCTCCCGCGTTACGACTCTGGAAAAAGAAATTTTGGAAAAATAAAACTCCGGACTAAAAAATGTCCAAGAAAAAGAAACATACAATTTCTTTAGACCGAGAAACCGTGAGATAATTCAAAATATTCACAAATACAATGACAATTTTCATTAATTACCAATAATGATAATTTGCTACAGCCGGCATCTCCTTCAACCATAATTAACATGGTTTAGCAATTTTCACGTCAATATTATAATCAATATTACGCTCACACAAATGACTCCCGAAAATCTGTCGGAAAGTTTTTATTTATTTGTTCATTGATCGCTATTGAATTCCGCGATAAAAATCACCAAAGGATTAAATTTCGCCATCCCCACCCGCGAGTCATACCCCAAAATGAGATACCCTTCCCTCAAATTACACGTCAATTTAATCAAAATGAGTTTTATTTCATTGAATAATTTTTCTTTGATTCGCGAATACACCGGAAAAAAAAGATGGTATATGAAATTTACTAATTGAAAGAAAGGAATGTTGCCTACGTATACATTTTTATGATCCGTACAAACACAGAGGAAACGCGCTACGAAAGGAAGGAAGCAAATACTTTTCGGTCGGCAATCTCGACGACGGTTTTACCTCACCGAGTCTCGAAAGACTAATACCAAAAGAGAATTCGCGCGAAAGACAGAGTTTAATTTAAAGTTTCACTCGAGGCGCGAATAGCGGCTCACCGACGGACAGAGATACGGGCATACAGAGATTGGCAAACGAGAAGGAGGAGAGAAGAAACGAGAAGCTTCGAAAAGGAAGAGACAGCGAGAGTTTTCCTCGGTTATTTCGTCGAGCTCGAGAGAGCGTGTGCCGCCTGGGGGCGCGATTTACGTCGAACCACTTGGCTTCCGATGCTGATGGCCAACTTTGCCTAATAACTTCGTGTTTTCTCTTCTGTGGCAATTACAATCGTTACCAGGATTATTACCACCGTCCTCCAACGACATCGTATACCATTCAGAAATTAAAGTTGACAGAAATTATATATCTTTAGGAATAAAACATTCGAATAGAGAAGCAAAGACGAAATATTGAAACGAAACTAATGCTTTACGGGCAGAGATAGGCGAAATTGGTGAAGAATCGACGTCAATTCGTTCTCATTGAGACGTGAGCCGGTGCTCGGCCGGGAAAATAAATAAAATTTATTTTGACCGATTTGAACGAGACCTTTTGATCATTTCTCGTTACAAATTCTTCGCGAGTCATCCGTCACCGTAAACCTCAATAAATCTCAGCCGTCGAAATTAATCTCTCGGTCTTGTTTCGAAAATAGATAATATTTGTATAAATGAAAATAAAGTCTTGTGTTTCGATATCCCCAGGGCTGGTGGTTGGATAGTTAGACTCGGTTGTTCTCGTTGGATGGAAGAAAGTCGATCGCGGAAACTCGGTAAAAATAAAAGCCGCTCGTATCGGCACGAATTTTCTGCAGTTTTTCCGTGTTCAAAGCGAATGCGATTCGGTGTAGCTAAATAGCAGTCGCGGATGCTACGGAAAGTTACGGTAGCTCGGCGTAGTGCCGGTAGGGGCGATAGGGGCAAAAATTGGGAAGGGTCGTACGTAAAAATCCGCAAGGGTATACGCTGGAACGGACAATAATAAAAGTTTCATTTGTACTTACCCGCACCGGGTCCTATCTCAACGAGCACGGATTATTCACCAAAGAGTGAAAATGAGTATACCGTTATAACGCACGCGTCTTACCGTCATTTAAGTACATTTGAGAAACTTATATTTGTCCTTTTTTCATTTCAGGTAGGTTCCGCTCGGTATCCGAAGATACATTTTCGACAATGGATAACGGTACAGTGAGTAAAATATCGTGTTCGGTGGAACGGGGTGCTTCCGCGGACTCCCACCCTGGATTGCCGCGCGAATAGTTTTGCTATAAACCTCTCCGTTCGATGAATCGTCAATTTCTGCGGGATCTTTCTCGGAAAAATTAAACGTTGTATATTTAAATCTTTTCAAACGGGAGAGCTTTCTTAATAACGTTATAAATATTAAACACTGTCCTTGTGTGAATACAGCATTCGCACGGTTATTTTTTTTACAATATTGCTGTTAGAAAAAATTAATTTCCGAACAGAAATTAGCGCGTTAAACGCAAAATTAATTAATCAATTTACTCTCGAGATCCGGACCATTAGTCCAAGGATGTTACGAGGGTGTTTTCTTATTTTTTAAATATATTTATTATTATCAAAAACTCGCAGTCATACAAGATTTGTTGGAAAAATTTGAAGCAGACTCGGTACCGTCCACCGGTAATATCTTTTGTGTCGATACCGACTCCAAAATTCGGAAAATTGCTACGGAGTATCGTAGCGCATGATGGTAAAAAAATGGCAATGATCGCGCAAAATCCGAAAAATATTGCCCGCCACTCCACGGCTAAATAAATCACTTCGTGACAATGTTAGATTTATAAAGTGTTCATTTTTCAGCAATTACGCATCAATTTAAATCGCGCCTCTTATCGTTTACGCGAATAAAATGGTTTTTGATCTCTCGCACCGCTGAAAATCTCATACCCTTCGGACCGAACATCGTCCATATTCTCCAGATTTTTATTTATTACATTGTCCCTGTAATAAAGTACATTTTTAATTATGATTAAAATGTGACACACTCGCACAGTAATCCCTCGAGCACCGACCGGGATAGAGTGTTTCGGAGCTTGGTCGAGAGAGAGAGAGGTCAGGTTACCAAATGGTAATTCCCAATATTCGCATCGAAAGCACCCTCTGGGTTTCCGATTATGTGGCCCACTGCCGACTCTCGTAGCCTCCGGGATCGTATCGTACAGAGGGAGGTTGGACTCTCTCGTTCGCCCCCCTGACAACCTCCGACGCTTTTGCAGTCCCGTAACCATAATATTCATACATATGTGCTTCTCTTATTCAGCTTCTTGCGTCGTCCTCGATCATCGTTAATTCTCCTTACGGTACGATAAAGCTAAAATGTGATTATTGAATCGTGTATGTGGATAATCAGGAATGGATATAATTTCATTAAATAATTATCGAAGTTTAATATCCGGTGTTACGTCCCAGGGAGTTTCGCAATTTAGACGCGTGCGCGGCGACTCGGAGGTGAACGGCGAATAACACATGGACGCGCCCGCACTCGGAGGTCGTGGGGGAAACGCGTTCTTTTCCGAGTAACAATTGAAATTCCATATATCGTTATAAACTGACTTGATACAAACGCAAACATTTTTCTATATATATATATTTATATATATATTAGACCGTACTGTATTTGGGCAACTTTTTTTTTTCTAACAGTTTGTATACTCTCAAAAAGGGAAAAAAACAAGTCTGTCAAAGTGTTAGCCTTTAATATTAATATTCGGAGGTTTCCCATCAATTTTTCAGATATAGGAAAGAAAGAAAAAAGTTGCCCAAAAATGGCACGGTATAATATATTATATACATATACATATATCGTATATATTGTCGAGATAGAATTATTATAAATTTGAATGTATTACAAAGAGGTACCGAGGGTATCGTTATCACGACGAACGGCGAATTAAGACTGACTAAAAAAAAAAGAGGGAATTAGCCTCGAGTAGTGCGATATATCGCACCACGGGTTTTTCGCAAATGTGGGAGAGTTTAGGAAGTGTTTAGGAGGGTGGGAGACGCCGCGGGAGGCCTCGCGGCTCGCCGCGGCGGATTTTCGTCATAGAGAATTTGATATTTTTGTCCGGTCCGACCGAGCGTCGGCGTCCGGATGATTTCCGTAATTATAGAAAATCGAAGGAGACAGAAATGAAAACGGAGACATCCGTTCTCACGGTTCGAAAGAAATTTCGTACGAAAACGAAAGAATTACGCCGCCGAGTTATACAAATAATAATAATAATAATAATAGTAATACCCTGGGAAGAATGTCACGACGTAACATCTGGCAAAATAATTATAAATTGTTATAGTATTGTAAATAAATAAGATTGATTTCCACGGTATAACATATTTTCTCCATACATTGGAGAGACAAATGTAGAACGAAATGCGATTATACTCACTTATAATCACTTTAGTAATGAAATTTTTAAATAATTCTCATTATTCTGGCACATTTATGAGTTTTGGTGAAACTTAACCCTTCGTTGTCACACATCCCCGGAAAAACACGCTCGTTACTCCGGATCAAATAGACCTAATCCATTTTCAAACGGTAGGCTCGACGTTGCACCCGCTGTCACGGGGATACCGAAGCACGAATTCGGAACGGAATGTGTGACACTCCGAGGTAACGGTATATCCCCGGGAAAGCCCCGTCGTAAACGAAATAAGGACATTTATTTGGCGTAGAAGTCGAGCGCCGGGTCAATTCGACCTTTCTCACACGGGACTATCAGGAAAAATCGTTCAATAATTCTCTCCCGCATTCCTCGCTCGACTCGGCCCGCCGGGAGTCACCTCTCCACCTATTTCCTCCTTAGTCTCCTTTCGGATTTCTTTACATATCCGGGTACGGCCCCATACTCTCTTCCTCTCTGTTACAAATCCTACGCCATCAGCTCGAATACCGTCTCTTATGAACTTTTTCCACGAATTATTACTACGAAATAATAACGCGTTATGGTTCGACGGGATGATAAATTATCATTTATATTTGTTAATTGGATCATTCGGCAGTGGACGCGCGGCCGATTCGCGACTTTGGCGATCGCCCACGTTAAGCGGCATTGGCTACGGTCGGTACTGAGTTTTTCGGAATGTCCGATGGTAAGACGACTGAAACTCGGTAAAAATAAAAGTCGTTTCTATCGGCACGGGTTCTCCGCAATTTCCCCGTGCCCATGGCGAACGCGATATACGGTATAGCTAAAAAAGATCCGCGTATGGTACGGAAGTTATCTTGGCATAGCGCGGGTAGGGAGTGATGCGAGGGAAAATTGGGAGTGGTCATACGTAAAAAAACCGCGAGGGTATACGTCGGAACGAACAATAATAAAAGAAATATTTTATCGATATTTGTAAAAAAACATTAATTCTCGCTTCTCTAGGATAATTATTCGTAGTTTTTGGAAAATGTCTACCAACAGAAATTGATAGTAGAAAACGAGATAACGCGGCTATTTTCATGATTCATGGCGGATTCTCGCGACCACCTTAACAGGTAGACCGTGTATCTCTGTTTCATTGGTTCCGGTACGATTGGGGAAAAAGGAAGTTTGCGCCATACGGGAAATAGAAATAATATTTTATTTCCGTTAAAAGGATTTCTGGTAGCGGGTCTGTTCGACCGGTGCTTTCGTCTCGTTAAACGGCTCTCGACCGTGCGCAACGATCCTACTATCCCTGGAGTTTTTCCCGGGCCACCAAATAAATTTTCCAGCCGCCGGGGGTTTTTCGACCCGTCGGTATATATAACTGTATACTCGAGCGACGAGTAATTACGAGCGAGCGTCTCTCTCGTTCTCGTTCTCTTTGACCGTCGCCCCGAGTTCGCTGGAGCTCTTTCGTTATTACACTGCAATAATTCACCGTACACTATATATCTCGTTTCTTTTAATTCATACCCGAAACTGCGAAATGGCCGACCCAATGACCGGTCAACAATAATTACATACAGTTTCGTACAAACGACATACCTCATTCGCCGCCGCACAAAGAATTCGAATATTCGGATGGTCGCTGGACCGACTGGCCCGCGTCACATTAAGGGATATGGCGACCGTGCACATTTAACAATTTTTCTATGACAAAGTGATTTATTTATAATACTAATGACACATCAATTTGGTACAAATGTTCAGCTAATAAAAAATATATTATTTCGTTTCTTTTGTTATACAAAATGGCCGACTGCCGCTATTTGCTTTCCTCTACGTGGAAGCAAAAATGAATAAATTGGCGAAGGAACGGTATACTCACAGGTACGACGGGAGAAGCTCCGATCGCCATGTTGAATAACATAGCTTAACGTCTTCGCCGTGCGCGCTGACGGTATAAGTTTTCTTTCAACTAAAAAACGGAATTTTCCTACCCCCGGTCGCACTCCCTTCGACCTTTCTGCAATTCCCTGATAAGTGCATTCGCGTGCGCCGAAGGTTCGCGGTACAGGTCGATAGCCGATCCTCGGACCGGCCTATCTTCCGCCCCGTTTAAGCTCCCGGGTTTCGTACGGATGCTGGGGGTAGTTTTCTCCCTCTGTTTCAACGTCCCGTCGCTCTTTCTCGGTTTCTTGCCCGTTTCTCGTCCGTTCATCACGCCGATACGTCTCTCGGAAACTCCAAGGTGCGTTCGCGAGAAATGCGAGAAATTTCCATTGGAACGGAAGAGGAGGAGCGAGGCGACTGCTTTTGGAAGAGCAAAAATAATTGGAGCAAGCTTCGAACCCGATTTTCTTTCTTCACCCCTTCGGTTCTTTTATCTCCTTATTATTCTCGTTTTCTTTCCTCTCTCTCTCTCTTTTCTATACTCTTCTATAATCTTGTTTTTCCTTCTCGCGCGAGACACCCTTTTTCCTCATTTCTCGTTCGCGGTCTACCTATATGCACGAATCGAACCTTCGACCCTCGTTCATGCGCGAACTTCCGCAAAAGTGAATTTGCCATCGCGGGGGGTTTGGCGATGGGGGTAGAACGGCGGTGTGCATAGCGAAGATTGAAAGGATAATGGGATCGGAATAGCGCGGGAAATGTATGCCCCTTAAGCTACAACTTTACTCCGACAAAGTACAGAATCACCGGCCATTTTCTTTTGAAAATTTAAATCGGTACAACAATAGCCAACGAACGAATGAGAAAACTATTTCGAAGAATTCTCTAAGATTCGTACTATAAATAATTATTCTGAAAGAGTATTAATATTCATTGTATACATAACCGAAACGTAACGATTTAAAATTTGTCAGTAAACGATTCGATTTTTGACCAGAGTCGATTTCCCACAGATTTTCCGTCGTGATAAGGAATTCTCGGTACAGTTGATAACTTAAAAGTAAGGGAACCACAAAAAGTCTGTACGAATTCGCTCAGTTTGTGGTTGTTTAGCCGGGATCGCTTCTACTTTGGCGCTTTACGCTTATCGTTATAGTGTCGTTATAGTGTAGTGAGGAAGGAGTCGAATTGATATACTCGACTTGTGTGTATAACGATGACTTCCTCGATGGCTCATTCGTTGCTCCGGGACATCCAATCGGGGGATCCAAATAACGATCGTGAGGTTTGCGTGTTGAGTAGAGAGCAGAGAGTGGGGATAATCATAGGGGATCCGATCCCAACAACAATTTCTGCACGGGGCGGTTTCAATTTTGCAGCCATATCACATCAGTTTCAACATGTTTTCGAAATCTCACGAAGCACAAATATTTCTTTCAAATCGAATCTATATTTGTCCCAGCTTGAAATTAAATCGTCCTCGTTGACTTTAGTGAATTTTCCTTTCCGTCCCCGTGATTTATCGGACTGCGAAAATTTTTTTATTTTCGATAAATAAATATTAATTTTTCCGACGCTAAATTGAATAATATATAGAGTATGTACGGTGTTAAAAAAAAATAATGGAGAAGATAACAATTTTCCGGGTAAGAGAAGGCCCGATGTCGAGACGGCTCCTTTCCTAATGGCGTCCGTAACAACGCTCTCGTGTAACGTTTGTCCCGTGTTTTTTATGCAAATTGCCGAGCCGGGCGGTCGAAGAAAAGCACCGGGATGTCTCGCTGGAACGTAATTTTTCAGTCCCCCGTGTATTCCCACGGGATACACTGGCGAATAAGAAGAGAAAGACGAAGGTAAAAGAGTGGAGAAAATGGATGGCGTTGAGCCTTTTACCGAAAGTGGTTAATGCGCATATATAGGACGAGTAGGTGGATGTTTAAATAATGCTAAAAGCTGCGGAACTATCGAGCAAGTAGCTCTCGCGCTCTCGTTCGAACAGAGACGAGAATCTAAATACGTTTTTAGAGAGAGAGAACGAAGACAATCGTAATTGATCGTATTATTTTGGTAATTATTCGTTTCATTTTTTCCACCCGGCGCCATACCGTACGGTTAATATAATTTCGTGTAAAGTAAATTCGCGTCGCGAAACCCGAGTCAGCGGGCGTCGGCGTGGAATCGAATAAAATTTTAATAATTCCGTTAGTCTCAGTCTCGCTGTGGTACAAAGAGAGCGAGATAGAGAGAAAGAGAACGAACGGCAATTTTCCTTGGACGAGAACTCGCTGATGAATGCCAGTAATTAAAGCGAAACGCGGCGCGAGACCGTCTCTGGAAAAAGAGAAAATAAATAAGTAAAGTCGAACCAAGTTTTTTTTTCTCGTTGTTGCGCGCTGATAGCGACGAAGAGAATAAGAATTGTATCGACAGTCTCGATTCGAAGAATTTTTGCAAAATCGTCGAACGTGAGAAAACGCTTTTTAGCGCAGATACCCCATCATCCTCTGTACATAATGGATCTTGCCGAAAGGGGACTCGGTCCGCCGTTGTACGGAATTTTTCAATAAAAACTTTATTATGATTTGGACAAGATTTTTAACAGGCGTATACCTGAAATATTTCAAACATCCGAAAATCATAAATCTAGATAAAATGTCCGGACATGTTTGCGTACCCGCCGGTACGCCGGTTCCCCGGATATATCTATTTGATTTTTTCTAGACCCGCGCATACAAATTGCACTTTTTATCTTACGCACCCTTAATGTTGTTGTTTTGATTAGTGCCGTAAAAGAAATTCTCGTTGAGTACCTGGAGCACCGGTATCACGTACCGGAAGTACTTTGGCCCGCAACGGTATCGACTATCGTTAACATTTATTTAAAGACAATGTGACAACAAATGTCCGCGTGGATTCGAGACTCGAACAGGGAGTGAATTAAATATAGGCTTTTGCGGATAACGTCAAATAGTTTATTATATAATCGTTGTTCTTTTTGTTACATAATTTGCCTCCGAGTAGGATCACATCGGTTTCAATAGAGCCCTCTTCGCGGTTTTCATCCTCGATATTGGAACATTTAAATGCTTCGTCACGTCGTCGTACGGCTCTTCTACAGAGTTTTGCTCGTCGCGAAAGCCCGCCTGGTTGCGAGCTTTCCGTACGTTCGTGATCGCCTCGCTACGCTTCTCGCACGCATATATCGTCCGCCACGGTCCGGTACCGAGGCACCCAAAATCTTTGTTTATAACTTCGTATTTTGACGGTGAGAGATAAAGCCGTGTGACCACTATCTATCCGTCTCTTTTCTTCTTTCGCCGTTGTTAAATCGCACGCTATGATATTTATATCCGTCTCCGTCGCGTCGGTCGTCTTGACTATGATTTTTTTCGTATAATACTATTTCTTTCGTTTATAATTCCATAACTGTCCTTTCACTCGAATTATTTCTGTCACTTAGTTCGTTTTGTAATAAGCCGTCCATCTCGTGCCTGCCCATTCACGAGTGGCACTCTCACGTTTGTATTCTCAAATGTTTATCGAGTTTACATATCGGATTTTTCCTAGCCTCTTATACCCTACGTCACAAACTCTAGCCAGTTTACTCTTTTCTTTTCGCGTCCAGTCGGAGTATCCGGTTTTCCGCTCTCCTTTCGCTTTCCTTACGACTGGGTCAGTACTTTCCTTCCTCGGACCGCCCGCAACGCTATCTCCCTCCGGCCCTCTATTTCCCCGAGATATCCGCTTTCCTTACGACCGGGCCAGTGCAACGGATAACCCGGTACCAAAGTCTTCTTTCGGAAACCAGAGCACGAGTGATTTTCTTGGCCAAAACCGGCGCTTTTATACCCCGTTTGCGGACCTCCCTTTCTTCCTTTCTCTACTCTTTCCCGTCCTCATATTTTGCCTCATTGCGGTATTTTATCGTCGACCTCAGTAATCGGTTACGAACGTGATTTTCGTCGCGTGGATAAAATTCACTCTACGGATTGGCCTTTTCGTAAATAACGATGCAGCGAATTGTATCGGTGCCATCCAGCGACTCTCCCCGCAACCTGCTCTCCGCGTTGTTGGTAAAAAGGCCTCGCAAGTGCGCTCACGGTAATACCGTACGTCTCGGGTCACTCTGATACACCTAGAACGCGTATCATTTTCTCAACTAGCGGTTTTTAATAGTTCACCTTGAGTTTCAATTTGGCCAAGAATCACGAGACCTCTTCGAACACACTACGATAAACTGATATCGTATTTCTCCCGCGTCGACGCGCTCATAACCTCGACGTCACAGCGAATGTCCGTACCACACGCAACCTCTGTTACGCAAACACGGCGGTTCAAGTGTTTCCCGATGTACAACCCGTCTCCGTTATCCCGCTACTTTGCTCGGTCGAGCTCGCAATATTGAAATATAAAATCGTTTTGCCCCATCTTAGAGGGACTATAATATTCATTTTGAACATCGCGAGCCGGAATAACATTCCCCGAATCGCAGAGTGGTGAAATCATACGACACCCTCCGTCGTAAAACCTCTGTTCATTCGCTGGATCAAAGAGAATCTCAAAAATCCCAAGATCAGGCATTTGGAAAAAAAAAAAAAACGAATTATCGAAACGCTCAAATAGTCGTGTTTCTTATTCCATGAGAATTGTTGACCGTGTCCCGCCTCGTTTTTACGGCCGACCTCGTTAGCGGATAATATATGCACGCATATATATACGATATATGCGGTGGGCGAAAGCGGGTGGCAATGAAACTGTAAACGCATTTTAGTCTTTCGGCGACGTTCGCCGGTATCGATAATTCTGTGATACGATCACGCGCACCGAACTCGTATAACCAGCAATATATATATATATATATATATATATATATATATATATAGGCATAAAATATTTATTTTCGAGCCCGAAGGGTGCTCGATGCGTCGTTAATTTCCACTCTTGCACCCCGAGGAGTAACGGAGCGCAATGTTTCAGCCATACCTCTGTATCGTAAACTACATTTACAGCATCCTAAAGCTCGCACGTATAATGACATTTCTACCGGTATATCGGTCAGTCTCGTGTGTGTATATACATACGAATAATGATTCACGAATTCTCCCGGGGACGCGAACTCAAATTCACTTTGCGTGTATTTCGAAATGGCGATGATTCCGAAGAGGAAGGCGCGTTAAAAGATTTACGGACAAACGACGAAGCGCCATTAAACGTAATATATACTATAGTATATGAATTTCGATGAAGATTATAATATAAAGTCGGACGGAAAATCGTGAACGATAAATTTTGTGTTCTTACGATTTTTGGTCTAGGTAACGGTTACGATAAATTTTCATCGTAAAAGGAGACAACCGGCATGAAATTATTATGTTATTATTAAAAGACATTCGGTTTGTTCAACGAGAAAGCAACCGTCCTCATTTGGTGAAGAACCACCGCAGCGTCATCCGTCCTTGTTCGTTCGAATCTTTGTTTCGTGCTGCTTCGCGCGATACGTAGTTTGCCGGCACGTTATATCGGTGATATTAGTGAACTCGTTATCTTAACAACTATAATTTTTCGTAAATCGTGCGCGAAAGGATGCAAAATGTACGTGGAAGTGAGAGGCACTCGTTGAAACATGGGTAAAGTGATATTTGGAGGTTGTAAACGTAGAGGATCCGCCGCGGAGAGCGAACCAGCCCGCGTGATAACAACGGAGGAGGATAAAACCCGACCCAAGGTCAAATATCTAACAAACGGAACCAACTAAATTATACCTAACCCAATAGGTAACTTTTAATCGCTTTTATACAATCAACGTATGCATATTTTATACCGTGTTCCCTATGAATTATTTTAATTTCTAATTTTTGTCGAGCCTGATGGGAATAAAAAACAAAGGAAAATCGGTGCCCCGCGGTAGAATTGTCGTTAACGAGAACCCGAGAGAATCTTCTAGGAAAATGTGGAACGCCTCAACGTGATTACATCGACGACGAAATCATTGTCGAAAATGAAAAAAAAATTATAAATAAAATGCGAGGATAGAGAAGCGAAGAGCGAGGGGGAGCAAAGAAACGATAGTCGGCGGGGATAAGTATAAAAAAAAGAAGAACGAGAACGAATCGTGAACGGAGTGGGAAACCAAGATTTCGACTTCCTCCGCTATCTCCCCGCTTCTTGACTTCTCGTTCTCTCGCCATCTTTGTTGCTCCCGCATTGGCAAACCGTGAGACTCGAGAAGTTGACGAGGCGATCGCGCAGCGGAAAGAGTTTCGAATGTCCCATCTTCGCTCATTCTTTCCGTGTGCCAGACGTTGAAGGAGACGGGAGGATTCGAAAACTATTTTTTATGTACGAATCCACGCGGTATAAAACCGAGAAGACGAACCATGAAAATAGCAGTTCTTACCCGCGATACAAGTGTAATATAGAATACATTTTTTACTCAAGGCTAGTCATTTTTGCCCGAAAAGATTCGCGTGTTTTTTCTTTATTGTTTTACAACTTTCCAGACGGTTGGCCGATTCGTTTGCAAAATATTGGGAAATGAGATTTACGAGCTTGACGAAAAAAAAAAAGTTTGAGCGATAAAAGAGGAAGCCTCTTTTACGCTGCAAAGTCTCAAACTTTTCGAATCCCCCCCTATAAAAAGGACGCGTCACGAAATATCTCGAAGTTCGATCGAGCGCATACTTCGGACCACACGATCGTACATAACGAACCTAGCCTACGAAGCAGCGAGTAAAGCGCGCGCATCGATTCCAGTGAAGATAAAAATAGCCGGAACGTGAATCCTATTGAGCATTGAAATTTCATCCGGCCCATTACCATTGCGTGCGCGTATAATATCCCGAAAGGTATATCGCACGGAGAATCCAGAGAGAGAGAGAGAGAGAGAGAGAGAGAGAGAGAGAGAGAGAGAGAGAGAGAGAGAGAGAGAGAGAGAGAGAGAGAGGCAAAGAGTCGAGGAGTGAAAAAAAAAGTCTCTCCTTTTCATCCCGTCGGTCGACCTCGACGATAAAGAAAAAAAGGAGACGACGAAGACGAAGGAGAGTACGGAAAGAAGGAATAAAAACAAAAGCCAAGAAACGGTAGGAAAAATAAGAACCGTAAAGAGGAGTCGAGTGGCGCGCAAGAGCACGTGGGGGCGAGGCTCGAGCCGCCTATGCCGCTGGCCGTTAGTGGCGCTTCGGCGATCTCTGGCTCGCGACGTGGGTGCAACGGAGATGGAATTTACGTGGAGGAAACCGATAGAGAGAGAGAGAGAGACCACGAATAGACTGGATGGGCCGAGCGTGGATGAAGCTCGTCGGTTCGAGTTAGTTAGCGGTCGATCCGCGCACGCGACGCACTCCGGACGCTCCGAACGACGCGCGTTCAACGTGGCTCGTTCGTGAAATTGAAAAAAAAAAAAAACGAAGAAGAATATAACATACGTCGTACCGTGCGCGTTCACCGGATCGTTCTCTCTCCATTTCCGGTCGAACTAGCAAATTTGGTGTTTGACCACACTAACTATCGCCGCAATAAATCCAATTGATTCTCGCGTCCCGGTGATGCAAAACCCGCGGATAATATTGCATCGCGATTCTCGTAAAGTTGAGTAAGACGAGGTGCGCGTAATCTCGTTTCCTCGCGGTATAATTCTAAAATGCGATTAACGTCGGTTGTACGTGATCGCGACAACGAGTGTACGGACGGCGAAGTTTAAGGTCCGAGGCGCGACGAGAAACGACACAACTGGGAATCTCGGAGAAGGTAAATTCTTCCGGGACGTTCGAACGAACAAAACCTTTTTTAATTTCTATGGATTCCATCCGCCTGTAAAAAAGACACGTCACGAAATATCTCGAAACTCGATTTATCTTTGAAGCCGGCTAACTCATGATGTTGAAGTTTGCATCATTGGAATGCAACAAAAATGGGTTTTTTTTTTTATCTTAATTTTCGGTATTACTCTCCCTTCTCTTGACCATTTAGGTCCAGATCCTTAAAGGAGACCCCAAAAGAACGTTTTAATGATTTTTCTCTTAGAAAATTCAACCTCAAGGGGGATGAATGGTATAAACAAATTTATTTTCGTTGCATTCCAACGATGCAAACTTCAACATCATGCTAACTCGTCGTTACGATTGGCCGTCGATGGCGCGCTCGGAGTTCGTTGACGCGCGTACTTCGGATCGTACCCGACGAACTTTACCTAAAAAGTAGCGCATACCGATTCTACTAATTACGAAGACTCGTTAAATTCACGGTACGAATAATTTCGTAATAATTTCGAATATGACGAATTTTTTTTGCCTAAAATTCCGAATTGAAGTTGAAACCCTAAATCTTCTCTCGAGCTTTACACGGATCGAAACTGCCACTTTTCGGGTTTCAACGGGAAGCTCCCGACCTATATGGATAGCTTTTTAGATTTTCTACATTCAATATTAGGATAAATTCGAATCCAATGGATGGTTCACATTTCGGTTCCGAGAGTATTTCAAATTTTCGGTACGTTCGAAAAACGTACTCGACATTTTTTTTTTCGCACAAATATCGTTGCCTATGTTCCGTGCGTTTATCTTTTTTTTTTCATACCAAAATCGGTGTTCGTAGGTTGAGTTCGTCGTCCACGATTGCGTGCGATCCGAAGTGTGAACATTTTCCAAGCCGAGCTAATCGGTTTCGGAAATAAATCGCATCCAGAGATTGTTCGTGACGCGTCTTTTTTCTAGAGTGGAGTCTGCAGCAAATTTCGACAGATTTTCCATGTTTTTTCTTGAAGTTTAATAACGATTCGTTGTCGATTTACGACGAACCTTTTTTTGATTAATCATTTCACACGACGCAGGCTTTTCGCGCCTCGTTTATCATAGAATTTATATTAACGATTTATAAACTTGACGAATCGCGGAGACTGAAAAAAGTGGTCGATCGATCAATGTCGCGGGAGTCAATTCAAAAACACATCGACGTTTCGCGCGTCGTAGTCGGGAATAAAAATTTCGCTTCGCAACGCGTTATAATTACTTGACCGTAGTTTTAATCCCAACACCAAAAACTTGTGACACGGTTAAACCGTAAAAATTTCTAACTCTGGAATGTTTCTTTTTTCCGACTTTGGTACGTTCCTCGAGGGATTTTTCACGAATTCGACTACGGATATATGGTCGCGCGAGGCCCGTATCTCCGGTCCGATTGCGGTAACGACGGGTCTCCGTGTATTCACCGCGAGAACGACGAAAAACCGACGACGTCCCGACTCGCTTTTCCGCCGCTGGCCGTGCGAGCCCGGCATAAAATTAATGACCGACGAAATATTTTCATTGCTTCGCCCGTAATGGAATATTAAAAGAAATTACGTAAAAATCGATGATTTCATCAACATTTATTAACGCCTTTTCGTTATTAACCGAGATCGCTAACGAACTTTGGTGAAATTCATTTTTTTTATTGATAATTTAATTTACTTTGTAGATAATTTTGGAAATTTGGAACGTCGTATCGTAGTTTTTATTCGCCTAACCACAAAGTCCGTTCTCGTTTGTCTTCTCGACCTTACCAACGACTGTTTTTTTCTTTGCTTCGCCGTACCGTCTACTATTTTCCGCATACACTTATTTCGTTCGAGCTCACTTCGTTTAGAGTTAGCGCGTACTTCGCTTTACGGCTCGGAGAATATAAATTCAAGGACGGTGTATGACGTTGCTTCTCAACCGAACCGCTTCAGGGACAATGCGTTTTATTGCTCGGATCGGTGGGAGTGCGATGCTTCTAGAGCCCAATCTGTACGAAGAAAAATTCAAATATAACCTTCGTTAATATTCAATAAACTTGGTTACAATTTTCTATGTTCGGGTGAAGATCGAGTCGATACGCGTTAAACAGCGACCGGCTGGACGCGTGGTCGACGCGCGCGCCTTCGGCGATTTGCCACGTTAAAGGGTCATAGCTTTCCACTCCGCAGCAAGAAAAAGTGGGCATATTTTCGGAATTTTTTTTACCGAAATAGTGAAACATAGAATAGTTTCGGCTCCCGGTCGGTATCGCATCGCGCACGCGCACCCGCGTTCGATATACGCTGACCTATCCTAACGCGTTGCGCCGGACAATCCATAAGAAAAAAGTTCTCCCGCGGACCGGAGGAAAATGAACGTTTGCCCAACGCTCCAATACCGATATCAATGGACGCGCTACCGGTTTGGCGGCAAGTAATTAAACAAAAAGCAGTTATTAGGAACGTTTATCGCGGTCCGTATACACTGAAATTGTCACAATCAATATTAAATTGTCCATTTTACGATACGTTTCAAGTTGATCGGATGAAATTGCGCCAACGTTACGCGCAGCAACGTCGGACGAACTTTTCAGAAAAATTGTCGCGGAGGTATACCGCCTCGAGGTTAAAAAGAAGCATGGTTACGGTACACGAACCGACCCGGTAATAAATCATGGATCCGGGTATCGGGAGCAAACGAATAATTAACAATTTACGAATCTTCGGAAATCGTAAGGAAACTACGTGCAAATTTCATGCCAAGCCTCCTTTTTTTTTCGGTACAGCCATTTTTGCTCAAGGCCCACGCGGTCGTACGAGCGCGCACTCACGTGCGTACGCGTATATCCAGATCATTTTTCTGAAAATTGAAAATATTTTAACGGACATTTTATTGTGTGCGCTACAAATGCGATAATAACACACAATGACCCTTGTAAAGATAGTCATTTTCTGAATCCAATACAAAATTTGGCAAAACAACCAATTTTGCGGGGCACGTACCAAATTATCATAGAAAATGTTCACATTTTTTTAACTCCAGTTTGCTGATTACGAATAATGTATTGAGAAATAGAATTATGTTGAATTTTTATGCCCACGATTGTGCTGGATGGAATTCAGTGATGAGATCATGCCCGGTATGCGTATAAAGTGTTCTACAGTCATCGGATATCATGTATATATATATCGCACACATATTATGTAGATGCATATGTATATGACGAGCACGTCATCACCCACTACAATGCACGGGCGTGTATATAAATGGAGCGGTGACCGTGCCCGTTTCGTTCCAAGTCTCGTAAGTTCGTGCGCGTTAAGGTCACGGGATTTGAGTCATCTCTCAACTTGATCCGTTTACGCGCTAGCTCGTGCAACTAACGACGACCGTTTGTAAATTCTACATTTATCGGATCAACGCGGAATATCCGATAACCAGTAAATTGTTTCCATTGGAATGATTCGAAATAATTTTGTTTGTTTGGGTCGGAATTAAGATAAAAAGAACCCGTTGCTACATTCATTTTGACGCTTGAAAAATTAATTATCTAGAATGAAATTGACAAGACTCCGCGCGCGGTTCACGCATTCGTATATATATATAATTCGATCATTTCGCAACGCGGATGAAAATAAAATGAGAACTGTTGGAACGCGATTGGGGTTACGTCTTGCACGGATAGATCTGTACTTGGCACCCCTATGCCGAACCCCCCGCTCGCGCGCTAGCCATCCTAACGTCAACCAAACCCAAACAAACCCGAACCGGAATGACCGAAAGTATAACCGCAAATGTACCTCCGCGTGTTTGCGTTTGCTCGGGTTTGTCGCGGGGTGAGCCGACAAAATCAGCTTAACCGTACGGGTGAGGGGCCGTCCCGTACGGTGAAACTGGTCATTTTCCGTTTATCACAAAGGTGGAACGACGGTCAGCTTCATCAAACGGGCAAAGTTCAACGGTCGGCGCGCCAGCCGGTGCGCGGCTCAGCGGTCACCCATTCGAGTGGTGACCGCGGCCAGAGCCGCCCAAAACTTGGGTGGTCGCCGAAGCCGCGAAGCGACCGCGCGTCCACCGTTGTCGGTGCTGCGGCGATATATTTATATAATATATATACAGAGAGATATATCGACGTTCTTGTGCAACCGGACTTGTTCATCGATGTAACAAATGAATCCGCAAATGCTCGCTCGTTACCATGAATTACCATGAATTACCGTGAATTACCATAGATAGCGGCCGTTGGGAAATCGATATTCCGATGGACAAAACGGGCGGAGGATCGGCGGTTAGCGTGGAATCGAAGCGCGTAGGGACTTATCGATGAGTGCTTTTGTTGTAAAACAGGAACCAGCCAATTTAACACTTCTAATCTGATAATCAGAGAGGACCTCTTTCTAAATCCCCTCGACGAGATCGATGCACATTTTTAGCAGTGACTCATCGGGTACGCGAATGGCATCGAGTGACGTTTAAACATTTTCATCATTTAAATAGTGAGAATTTCGAAAAAACCGTTACTTTTACCGAAAAATGTATTTTCACGTAATACCGACGTCGTTATTTTTTTTGAAGCGTCGTAGCTGTCCGAAAAATTATTCGGAAAGAGACTCGAGCGACTGATACATCGTCTCGACCGGGATTCACGAGGGACGTAAATTTATTTTGTATGTAATAATATTGACTCGACGCTTTACACACTCGTGAGATGTTCATGCATTAGAATATTAGCTGTGCAAAATTTCAACTATAATACCATCCGGAAATTATGTGGAAAAGTAAAAGGACCCATCACTAAAAAATAAACCGACGTCGCCGCCGTTCCTCAGGGTCATAGCATCAAGTAACATGGTCCAGAGCCTTTCCGAACAAACGAGCTATCTGATGCAAAAAGAATTTTCCAAGTCGCATTAGTATTTCCTGAGATTAGCGCGTTCGAACGAACAAACTCTCCGGCTTTATTATAGCAGTAAGATAAAAAGAAAGAAAAGGCGATAGACATAAATTGCAAACGCGTCAGAGTGAATATTAAATGATTGAAAATATATAGATGTTTGAATTGTATAACAAAATTGAATCATTATTCTCGTCGCAGAAAAATGCTCATTTCGTTGTTTACATATTACATGAATTTCGGTAAGTTCTTTTGGCGTATCTCGCATATTCTCGATAACGCGCATTTCACACATATTGAAGTATGAAAAACAACATTTTTATTATCATTTTTAAACAAAATGGCGGCGACAGAGCCCATCTTGCAAATCGTCTTTTTCAAACCGAGAGGACCCGTTACTCGAACACCATTGGACGGATCGATTTGAAATTTTGTTAGTAGCTTCGCAGTTACATTCTCTATCGGAGTACATAGCCGTTTTTTCAAATTAAAACAAACTTTTTTTTATAAACAATTTACTGCTTTTTTTGGCAAAAAATCGATTCTTTTTTTCAAAAGTGCACCATTTTTTATGTATAGATTGTTGAAATTTTTTAGTTTTTTGATCCGGGTCTTATACTTTTCTTATACTTATTTTCAAGATGGGCCCTGTCGCCGCCATTTTGTATATGTGTTAAATAAACCATGCGAAAAGAAATCCTATTCCTTTTTTTCATACTCCCAAAATAAATTGTCAAAATTGGGCCTTTTCTTCTGCCGCTAGAGTGGTGTTACCACTTAATCTAAATACATTTCGTTTAATTAAAAAATAATTTCATTGGCCGCAATAACAAATCTATTTGCGTAACGTAAATTTGGTACAACGTCTATTTGTAAATAACAAATTGTACCACAATAACGTATCAAATAAAATCTCTGTTTCCGGTGTGCATAAATAATTTTATCATTATTAAAAGCCGGCATTAGCAATGAACATAGAATAGCCATTTATTCGACTCCCTGGCAAACGCTCATAAAAACAGTGACGAAGCGGACTTGGGTGGAGGGTGATGACAAATATTTTCTCATAGACCGTGTGTGGTAGTGTGAGGGATTACGCGTACCGTTGATAAGCCGGTACAAGCGGCGAGGTGTATAACTTGAACGAAATCGTTGCGTCGTCGGGTCTGGTATACCCGCTATCCAGGCAGTTTTGTAAATCCGACGGAGGCGAGTGCGCGGTGCTCTCGAGGACGCAAAATCCGATTTTCCAAATCTTCGAGAATACGTCCCGTTAAATTCTACGAAGGTTGTAAGCCGTGCATTCCTCACCCCTACCCCGAACAGTCGCCGTAAAAAAAAAGGTTGCCGCGCAAGGTTTTCTTTACTCGATATACCGGTCACATTCGCCCGTCTCAACTAAATTCTTTTCTCCGATCGATTATGCAAAAATTTTGTTTTACCGACGGCGTCCAACCGTAACAGCTAAGCGACGAGTATTGTTCGAATAAAAAGCAATAGAAATTAAAATTTAAGTTTTTAAAGTCAGTGAGAAATATCCAGTATTTTTGTATTATTCCAAAGTATACCCTTTCGCGTTTTTAGGACCCATCCCTTTTTCGGCCCCTTCTCTCTGTTCCATTTTTGACCCCCCCCCCCCGATCCGTAGCCACTCTTTATTAATGCAGTACCGTATGTGCACGCGGAAACTACGGAAAACCTGTTCGACGGAGGCAGCTATATTTTTTCGGTATATTATTATTGGTATCACCTTGTAGACTTTAGGAAAATATATATTGCGTAAACATTTTTGTGGTACATCATTGAGATGGCCGATATTGGCCAATGGTGAAAAAATGCGATACTAATTGCACCCTTCGTAATCCATTGGCATTTCCATAAAGTTTCGATGGAAAGAAATTGCCGTTCGAACTTACTATTGACCTTCCAGTCGGTCCGCTGCCGTTGAAAGTTTTCCCTTGACTTTCCCGTACAATTCGCACCGAAAGTGTACGGTAACCGATCTTTACCATTTACCGCCATTGACGATTCGATGGCACATTTTGCTAAGGACGGGCGATAGGTTCGCCAGGTTCCCTACGCCGAGAGGGGACATGGGCCTATTTTCGAAAGGTGGAATCCGCACCACCCGAGGATCGCGGAAAAAAGCACATGGTAAAGTCCATTGGTGCCGACAGGGAATCGAACGCGGGCTCTCTGCGCGTAAACTCGAGCCTTAATCCGGTGGGTCACCGCTCATTTCACGCGGACGTTTACCGCGTGGGCTTTGGTAGGATCACGATGCCACGCCGACCGTCGCTACGCGATCGTCGCGTCTCGACTCTCGTACACGCTGCCGGCCGCGAAATATTTATATAATATAGAGAGATATATTAAGGGGCAACACCGCTCTAACGGCAGAAAGAACGCCCAACTTTAACGATTTATTTTGAGAGTATGAAAAAAGGAATAAAGGATTTCTCTTCAGAGGGTTTATTTAGCACATATTGGAGTATGAAGAAAAAAAATTGTATCATCATTTTGATACAAAACGGCGTTGACAGAGCCCATCTTGAAAATCGTCTTTTCGTTAAGTATAAGAGCTGGGACAAAAAACGAAAAATGTTTGTAATCTATATACTATTGGCTCGTCGAAGTCGTCCTTCCAAGCCGCTTCAATGATACTGGAAGATGTACGTACCAATAGTACTACGTATGGTATTCGTTTTGCGAGTATTCGCAGATGCAACGTATCGGACACGCGAGTGTATGTTATAGCAATACGGAATTAAGTCAATGTAGCCTCTGTGGCAGAGCTCGTCTCGGCTTATCGAGGTCCCGACACTTTTTTGTCCCGGTGCAAACATCCCGGCGTCAACGAAGCGTCTGCCGCCGGGTTTTTCTCTTCTCGCGTCGCTGCCTCTTTACCAGTTGCGTTTTCTCTCTGTACGGTAACGAACGACACGGTGGGAAGAAACGTTAATTACCACACGGTTCGCACTTTTATCGCGGTAGTCGAGGGCGAGGAGTCGAAGAGACAAAAAGATAAAATCGAGCAAATAATAAAAAAAGCGTCGAGAGAAATATAATGAAAGAAAATGCGATAGTTGGGAGAGGAGAGTCGGCTTCGCGGGGCTTCAAAGGAAAATTCTCTCCTTCTCTCTCCCTCTTTGTCCGACTCACTCTCGGCAAAGTGTGCATTCAAAGGAAAACGACGCGCGACGGTAACACGGGCCAGTGTGTATCCCGCGTTATACGCTTTCGATAATATCGTGAATAAATAAGAAAAATTGCAGACGCAAAAGCGATTCGAACGTGACGCAAAGTGCAAGGTCATTGGGCTCAAGGGCGTGGTCGTTGATGCTACGACATATATGTTTATTTTGTCTCGAACGTATTGAATCAGCGATGACACAGCGGGTAGTACAATCAATAGAGAATATTGTGGCGCATTAAAAATGAAGGACATTTTTTTTTAAATTAGGTTCAGTATCACGTGCCGAATGTGAATTAACAAAATGGTTACGGATTAAGGGAGCGGAAGTGCCGCCATTTTGAGCAAAACCATATTGGCCAATATCTCCGTTACCGTGCACTTTAGGCCAAAAATGGTAATAACCTTTCTTGTAGATAATTGAATTTCCCATCTTTTTTTCTAAATAATTTTTTTTGTATCACTTACCGTTTACGACTTGTACGACTGTTCAAATTTATTTTTTTACTTTTTGACCTGTATCTCTCCTAATAATTGTTTAAACAATAAAATGCTAATAACTTATCTTTTAAATCCATAAATTTCCCACACTTTTTTTTTTTTTTACTATTTTGCCTAAAGTTAATATTCTCAAAGTTATAACGCGTTTTTATTGGCCTTGCACCCAGTAGCGCAACATTGAACGCGTTATAACTTTGAGATGATTAATTCTAGAGAAAAAAAATTTTTATTAAAAGTTGTGGAAAATGTATGGATTTAAAAGATAAGTTATTAGCATTTTATTGTTTAAACAATTATTAGGAGAGATACAGATCAAAAAGTGAATAAATAAATTTTAACAGTCGTATAAGTTGTAAACGGTAAGTGATAAAAAAAAAATTATTAAGAAAAAAAGATAGGAAATTCAATTATCTACAACAAAGGTTATCACCACTTTTGGCCTAAAGTGCACGGTAACGGAGATATTGGCCAATACGGTTTTCCTCAAAATAGCGGCACTTCCGCTCCCTTAATTTGTAACCATTTTGTTAATTCACATTCGGTACGTGATACTGAACCTTATTAAAAAAAAAAAAAATTGTCGATTATTTTTAGTGCGATGCGGACAAGAGCAAGGGGCTCCCTATTGATTGTACTATGGTGGGCATCGATCGTTTGTATTTGCGGTACAAACCGCGGACAATTTTCGTGAATTTTGGGGCCCTGCCTGGCGAAGAAGTTACAATAGCAAAATACATCGCTTCTGACACGGTTAACTCCCGTATTTGGCGCGTGTGCCTCGAATCTTTCTCAAATTCGAACGGTCCCCGGTTTCTCATCGTCTTTCACACGTTTTTAACGATAAGGGAGCCTTTTGGAAGTTTCTCAAAGAATTTTCTCTTTCATCCATCCTTCGCACTTTCACCCCTCCGCGATCCTCCGTACGCTAGGTCGAGCGAGCGAGTGCCCTTTCTTCCCCACCTCGACGAGTATATGGCTGACACGTGTGTATAGAGAGTCAACCAGACACCCCGCGGTACTGCGGTTCAACGTGCTCCGTACACACGTGTTTTAACGCGTCGGTTACGTCAATCGTTGGTGCACATTCCTCCCCCCTTCGGAACGAGCATGCTCTCTTCCTTTCTCGCGTTTCTCCAGTCGAGGATAAGTGAGCTTCGCTCGGTTTTTTTCCTCTTCGCTATAAATATTCTCGTGTTATCGTACGGGACCGAGTAACAACGTCCTGCTCAATTCGAAACGAATTAATCATCCCTAATGTGACGCGCGGGGTCTAACGTTTCGAGAACATTTCGAGACCAAACTTACTATTTTTGTCGGTTTTAATTGCAACGAAAGAAAAAAAGCTTTAACCAATTTTAGATATTTCTTAAGTTAACTTTGATCACGCGCAATCTGTGCACGAAGAAAAAGACCGTCATAATCTGGAAAGAATTAAAAGTTGGATTACATTGTTTTTTAATTTAATGTACACATTATATTCGCCATTGCGCAATTACCTAATATCTCGTCGAATCACCTCCGTTACTCGTTGTAGCTTCGCACCTTCTTACCCTGCTTTCGACGAGGTTTTCTCCGCGTTTACGAAAGCATCCCGAAATATGCACTTTTACAGGGTGTTTTACCGCGCGCTGAAGAATTCTATTACTCCTCATTGGTCAGACTTTTGCTAACCGAAGACCATGCTCGGAAAGAAGACTTCTCCGTGAAGATGATGTCCCAATCTCGGTCCAAATTTTCCTTTGCCCGCGCCAGTTGTTTTTCCACGTGATTTCTGACGATAAACGTTTCTTCAAAGTTGATCAGACACGTTTTTTTATTTCCACGCCGGCGACTTTGAATCGTATTTAGAGAGGAGTGAATTTATTTTTTACGGAGTGCCACCTGGGCACGGTGCAGCGAAAGGCTCGTCCTTTCGAAAAGACACGTAAGATCGTTTTATCCTCCTTCGTTGTTGTCACGCGGGTCTAGTCCTTTTTTCGGCAGATCGTCTACATTTTTAATCTCGAAATATCGCTTTACCCACGTTTCAACGAATGCCTCTGACTTCCGTATATATTTTGCAGTCGTTTTACACGTCAGTTTCGGTCCTTTTGCACGACTCGTGAAGATAACGAATTCACTGATATCAAAGACATAGTGTGCCGGGAAACTACATATGGCGCAAAACTTTTGCTTTTTCGTTCAACAGACTGTACGTATATAGAGTGTTGGACGCAGCTGTAGTTAGTAATGAGAAACAGTCTGAAAAAAGCCATTTCTAAAAGATGTAATCGTACATCAAATTGATTTTCTTGGATACCTTGGGCGCGAACACTTCGTACCGTCAGTTTTTTCATTCGTTACCGTTTCCTCATTAATTTGTAACAAAATGACTATTCGAGAGCTTAAAAATTAAGTTACTGGCTCAATTTCGAGCAGTGTGCGAGTGTTTCAACTTCCACATTGCTTTCTCCTCCTTTACGATGCAGTGATTTATCAAATAAATTTAGTTTAAAAAAATTTGTACAATCGCATTGATTCTCGTTCTCGTCGCGTGTGCGGTATGTCGATAACTCGTGCTTTTGGTAATTACGGTAAAATGTCACAACTTAACGGACATTAATTATTATTTATAATTAAGAACGGTAATTAAAATTTGACAAATCATTTTCACAATTATTATAACTATATTATGAATTGTTTAACCGTTTTCAGATGGATTTTCAAGCAACATTTTTACATTTCCGCGAATCTTGCACGCGGAAAATTGAAAAATTAAATTACATTATTTTTTTGTTTCTTATTTCTTGCCCTACGACCGATGAATATTCGTTATCCCGGAGATAAGGGCGTGCGTCTGATCGTTTGATTTTCAGCAAGATTGTACGATCAATGGGAGAAACGCGGAAGAGAGGAACGCAGAGGGCTGAGAGGGAGGGAGAGCCGAAATAGATACGAAAAGTTTAAAGCCGTATCGCAATCACGTGCGTACCATATATACGCGTGTACGGTACGACATACACGTACAGCAAGGTCGGATCGTTGAAACGTGGTGGATCGGCAGGGCGTAGTGTCCAATTCGCGAAACGAGAGTACATTAGCCCCGAGACCACTGCGAGTCTGGAAACTGCACTTGAACTACGAAGAGCGGGGGGGGGGGAGGGGGGGGGGGGGGAGACGGAGAGCCGGTGCATCGGATCGCGCGAGCGTTTCGAGCGGTAGCCATTTCGTGCAGTTGACTGCAAACGATGCAATTACGTGCTCCAATGTCCAGGGAATGCGGCGAGCAGCTCCGAGCCGTTGAGGTTCCCGGAGTGTGGGGCAGGGTGAGACAGCGGGCCCCTCTCCCCTCCCGTTTCCAGTTGGAATTTCACGGTTCGCCGGGTGATATCAGTGGGAGTAATGTACCTTAACCTCCTCCGCGTATACATGTACCAACGATCACCTTTCGTTTAGCTGTCACTCGTCGAGTAATCAACGACGCTTGTCAATGTACTCTCTTTATATTGACTCAAATTGGACAACACTACGTATGACACAACGATGCACAATAAATTTTGTTTTGATAGCTTTCATTCGCGTACAATGGTCGCGTATATGCTTCGAAGTAATGCTCTAATTAATGGGCTAATATTGATAAAGAGAGGCTTCCAGCGTCTCGACATCAAGGAATTGTTCAAAAAGGAAGCACGAAAAAATTGCCGGCTCTGTAATAACACTAGGACCTCGATCTTAACACTAAACCTACCGACACTTCTCGTATGCCTGTTCCTACCGTTTGACAACGGTCAATTTAACCATTGGTGATAGGTTCGGTGATGAGGACTTCGATTTTAGGGACAATCACCACTCTTTTGTCTCACCTGTGCGCGATTGGCCGCGAATGTCTCTTAAAAGTCATTGGGGCCGTTTTTAGATTAGGGTAACGCGGTGTACTTATATATGGTGTACTTGTATAGAAAAATATGGAAATATATGGTGTACTTGTATAGAAAAATATGGACACACCTAACCTGAAACGTGACGAGATAGTGAGCCCCGATTATACGCTGCGACTCGGTACTGTTCATAAGCGCGTGAGTGGCTACGGCACTGCATGGAAATTGGCCAGGTAGCGTTGAAAAGTTAATACAGTTGACGATAATAAAACATTTATAATTGGTATCTTTCGTGGGGCAGATTTGAAAAATTGTACAGCTATTTCAAGTACCGTCGACGATAATATTTATAGATGACGGATGCTAAAGTGTTTCGTATACTTAAATTGTGCGAAAAAAGTTATAAAGAGCTAAAGGAGTGTAATTACTGTCGTATTCACGACAAAGATACAATTGTACTATGGAGTTAATACTTTTATTGATAGAATTGATCATGGGCCCAGATAATTATTATTAAACTCGAGACACGTCATAATATATTTTTGGCGTCGTGTGGTGTATACCACATCCTGCCCTCCTATTTAGTGTCTCCCAGGTTGTGTTTCAGGGGCCGGGCTTAGGCTGACTCGGTTATAACAACTTCCGGTTCCAGTTTGTTCTTAAAATCGAGGTCCCGGTGTATTGATGTTATTTAAAAGTTATCGTTTTAATTTTTTTAGAGCTCTCTTGTAGAAACCAAATCTGAGAATCCAATAATAGCACGGTGTAGGATTTTTTCAAGGTTGTGTGAAAACGCCCAGAAACATTTTTCCCCAAATCCAACGCTTTTTTCCTGAAATAATTATGTATTTTGATTTTTTTTTACCATTTTTCTATCGATAGATAATGTATATATTCATGAAAAAAAAAACAAAAACAAATAGGGGCATTTGATAATAAATGATCGAATTTTCGTACGTTTTTCATGCCCCTCACGGTGGCCTAACTTGCAAGATCAAAATAGCACAAAATACGAGGGATGATCGGGAAGTCATTGGCTCGATCCGCTAAGGGTCACACCCACTTCGAGCCACCCTTTACAACGCACCCCCCTCATGGGAGCGAGCGACCAGCGACGCACCTATTACTTTGACCCTCTCGTTCAAATTTCTTTTTGTGTTTTCCCTTAGAGACCAAAAACCGAAATTGATCTCAAAAAATCTGACAATACCATTACAGCACGATGTACGATTTTTTCAATGTTTCCCTCCCCCATAGGAGTCGGTCCCGGACGATTGAAATGGATCAAATTTTTTTTCGGGATCGCTGTTAGGGGCCTGGGCCCCGAATGTACGAGAAAAGCACGAATAATACCGAACATTACATTTTTTTAAACCTGGTTTGGTTATGTTCGAACGATGCAAATTTCGGCACCATTAAAATCGAGGTCATATAGAGTACTTTGATTAAAATCAAGTCACTCGGGAGTGACAAAAAGTGGCCGAATCCCGTGTGAAAAAATACGCGCGGTAGATTTTTACGGTATGCACCATCACGGAAGGATCTCTCGTGGCTTTGTCGTAGCCCAAATGTGAGAGAACGAGCGACACCGACTTCGATGATCGCTGGGGCATTGTCCCGATTCTTCTCTCCTTTTGTTTCAACGTCTTTTTCTCTCATCCTCAAACAATATCCAGTGTATTCTTAAACGTCGCGCACGGTGTACTTGCGTTATAGACAAACACAGAGAGGGAGGGATCGTACACGTAACAGCTGGAACGAGCAAAGCTCGCGGTGGATTCAATGTTTGAATCTCAAAGTGCATCGGAACCGTTAACAACGATTCATTTTACCCATCGTGTCCAATAACCTCTCGAGTGCTTTCGCTGTCGGCTTTCCGTTCCGTCGAGCTCTTTCTTCCGAAGTGGGTCTCCGGCCGTTTCTCCTCATAGAATTTCCCAGAGAGGAATTCTTCATCGGTAGAGAATACACTTCCCATCCTCCCAAAGTCGGTGGCAACTTCCTTGATCTCTCACATCCGGGCACAAATTTGTTTCGGCTTAAATCCGGCCCATATTGGACTGCCCTATCGGACTGACGCGTAACGGAATTGCGGATTCGGTCCTGATCCGGAAGTCGTGATCTAGCACGGATCCGGTCCCGATCCGACACCGAATTTCCATTTTCAAATTTCAAATCGATAAAATCTATTTATCTATCGGAAATCAGGTTATCGGCCATGGTATGTCATTAGCTCGCCCATCTAATAATACTTAATAAAAAAAAGCGAGGCTCTCTCACGAGCTTTCATTCTCACATTGGGCCCAAAAGTATTGAAAAGAAATGTTATTGTTCTAACGACCATTTTCTTCGACTTTTTGTTGTTGTTTACAATGTATGTGACGTAACGCTAGCCTAATAATCCACGACGTATCGGAATATGATCCGGGCGTGATCCGGTTAGTCCGATCGGGCGAACCTCACCGATTCCCGAACGGGGCCTCTGATCCTGAACCCGGCCGGCCGGAACAAATTTCTGCTCGGGCAGTTCGTAAACCCGTTGTACGATTCTCATTGGGTCTAGCCTCATCGATCACAGATTCTCGATGTTGAGGCTAATCCTTTTGAAAATCCGCCACTCCGTGTTTGCCAACTCGGTCGAAAACCCGAGTACAGTGTATCCCGATGTTAGATATTTAACTCGCTCGCGTTTTTTGACTCGTCCCTCGATATGTACGACCGCTCTTAAACTTTAGCACTTTTTTCAGGCCAAACACAGCAAAGTTTCATCCTTCCGCAGTAATAGAAAAAATCGATCTACAATTATTCAATTTTGCTTCTTTGTTTTTGAATGGTACTTCGTACTCGCTTCGAAAAAAATATATGCCGTTGATGTGGGAAGTATAGTTTTCATCGTGGCAAAATGTTCTGTTCGCGGAAGAAAAAGAATGCTTTTTAATTTAAAAATAATAAAGCTTATTGAATTCCGAACACAGAAAGACCAAGGTCGAAAACTCATTTCGAGACTGTTAACTCGTCATCATAATTTGCAGAACCGCGTTTGCAGCAGTATCGATGTTCGATCATCTAATTTCCGTCCGATCTCGCGTCTGTCGCAGAAATGAGGTTCGAAGTTCCGTGATTGTCGGAAATAAAAGTGATAAAATGTCACGTGCCATTTTCACCCAACTTTCAACGTTTAATGCTAGAATGATAAAACTAATCTGGCGAAATTGCCCGAGTCTGAAATGAGAATCTCGAGAAACGTGAAGACGCGCTCGAGAGACAATGAGAGAACCATTCGGTCGAAATCTCGCAATTCCGTGTCTGCAGCGAGCGCTCTCAATGGGATACGCGTTACACCCCAGTCATGCGCGCTGTACATGCGCCGGATATCGTAAAACAGATGATGCACCTTGGTGGCAGAAGTACACCGGGCATAGGAGTTGGAGCACACTATTTTGGTTGGAATTTCTCTGCCTCACTCGCATGTACGAGGAGATTGTAGGGCTCGAACGGAGTTCGGTCGTTGACACGCCCCTACGATACTTCTTTACCAACAGTCGTTGTACATACAGTCTGTTCAAGAAGAAATCATCGGCATAATTTGAAAGAAATAAAAAAATAGATTAAGCATTGTTTTTCATTTATTAAACTCCAGCTATTGCGCAATTACCTGGTATCGCATCACCTCGATTACCGACTATAGCTTGACATCGTTTTCCCATGCTTTCAACGAGATTCTCTTCGCCTTTACAAAAGCATCCCCAAACTTGCATTATTACAGGATTTTTGAGTGTGCGCTGAAGAATCCTATTGCTCCTCGTCGACCACGCTTTTGATGAAACCATGCCCAAAAAGAAGACTCGTATAATAAGACTGAGATGCATCAAATGCGTATAATAAACTGAAAATGCATAAAATAATATTGCGAAAAAAGTACGAAACAACGATTCGAACGAATGATGACGAATGGCGCTGCGGTGGCTCCTTGGCAAATGACGACGGGTTGCTTTCTCGTTGAACGGACTGTATATTTTCCGAGAGCCAGGACAGTTGCGTTGGATAGCTGTTGCAGCCAACTTTTGAGCCCGGCGGAGGGCCGAACTATGAGAGACGTAAGACGGAGCACCGAGTCGCTAACGACGCGAATGTTCCTCCTGTCTACCGTTCCTCTTTGTAAGCTCGCTTGTATTTTCCAACTCTCTTACATACAATACGTACAGCCATTTCTTGACCGCTCAACCTACGCTCGACCCTTATCGTCTTGGATCTGCTCCACGCTTCATTGTCATTTGCGTTGCACTTCCGTCGCTAAAATCTCCAATAATAAAAAAAGAACACAATATTTGTAGGTTTTAGCCAATCATTATTCAACGCTGGTAATAATTTTTTACGCATAGTAAAAGATACGGCAGCAAAAGTCTATTAACAAACGAAAGGGACGATAATTCTAACATTTTATTCCGAGAGTTTTGAGAAGTGATTGAAAAATTATATAGATCCGATGGAAATAAACCGAAGCTTTGTTCGTAAGAAGAAATTGAAGGATCGATTTTTTTAAATACACTTTTAAAACGCTACGAATACAATAAGAGGTGATTCGGAGACTCGACGTGGGATATTCCATTCGCATAGTTGCTCGCGCGTGTATAAGCGAGAAGAATCCATTAGGAAAATGGCGATACTTGAGAGAGTGGTATACGCAGCTTGTTATACATCTATGTTAGTTACGTCGTTCATGAGAACGCAAAGTGCACTGACCGAAAGTGCCGAGCCAAGAGGACCATCCTATCTCTATAAACATCCATTCGTGTACGTACGTGTTTGCTCTCTGTGTGCATTACACCGACGTCACGAGCAAAAAATGCTTATGAAAGTAATTCAATGATTAAATCAAATTGTCTAAACAGCAGATCGTTCGGAATGGACCCTGAACTTTTAACGTCGAGAATTGTCAACGAATAACGACGAGAAATTATTTATTCAAACAATCGTAGGGCCGCTTTTGAAATTGTCAAGACGGGATACAGCATGAACGTTAATGGAAATTTGATTATTTTCCACATCAAGTCCACTACATTTAGAGTCTCGAAGATAACAAGCATAAAAATTAAATAATGAAGAAAGGATTACGGTATAAATGTCCCGCCAAAAACATATGGTGCACCGCGCATCGACTGGACCCGTTGAAACTTTGCAGACGTCTTAGAGGCAGTTTTTTCCTTCAATAATCTCGGGTCTCCTCGAGATTGTCTAGACTTTTCTACGGGAGACGGCTGCGCGTGGCATCGCGAAGGTAAAAAAATGCGTATATGTATACGGGGCATTCCATGCTTTCTCGCACAAAATTCGCACCAACGGATTTTCATTTAATTTTACTCCATCCTTTCTCATTTTATAAATTATTAAAAAATCATCAGGTAGAAAACTTAAAAAAATCTAATTCCATGAAAAAAATCATGTCGAGAAAAGCAGTCGCATCAATTTTTTTATTTCGCAATAAAGCTTAACATTGAGCAACTGAAAAAAATGTTGAAGATCGTGTTGACCATTTAAATCCAATATCAGGACACAAAAAATCGATTTTCGATACAAAAGCGCCCTCCGCGATCTCGTTGAAACGATTCACCAAAATTGTACATCCTAAGACCGATGCATCGAGCCTTCGGCAATAATGGAGAAACGAATCCTTAATGTTTTTTAGAAATTGATTACACTTAATATTTTTTTACATAATCATCATTTTTTTTCATTGTTCCAACGTGACACCCTTTCGGGTTTTTACGTATGACCCGAGGGAAAAAAAATGCTGCAACGGGAGAATAAATGAAGAGAGTGGAAAGACGACGAGTATACTATGTAGTAGACGTGGACGATTTATTTTATTGCGCGGTTTAATGGCTCGGAGAGCAAAGTAGATTCGAGAGGATCAGCAAACTTACAATTATGGGACGATTCTATATCGCTATTTTGCTTATAGTAAATCCATATATTGTACCGCTCGGGCGCTACGTGCGCTCGTATCTCCGTGTACAAAAATCAGGTATTCCGATTTAGCCAAATATTTATATAATGTAGAGAGGTAGGGATATAACCGAAACAAACCCAAACGTTTCAATTTACCCCGACCTTCCTAATTCTTGCGCACGGCAGCGGCGAAATATTTATATAATATAGAAATAAAAGAATAATTTTATTTCGATGAATCTCAACCTTTCTCCGCTATCGCAATCTTCATATTTTTTTCTTTACCTCACCGACGCGTCTCAGCCTATCAGCTAAATTTAGACTCTCGTTCTATTTCATACGTGCTCTCGCGAGTATGCCGGAATAATTCGCTTTTCAACCCTCGAATACTCCGTAATCATTCCGGATACACCGCTCTTCCTCGTCAGACTCCTTTTTTTATAGTCGCGTTTTGTTTTCTCAAATTTTCTTCCGAAACTCCCGTAAAAACAATCCCGGACAATCTTGCTACACGACTAATGATCGTATGGTAATTCCGGCGTAAGATAAACGCGATACCGTCGGGGGTGAGTCAAGTGGTCCGTCCGAGCGACGCTACAAAATGCCGCTTTTCGGTAACTCGAAGCCATTTTTTTCACTCACGTATATCATACACGTATCTATCAATGAAGCGCATTTAGAAACGCACTTTTGTCTCCCGATTCTTATTTCCTTCCCTCCCCATCCTCCGAAGACTCTCGGGTCCACTCTCTCGCGATATATGCGTCTATATATTACGGACGGTGCAACAACCTCTTGGGATTTATTTCGGTAGATCTCTCTCGCGTCTTTTCACGAAATACCAGAGCGTGGCGAATGCTTTCCTTTCCTCGCATACCCGAACGAATTTGACGCACTTGTGAATTATTTGGACCGTCGGAAAAAAATGTCCTCGGGGTTTTTCTATAACAAATTGGCCACTGATCACCGTCGATAAAGACGGGCAAGTAATAAACAAAAAGTCTACATTAAATCAAAAAACGGCTACGTACTCCGATAGAAAATGTAATTGCGAAGCTGCTATAAAAATTTCAAATAGATTCGTAAGTCGGTGTTCCAGTAATACGTATCCTCCCAGTTTGATAAAAACGATTTACAAGATAGACTCTGTCGCCGGCATTTCGTCCAAAAATGATAAAAATAGAATTTTTTGTCATACCTCAATATGTCTTAAATAAACCGTCTGAAAAGAAAGCCTCTATTCCTTTTTTCATAATCCGAAAATAGATCGTCAAAGTTAGGCCTTTTTTTTGCCGTTAGAGTAGTGTTACCGCTTAAAAATCAAAACACATGGCGCGGATGAACAAGCTTTCCCTTTAGAATTCCGCTTAAACTTTTCGTATGTTCGTTTTTCGACTTCACTTTATCCGCAGAGCTTTCCCTCACTTCGCAGCAGCGTGGCATTAATTTAAAATAATATTTTTTACGTCAGCCAATTTAGCTCACGTACAATAACCGAGATTGTGTCGTTCCTCTTGCGGAACAATTTGACGATTTTTCTCGTTCACAGCCAACGCGTAACGTCTTTCTAACCTCAAAATACGGTTGGTACTCACTAGTTTCGGTCGATGCTACGTGCAGTGATTGATTATAGTTAAAAATGTATAGATGGTACTTACCAGAGAAATGACGCGCTCGCTCGAGACACCGGGGACGGTTTCAATCGTACGATGCTCGAGTTCCATGGGCGTCAACTCCCATCATTCTCAACTCCCGTTCCGTGCAACCCTCTTTGCGCGCAACTCCCATGGCGTTCAACCGGGCCCGCGCTGCTTCAGATTTGGCAATTCGTTCGATCGGACCCGATATCGTTTCGACCGACGAAATCTCGGATCTGCGAAAACTGGGGCAACGCGGGTGCCATTGAACGCCGTGGGAGATGGGCGCGAAGGCGGGAATGGGAGCTGAGAATGATAGGGGTTTACGCGCGTCGGACTCGAAGATGGTACGGTCGAAACCATCCCGAGACACTCGCAAAAGGTGGAAGCAACGGAAAAAATACACCAACAACCGCGGTCGTTCAAATGAAATAGACCTAGGTAGCACTGCTTTGGAACGCGTGGTGATCCCCCAATACCTCGGACAAATGACAAACAAACTGTGTAACAACATTTTGTTATTCATTGCAAGGCATCTATGTCATATTATATTTTTTATTTTTCAGAAGAGAGTCGCAAACATGAATTAGTTTCGAAAAATATTTATCATTTCAAAATAAACAAAATTTTATTTACTTTCTTAGCCCGCTATAGCATAGGATGAATTGATTGTGACGGGCCAGCGGAATGACCTTCAGGGGTTAAAATCTGAGAAAAAAAGTTATCACGATTTAAAGAAAAAAACATTATTCCGAAGAAGAATTCAGAGAAATCATACGCATTATTGTAAAAAAACACTCGATAACGGACAAAATGATGATTTCGAGAGAATCACCCAACACACACATAACGCATATATATAAAATTCTTTAATCTATACTATCAATAATCTCATCATTGAACACAACGAACCGCTTATCGAGGCCGCTCCCACGCGTCATCTCGGGATTCACGCACACGCGCAGTGTCGGAAGCGACCGACGGGTCTCCGAGGTCCTTGCACCTCGTTTACTTCGTCAGTTTGCCGGCAATTGCAGTCACCTTCGCCAAAGCACAACCCCGGCAACGGCTCATTGGGAGCAAAATCGCATCGGAGGCAGCCCAGAAATCCATCGGTGTTTGGCTCTTGGGTATTTGCCCCCCTCCCCCTACGTAACCCGTAATTCATTAATGGATGGCTGTGGTGGGAGGTTGAACGGTGATGCCGGTGGAGGTGCATCAACCGCGGGAGAAGTACCATCGCGGCGTCGAGCTCCATCCGTTAACGAACCCGCCGATAATCAATTTTGACGTCGGGTAATTATTGGCTTTGGTAAGCTCCCGACGTGATTTACGAGGCGAGTCAAGTCTGGTCCTATTTACCGTATCTTTTCTATATCGTTGCGATCCTCCTTCCTTCCTTCCTCGTTCACTTCTCTTTCTCGCGGTCTTTTCGCGAAGAAAAAGACCGTCATAATCTGGAAAATATCGAAATTTAGGTAAATTTTTTTGTTTTTTATTACAGTAGATATTATTAGCTATTGTGCAAATACCGAATATCTCATCTAATTACCTGCATTGCTGATTCAAGCCTAACACCTTTTTCTCATGGTTCCGACGAGACTTTCGGCTTCACCATGTACACCGGCTGTCATTTTTTCACGTGCCTTACTCGCAACAACGGTTTCTTCAAAGTTGATCGGAAAAACATGTTTTTTTTCACGCAGTCGACTTCGAATCGTATTTAGAGAGACGTGAATCCCTTTTTGCGGAGTATCTTTTGGCACGGCGCAGCGAAAGACCTGGCTTGTCTCGAAAAAGACGTAAGATCGTTCTATGTTCCTTCGTTGTTGTCACGCGGGCTAGTCCCCTTTCCGGCGGATCGTTCACATTTCGGTCCTCCTCGCACGATTTATTAAAAACACCGCTTTGTATCGCTTCAGGAATTTTCTGCTCATTGCGAAGATAACGAATTCACTGGGATCAACGACGCAATGTGCCAGCGAGCTATTTATTGCGCAAAAGAGCACGGAAGAAAAATTCAAACGAATAAGGCTGGATGGGACTGCGGTGGTTCCTTACGAAAACGACGACGGTTGCTTTCTCCTTGAACAGACTGTACGGGGAAATGGCAAGATTCAAAAAGTGAGGGTGAGGGAGATAAATATCCTTGTCTCAACTTTCAAGCGTTCTTCGTGACACTCAATGTCGCGGAAATGGAAATGGATGTTCCTGACTCGCGAAGGACGCGGAGAGGGATCACTCATTTCTCTTTATCAACGCGACATCCGCACTTTTTTCATCGTGGAAAAGTTTATCGAGAGGTTCACGGCGATTGAATGATCGAGCGATATGCCGTTCAGGAATTTCCATCAATTTTGAGACGAAAAAGAAGATTATTATCGTTGTTTTAATGGTTATTAACCCTGCTTATTTCAGTACGGTTAGAAGTTTCGTACGAGAGCAAATCAGTTTTGTGAGCAGAAGTTTGGTACAAGGTCATCGACCGGGGTTACTCAAATTGGGAATTGGGAATTGGGAATGACCGAAGGCACACGTCGGAGCAATCCCTGTTGGAGAAATGCGCATTCTAGCTAGACGGTACGCGGTATTTCGTGTACAATGAAGCGATTGCTGTACGCACATTTCCCGATGGCTCGTTCCCCTCCGCCCTTCGTCCAAATACCCGATCAGCCCGCAGGTTCCGCGAATCAACGAGGAATTTCCATATTAATGGAATTAAGCCACAGCGCGAGCGAGTTTGCTGCGCCGTTACGTACATAATATATACGGTCTGTGCAGTTACAGCAAAACGCAGACGGGTAAACGCAATTTCCGCGTTCACGCGCCACCCTCGACCCCGAAATATCGCGGTGTTTGCCGGGTCTGCTCGCGTGTTTCTCTCACACCCATCCATCACATACCCGCTGAACGCCTCGTGCAAACAGCCTCTAATATACTTTTAAATTAAAAAATTAGAGATATAAAATAACGAGGATAAAGTTATTCGGAAATTGAGTTTTTTGACAGTTTTTCGACGGTAGGTCGAATACCTGTTCGAACGAAGGGTTATTAATTTGAAATTTTTTAAGGACCATTACGGTGGAAGCGAAGATGGTCCGGATCAAAGATCCGGACCATCTTGGCAATGTTCTATATTTAAAAATGAATGCCAGGAACTTTGTACAACCGTCAGCCACTTCTGGTTTTTCGGTATTCTTTCTGTGGATCAAACTAGGGCGTGCTCGTTACTTTAAGACACGAAACGGCATCACCCAAAAAATTTCAGATCGATTGAGAGATAACACCACTCTAGCGGCAGAACAAAAGGCCTAACTTTGACGATTTATTTTCGGAGTATGAAAAACGGAATAGGATTTATTTTTAGAGGGTTCATTCGATACGTATTGAAGTATGAAAAAAATTTTGTTATTAGCATTTTTATATAAAATGGCGGTGACAGAACCCATTTTGAAAATTGTCTTTTTTTTAAAACACCTTCACGGGAGGACGGTTTTCTTGGTAAGTATACGACCTGGAACAAGAAGCTAAGAAATTTTACAATCTATTTGCTATTGGCTATGAGACTACGTAGGGGTTTTTTTAATGAAATTTTGTAGAAATAGTGAACTTCTGAAGAAGCAAATCGATTTTTTGCCAAAAAAAAACAGTAAATTGTTTATAAAAAAAAGTTTACATTAAATGAAAAAACGATTACGTACTCCTATAGAGAATGTAATTGTCAAGCTACTATGAAAATTTCAAATCGATTCGTGAAACGGTGTTCAAGTAATATGTCCTCCCAGTTTGAAGAAGAAGATTTTCAAGATGGTTTCTGTGGTCGCCATTTTTGTATCAAAATGATAATAAAAATAAAATTTTCATACTTCAATGTGTGTTGATAAACCCCCTGAAAATAAATTCTATTCCTTTTTTCATACTCCCAAAATAAATCGTCAAAGTTAGACCTTTTTTTCTGCCGCTAGAGTGGTGTGTTCCCTTATCATCGCCTCGAACCTTTCTAACCCCTGCATTTCTAAATGCAACCAATTCATTATTCACTGTGACATCCCGTACATTCGTAAAGTATCTTCTTACGGTCATAAAAAAGTAATTTAATCGTGGCGATTTATTTGGGATCCATTTTCCTAAAAAGAGGAAAATATGCGTATCGATCATATCGTCCGACAGTTGCACCAGGGTTGGACCGTTCGTTATGTACATCATTCTCGCGGGAGTCTGCATTGTGTATGTGCGCGGTACGAAATTAACGAGATCATTATGGAAGGTCCCACGCTCACGTATTACCGAGACCTCTGTGGGTGCAATGTGCTGATTATAATGGGGGGTTGCTATCGCGTCAATGGTAACGCGTTAACATCAATGGTTAACGCAGTTACACCTTGGGGCTTTCCCGATGGTATCGCTGCTAGTTGCACATATATCTAGGATTCACCTCGATGCGTTAGATGTTCGATGCCGGGAAATAAACTTCCGGTGCATCGATATCGAATTATGCACGGACGCGAAGGCGTACAATCCCCGCGTTAAGCGTTAAGCGCCCGACTAAGCAGATCTCGGACCCTATCGAACGAATTTCCAGAACTGAGGTAGCGCGACAAGATTTTAACACTACGCGGATCGTACAGATGAGAATCGTATACTATGGGGATTGTACAGATGGGAATCGTACACTATGGGAACTGTATCAATGGGAATCGTTCACGACGGGGATTGTACAGATGGGAATCGTACACTATGGGAACTGTACAAATGGGAATCGTTCACGACGGGGATTGTACAGATGGGAATCGTACATGGGAATTGATACACGTGGGAATAAAACTTCAGACGTTTGAAAACCTCCCAGCAAAACTGGTTACGGAAACGATTGAGACTTTTAGTTGGGAAATACTTTCGCACGCAGCTTACCCGCGAAACTGGGTTCCGTCCCATTACTACTTATTTGCATCGACGGGGCGCGCACTCGCTGAGCAGCGTTTCGCTTCTTATGAAAATGTACGAAAATGGCTCGATGACTGGTTTGCCTCAAAAGAGCAACAACTTTTTTTTGCGTGGCATCCACAAATTGTCAGACAAGTGGGAAAAATGTATAGCTAGCGATGGGCAATACTTCGAATAAAATATATATTTTTTTATATTCATACAATAAACGGGTATTTTCTATACGAAAATTCCGGTTTCATATTTACATACCTGGTATATGCTAATCATATTCTTTCATTAACAGGCGGTGGAAATCTGTTCGAATCGGCGAGAGATTTTCTGAGTTTCCGATGGTAAGACAACCGAAAGTCGGCAAAAATAAAAGCCGTTCGTATCGGCACGGGTTTCCCGCAGTTTCCCCGTGCCCACGGCGGATACGACACCGTGTAGTTAAAAAGCAGCTGCGGGTGCTACGGAAAGTTAGGCTAGCTCAGCATAGCGCGCGTGGGGAATGATAGGAGGGACAATGGAGAAGGGTCGTACGTGAAAACCCGCGAGGGTGTACGTTCGAATAACACAGAATAATTACGTCGTCCGTAGCGCGGTAGAGTATAATAAAATAACGTTGTATCAACGAGACTTTGTTGTAACCCGGAACAGTCAGGTGAGATCGTTAATTACGAAACGCTCGTCTCTCTCTTTCTTTCTTCCTTTCTATACTTATATATTCCGCTGGTCCGTCCGCACCATGTGCCAACCACACCATCTAGCCGTCTCGTTACTACGATGTATCCACCCGACGTACCATGTACTCTATATATTTCAACAAACCGTGGTCTTATCGCGAGGCTACAGAAGTCCCCTCGCAGCATAGAACATATACATCTATATATACGTTCGTTTGAGCGATAAGTTTCCGCGTGCATCGATTCGACTCTCACCCTTTAGCCATGTACTCCGTAGCATATATAACAGGTGCGCGCGAGAGACCATTCGCAGACTCCGAAACGCTATACAATTTCAATCGGTTGAGAGAACAAGTTCGCGAAACTCGATCGTCACGAGAAAGACCGAGAACTCTAGAGTACTCCCGTTAAACTTTTGGCAATGCTATTAGCTCTGACTCGCTGAGCGAAACTATACTCCCATCGACCGTACCCTCGCTAAAATCAATCTTCCTTTCATTTTTCTTATTTTCTTTTTGTGGAAATATTTATAACAGCTCTGGATCGTTCTATTCGGAGAAAATTCAGAGAAAAGAAAATATAATAAACGTCGAGATAATGAAACAGGCGAAATTTATCAATGAGTCCCTTACATCGGTATATGAGTTACGATAACGGTCGTTGTGACCGAATTTTTACAAGGATCGTTTCAATAACTATACAGCGCCGTAGGTAAATAACATATAATATGATTACAAGAAATACGACAATAATCGAGATTTATAAGAATGCTCGGTGAGGCATAATGTACAAATAAAAATATTTCCTCTCTCATCGCGTATTTAATACAAATTTCGGATATAAAACTACCCACCGCAGATTGAAACGCAATAAACATATACGAGGTCTGTTCAAAAAGTATCGCGAATTTTGAATTTCTGCGTATATTCGATTTTCGATTTTTCTGTGGCGTCAAGTTGGTACTCGTGTCCCTCTAGAATCTAGAAATTCTAATCGACAAATATTCTGACACTCTGCGCTTTAATAATTATACTGGAATAAAATGGAGAAAATCGGTGTTTCTACCGTCCCTCTGTGGATCGAATTGCGGATCCATCCACGCTGCAACGCGCAGTGCTGTGAATCACGGATGCAAAACCTCCCTCCCTCTCAGTGTTGTATTCCAGCTACTGTATATCAATTCGATCGAAGAGGAACGGACCAGAGTATATCGGGTCTATCGCTTTGTACCTGTATACGCGCAACTAACCGTGCAGACGTTCAATGAGATTCAAACGTACCATCTCTGCCTACCGCGAATCCACAGTCAATCACGGCAATTTACATATCGGTTGTCCGCGTATTCCCTCCATTTCTGCTTCCGTTTCGATCTACATCGATTTCTCTCTCTCTCTCTCTCTTTCTCCGCGTCTCTTCATTAACTCTCTTTCTCTGTTCGCGTCTATTATCGAATCCGGTGGATCTATATGGTTTTTGGCAAAATCACGTCCGATTGGAGTTTCACTCGGAATTCGTGAATGGAACTTGATTCGCTACCACAATTACTTACAATCACGATTCCGTTCTCGTTCGTCTCTACTCTGCGCCCTATCTGTATGCCAAAATATCGGTTGAGCTTGCCATGCCTGTTTTTTTTTTCATATACCGCATACCTCGTTGTATATTGACTGTTCCCACGTGGACATTGCGGCCGATCATATACATAGATTATTTCATCAACTATCCGGCAGCAAATTTTTATTTCTTCTCGTAGTTTCACATCCGATTGTACACAATAAGAAGTGATGCCGTGGTAGGTTACAGCGCTGCAATGCCATTGGTTATCGAAAGAACTTTTTTTTAAGTTATCTCCATGTCCAACAAAATATACTTTCCTTGATTATTTTTCGACTCGATCGGTCGATTAAAAAAAATATGTCAATGTGCTTTCCCACGTGAAAAAATCCAAATTTTTCGGAAAAAAATGGTAAGCTGCAAGGTGGTTTTTACTTTTTAAAACTCGATTTTTTTTGGAACAGCGGCACGTTTAAATATTCCCCATATAGAAATTTAACGGTTCGTTTTTTTCTACTCAAAGTTTGTACATTTTTCTTCAAATACTGTGAATTTCGTAGAGTGGGATGACAATTAAATTAAGGGTTCGCTTTTTTTTCTATTTTTTATTAATTCCATGCATTCGTTATTTTTCATTATTTTTTCTTTTCGCGTTATACCACGTGTTTCGATCGAGGCGGTTGACTGACGTTACGCGAATGAACGACCGGGCGCTGACCAGTTCATTTCGATTCATTGTCTTGTTTACGCTCTCGTCGGGACAAACAATAGAGGGTGTAAGGTAAAAAAGAGAGAGAGAGGCGAGACGAACGAAGGGTCCTGGATTCATCGAATCGACGTTGATCGTGCAATTAAATGGGATTTCCGCGTCGCCAAACATCCCTCGGTATACATATGCACGTTGCTACGTCCGGGCTTGGACGCTTTGTCCACCTCTCTCATTCTCCGATGTGTACCGGGTTCTATGTTATAACTCTGTACAGCGATCGATGGATAACTGTAGAATCGATCCCTTTGCGGACTACAAACGACGCCGCGTTGTTTGGTCTCAATTTTCCTGGTCTTTTTCCACTATTTGATTCGGCACGCTATATGTGCGCGCAACTGCATGCTCGCCCCTCGCCCTCGTGGCCGCAGAGCGGCGGGCCACGAATTTGCGGTAATTATAAAATCCGTTAATTGAATATGTTCCATCGACTCTTTTTTTCCTCCCCCCCATTCACCTCATTCGAACTGAGGAAAAATTGTGTGCGCACTAATCAACGATATTCTCGCTTTAGTCACGCCACTTTAGGATTTTGGGATAATCGATTTTTCTTTTTGGCTTAAACGATACTTGAGGATCATAAAAACAATATGCAGTTGGTCCTGTAGTGAAAAAACATTTTTTAAGGTTCAATTAACGATTTGGCCGGTGCGTTTCGGAGCGTGCGCCGAGCACGACCGCGACTTTAGACGCATTTTTCTCAAAACCACTTTTTTCAAACTAGAAAGACGTAGTACTCGAACACCGTTGCATCGATCGATTTGAAATTTTGATAGTAAGTTCACAATTATATTCTCTATCGGTGTACTTAGCTGATTTCTTATTTAATGTAAACTTCTTTTTTATAAACAATTTACTGCTGTTTTCGACAAAAAATTGATTCATTTTTTTCAAAAGTACACCGTTTCTAGAAAATTAAATTAAAAAAAAAAACCTCGAATAGTCCCATAGCCAATAGTATATAAATTATAAAATTTGTTGGTTTTTAGTCCCAGGTTTTACACTTTACCAGAAAACCGTCCTATCGCAAAGATGTTTTAAAAAACGACGATTTTAAAGATGGGGTCCGTCGCCGCCATTTTGTACCAAAATGATAACAAACAATTCTTTTTCATACTTCAATATACGTCAAATAAACCCTCCAAAAAGAAATCCTATTTGTTTTAATCATACTCCCAAAATAAATCGTCAAAGTTAGGACTTTTCTTTACCGCTAGAGTCGTGTATTCCTCAACGGATTCGCGTTTACGTCGCATCTTCTAACATTCTAACTAAATTTACATTTTTATTATTATTTTATTTTTCCGCAATAACGATAAATTTATATATATATATATATTAGGGCGATTTTTTTTCGACTATTTTTTTTTTTCATCCCCCACCCGAAATTTTGTTGGATGTGTCGAAAAAGAAATTCCCTGAAAGTTACAGCCGTTAATATTAATTGTAAGTACTTTCCCTTAGCGTGAGAAGATTTTCCATCTAAAATACACGTAAATCGAATTTTTTTTTTTTCAAATTTCTATAACTCAGCCGCATTTTATGCTATCATATTGTTCTTGGTTTCGATTTACTCAGAATAAAACAATCTAAAAGAGTGCCTTTTGCGGCGAAAGTGTAAATTGTACTGGTGAGTTAATTGGTACGGGTCACTGAAGTTGATTTTCACCAAAAATTTTCGTTTTTTTGCTGTTATCTCCGAAACACTTAACTTTACGAAAAAAATGTAAATGAAAAATTTGTTGGAAATTTAATTTCTCACGCTAAGGGAAAGTACTTAGAATTAATATTAAGGGCTGTAACTCTCAGGGAATTTCTTTTTCGACACATCCAACAAAATTTCGGGTGGGGACTGAAAAAAAAAAATCGCCCTAATATATATATATATATATCGTAATATATATATGAATATACAAATAATGCCTTCGTGTTATATTTATTGGTTTGCCATTTTGTTGTTTTAAGCTACTTGTTTGAAAAAAATCAACAAAACAAATTGACGGAAATTTTGTGATTTACGGCCGGAAAACCTGAAAATATCATGGAATTTCATGGTCAAAATCCATTAGATAAATTAGGAGAATGACATTTCACTCTGTACTTGTTACGTAAATCGGCGTGCCGATAAAAATTTTCCCGTCCACACGATAGCTAATAACGCCGGCTACCGGGTGCGGAACAGATTCTCAAAGAGGACACTCTTGAAAAACTAAAAGCGCCGGTAAAACGACTTGTGAAAAATGAGTACCGCAACGGGCGTTAATGCTCGTAAGAGGTTTAGCGTCCATCAACCCGAACCTCTTCGCTCGTTTCGACTTGTTTTTCTACCGTCCCGATTGCTTCCGGGCCGTCGCGTTTTTCTGTTCCGGAATGAAAGTCACCCGATGTAACCCAGAAGTACGGCAGCAGCCGGCGAGAGGGTTGTCGATGTGTACGAGGGAGAACGTCGGAGGACCGCGAGGTTGACGCACATGTGGGGGCGAAGATACGTGACCTGGCGAAATGCCAAGATCCAAATCTCATTTGGTCCTCCTCCACTCCTTGTTCTTCGTTCTTTTCCCATCCCCTTCGCTCCATTCGAGTTCCCGCGTCCTCCGGCGTGTAAATGTTCGCCGTCATCCCTATTCTCCGCTCTTTTCCCTTCTTTTTCACCGAATATTCGAATATCCATATTTCTCCCTTGCGAGAAGTTCACGGAGCGGACGTAAACCCTTGTTATTCTTCGCTCGATCCGAATCACATCTCGGAATTTCGTATCCCATTTTTACTCGTATACGTACCTATCGTTATTCTTACGAGTACGCGATTAACCTCCCCGTCTCTGCATCACCGGGCTCCTCTTGGGGCAAAAATTAAAGTGCATTAAATAAATTTTAAGAAATTTATGCAAATCTATAAAGAAACAATGGTAAATATCCTAATTGCCATGACGCTGTCCGAGCTCGTGACAACGGAATACTCTGCCTATCGACAGGCAACTTTGTACACGCGACTATACGGCAAATAATATTATCAGTCTTAAGGGGGGAAATAGGGTTAAGGACAGCCTTTCTCAATGATTTTCATGAATTTTTTTGTAGTATAAAAAATGAATAGAATTTATTGAGACTTTGAGGATATTTTATACATATATTTAAGTATATACGATAAAATTTTTGAAGAATTTTCTTGAAAAACACCGGGGATATTAGCGACCCCATATTGCAGGTCACAATCAGACTCAGCATTTTGCGTACATTCTGGAAGCCGCAATTTTCATCCGAAATCAAACGAGGTTGAAATTTACTTCTATTATATGTCTCTCTTCTATATGAACCTAAATGCTATTAAAAAAATAGAAAATTGAATTTTTTACGGGGGTCAAAACAAAAAAGCATGATTTTTTGCCATTTTTTACAACTTTATTTGCAAAAAAAAATTATTTAAAATGATGATAATATTCCGATTTTAGGTTCATATCGAGCGCGATACTATGAAGAAAGTAACTGCCAATTTTCAAAACGATCGGTTGAAAACTTTTCAAACTAGCGTGTACGCAATTTAAAAAAAAATCGTTTTCAGAAAAACGCGTTTGAAAAAATAGTACCAAGAAAAACAAGCAATATGGGGTCGCTAATATTTTATAGTATATACTTAAATATATATATAAAATATTCTCAAAGTTTCAATAAATTATATTCATTTTTTATACTATAAAAAAATTCATGAAAATTATTGAGAAAACGCTGTCCTAATCCTATTTACACCCTTAATGGCTTATAACAATAGAACGAGTCGGAATTTTCATTTGTAATTTTAGGAACATATTTTTCAATAGTTTTACTAACAATTTATGAAATAAAAAAAAATCGATTTTTTGAACCGTCTAACCCTATTTTCCCCCTTAACGAATGCCTCTGACTTCCGTATATATTTTGCAGCCGCTGTGTACGTCAGTTTCGGTCCTTTCGCACGATTTACTAAAATTACCCCTTCGTATCGCTTCGGGAACTTTGCACTCATTGCGAAGATAACGAATTCACTGATATCAACGACGCATTATGTACCGGCAAACTATATATTGCGCAAAAAAGCACGAAACAAAGATTCATACGAATAAAGACGGAGAGCGCTGCGGTGGCTCCTTACCAAACGAGGACGGTCGCTTTCTCGTCGAACATACTGTATATGAAATTTATATATAAACAATTATTAGTAATAAAAATAAGAAACACAATTTTCTCCGAAATACTGTGATTTTACCATATTTTTTTTGTCGCTTTTGCAGAAGTCGAGGAGCGTTCGGGTGGAAAGGCGCGAGGTGGCAAGCTAGCCCGGCGCGCTCGTTCTTTCAAAGAGGACTTTCTCGAGAAACTCTCGCAGATGCGTTCTCCGGCGATAACGACCAGCGGTGGCGTCGGCGGCGGCGTTGGCGTCGGGGGTGGAAGCGGTATCGCGACACGCGCCGCTTCACCCTCGTCGCCCCGTACACCCCGCGACAAGACAGGAATCACCGGAGAGCCGTTGGAAAAGAATCCCCTTCGCGATCTTCACATTCACGTGAGACAGGTGCAACTCGCGTTGCTTCACTTTCGGGACGTAGTGTCGAAGAAAAAGCTGGAAATGTTACCGGGCAATGGTACTATTGTACTGGACACCGTTACCACCATACACACTGTACTCAAATCTTATTTGCTCTACGAGAACAGGTCAGTCTTTTTTTTTTGTCATTCCCATTTTATTTATATTATGAATAATTCGGGTACGCTCTTTAGCGTAGGGATTGACAAATATATCAAATTCTGAGCGAGCGTCAAATATCTCAAAAATCATAACAGGCAATGAGCGTGCGTAAAAATTAGAAGAATGGCAGCTAATAATCTGCGATACACGAGAAATTTGCCACGTTTATCGTTATATCGAGAAAAAATTTATTTTTCTATCCAGAGATCTGTTCGATGTGCGGAGAAAATTGTTATAAACATTTTTTTTTTAATCAAGCTGCTATCTTCAGTTATCGTGGCAAAACTAATAATAATTTTGAGAAAAACGCGTCTAAAGTTCGGGCGTAGTATTAGCGTAGGAAAATTACCCGCCCTGTAAAATTACTTCTTTCGTTGATGCCAGCTATTTTTTTTCCTCCGCCTTCAACGAGCGTTCGTTGGCACGCAACTTGCACATTTCACACACGCTCGCACACTTTTGGCTCTCCTAAGCTCAATTTTACGAATTTTTCAATTTTCTTTGGGCCAAAATGTTCGTAAAAGATTGTACTAATGAAATAGATTAATAGATAAATGACAAACTATACGATTTTTTACTCTCTTAACTGGTAACGCCGCTGGTACCACCGCTTTAGTGGCAGAAAAAAGGGCCTAAATTTGACGATTTATTTTGGGAGTATAAAAAAAGGAATAAGATTTCTTTTCGGAGGGTTTAGTCAACACATGTGGAAGTACGAATAAAAAAATGTTTATTATCATTTTGATGCAAAATGGTGTTGACAGAGCTCATCTTGAAAATCGTCTTTTTTTAAAACAGCTTCACGGGAAGACGGTTTTCTCGTAAAGTACAAGACCCTGGACAAAAGATCAAAAAATTTTATGATCTATATACTATTGGCTACGGAACTACGGAAGGGTTTTTTTTTATTCAAATTTTGTAGAAAAGGTGCACTTTTAAAAAAATGAATCGATTTTTTGCCAAAAAAAAGCAGTAAAATGTTTATAAAAAAAAGTTTACATAAAATAAAAAAACGGCTACGTACTCCGATAGAGAATGTAATTGTGAAGCTTCTATCAAAATTTCGAATCGATTCGCAAGACGGTGTTCGAGTAATACGTCCTCCCAGTTTGAAAAGAACGATTTACAAGATAGACTCTGTCGCCGCCATTTTGTATCAAAATGATAATAAAAAAAAATGTTTCGTACTTCAATATGTGTTAAATCCTATTCCTTTTTTCATACTCCCAAAATAAATCGTCAAAGTTCGGCCTCTTTTCTGCCGCTAGAATGGTGTTAGGCCTTGACTCCCGAAACTGACTTCTTATATGATATCAGAAAAGTTAATTGAACCATGAGCGCGAGATTTGACGAAAACGTGCGTGCGCCTCCGTAACTCGTAATTAATGACGAGTAACGGGAATTTTTATTCCAAATTAATTAGTTTATTCATAATTACGGGCGAAAAATTTCAAAACGTGACCCTACTAAAAGTGTCCCGTTCTTGACGAGTCAATTGACGTTACTTTTTTTTAGCTCGACCTTAGGTTCCGCGACGAACCAGGTATATCAGGCCCTGGCACAATTGCTGAAGCTATGCGACGACGTGCTGTTACACGGTGACAAGTCATCGGCCCTCGATACCGAGAACGTAACTCACGTTATAGGTCTCGTGGAGAACGCCGTCAAGAACCTCGTAGCTCTGGCACACGAGAAGATATCGAACAGACAGAAGCCTCCACCGATCGCCACGAACAACAGGTTCCTTTGCATATATTATTTCGTTATTTTTTAACCCAACCCTTTCGCATCGAGTAACAGTGTATTTATTTCAAAATATTGACACTTTTCCAAGTGATTATGATTGATCATTATTTCTTTTCGCGATTCATTTTTTCAATTTTGCCTCCCGATATAAAACAAATTTTTAATGAATTTTTGGCCATGAAACCATTTTTTCGGCTGCTCTAACGTTCATCAAGTTTTTCATACAAATTTTAAAAGCTAAGCTACATTTTGGGAGCCTCTTATTTTTTATACCGGGTAACGTTCCGAATGTAAACGAAATAAAATGAAAATTTCTTTCAGAACATCGGGTTACGGGAACGAGCTCACGGCACAGAGAAATTCTCTTCCCGATATTCCATTGACCCCGCGGGAACGACAGATATTGGAACAGACCGCAACGAACAGCAGTTTAGTCAGAAGCTCCCACAGTTCCGAATCCATACTCAGAGATTCTAGTCCACCGCCGAAACCACCGCTGCCAGATAGGTGAATATAAAAGACCCGTGATACTCGGCATCGGATAGACGTCAGAGAGGTTTTAAAATCACTGTCATTTTTTTTTCCTACATTGAGTCGCTCGTCGAGATGCAAACTAATCGTCCAATTTTTCGAATTTCAAAGGAACAATTTCAGAGGTTATTCAAACCTCATTGCCGAACTAATGAACAAAGACGGATTATGTATTTTTTATTCAATTGTCTTCGTTACTTTTTAACTCTCCCATCACGTACGAAGTGCGTAAAGCGAGAAAGTATTGCAATTAATTTTTCTTTGTTCCAACGAGTTTCACGTATGACCCTTCCCAATTCCATGTTTTCCGTTTTACCCCCCGTCACTCTTTACCTGCACTTCGCTGAGCCGACCTAATTTCCATTACGCGCGCTAACGTTTCAGCTACGCTCTATCGCATCTGCAACGGACATAAGGAAACTGCGGAAAACCTGTGTCGATACGAACGGCTTTGTTTTTCACCGACTTTCAGTTGTATTCACTGGACCAGAAATTCAATAAAACTGCCTCCCGCTCAACGGCAAAGCGATCACCCATTCGAGTACCGACCGCGGCCAAAGCTGCTTAACTCGAGTGATCGCCGGAGCCGCGAACCGACCGTGCGTCCACCGCTGTCGGTGAAGAAAAACCGACTTGGATTATGGTGTAAATACATGTTTTACATGTCCTAGAATGCAAAAACAACGTTATCCTATTTTCGTCGGGCTGTATCGTTCGGAAACACTTGTCTCTGCGAAGCTAGCGTATGTCTACCACTGGGACCTTGATATTCCAGGAATTTCATTTTAAGGAAAATCCCCACTCTTTTGCCTCACCCGTGCATGGTGGGACGTGGTGACGGCCAGGGCCGTAGACGTATTTCTCTTAAAAGTCATTGGAGTCCGGGCTCGAGCAGCTTCGATTATAAGAAATTCAGGTTCCAATTTGTTCTTAAGAGGTAATACCCCTCTAGCGGCAGAAAAGGCCTAACTTTGACGATTTATTTTGGAAGTATGAAAAAAGGAATAGGATTTATTTTCAGAGGGTTTATTTAACGCCCTCGCCTCCGGTGGTGATAGTTTGTTCCGAGTTTCCGGATGGTAATACAACTGAAAATCAATAAAACGTGTCCGCTCATATCGGCCAGGGTTTCCGCAGTTTCCCTGTACCCCCGTGCAAATGCCATACAGTCGTCGCGTTGGGACAGAGTGGCTGCGGACAACTTCCGGTTGGTACTCACCTTTTCACGGAGATAACATTTTGTAGAGATAAAATGTGTGAATTGGTTGAAAATATATTTTCAGGACAAACGCTTTCGCGATAGAGGAGCATAACCAATCGGGCACGCCACCGCCTCTTCCGCCAAAGAGGCGAACACGAGCTCAGCAGCTTTTGGACGAGTCAGACGGTATACTGACCTCGAGTCTGGATCGTGTCTCGCTCAGAAGTCGTTCGCCGGAGGACTCGTCCTCGCTGCTGAGCGCATCGGCCGGTAGTCTCGACTCGGCGTTGAATCATTCCCGCGACGAGGACGAGATACGAGCTATTATGGGGCCGAACGACGAGTCTCTCAACGACAGTATGGATCTCAGTCTCATCGCTACCATTCACGGTAAATCGAAGAAAAATATATAATTTATATTTTACGACGAGTGCACAATTTTTCTTTTATTCACGCATTTTAGTACATCGTCATAAAAACAAGATGACAAGGTCGCTGAGTGTGAATGCCGTTGATGCCAGTGGTATATTGATAGGAAGGTTGAAAAAAAAATTGAAGTTAATCACAATATCCGAATTTTTACTGCAATAAATAGGTCGCTTTTTTTTTAATTCTCAATTGTCAAATGGTTGGAAGGAATTTATGACCCTCGGAAAATTCGCAGTTATATAACATTCCAGCTGTGCCCCGCGATTTCACCCGCGTTAAATTTGGATTATAAATATTTATTAAAATAAAAACGAACGTATAGTACTTGTACTCAGCGACCACGTTTAAAAAAACTACAAACTGATTTGATATTAAATCTCACTGAAATCTAAAATTTAAGTATATAAAGGCAAAAGTACGCGAACCCATTAAATTGAAAGGGAACGGATAGAATTATTTAATTAAATTTATCAATAAAAATCCACAAAAATTTGTTCGCTGAAGCACAACCGTTGCACAAGAAACCGACCACATGAGCCGTACGTCATGGTACCTCGCTGATCTGCGTATACACAGTTTGGCCCTTCTCGGTAATGTTCGGTTCTCGACGCGCGGGTAGCCGTCCCCCGATTCAATGCGCCGCCGCCGCACCTTAGGCTCATAGCACGAAGTTATGTGGCCATCCCGAATAAATGGGCTATCTAATGTAAAAAGAATTTTTTAAATCGGAATAGTATTTTCTAAGATTAGCGCGTTCGAACGAACAAACTCTCCAGCTTTATTAATAGAGTCACTTGACGGAAGGGGGTGAGGATCGATGTTACGTCCCAGGGGGTTTCACAAGGGAGACGTGTGCGCGGCGACTCAGAGGTAAAAAGGTGACTAACGTGGACGCGGGCGCCTCAGAGGTCATGGGGGAAACGCATAGGGTACGATTTATGAATGAGTGAATAAGACACGTGGTTCGTTTCCCGATTAACAATTGAAATCGAGATGTCGAGTATAATGAATCGCTTTTATTCGGACAATTGTGAATATAAAGGTTTGATTTTCCGTAGACGAAAAACATTTGATACAATAAGAATACCGTGACAAACGGATATAAATGTGTAGGTATACTTCGCAAATGATTATTAAGTGTTACAAAGGTGACGAGTATAACGGAGATGATTTTACTAGAGTTGTTGCTCTCGCGAATGTCGAATTAAGACTGACTACTTTGAAGTGAATTCGGTTGTCGCGAAGCGGCAACCACAAAATTGCTGATTTTCCAATTTCCGGGATTTAGAATAGAGCGAGAGAGAAGACTATATCGCGCGAGGCCGCGCGCCTCGTCGCGACGGAAATTGGTCAGCCGAAATTCGATATTTAGTGTCCGCGCTACGATCGCGCGGTCGGGAGTCTGATTTATTTCGGTATTTGTTGAGAATGGAATTAGCAGAAATTCGAGTGGTAGTTTCCGTTCCCACAGTTTAGTATTTTGCATTATCACTACGAACGAAAGATCGTAGAGTTTGAATAATTAATGTATTTTTAGCCAAGTTGAATGAGCAGAAATTGGAGCGGCGATTTTCGCTCTCACGATTATAAGGTGAATTTACGTTGCGGATGTTCCGAGACATTATATTGTTAAAATATAAAAAGACTAAAATAATTAATATGAAAACCCCATGCAGAAAATGTCACGACGTAACAGTCGAAATAGCAAAAAGTCGAATACCAATGGACGCGTTCGAACGATCCATCGGTACCCGACTTTTTGGTCCTTCCTATTCCGACCATACGATTTTTTCGATTTTCGTTATTTCGACCGTTCTACTTTTTGTCGTTCGCTATTTTGATCCCCGCCCGATATATTTACGCTTTAAGAAAGAAACGTCTATTTTGTGGACCGTTTCATATATAACACGGGTCATTTCACCGATTCCCGCCTAGTTTATTTTTCACATCTGATTGTACACAATAAGAAGCGATGCTGTATCAAATTACGGCGCTTCAATTCCATTGATTCCCGAGATATTCTTTTTAAATTATAGTCACGTATGGCAAAATATACTCTCTTTTATTATTTTTCGATGCTACCGGTCGCTTAAAAAAAATATGTAAATATGCTTTTCCGCGTGAAAAAGGCGAAACTTTTTGAAAAAAATCGTAGCCGAGCCGTGGCGTAGTTTTAAGAATATATAAAAGTCTGCACGATCGGAGAAGTTTGATGAATCGAGATGATAATTGAGTCAACGGCTCGAGGAGACACTTTCCGGGCCACGCACATCGATAATAAGACGTTATACTTGGTAATATTCGCGTATGTACACATCCTCATCTGGTTTTTCTGTAGAGTTAGTTTCAAGACGCCCGCCGATTCCCGGAATGGCAATACCAGAGGATTGTGCGTTATGTATTTGCCATACGCTAGCCGAACGAGAATATACGCTGGTGTTTCGCATCGTTATAGCGATTAGTCACGAGAGACACGCGACGGAATGAGAGAGCTCGATTCTTTACCCGAGATTGCTGGTAAAGTTAGCGTTATCCACGGACCATTAGTCGCGAACGAAACTCCACTGTGCGCGAACCTCACTTAAAATTATACGCGAATAAATCGTTTGTCCGACCGGATAGAAATTCATTTGTTACATTTCAACGGATATTCGAATCGCGGAAAATGTAATTCAACAAAATCTATTGCAAAATGTGTATCTTGCAGCTTGAATAAATTTAAATAAACGATAATACATTTTTTTTTATTCGATCAATCATTATTTCGTTCGAAACTTTATTAAATCCATTTTTTTTCTCTGTACATATCCGTGGAGAACTCGACGAAGATTTATTCATTATGGCGGAATGTGACAAATCGAAAATCGAACGCGATAAAAAATTTGACTCGATACTCGCGGATTTACGAAGAATGTGTATGGGTATGCGTGTTTTTTTTTATGTCTTATTATCATAGGTGTCGCTTTGAAAATATAAGCAAAAGAATAATTTAGATATCCTATATTGTTATACGCGCTTTTCGCGCGAACAACGAAGACTCTATTTTGTTTTCTTAATTGCTTTTGCTTTCCCCCAGCCATGCAAGTCAACGGAACGAACAATTGTGGATGCTGGGACGGCTCGGAAACTAGTATACCAAGCACGATGCTATTGGGTCAGCAAACGCCTCAGGATATTCTCAGTCCATTCACCGGTGAGCGACTCGCGTAAATTAATTATTATTATTCAGTAATATTACTATCGCTAAATTTACGCGAGACTCGATTCAATGTACATCACTCTAGCGGTAGAAAAAAAGACCTAACTTTGACGATTTATTTTGGGAATATGAAGAAAGGAATAGGATTTCTTTTCACAGGATTTATTGCACACATATTGAAGTATGAAAAAAAAAAATTTTATTCTCATTTTGAGACAAAATGGCGGCGACAGAGCCCACTTTGAGAGTCGTCTTTCTTTAAAACACCTTCGCGGAAGGACGGTTTTCTCGTAAAGTATACGACCTGGAACGCAAACCAAAAAATTGTATGATCTATGTACTATTCACTATGGGACCACGTAGGGATCAAATTTTGTGGAAATGGTGCGAAATTGTTTGTTGTGGAAATTGTTTATTAAAAAAAGTTTCCATTGAATCAAAAAACGGCTACGTATTCCGATAGAGAATGTAATTGTGAAGCTAATATAAAATTTTTAAATCGATCCACGCGACGGCGTTCAAGTAATACGTCCTCCCAGTTTGAAAAAGACGATTTTCAAGATGGGCTCTGTCACCGCTATTTTGATTATCGAAATGATAAGAAAAAAAAAATCTTTCATACTCCAATATGTGTTAAATAAACCCTCCGAAAAGAAATCCTATACCTTTTTTCATACTCCCAAAATAAATCGTCAAAGTTAGGCCTTTTTTCTGCCGCTAGAGTGGTGTTACCACTTAATGACGCGGTCGCCGCTACGAGAGAGCGTCCTGCGCGTATCGTAGTTTCCGAAATTCGTCGCAAAGATTTACTTAGAAAAAAAAAACGCTAAATTCAATTTACAAACGAAGCATGTAACTTTGTTCGCTAACGAGTTTCGATAAAATTCCGATTACAATTCCGATTACCAGGATAACATCCGAAAGTTTCGTGAGAGATAAGGCGACATTATTCTTGACATGGAAAAATAAAAGTTTGGTTTTTAATAGAAGATCGAATATTTAGGTATCGAGGGAAAGATGGAACGTTTGTCAACGCAGACGCAAGAATCGGGTTTCGTGTCGATGCACTCGCAGCGTAGCTCGTCGCAAAGTTACACGGCCGCAACGAGCATTACGTCGAAGAGCAGCGGGATTAGTTACAATTCGCAAACGTTTAGCTCCCAACAGCAGCAACAATCATTTTCGCAGCGAAAGATCTTGCCGGATAGCAACGGTACGATCGTCACGCGTCATGGCGCAACGACGATGACGAGCAGCAGCAACAGCAGCACGAGAAGCACGATAAGCTCGACGAACGTCACGGGGACCGGTGACCCGGCGTTGCTCGAGAAATTGGTAAACGTGGGTGTTGCATGTTTGTTTTTATTTTCGCTCTCTCTCTCTCTCTCTCGAGTATTTGATGGTTGATCATATCTATAATTAGAATGAAACTCGAATAGGATCTATTGGGAATTACAACGGAGGCGTGGGTTATTCAATATGACCGGTCATTCCCAGTCAGCCCGAGTCATCAGATACTAGTTAGCACGGGGAACGGTACTAAAACCTCGATTATTCTATACTTTTTGCCGAAATGTAATATCTTTCGTACTATCCGATAATCAGGAATATTACCGTTGATATTTGTGCGTGAACAGAATCAACCGCGACAATTGGATACAGACGGAGTGCGTTATGGCCACGGGGACACGGTAAACTTTACGACGCGCCGTGTTTAATCTCAAAATGAGAAAGATATTGCTCGCCCACTCTACGGTTAAATAAATGACTTGGAACAATCAACTATTTGCTCGTAACACCAATCTATCACATGGCAATGTTATATTTATAAATTGTTCATTTTTAATTTGTTCATACTTTGTACATCGATAGGGTACCATTGAAGGATACTTCGTATCAAATTTTATTAAAATCAATTGAGAGGTTTTAATTTTACAAAATATTGATAAAGTTTGAAAACATCGATGTTTATTCGTGTTTAAGGGGGAAATAGGGTTAGGACAGCGTTTTCTCAATGATTTTCATGAATTTTTTTATAGTATAAAAAATGAATATAATTTATTGATACTTTGAGAATACTTTATACATATATTTCAGTATATACTATAAAATATTGGCGACCCCATATTGCAGGTCACAATCAGACTCAACATTTTGCGTACATTCTGAACGCCGCAATTTTCATCTGAAATCAAACGAGGTTGGAATTTACTTTTATTATGTCTCTCTTCTATATGAACCTAAATGCTATAAAAAAAATGGAAAATTGAATTTTTTACAGGGGTCAAAACAAAAAAGCATGATTTTTTGCCATTTTTTACAACTTTATTTGCAAAAAAAAATTATTTAAAATAATGATAATATTCCGATTTTAGGTTCATATAGAGCGCAATACTGCGAAGAAAGTAACTGCCAATTTTCAAAACGATCGGTTGAAAACTTTTCAAACTAGCGAGTACGCAAGTTAAAAAAAAGTCGTTTTCAGAAAAACGCGTTTGAAAGTATAGTACCAGGAAAAACAAGCAATATGGGGTCGCTAATATTTTATGGTATATACTTAAATATATGTGTAAAATATTCTCAAAGTTTCAATAAATTATATCCATTTTTTATACTATAAAAAAATTCATGAAAATCATTGAGAAAACGCTGTCCTAACCCTATTTCCCCCCTTAATGGCTTATAAGAATAGAACGAGTCGGAATTTTCATTTAAAATTTTGGGAACATATTTTTCAATAGTTTTACTAACAATTTATGAAATTTAAAAAAAATCGATTTTTTGAACCGTCTAACCCTGTTTCCACCCTTCATCATTAACACAGCTAACATGGTTAAAAAATGTTAATGCCTTAACCATTAACGATTATCTCCAAGTACATCATCGAACATCTTTATACTTGATTCGAGTTTTGTGTGGCATATTTCGGCGCGATATCTGAAAATTTGCTGAGATCACAGCGCACTACGCACTTCCATAGACAATGTATTTTTAAAGATATATTCAAAATTTCAAGTGACTCGGTTGAAAATTGTCCGAGTTATGTTTCCGGCCAACAAAAACGGAGACGCCATCGCAAAAACGCTGTACAGCCGCCATTTTGAAATTAATCTTTTCAAAAATATGATTGTATACAGTCTCCGATATGTATGATAAACACCCTATTTTGTAATCTCGATTGATTTTGTAGTTTTTCTGAAAAACAATCGCCCAAAAAGCCTATTTTTTCGGCCTCTAGATTGGCCTAACCCCTTAATTATTGATTTACCGGTTCAACACGTCCGAGTCTCAATGCGCACCCTCACGATATGATTCACAGGATATCGAAGCGATAGCGGGGCTGGATATAAACGGAATGCCGCCCGCACTGCCCGAAAAACGTTCGAAGCGTCGAAAGGAGAGACTACCGTCCCAGTACGACAATGTACCGGAAAACGAACATCTTTCGACGTGCAGTCTTCACGGTAGTAGCACCGGTGACAGTCCCGACGCGGGTAAACCACCGCCTCTGCCGCTTAAGAAACGACACAGTAAGTTTCGCGTTCCTCCGTTCGAGAATGAATTGGTGGTGATACGATTGGAACATGGAAAATTCGTTCGTTAACGCATCAACGTCAATTATTCATTTGTAAAAAATAAGAAATGCAAACGAAAAAAGTACCTGTAGAACGGGCCTATAGTCGACCAGAGTGGCAGCCAATTTGAATACTGGATCGGGCATTGAACGAATAATAAAAGAAACTCACTGTTTTATCGCCATCGCGAAAATATATTTCTGGACAATGTTCGGAACGAGAGATCGAGAGAAAATTGTCTGCGGCATGGTTAACCAACTACGGCACAACTACGTAGATTATACTTCGTTACTTTTTGTTTTTAACCAAATTACTGATTTATCTTTCTCTGAGGAAATTCGTGAAAACAGAAAAAAATAATAATAGCCTTCGTTCTTAAGACGTAAATAATTTTGGGTAGATTTTTTTCTTATCGAACTGACGCAATGTTTTGTATATCCCCCAGTGTTCCAATCAGTGGCATATTCCGGTAAGTGGGATCCCGACCCACGTAAATACGCACATACACCACACAAGTACACGGACACGTGTTCCAACGTTTTTTTTTTTCTCAGCAAAAAATAACACGCCAGTATTAGCAAACTAAAAAATCCATTTTACTCCTAGTCTCACTCGTTCGAAAGGACTCTCATTTTTTTCATTAACAGAGGTTCAAGTTTGTTATCCGCGGCATGTTTCTAATTTCTTGATCTTTCTTGTACGGTAATAACATTTTTTCGTATTTCATTCGTTCTGTCGTACAAAAAAAAATCAATTGGCACGTCAAGAGGGTGTCAAGCATACTTTGTTCGTTCAACTCTATCTGTGATTTTAATGATATCGTCACAAATTTGACGAATTGAAAATATTTGTTACTCTTAAAAAAAAAACACAAGTGTTATTAATATCCGTGAAAAATAGTTACTCTTGCAACGAATGTTACTTTTTTAGTAACGTTACAAAAGAATTTTGTTCCAAATGATTCTCAATTATTCAAAAAGTTGCCTGTAACCCAAGTTTTTCTTTCGCAGTCATGTGTCGTTGCTTCGCGCACCAGATCATTTTTTCAACGCGATTAACTTGAAATAAAAATGCAAGACCGAAATAACCGGTAATACGGATTTCCCAGCCCGGGAAAAAAAATAAAAATACCAGGCAATCATCGCTCTGCCGCCATTACATACGAAAACATATACACACAATTTTGCCGTTTAGCTTGAATTTGTCAATACCCTTTTTTAACTCTTTACGTTTGATTGATTAATACTTTTCAGCTTGCGAGCCGCTCACCGCCTTTCTGTTTTTTTTTTCTTTAATCATCTTTTATATCCACTCTTCTATCTCTTTAAAACGCATACGACAGATTTTAATATGCAGATTTGTTAGTGTTGAGAATGCACAAACGAGTGGGGGAAAAAACACGCGAAGGTCTAATCTGTTTGTGTGTGTGCGTATGCGTGCGTGTGTGTGTGTGTACACTGTACACTGTAATTTAACGAGTGAGCACATCGTGCGTGAAGGACCGGTTTCAACGTTCTTTCGAGCGGTAAACGGACGATTTTTTTCTCTTCTTCACTTTTCGAGTACGCTAAGAAAGAAGACCTATTCTTTTATTCGCGATTTTTTTGGTTCCTCTCTTTAAAATTCGTAGCGTACGCGAAAAAAAAACGTGTATTTACTCGCAATTTTCTAATACGTTTCTCAATCACCATTACCATTTTTCCGAAAAAGTTTTGTAAATTCGAATTCTCTGTAACTTCGTTAATGATCGCAAATGGAAAGTCACATATGTTTTTATACGCGATTCTTAAGAAAATCACCGATTCATTTTTCCGTCCGTAACAATCGTTGGCATTTGACAATGGGACTTTTTGTTCAAGCGAAATTTCTTTCGGGAGGGTACCGAAAATTTTTGAGCGACACAAAAAGTGAAAGGTTTTGAGGGGAGCGCTTTGTTTGAACGTTGGGGGAGAAACGGGGAAATGTCGATCGAGCAAGACTCGCGAGAGACGGCAGGGGAGATGCGAGACAACCGCGCGGCGGAAACAAGAAATTTACAGCGCGACACGAAAATTGAAAGACCGTGAGTTGCGTGGCTGGTACGGGAGACGGAAGGGGAGCGACGAAACGTAGCCACGTCGTTGGTGCCCAGGGAAATGGCCCGGCAGTGACAGCGTAAATTTCAGTTCTCGTGTCGCAGCCAAAAATTTTGCTTCAAGACGTACTAAGTGATAAAAACATGTCAACTACGAGGCACGGTACTGCGATCGATACTCTTTTCACTAGACTTTTAGCAAATATTAGTTCACAAACGTTCGTTTCATATTTTAGCTGTCACAAATCCATAGTGTCTTTAATGCAATCACACGATAATATGGATACTGATTCGTGCATTTTTTAAAAAGTCGTTAAAAATTAAAATGTACTTTACCGAATATTATTTAACTCTATTAAAAAACATTTAATTTGGATGTGGCTTTGTCATTTTCATACTATCATTGCAACTTTCAATGTTTCCTTTCATTTATTGTGTCGATAATTAATAATCTAATAATTCAATAAAGTTACCAAGATAATAAACTTAAGAAGTTTCACTTCGGTTCACTGATTCATGAATTTAAAAAAAAAGTCGTTGAAAATAAAAATTTATTTTACTTAATAATTTTTAACTTATTAAAAAGCATTTAATTTCGAAATGATTTTTTTTTTAACTTTTACACTACGTTTGCAACTTTTGATGTTTCCTTTTATTTATTGTGTCAATAATTAATAATCTAATAATTTAACGAAGTTACCGGCATGAAAAACTTGAAAAGTTTCACTTCGGTTCGGTGATTCGTGAATTTTTTCTAAATGTTGTTAAAAATTAAAATTTATTTTACCTAATAATTTGAAACTGCATTCGAAAACATTTAATTTGAATATCGCTTTTGTGTTAATTTTCATACTACCTTTGCAACATTCAATGTTTCCTTTCATTTATTGTGTCGATAATTAATAATTTAATAATTCAACAAAGTTACCAAGATAAAAAACTCGAGACGTTTCACTTGTCACGCGTGGCGGCTTCCGCGCGCTAGATTTTTTTTCACTGTTGTGTACGAATATACGCGAAGGAGTGATGATTTTTCTTTATTGCTTACACCATTGAGAGTCAGGGTAATAATAAATAAAAAAGTGTCCTCGCCCGTTCGCGCGTACGTATGCCTGAGTGATGCTAAATCGACCGGGTTCACCAACAATTCGTGAAGCGCGTTCGCACGCTGTAACAATATCGATTTAGCTGCGCAGTTTGACGATGCAGTCTCGCAAGAATAATCGCTCGCCAATTGCTCAAACATAAAATACCGTATATCTCAAACTTTACTCGCGAAGAATGTACGGGACTTCCTATGCTTATTCAACTTACGTTCGACCGTCGTTCTTTCGAAATTTAGTCCGTCATTTTTAATATTATTATCATCGTGATTAATCGGTGATTTTTTAAAACATATTTTAGACGCATCAAAAAGTCGACTAAGCGAAGAATGTGTATAAATTATCAAAAATATTGTCGCGGTTATAAACATTTTTGAGCTACAACTCAAACTAGATGGACGATCTTTTCTGTTTCGTTTTTTTTTTCCGATTTACAAAAAAAAAACAAATAACAAACAAGAATGAATTGAGAAAGCCCCGGAGTAGGGTTTTGTTTATTTTGGAAGGTCAGGATTGTATTGCGATCAGCGAAAGTGCCGAATTTTTCATATCTGGGAAAATGCTCAGTATTATTTTTAGCTACATTACAAAGTTTGCGGACTCGTGCTTGGAGTTATTCTCGCTTTTTATTCGAATAAAATAGAAACATGGGACAATATTTTGGGGCATTTATACAGATTTATTAAATGGCATTAAAATGTCCCGCCGTGTCTTTCGAAAAAAAATAGCCGGAAGGAAGTTAGCGTAAAAAAATCTTTGAATAACTAAATTATAGAGTTGGTAAAATAATATAAAAAATCATTGGGCCTTTGAACTTTAACTTACGAGTAGTATAAAATTTATAAAATATGAAATATTAAATAATAAAAAAAATAAAAAATAAAAAAAGTTCAATATCTCAAGAAATATTAATCTAAGCAATTGGGTCGATGGGACATTTTTTATAGGAAATTAAATTTCCAACAAATTTTTCGTATACATTTTTTTCGTAAAGTTAATTGTTTCGGAGATAACAGCAAAAAAACAAGAATTTTGGGGTAAAAATCAACTTCAGTGAGCCGTACGAACTCACCAGCACAATTTACACTTTCGCCGCAAAGGGCACTTTTTTAGATTGTTTTATTCTGAGTAAATCGAAACCAAGAACAATATGATAGCATAAAATGCGTCTGAGTTATTGAAATTTGAAAAAAAAAAAATTCGATTTACGTGTATTTTAGATGGAAAATCTTCTCACGCTTTGGGAAAGTACTTAGAATTAATATTAAGGGCTGTAACTTTCAGGGAATTTCTTTTTCGACATATCCAACAATATTTCGGGTGGGGACTGAAAAAAAAAAAATAGTCGAAAAAAAAAATACCCCTAATGTACATACGAGATTCTGCGACAGATCGAACGTCCGTTACGCGGCTCAATGGAACTTACAATTGAGATAGCGATCAATGTACAGGAATTACGTAATCGTCGCTTAATATTCTCAAGTATCGTAAGATACTGATTCGGAAGGGTTCGCGCTCGTACCCGCTGAATTCGAGAACGTTTCGATGAAACCCGCGACCACCGACGAATCGTTGTTCGCGCGAGCACAATTCATCATCGCAACTTAAAATATCTTATCAATCATATATTTATAATTACTAAAATCGGTGTCCGAGCTTCGCGCGCTGCTTTTAAGTGAGGTTCCTCGTCTACGACTTGAAATAATCTACGATCCGAAGTAAGCGCATAAAATAATTCCGATAATGACGAGATAAGGGGCTTCGGAAATAAATTGCATATTCGAGATACTTCGTGACGTGTCTTTTTTACACGGGGGACATAAATACATGACTGTGTATCCGCGGGCGCGTGTGTGTGTGTGTGTGCTTATGAGATGAAGCGTTCTGACATTTTATCCGATTGAAGTTTGTAAATCAATATTATTGTCTCGCATAATAATTGAAATAGATAGTTAATAATAATTCGATGATCAACGCTAAGATACAGAGCCTGCGCACATGTACCAGTTCGTTATCTTGATTTTTCAATGATCCTGATGCATATATTTGATAAAATGATCGTTATCTTTGCTCCTAGCATCTATCGCTCTCTCTAGCGCTCTCTCTTTCTCTTTCTCTCTCTTTTTTGTCTTTTTCATTCTCCTTTTCAATAACGTTCGCGCTCTATAGGATTTGTGTTACGTTGAAATAAAAATGTTAACGTTTTTCAGTAATGGCGTACATGGAGATGTTTGGAAATTGCTCGCACAGCAACAACGATTTTATATCCGGACTTGGCACTCGACACTCGGTAGCCGCTTATAATTCGCTGCAGGCCGAGTGGCAACAGCACGAAATGGCGCTTACAACCACTCAATCATGCTCATCGATGGTTCACACAATGACGAGCCTTCACGATGGTTCGAGGTGAGTGTTGACGAATTATCGAGAAAAATGTGACGATAAACACTCAAAATTCATTTTAAGATCGAGGTTACATCGTCTAGGCAAAACAATATTGCAAAACAATATTGCAAAACAATATTGCAAAACACTAACACGATAATCGGTGTCATTGCAGTCACCGGAAATCATGGAATTACATTCCGAAAGTTATTAGTTATAACATAATCATTCGGATAGCGATTGAAGTTGCATAGTTGAAAAATTTTATATTATTTTTCGAAATTGTACAATTCCTACATGATAACCGAGTTTATAAGCCTACGTCATATCAGTGTTTACCTTTTTTTCATTATCTATATTCTATGAGATTGTGTTACGGATAAAAATCCATAAACCATTCCATTCTGTATCCGAATATGGATTGTGATGAATAGAAAAATAGTATTCACGGTAACTTGGCAGTGGTCACCGCGGAGCGACTGCGGAAGATACTGGCCCTCGAAAAGTTAGTAGAGTAAATTTTTTTTCAAGTTTAAATTCCTACGTCCTAATTGTTGTGTGTCTAGATACGGCGATACATCGCACATTCTCATCTAAGCGGATTTGATTCTACATAATGTTCAATGACCGTATTGAATTGTTGCTTGGATAGAAATGAGAGAGAGAAAAATAATGTTGACTTTTGTTTCTTACTTAATACTCGATAACGGAATAAACGTGACTGACTCTTACGGTAGCTTGAGATCGACTGTTCGACCGATGGCGCCGTGGTAACGCGCGGTACCACGTATCGTCTCGGCGAGAGAGAGCGCGAATGCTCGTAGATGCATTATCGCGCGCACACACCTAGGCTCAATACAGCACGAAACTCGTTCGAACAATAGTACAATCAATAGGGAGCCCGTTACTCTTGTCCATATTGCACTAAATTACGAGAGTTATTTTTTTTTTAATTAGGTTCAGCATAACGTACTGTAAAGGAACAAAATCCTCACAAATTAAGTGACCGGCAGTACCGCCATTTTGAGGAAAACCGTATCGGCCAATATCTCCGTTACCGTGCACCAAAAATGGCAATAACCTTTCTTGTAGATAATTGAATTTCCTATCTTTTTTTCTAAATAATTTTTTTTTTATCACTTACCGTTTACGAATTATACGACTGTTGAAATTTATTTATTCACTTTTTGACCTGTGTCTCTCCTAGGAATTGTTTAAACAATAAAATGCTAATAACTTATCTTTTATAATCCATAAATTTCCGACACTTTTTTTTTTAACTTTTTTGTCTAAAGTTAATATTCTCAATGTTATAACGCGTTTTTATTAGCCTTGCACCTAGTAGCGCAACACTGAACGCGTTATAACTTTGAGAATATTAATTTTAGACAAAAAAGTTTTAAATAAAAGTTGTGGAAAATGTATTATTACGTATTATTTGATATTACGCAATTACCTAATATCTCGTTCAATCACCTCCGTTTTTTAGCATAGCCTGACATCTTTTTCCCATGCTTTCAACGAGATTTTCTCAGCGTTTACAAAAACATCCCCAAACATGCATTTTTATAGCGCATTTTACTGTACGCCGAAGGATCGTATTGCTCTTCGTTGATTACGCTTTTGATAAAGGGTGACCATACCTAGAAAAAAGACTCGTCCGCGAAGATAACACCAATCGCGATCCAAATTTTCCTTTGCCCACGCCAGTCGTTCTTCTACGTGCTTTTCCGACAACAAAGGTTTTTTTCAAAGTTGAGACGCGCTTTTTTCAAGCAGGTGACTTCGAATCGTAATTAGAGAAACGTGAATTCCCTCTATGCGGAATTTCACTTGCGGACAGCGCAGCAAAAGGCTCGTCTTGAAAAAGACGTAAGATCGTTTTATTCTCCTCCGTTGTTATCACGCGGGCTGATCCTCTTTCCGGCAGATCGTCCATATTTCCAACCTCCAAATATCGCTTTACCCACGTCTGAACGTATGCTTCTGACCATGGAGCCTAGAGTATAAAGGAATGCAATCTCTAATGGGGAACGGCCGAAAAAAGCGACCTCAAAAATTCAGCAAAAAAGGTGTCGCTGCGGTCGCAAGTTGATCCGAGTGAAGTGAGCAAGAAATAAACTGTACGTGGAATCTTGCTGAAGCTAGGCACCTACGGTCAATATACACACGACCCTTCGGTGTAATTGAGTGTAATCACGCGTCATCGTTAATATAACAGTTTTATGAAACTTTCCATTACTGCCAATCTGTAAAAGTACGAACATAGATTAGCCTTCTATCGACTTTATAATATACTAACAAAAAGAAATGAAATACCTTCGTAAAGGTTACAAAAAAGACCAATGTGATTTATATTTAACGAAATTTAAAGTACAATAGGTGAGGAGATTGTGCAGTGATTATTCCAGGATCAATAAATAACTATAAAGACATCCCAGTTAAAAAATACAGACGATGAGCGTGTAATAAATAATGAGGTAAACATCGGGTTTGGGCGACCCTCCTCCGATTCCTTCCGTAATAGGTTCATCCGATGCGCTTTCGCACGCGAAACAACTTTTTCCTCTGACAAAATTGGGGAACGTTATTTATTAAAAAGTTATTAACAAATAAAGTTAATAATTCATACAGCTATTCTCCTTATACCAGCCAGCCCCAATCATCTTGTCCTTCACATGTGTTGTTAAGGATACCCCCTGAGTACATACAAAAAGTTTTATCCGTCGCTCATTGTTTGCTCAAAAGTTATTAACAAAAGAAGTTTCATAAAACTGTTATATTAACGATGACGCGTGATTACACTCAATTCCACCGAAGGGTCGTGTGTATATTGACCGTAGGTGCCTAGCTTCAGCAAGGTTCCACGTACAGTTTATTTCTCGCTCACTTCACTCGGATCAACTTGCGACCGCGGCGATACCTTTTTTGCTGAATGTTTTATGCCGCTTCAGGGTACGAAGATTGGACTCCTTTACTCTAGGCTCCATGCTTCTGACTTCCGTATATATTTTGCAGCCGCTTTATACGTCAGTTTCGGTCTTCAAAGAGCACGACACAAAGATTCAAACGAATAAGGACCGATGGCGCTGCGGTGGCTCCTTACCAAATGACGATACTTGCTTTCTTGTTGAACAGACTAAAGATGTTCCGTAGTGAATAATCTTCAGCATTTTGCAAACGAGCTTGTATAGCACAATAGCCCGAACGCGGGTGGTTTGTACGTAGAATGAATCGATTTTATCGAGATAGCCCAAATAGAGCCACGATAATTCGGCTTTGATATTCGTATAAATGTCGAAAGGTCGTTTTTATTTATGGACGTTAATAGGGGTACTCTGACTTCCGATGCGACCGTTACGGTACGGTTTCGGACACTCCGAACCGCAAAAGATTGGGCTTTACGGTCGAACGTTGGCGTTATAACAAAAACACAAGTTTAGCACAAAAATGCAGGTTCGGTTGAGACTCATTGATCGTTCGTCCTTATCGTCGTACTACGACGGAAGAGGCCAATTTAAAAAGTAACAATTACGCGATAACGCATGGGAAAGTGGAGGTTTTGATGTTTTTTGTTTGAGCAATTATCAATTTGAAATTGGCCGTGTTGGATCCTTGAAATGCTGAACATGTCCTTTTTTTCTTTCCAGCATCTCTATCTCTATGAGTCCTACCGTAAAAGAAATCGGCAATAATGTTATTCAGCTACCGCCCGCTTTGCCCCCAAAGAGATCGCGATCGATAAAGTCGAACTCCACACCACCGCCGGTATCGCCAAAACCGACGATAAGCATGCGGAACATAAACACGCCGGATTCGGTGATAACGTCCACACCGATAAAACCTGACGAAGCGACGATTCCCGTTAACGAAAAGAAAATTGCAACGTCGCCCGCTACACTGACATTGGTACGAAGAAATGGCGGAATTTAAAAAAAATCCCCAGGAAGACGCACGTTAGTTTCCTTCGTAAAAGCAAATGTAATTCTCTTTTCGCCAGAATAACAATATAACGTTGGACGCGTCGCTTCCATCCTCGAGGCCAACGAGTAACACGAGATCATCGATATCCGTGGACGAGAATACACTCGAGCTGCGTGACATCGATCCGGACGACGGTATATTGGACGAGTTGGATATAAGCAAGTATCTCGTTTTCAAGAAATCCGACGAGGACGGACCGGAGATTCGGGGTGGTCATCCCGACGGTTTACTAATTCACGCCACCAAAGCCAACAAGCACGGTAATGTACTTTCCGTTATTTGTATTATATTTAAAAAACTCTCGAAACCGATCGACGTTTCGTGAAATAATACTTATCAACCTCGTACCGTTGAATAAATTACCTGTGATTTATTTCGCGGCGCACGCAGACGAGAAAGAATCAGGTTTGTCGAATTGTTGATCCGATATGAACATTTTCCGTAGTTGCGACCGTTTAGAACATTAATATTTTAATGGCAGGACATTTTTGTGCAGATTTCATGTATCAGGAAGCATTCTTGACGACCTACAGGACGTTCGTGTCGCCTCTCGAATTGATACAAAAATTACACAGGCGACATCAGAGATTCTCGTGTTCGCCGGACGTCGTTAAGCAACGCGCGGCCCGCGAGGCTTTCTCGTTGCTCGTACGAGTCGTCAGCGATCTCACGTAAGTCGAAAAAAACTCGAGCTAAAAAATTAAATTAAATTTTCGAAAGATCGACGTCGTCGCGTTGAATCTAACTAAAAATTTGTCGTCGATGTACGATCCGATTGTCGCGCGCGGATTGTGCGCGTGAAAAAACTTTCGATAACGATCGATTTTTTTTCTTCTCAAAACAGAATGTCCGATCTCGACGACGTTTTGCTACAGACTTTGATGGAATTCGTCCAACAGTTGGTGTGCAGCGGTGATCTGACGATGGCAAAAGCGTTGCGCGTAAAAATACTCGAAAAACACGCGACGAAACAGTTGCAAGCGACCCAACCGATACTCTCGTCGCTCAGTGTATCGACGAAGCAAGCCTCGTTGTTGGACTTCAAGAGCGAACAGATTGCCGAACAAATGACCCTCCTCGACGCCGAACTGTTCATGAAGATCGAGATACCGGAAGTGTTGATATGGGCGCAAGAACAGAACGAGGAGAGAAGTCCGAATCTCACGAGATTCACGGAACACTTTAATAAAATGTCGTACTGGGCGAGATCGAGGATACTCGAGCATAGAATGGAGAACGAGGCGAAGGACCGAGAGAAATACGTCGTCAAGTTTATTAAAATTATGAAACATCTCAGAAAGATAAATAACTTTAATAGCTATCTCGCTCTGCTTTCCGCGCTGGACAGCGCCCCGATCAGAAGACTCGAGTGGCAAAAACACATTACCGAGGGTCTCAAGGAATATTGCGCCCTTATCGACAGCTCCAGCAGCTTCAGAGCGTACAGACAAGCGCTCGGGGAAACTCAACCTCCCTGCATACCGTACATGTGAGTTTATTGATATGCGCAAAATTTAATGGCAACGGCGTTTCGAACAAACTTGCCTCGAATAATAAACTTTGTGTAAAGCGCCGCGAGATGCCGCTGCGATTCGTACAGGGTATTCAGGAGTGTGGTAGCGGCCGGCTTTAATTTCCGCGATATTTCGTCGAGTGAAATTTTTTAATTAAAAAATTATTACGAAAATCAAAAATTCGCTTTGTGTATTGTTAAAATTTGAAATATTGAAAAAAATAATCGATCAAGTGCTCACTCGAAGGGCTGAAATTGAAAAATTATTATAAAGGTTATATGATAGAAAAACATTAAATTGTTGATTTCACATTTTTCTTATGAACTTTTCAAATGTAAGAAAAAAAAAAAATTTATTTAAAAAAAAAATATTAACATTGTTTTTTATGGGTATAAATGGATTACCGATAAAAACCATGACGCCTTCTTGTCGACATCATAACTTCACCAAAAATTATCCAATCTGCAAAAATAAAAAAGAATGTAGTAAAATAATGTAGTAGTAATGGGCTGATGGAGGGATTTTTTTTTCTCCAAAAATAAAAAAATTACAGTATTTCAAACTTAAGGATGCAATTTAAAAAAAAAATTACTGTTTAATAATTTATAAAAAATTGTCCAACGAAAAAATTTTAAAAACTTCTCGTCAGACTATAGAGAAAATAATTATCACGGTTTAAAAAAAAAAAAAATTTTTAATATTAAAAATTGACTCAGACCATCTGAAAACATACTTTCGTTTATATCCGTAAAAAATAATGTTAATATTAAAAAAGAAATTAAAAACTTTTTTTCTTATAGTTGAACAATTAATAAAAAATGTGAAGTCAACAGTTTAATTTTTTTTTCACCATATAAACCTTATAATAATTTTTAAAAGTCACTCGGTTTTCAGCGTGCGCAAGGGTATGTGAAGCCTTAAGGGAGAACACTACTCTGGCGGCAGAAAAAATGCCTAACTTTGACGATTTATTTTGAGAGTATGAAAAAAAGAATAGGATTTCTTCTCAGAGGCTTTATTTAACACATATTAAAGTATGAACATTTCTTTTTAATTATCCTTTTGAAACAAAATAGCGGCGACAGAGCCCATCTTGAAAATCGTCTTTTTTTAATACACCTTCAAGGGAGGACGGTTTTCTCGTAAATTATAGGAACCGAAATGAAAAACCAAAAAATTTTATAATCTATATACTATTGGCTATGGAGGTACGTAGGGTTTTTTTGTTAATCAAATTTTGTAGAAATGGTGCACTTTTAAAAAAAATGAATCGACTTTTTGCTAAAAAAATGCAGTGAATTGCTTATGAAAAAAAAGTTTATGAGATTTAAAAAAAAAACGTATAACGTATCAAATTTTGTAATTAACATTTTCAATTCACAGAGGACTCGTACTTCAAGATTTGACTTTCGTGCACATCGGGAACAGCGATCTGTTACCGGACGGAACGATAAACTTTTCCAAGAGATGGCAGCAGTTTAATATCGTTGAGAATATGAAGAGATTCAAGAAGGGGTGAGTTTTTCCATCGAAAAAAAACCCCCGTCCTGATCAAGGGATTTCAAAGACCAGATTTTTTTACTACTCTTCGTTACATCCGTGTTTAAACTCTTTTCCTTTACTTTTTAGAACGTACTCGTTCAAGAAGCACGAGAGAATAATAACATTCTTTAACAACTTCAGCGATTTCTTGTGCGAGGATGCGATGTGGCAGATCTCCGAGAGCATAAAGCCACGCGGTGGTAAAAAGCCACAGCCGCAAAATTAAAAGGCAAAAAGAAAAAACAAAGCGAGAGGAGTTTGTACTAATTGACAATTAGTACTTCGAGGTGGTCATGGAAAAAAAGTAAATAATGAGAGTATACATTTACTCTCGCGATAATGCGATAAGCCTCTGTGAGGCTGATAAATCCTGTGTAAGTGCGACACGAGGTGGGAATTTTTTGCGAGGATGCAATAGAAAAAAAATGAATGAAACTCGACCACGGAAGATGCGAAATCGCCGATATTCCGGCACGGGACATAAAAACGTTCGAGCGAGTCTCTTGCGTTCGTACGAGTGAAGGAACAAAAAAAAATCTCTCTTATCTCGCGACGTTGTTAATTGTAGATAAAGGCAAATTTTATTCGTTTTGCTTTGAACATACGCGCGATTTGTCCAACGGTAATTTGAGAAATTTAAAAAAAAACAACAAGGGAGGCAAATGCATCGCGCGGATGCCGAGAGGAGAGATACCGGAGCGAGGAAGCAAAAAAAAAAGTTATGTAAAGAAAAAAAAAATCTCCTCATATCACAACGTATCTGTGTAAAATTTTATTTATTCAAATCGTTCGTGTATATTCGAACGTACGAGCGTAGGTATAAAAAAAATGGGAAAACTTTCGTGTATCCCTGTACGATAATACTTCTTTTAATTCTATGCACTTGACTCACTATGACGTTTTTTTTCTTCATTCATCATATATGACGCGACATATATGTTTAGGCGCGCGCGCGTGTGTGTGTGGGCGTGGGGGTGTGAAAGAGTGTGTGCGTGTGTCGGTCAGTTTGTGGTAGAATTTTACTTAGTAAAATTTATGTAGTTAGAGAAAGCGTTTTAATGGTCAACCGCGTTACCGTCGATTACCACAAGGGAGAACACCAATTACGTTGATTAATGTAGAGCCATAATGTCTTCGTGTTTCGTTGACTCGTTGCGAACTAATTACGAACGAGAAGACAACGCGCGGTTAACCGACTGAGACCAACTGTTACATATACTATTGTATATGATTATATAGGGCGAGGAAGGAACGATTTTTTTTATCTTTTCTTTGGCTCTTTCTTTTTTTTCCTTTCGTTCAACTTGTCCTTTTCGTTGATTTTATCCGGGCCTGTTGATAACAATAGATGTTCCGAGCTTTCGGCTTTGAGTCACGAGTGTACGCTGTAGGATACGTAATACCCTTAGATCTATTAGTCGAATCATTGAACGAACAAGAAAAGAAAGAGGAGATGCAGCTGCGGACACTGTCGATCCACGGGAATATTTAATTTAAAGAATTGAAAATTAAATGAAAACGTTTCAATCACGAGAGCGTTGTAAATTTATGAAACTCTCGTTTACGAGAATTAAAAAAAACAATATATATATATATATATATATATATATATAACTCCGTTCCCCGATGAATTGAAACTGTGTACTATACATATATTACTGTTTTCTCACTCAACATTCCAGCGTGAAAAATTTTTAGTAATAATAATGATAATAATAATATAAATAATTATAACATGGAACAAGGTCGGAAATCGTTCATACGCCTGTCCGTTTATAGTCATTATATCTATGATAATATTTCGTATAATTCGCGGGAACGAACAATCTTTGACGTATCGGCCCGTCCCTTCGATTTTTTATTTTACATTTTTCATTATATTCATTTTTTATTTAACGCTCGTGGAGAGAATGAATAATAGAAAGCTTCGCCATACGTATCGACGATCAGAGTGAATTACTTTGGATCGCCATGTGGTTTGTAAAAGTTGCGAACGAGGTGAGTGTGTGGTACACCGTTTATTTTTATATTATTTATATTTTTATTGATTATATGATTTTCAAACTGTGTCATAGAGAAAGTTAAATGCGCGCATGAATTGTGTATGTGTGAGAAAAAGAAAACGAGAGAAAGAGAGAGTTTTTGCGAATTCTGGGAAACAAAAAAAAAAGGCCTAAAAAGCAAATCGGAGCGAGTGACGACCGCTCGACGAGCGAACAATTTTGAAAAGTAACGAAAACACACCCGAGAGACGAGAATCGATTGATCCTGTAGAATTAGATTTAAACCGTAGAAACTCTGCCTTGAACTCGATGTCGTCGGATATCTCGGACGACGTAACGCCAACTGTCCCCGAAGCAAGAGGACATAGAAGAAGACACCATTTAACGACATTGTCTTTAAGAGCCGTACTAAAAAAAAAATAATAATAATAATAATAACAATAATACAAAATAGCAACACCAGCATGAAGACAAGCTTTTAGAGAATTTATACAACGTATAATAAAAAATACAGAATCTACGTTATAATAGAAAGGCTTTGACACATAGTACTTCCAAATAACAATATACGTATTCATTATTTCCGTGAGTCTAATCGAGCGCTTCTCAACCGCGCAAGCGAAAATAAATAATCACCCAAGACTAGTAACTTTGCTTCACGCACCGAAATCGGGTTCAGTCCAATGATCCCTATGAGTGCAAAGTTTCATTTCAGCGAGGGTCGTTTAACGGCTCACATATCTCTGCGCGCGCTGAAAACCGAGTGAATTTAAAAAATTATTATAAAGTTTTTATGCTGAAAAAAAAAATTGTTGGTTTCACATTTTTTACTTAACTTTCCAACTATAAGAAAAAAAATGTTTACAATAAAAAAAAAAATATTAACATCACTTTTTACGGGTATAAATAGACTACCGATGAAAACCATGGCGTCTCCTTGTCGACAACGTAACTTCACCAAAAATTATCCAATCTGCACAAATAAAAAAGAATTTAGTAAAATAATGTAGTAATAATAGGCTGACGGACGGATTTTTTTTTTCTTTAAATAAACAAATTACAGTATATTAAGCTTTAGTATGCAATAAAAAAAAAAAAAAAATCAGCGCACAATAATTTATAAAAAATTGTCCATCCAACAAATTAAAAAAACCTCTCGTCAAACTATAAAGAAAATAATTATCAAGATTTAAAAAAAAAGTTAAAAAATATTGACTGAGTTATCGTGCTGACACCGTCTAAAAACATAGTTTTGAGAAAAGCGCGTTTAAATAATGTTAATATTTGAAAAAAAAAATTTTGTTAATAATTTTTTCATAGTTGAAAAGTTAATAAAAAATGTGAAATCAGCAATATCATTTTTATTTCACCATATAAATTTTATAATAATTTGTGAAATTTACTCGATTTTGAGCGCGCGCAGGGGGTATGTGAGCCCTTAAACTCGCGAATGCGCGTGTGGAAATGTTTCGTAAAATTCGTCTTTTTTTTGCGTAGCTAGCTCGAGTATCTAATATATATTATAATTATATTCAAAACGTTTTATGAATGTTGTAAATAATTGAATAGTACTGATCGTTCCTTATTCCACGATGATAATACCGTACGACTCTAGGTTAATTTGTAAATGTACGAAAATTCACACGCACGGACACACCGAGGAACAGAAAAAAAAAATTATTAACTGTTAAGCGCGACAGCTCTCGTTACGTGTAAATTTTAAGTCGTTCATTTTAAATATTGCGATGCCATATTACCTTTTAGCATTATTTTGTATCTAAGAAATTTCATATATATGAGTTTTTATTTAATTAAAGAGTCAAACGTGAAAGAGAGACGCACGATTATATATGATTTTCATTCGTTTTATATTTATTTGTCGGGCGGCTCGGATGTGTTTATGAGATTAGGCGACTCTGGAGCCAGAAAATAATAAGCATATTTTATGAATTTTTTTTTGCGAAATAATGAAATTAATCGAAATTCCGTACACCGTACTTTGTTATACCACTATTGAGCTATGAAAAATCAATTTTTTTGAGTGATTAATTAAAAAATGGCGGCTGCACAGCGTTTCTCCGTTGACAACCTTTTTTTCGGAAGGGTCCACGGACGGAAACGTAACACGTGCAATTTTTGACCGGGAACAAAAAAAACCAACATTTCTCGATTACACATAAGAACAGTTACGGAAGTACTTAGGATTTTTTCGATATATTAATTTTTGCCAAAATGGCGCATTTTGAAAAAAAAATGTTTAACCTTTTTAAGTTTTTTAGTTACAAACAATTATTGTTTATAACTAAAAAATTAGGCGATATGACAGAAAAATCCTACGTACTACATGGCGAATCGAGTTTTTGATGTACAATTAAATTTTCAAATGGATCGGTAAAAATTTCTAGAAAAGTGCGTTTAACGTTTTCAAAAAAATATTCCATTTTACGAAAGTTTCAGAGTAGCTCCATAATTGAAGAACGAGTGGCGAAAAAAAAAATGTATATTTCTTTCTCACCGAAACAAAAAGAGACCGTTGTATTTATTATCTCGGTGAAAGATTTTGTTGTTTTAACGACAGAGAGAAATATTTTTTCCATCACTCACCGTGACATCGTTCGTTCGGACTCGGTTCGTCAAAGGGCGCTCGATGCGAATGAAAAAATTGGTACAAACGACACGAGGCAGCGATAAATGTTTTCCCAAAACAAAACGAGATACTCCGTACTTTATGGTTCGCAATGACGTTAGCCGGTTCGCCGTTTGACAGGCGCCGGAAGCTACCTTTTTACATTTCCGGCGGAGTAGCAAATGGCCGGATGAAAAAAAAATTCATAAAAAGCAAACAATTGCGAGCGAGTTCGAAGGGTAAATACGCAACGAAAGACAAAATAATATTAGACAAATATTGTAAGTTGATTTGCGAAAGTAAAAAAGAAAGAAAGCGACCTCAACGAGGAAGCGAGACAATGAAAAACGCCGTCTGTATTACCGGCATTAACGATTGTGTCGTATATCGATGTACTTAAACAATAATTCACGCGTATATTTCGATGTTTTTGTATCGCTCGCCGAGTGTCACGCACTTTTTTTTTTTAATCTCCGTGGGTCTGGAATCATAATTGTGAAAAATGCAAAGAATTGAGAACACTACCGTTTGGCGGCGTTGGCGTAAATTCTTCATTGAAAAATGTACAAAAATTTCATTGAAATTAAATGTCGTTGAAGCTACGAACGTTCTGGCAAAACAAAAATTAAATGTGCTTAACTACATAAAACTTACAATTAGTCCTCAATTGTACGGGACTAATTTTTTTAACATTTTTTTTTTTACGTAACAGAGAGTCCTAGCAGTGTCCTCGAAAAATGAAAAGAACAGCGCGCGAGCTTGAATATCGAGAAACAATTTTTTTTCAACAAAATTGAGCCGGAGCTTCATTTTATCGCCTATTAAGCCTATTAACAGACTAAGTCATGAGATTTTTGTACGAATATATGTTCCCGTTCATTTAAAGACTAAGTTTTTCTCTAATTAACCACATTTAATGTTTTTTTTACCAGAACGTTCGTAACTTCAACCACATGAAATTACCGTATTATTTGAAGGTAGCGTTATAATTTGTTGAAAAATAATTAATTAGATATTCCGTAACGGTATTCGATATTTTTTATATTGATTAGCACAAATCGACCTGACCGATATGGCCGCCCGAAACTCGATATATCTAACGCGGCAACGAAACGGTGCGGAACGTTTAAAACATTGGATAAATATCAATAAAATTTTTATGATATGACAATAACGATTATTGTTATACAAAACGATTTAACGGCATTTATATTCGTGTAAAAGAAACTTTCGATATTTTGGTCGATCCTCGTCGGGTTTAAAATATCACTTCTGAGGGTCCACGGTTATGACGCGACGCCAGCGTCGCTATCGATGATTATCTCAATTCGTAGGCTTTTCAATCCGAGGGAACGTTCACATCGAAGAAAACCGTAATTTCCGGATTGTTGGTGGTCGAGGATAAATTGAGTTTACGACGAAAAATCAAATGACAAACTCTCGCCGAAATCGGATTACGAACCAAGTTTTAAATAATCCACACACACACACACACACACACACACGCACAAACAAAAAACGAAAGACAAAAATAACAAACAAATATTCTGAGTGTGCCGTTATAAATAGTTAACGAAAAATTGTTACTCTTAGCTAGTATTAGGGGAAAAAATACCAATCATGCAATTATTAACTATTTCGTGTGTTTAAAAGAAGATGAAAAAAAAAGTCTCTCGCAAACTACCTTGTATGTGTAGCTTAACGGATATAGAGAATCAGTGGTAAGTATTTAGTAATCCACGCACGTACACGAGCACGCGTGACCGTACCGATGCTCAACGCTCCAATAGAGAACTTAAAGTAGTAGTCTGGTAACTTAAGCCGATTTTCATGTCTTTTTTGGAGGGAGTTTTTTCGTAGGAAAATAAAAATGAATCGTTTTGGATATTTAGGATGTTTTTATTTACATATTAAAGATACCAGAAAAAAATTTTTTGAAAAAATTTAATGGTTTATTATTATTATTGTTATTGATCGAAGTTGGCACCTCGAAAAAAAAAAACGCGTGGGTGGCCCCGGTGATTTTGGCTCTTGATGTTATCTGAAATAAAAAATTCTTGATAATTCTTAATCTATAGACATGGCATTCTGGTCGGAACTACTGAAGTTAAATTTCATGGATAAATAACAAAATGGCGGACTTTGCATAAAAAAGTTGTTATTTATCCATGAAATTTAACTTCAGTAGTTCCGACCAGAATGACATGTCTATAGATTAAGAATTATCAAGAATTTTTGATTTCAGATAACATCAAGAGCCAAAATCACCGGGGCCAACCACGCGCTTTTTTCTCGAGGTGCCAACTTCGATCAATAACAATAATAATAATAAACTATTAAATTTTTTCAACCATTTTTTTTTGTTGTATCTTTAATATGTAAATAAAAACATCCTAAATATCGAAAACGATTCATTTTTATTTTCCTACAAAAAAACGCCCTCCAAAAAAGACATGAAAATCGGCTTAAGTTACCAGACTACTACCTTAAAGGATTTTCCGTGTACAGTGTCGTGCGAAAATTAAATTCGATGTGAATTCCGAGAAAAACGTAAAATTTCGATATATCTTCGTAACGAAGCTCTTTGTTCAACTCGCACGGTATCAACGGTCTTTATCGATCAATTTCATAAATTATTTACCGATCGACGAGTCAAATGTCGGACCGATCGAAGGCGGCGTAAATAAAAAGGAAACTTTTCTTCGAGACGGGTTACGTTTTCGTATTCTCGTCGAATCTAATTTTCGTTTTTGACTCGGTACGCGAAAAACGTCTGAAACGAAAATAAAAAAAAACGAAATAAATAAATAAAGAAAAAATCCAGTCGAGAATGACCGGAGCTTTGATCGTTACGGCAACAGCAAACACATATCCGTAATAAACGCTCAGAATTATTCAAAGTACGAAATAGACGTAACGAGAAGAGAGAAAAAAAAAATCAACCGGTTGTAAACTGTAGAAAATGTATTCGTCGGAACGCGAGAACGAGAAAGAGTTACTTTCCATGTACCGATTGTAATTTTTCCTTTGTTTTTCTTTTTTTTTGTTTTTTTTGTTTTTCACTTCCGACGAAACTTTTGCCAAGACACCAATTATCGTTTCACAACGAAATCGAGTAGCGGGATTCATACGCAATAGAATTTACAAGCGGTTTATCGTCCGTAGAATTAACAAAAATGACGGTTAAAAAAGAGAAAAGTAAATATCACCGATATATCCGCGGAAGAAAAAGAAACAATTTTAATCGGTTCGTGGCACAAAGACTTTGATCCAAAAAAAAAACACAATTGCCTCTTCTCATCACGGTTTAACGAGCATATCATTGATAAGTGACTGACACTAATATTACACCGTGAGGAATCCACACTTTGTTAGATATAAAAGATTCGCGCGAGAACACGGACACGCTCCACGAGATTAATAACGAACAAACGGACGAGACTCGTAATCGTTGATGCATACGATGAAGAAAAAAAAGAAAAGTGATAAAGTTCGAGCGATTCGTTGATTGGCATAATGTCGTATTTGCGCATCTTTCGTAGTTTCGTCGTCATATTTTTCTATGTATTATATTTTTCGTCGCCACTTCGCGCGCACAATTCGTGTATCTCGTGTGTGGGAGAGTGCGTGGAAAAGATAAAATGAAAAAGAGAGGCGAAAGATCATCGGCAGAGTTTGCAAACACGATTGTATAAATATATTATTCGATTGTATAAATATATCCACTTACAGACTGTTATAACCAGAATGCTCACTATAAGCATATTTTACGTTTTCATGATGTTTTAGTTGTACGATTAGTTAAGCACAAATACTTGATATTTGTATCATTCGAAAGACGATACGGTGTTTCTCGCTTATTTGTAACGGACCGACCGTTTGTACGCGGGAGAACGATGAAAATAAACGATATAGGAAAGGTATCGGTGGTAGAGAAAAACAAATTTTCCGTATCTTTTAGCGGATCGAATAAATCAATCGGTTCGTTTTAAGGGAAGGTTCCCGTCCAAATCGATGAAAAAATCGAAAAATTTTTTTTTGCTTAATTTTCATTTTTATGTTTTCGAGAATACGCGGGAGAAAAGATATTTCGATATATGATGTAGGAGGTCTGTTCAAGCAGTATTTTGAATTTCCGCGGGCTACGTATATTCGATTTTTTTCTGGCGTTAAGTTGGTACTCATGTCCCTCATTTATGCTGAATAAATCGGCCATTTCGAATGTTTAGTTAATTGTTGGCAGCTGTTTTGGTTAGATGTGTTTTGGCTTGTCTTCGATTTTTGCCTATTCCAAAAAATGGATCAAAGAATCTGCATCAAATTTTGTGTGAAAAACAAAATTAAGTGCGCGGACGCATTCCGAATGTTGACTGTGGCTTATGGTGAAGCTACCTTGGACCAAAGCAACGTTTATCGGTGGTACAAGATGTTCTCAGAGGGCCCAGAAGATGCGAACAACGAAATGCGTTCCGTACGCCCGAGCACATCAACGACGGACGAAAACATTGATGAAGCGAAGAAAATAATATTGGCCAATCGTCGAATCACCGTTAGAGAAGTTGCTGAGGAACTAAACATATGGATTGGCTCGTGCTATTCGATTTTGACCAATGATTTGGGCGTGAGACGGGTCGCCGCGAAATTCGTGCCAAAATTGCTCAATTTCGAAGAAAAACAGTGTCGCGTTAACGTTGCTAAGGAGCTGTTGGACTCGGTCCGCTGCGACCCAAATTTGCTCCAGAGGGTCATAACAGGTGACGAATCATGGGTTTATGGTTATGACGTGCAAACCAAAGCTCGATCATCGCAATGGAAGCTGCTTTTTTGGAATAGGCAAAAATCGAAGACAAGCCAAAACGCGTCTAACCAAAACAGCTGCCAACAATTAACTAAACATTCAAAATGGCCGATTTTTTTTCAGCTTAAGTGAGGGACACGAGTACCAACTTAACGCCACAAAAAAATCGAAAATCGAACATACGTAGCCCGCGAAAATTCAAAATTTGCGATAATTTTTGGAACAGACCTCGTATACCAAATAAATATGACCTTAGTTTGACTCGGGTTTTAAATATTCTAACTCTAACGGAGCGTGATAAATATGAACTATTTAAAAATATCCATGTCATATAAATGTATATTTGGCGAATCGGTAAAAGTAAAAGCCGTCTCTATCGGCACGGGGTTTCCGCAGTTTCTCCGAGGGCAAAGGCGATACAGCGCCTCAATCGATTGCCAAACAGCAACCGCGCGTCCAAAATGGCTGAAATTCTGGTCAGTATCCGTCAAAGGATGCGCACATTCGCTGGCTTTTGTTAACGAGTGCTGCCATCTTCGCGTTGAGGTCGGATACTTTTTGGACCACCCTCGTAATAATCAATTTGCAAGTTTCTAATTTAGACGCTTTATTATGCGTTTTATCGTTAATAAAACGTTAACGAATGTTATTTTTATGATTGAGTCAAGAAGCATAAAATTTGCGTTGGTACGCGGCGGCTGTTCGACTGGATAAACGTTGCTTTTCTAGCTCAAGGACGAACATATAAAATTGTATCATAAAGAAAAAGTGACGGGGAGATAAAAAGACGTGACACACGATTTTCTCCCGAAGTTGGTCTCGTGTTGCATTCTGATTATTAATACGTACGACTCGAGGAAAAAACGTACAGTCTGTTCGCGAAGAAAAATACCGCCATAATCTGGAAAAAATAATGATTCATTATACCTTACTTTTTGGTTATTATTAAAGTACATATAATAACATATAATAATATGTACTTTAATAATAACAAAAATGGCGGTATAATAATAACAAATATGGCGGTATTTTTCTACGCTAAAGTAAGGTATAATAAATCATTACTTTTTCCAGATTATGGCGGTATTTTTACGCAATAGCTAATAAGCTATTGCGTAATTACTTAGTATCTCGTCCAATGACGTCCGTTACTGATCGTGGATTGACATCTGTTTTCCTATGTTTTCGACAAGATAGTCTCTGCGTTTACAAAAGCATACCTAAACATGCATTTTTACAGGGTGTCTTACTGTACGCCGAAAAATCCTATTAATCTTCGTTGATCACTCTTTTGACACGAAAGACCATGCTCAGAAAGAAGATAACATTGTCCCAATCTCGATCGAGTTTCCCTTTAGTACAATCAATAGGTAATATTGTGACGCACTAAATTACAGGAGTTATTATTTTTTAATTAGGTTCAGTATTACGTACTGAATGTAAATGAACAAAATTCTCACAAATTAAGTGACCGGAAGTGCCGCCAGTTTGAGGAAAACCGTATCGGCCAATATCTCCGTTACCGTGCACTTCAGGCCAAAAATGGTAACAACCTTTCTTGTAGATAATTGAATTTCCGATCTTTTTTTCTAAATAATTTTTTTTTGTACCACTTACCGTTTACGACTTATACGACTGTTGAAATTTATTTATTCACTTTTTGACCCGTATCTCTCCTAATAATTGTTTAAACAATAAAATGCTAATAACTTATCGTTTAAATCCATACATTTTCCACAACTTTTATTAAATACTTTTTTGTCTAAAATTAATATTCTCAAAGTTATAACGCGTTCAATGTTGCGCTACTGGGTGCAAGGCTAATAAAAACGCGTTATAACTTTGAGAATATTAATGTTACAGAAAAAAGTTTTGAATAAAAGTTGTGGAAAATGTATGGATTTAAAAGATAAGTTATTAGCATTTTATTGTTGAAACAATTATTAGGAGAGATACAGGTCACAAAGCGAATAAATAAATTTTAACAGTCGTACAAGTCTCAAACGGTAAGTGATATAAAAAATAATATTTAGAAAAAAAGATGGGAAATTAAATTATATACAAGAAAGGTTATTACCATTTTTTGGCCTAAAGTGCATGGTAACGGAGATATTGGCCGATACGCTTTTCCTCAAAATGGCGGCACTTCCGGTCACTGAATTTATGAGGATTTTGTTCATGGAGATAGACCGAGCTGAGTTTAAACTTCGATCAAGGTTGGAGAAATCGGGCGTAAATCACGCTCTCCTGGAACCAAAGAGTCGTCGTTATAAATTCAATTTCTAAACTTTACACACGGAACAAAATCGTTAAAACAATCCGAGACGAGAGCGAAAAAAGTGCACTTCGGACTTGACTTTCGATACCACAAGTGCATTTTTCCGTCCCAATATCGTGAGTACGATATTTTAGGTCCGGACCGGCATGAGAACCCCGTGCCTGTGTAAATGTTGCCCCGTGAAATTCCAATGGCGGGAGGAGGCGTCCCGCGAAGTAAAAGAAGACTTTAGGACTCTTGGAACCAAACCAGAAAAACCGGCCTTCCCGTCGTCTCTCCTTCTTCCTCTCTGCCTCGGTTACGGTTACCCTTCTTTCTCGCGCTACTCCCCCGGTCTCCCGCTTCTCTTTAATCGAGAAAAGTCCGTTCCTCGCCAGGTAACGCAGTCGTTTGTGGCTATGGGTTACTAATACGGCACGCACATCTGGTGTCACATTTTTAAAGCGTCGGTCATTTATTCGTGTAGCGATGATCACCGGTCCGACGCCAGAATAGACGCGCTAAATATGCTTGTTCAGGCGCATACCCGCTCGTATCAGGAAAATAATGTCCGAGGAAAAAATGCCGATCGAACAAATAGTTGCGAAAAAAATGAAGTCTCTTTTGTACTTTTATTGGCTCCGTTCGTGTTATTGTTACTTCGTTAGTCGTTGCTGTCGTTGATGTTTCTTTCAGTTATTTCAACGTTAACTTCTTTTTCTATCGGCCTTTTTCCCTCTGCAATTCTTTCGGCGGCCTTATTTTTCTCTCGCTCTCTTTTGCTCGGCCATTTTTTCCCAGATCCATACTCGATACGACCTCGTTCACTCTGACCCATCGACGGGTTCGTCAATTAAATTTCCATCTCTCGAAAATGCTCTATTCGCCGAGTATCCATTCCGATCATTACTCGAACAGCATTAATCGATTATTAAAATTCTCGAAATACCGCAAACCACGCTTATCATATATTAATTATTCGACTCCCGAATGTACAGAGAAATCGTTCGAAATTACTATAAACAAATCGATCGCGACGAATTTGAAGAAATTTTTTGAAAAAAAATTTAACTCGCATATCGAATACCAGCGGTCGTAAATGCCATTACTGCACGAACTATTTTATACACATTATCGTAAAGTTTCCGAAAAATATACTCGACTACCGAAGCATAATATTATGACGCTAAAACGTCATTATTAATAACGATATTTCACAATGTTCATCGCCTTTATCGTTACAAATAATATAAGAATATTTGTATCGGTAGAGCGTAAGCTGGTTGAAAATTAGCCGGTATGTACGACGCCAAACGTCGCTAATCGAAGGCAAACGAGAGTAATCCGCTCGCCCAGTAACCTACGAAGATAGGTGCCCACTATATATCTATGGTATTCATTAGAGTTTTTCTTACCGACCGAACCCATCGTGGAACTAACCACCCAGCGTGAAGAGGGCGATGCGGTAACGCGAATTAGATACGCGACGCATTGAGAATCATATCGTGTCGTATAATATATAATGTTATTTTCGGTGAAAGTATACAATTGTTCTAGCGTAGGTCGAAATGTATCTTCCGTGCGGATGGAGATGATGAGATTTATTAATCGATCTTTCTACGATTGATCGTTGCATCGCGCGGCATCGGGCCCGTCGCTCGTTAACTCAATGTAACATGAACTAAACGGGAGAGCGGGGGCACTCGGCGGCGTTTCTGCATCGTTAATATATCCTCTCTTTTCTGTCTCGTTTAAACGTGACTTTTATCTGACGTATACACGATAACCAACGTACTATATCATATTCCACGTACGCGTTCCCGCGCGAGATGCACGAAAGGTACGCTATACGCGCGGGGGCTGATCCGAGGAGTTTCAACGGGTTAATTCTTTTGACCTAGCCCGCGTTACGAGCTTCGTCTCTCGAGGGCTTTATTCGACGCGAGCTCTCAATTATTCTTCGACGACAAACTCTTCACCACTCGGGACCGCATCGTGGCGCTGTTGCCCGATTCTCGAGGAAGGTCGCGACGCTCCGCTACTCGAAAGGCGAAACTTGCGAAACTGGCGAGATAAATTTGCGAGCGGAGGCTCGCAAATTTATTTTCAATAACGAACGAAGATACTTACCGTTCGAAATGAGTATTAAGAAGATAATTATGAATAATTGTCGTAGAAAAATAAAAGTTATAACTATTTTTTCAAACGTTAAGGTCAGTCAGAACTGTACAATCGAAACTGTTATCCTCCCTGTAATAAAAATATCTCAGGAAATATCTTGAAATGCGATTTATCGCGGCCGTCGATGTCGGGCTCGGAATTCGTTCGCGCGCATACTTCGGATCGCGCGAACGTACACGACGGACTGTAGAGCTGTAATAACTATTGGGGGATTTTAGAAAAAGGCTCCGCGTACATTTTTTTTCGCCATATAAAACAATATTTGAATAAGACAGAGGATTTCGATCCGCGCTTCGACGTGGCACGGTTCTCATATTTCTGCTCGTAGCAAATATTTTTCAGAATCACAATATACTGTTCGTTTATTTGCGAAATTCATTATATTTTTCGATACTTTGAGATTTTGGGAAAAATTCTACGTGTCGTAAGACTTATATAGTCCTGTCCCAAAATCTTAAAGCACCGTTAATCGATCGCGTTACAGAAAATTTATTAAATATAAATATTGATCGTGCAATGTTTTCGTGGTAGGATTTCGAAATTCGAATACGATAAGGCATATCTCCTACTTTCGGAACTACGTCCTTTTAAAATAATCTCCAAGGGCTCGCATACCCCTGAAATTTACAAAAAATCGATTCTTATTTTTTATACTTTTAAGAATTTTTCAAAAAAAAACTTTGAAGCAAATTCCACTCCGTTACAAAGTTATAGCGATAAATGTGAAACTTTAAACGCATTTTTCTCGAAACTATGTTCCCGGACAGTGTCGGAACGATAACTCGGTCAATTTTTAATATTTTTAAACTTTAACTTGTTTTTTAAATCTTAATAATTATTTTCTCCGTAGTCCGACGAGAGGTTTTTTCAATTTTTTGGTTAGCCAATTTTTTATAAATTGTTAAACACTAATTCTTTTTTTTTAATTGCATACTAAAGTTTGGGATACTGTAATTTCTTTATTATTGAAAAAAAAAAAAAAAAAAAAAAAAAAAAAAAAAATTCTCTTCGTCAGACTGTTGCTACTACATTATTTTGCTAGATTCTTTTTTATTTTTGCAGATGGGATAATTTTTTATGAAGTCACGATGTCCACAAGAAGGCGCCGGGGTTTTCATCGGTTAATATTTTCAAACAAATTTTTTGTTACCGTTGAAAGGTTAAAAAAAAATGTGAAATCAACAATTTAATTTTTTTTTCATCATATAACCTTTAAAATAACTTTGAAATTTACTCGGTTTTCAGCGCGCGCAGCGGTATGTGAGCCCTTAATCGTTTTTCGTTCGAACATGCGCTGAGTTCATTAGCCGTTACGCGTGCGAAAATCTAATCGTTTTTATATACAGTATATTATTATTATTATTATTAATATATATATTATTATTAATATATATAATAGTAATTAATTATTAATTAACATTTGACTAATGGAAACAGTTTTGAAAAAGGTGAATATTTCCCGCGCGAAGTAAAGCGGCCAGGGGGAGTCGTCGGCGTGATTGTCGTCGCTTTTGTTACAGTCGTTCGTCTTATTTCTATCCAACACAAGGCCGACGACTCGCGTTGCAACGAATGACGAAATAAAAGCGAGATAGAGGGGGAAAGACGGAAATGAGAGAGGAACTTTTGTTGTATAATGCAGCGAGAGTAATTTAAAAAACTCACGACTTTAGGGTTCAGATTTATACCACTCGGCACTCGGTACATTCTCCGAACAGCGTGAGTAAACGGTGACGCGTCACGAACTCGTGCTCCGCGCACTCGACCCTCTCCTTTGTCTCCGCGACTGAGTAATCGCCTTTTACCTTACGGCGCGCGGTTGTCGAGTGTTAAATTCCGCGGGTGCCTTCGATTGAAAGCAATAAATTAATAAAAAAAAACTTCCCGAATCGGCCAAAACACTTGTCAAACAGATAAGGAAGATGAAAAAAAATAAACACGATCCTGCCAGGATTCGAACCTGGAATCTTCTGATCCGTAGTCAGACGCGTTATCCGTTGCGCCACAGGACCTCGGATATTTGGTAGGCTCATTCCGCGCACTCGCATGGCCCAATTTGCCGAAATCCTATAACGGGTCATTTCAAAATTGTCAAAGACATAATTCGCAAACTATCCGTTCGAATTAACATCAATAATGAGAAATAATTTTAAAAATACATTGTCGATAAATGAGTAACGCTGACTTACCGACGAAAATAGTTTTTTTTTTCAAATTTGCCATTATTTTGCAAAATTTAAGTATCGCTACGTATTTGGAACGATAACTCGTAAAGATCATTGTTATTGACATTTTTTAAATAAAATAGAAACTGTTTGTTTGCCTTAGAAAAGGATTATTCAAAAATAAAAAAATATAATAACTTCACGTACCGATGAGTGATTATAATCGTGTTTCGTAAAAACAATTATTTTTCACGAATATCGATTGTTCGAATCGAACGCAACACACTCTACTTTCACGAAATGAGTTCCGCTTATCGAATTTTTTAAGTCAATAGTTTCGCGATTATCGAACAAATGTGCATTTTCTAAAAAAAAACATGTTAATCAATAAATTATATTTCCGATGAAAAAACAAAAATTTGCTTTGTGTATCGTGAAAATTTTAAATAGTGAAAAAAAAAAAAAAAAACCAATCAAGTGCTCACTCGAAGGGCTGAATTTGAAAAATTATTATAAAGGTTATATGGTGGAACAAAAATTAAATTGTTAATTTTACACTTTTTCATTAACTTTTCAACCGTAAGAAAAAAAATTAAAATTTTTTTTTTTTTCTAATATTAACATAATTTTTTACGGGCATAAATGGACTATCCATGGCGCCTCCTTGTCGACATCATAACTTCGCCAAAAATGATCCAATCTGCAAAAATAAAAAAATGAATCCAGTAAAATAATGTAGTAGTAACAGTCTAGCGGAAGGAATTTTTTTATTTTTTTTTATTTTTATTAAAAAATCAAGAAATTACAGTATTTCAAACTTTGGCATGCAATTTAATAAAAAAATTAATGTTTAATCTATATATATATATATAAATGAATGCCCCTTTCCCCTTGGTCACGCCACAACTTGAGAACTTTACCGATTTCATTCATCTTTTTTTTTTAAGTTTTCTAATACATCGTAGAAGGTTTTTACGGAAAGAAAAATTAAGAAAATCGCGCAGAAAATTGGAAAATTTCCGAAAACTATTTAGCCTTCGCGCGTTTGACAGTTTGCGCGAAAAGCAAATGTGATTTAATAGATGCATCGGTCGGCATCTATCGATCAAAAAATTCATTTATTCATTTCTTAGTGCACGGCCCATTCGATCTGAACGTTTATCCAGTTTTGAGTTTGTTGAGTGAGTTTTTTTGAGAAGTGTTTGTTCATCGCAGTTAGTTAACCGCAATCAGGCCTTATATTAAAAGTTTAATTTAACATCGATTTTTGGTAAGTTTTGATAGACTAACACGTGGTATACATGGTTATACAGAAACACTAAGGGAGTCAATTTTTTATTTTCAGTTGAATTTGGTTCTTCAAAATGCCACCAATTGGACGTACCAACTTAGGTCGCAGAACTCGCAATGCTGCAAGTCAAAGATATATACGAGCAACTCAACCTGACGAGCAACGCGAAGCGCGAAATGAAGTTGAACGGAATCGATGGAATCAAAATCAACAACGTAGAAATGTTGCGTTTAATCCCCATCGAGCTGCATTCAATTATAACGTGCCATGTTCATGTGTCGGCAAACGATCCGCTTTATTTGTTCTTGCGCCTGATAACAAAACGAAAAATGTCGCATATCACCAGGTGCTTCACTGAAGAGAATCAACCCGAGTGCAACCCATGCAGCAAAATACATAGCTTCAATAAAGCAAATGTCTCGCTGACACGCCATTGAAATACTTGATTTTTGTACTTTTATTGAATTTTCATTTTCTTTATATATATTATCCTAATAAACTATTGAACTCAACACATTTTTAGTATTCATTTTATTACGTTAATAAAATCCTAAATTAAGTTTAGCTAAAAGTTAACACGACATTCGTTGACTGTTAGGCGGTACGAAGTTCGCCAGGTCAGCTAGTAATTTATAAAAAATTGTCCAACCAAAAAATTAAAAAAACCTCTCGTCAGATTTTTTGAAAATTCCAGAGGTTTGTGAGCCCTTGAACGATTTTTTTCCCGAATAATCGATTTTTAGATATCGGTTATCGTAACCGATGATATTTTCAATATCGTCCATGTCTAGCCTCATGATTATCGCCAAAATGTTAGTGTACAGTGTACTCGTCAGAGACACGCGCCGTGCTCGAAACAAATTAATATTCAATCCCATCGGCTTACGCAACCATTGTTACAGCGATTGTAATTGACCGACTCGTAAACTCGTTACATCGCGTCAGGAGGAATGCGTGATTCAATTGCAACGGCGGTTGACCGGAAACGCTTGTCAAAGATAAATATATTTAACCGAAACGGTCCGAAAGCGTTCGTTCTTGTGAGGAGTTTGCTCGACACGTTGCGAATATATTTCGCGGTATTTCACGGGCCTTTCGCGAGAATGCCGGTTGACCGTAGTCATTATCGATGATTCGCTGCAGAAATTAGTCAGACATCGGCGCCTTTGCCTCTGTTATACTCGCGTCCCGTCATCTCTTTTTCGTCCAGTCATTTCGTCGAAAAAAATGGGTTAGAAATACATGTGAACCGAGAAAGCTGATTTTTTGATATTGTGTGGGGGAGGGGGGGCTTAGAAAAGCTTAACTTCAAATTGTCGACCAAGATTTCCTATGTGCGTTCTCCGCCATCTTAAAAAAGGTGTTTAATTTTGTTTTTTTGCAATAACTCGGCTCTCCGTCGAGATACGAAAATTGCGATGGGATACTTTTTTGTTGCTTCTCTTACGCTCTACAATTTAGGTCATATACATTTTTCACCTACCGTTCATCGTTGTTGAGATATCGAACGAGAAAGTAAACTTTTTTTTTTCTACAAAAACCACCAAAATATTTTTAAAGATTGTTAAAACTCGCAAACTATTCGCAAAACTATTTATGGGGCATTCCGTGACGAATTACGCAACTCTGGGACCGCCCAATTTTGCGTTTCCTGATTTTGGTGAAATGGGATTTAATTCCGAAGCCAACTTACTCGTCATTATGATTGACCGTTGATGCCGCGCTCGAAGATCGTTCATGTGGTCACTTCGGATGGCACGACGAGCCTAACGTAGAACCGATTTCAGTGACGGATAATAAAGCGTAGAATTTTTCGATCGGGCGAGCCGCTCGCGTCGATTTAACATTTTATATCGAAGATATTTTGCACTTCGCGAGGGAGATCATTGGATAGGTCCTCCCACGCGAAGACATCATATTCTGTACACAGAGTGTCCCAATAACTATTATAGCACCTTAGATATTTTCGAAACTATAAGGTTCACAGAAATATTTGCTGAATCAAAATTGCACAGTACGAAGGGGGCCATCCAATGATACGAAAGTGCTCACCCCCACCCCCACCCCCTGGGCTGTGAGTGGGGCAACTTTGAAATCTTAAATGAGAACCCCCATTTTTATTGTACATTCGGATTCCCCATAAAAAAAATACGTAACTTTTGTTTAAAATTTGTTTTTCGATTCGTGATGGATGGCGCTGTAATCACAAAAAATCCCCGAAAACACGGAAAGGCGATAATACTTACAGTTTCGGTAGTAAATAAAATTACTACGTTTATAGTGAGTGTTCGAAATGACGACCATCGGTATCAATGCAATGTTGGATTCTTTTTTCGATCGATTGACTTGTAAGTTTTACAGCGTCAGAACTTATTGATGCACAGGCTGTAATAATTCTTTCTGTTGCACGTCGTCAAGTGTAGTTGGTACTTCTTTGTACACTTTACCTTCCAATGTTCCCCATAGAAAAAGTTTAAAGGTGTTAGGTCTGGGGAACGAGCTGGCCACGATATTGGACCGCCGCGTCCAATCCAACGATTTCGAAATTTTTCGTCGAGTTGCCTTCGTGCAATCAATAAATAATATGCTGGAGACATCCGTCATGTTGATACCACATGATTTGTCGTGTAAGTAAAGGCAACTCTTCTAGCAAAAGTCCCAATGTATCTTTGATAAAATTACTGTAGATGTTGCCATTCAAATTTCCATTGATAAAAAAAGGACCAATAATTTTGGCACCTATGATTCCGCACCATACATTCACGGACCATTGTCTCTGGTGTTCAACCTGCCGCAGCCAATGTGGATTTTCCGTTGCCCATAAATGCATGTTATGCAAATTAACGTTCCCATGATTTGTAAATGTTGCCTCATCAGTAAATAAAACGGCATTATCCAATCCAATCCAATATTGCATTGATACCGATGGTCGTCATTTCGAACACTTACTATAAACGTAGTAATTTTATTTACTATCGAAACTGTAAGGTATTATCGCCTTTCTGTACTTTCGGGGATTTTTTGTGATTACAGCGCCATCTATCACGAATCGAAAACAAAAATTTTAAACAAAAGTTACGTATTTTTTCATGGGGAATTCGAATCTACAATAAAAAATGGGGGTTCCCATTTAAGATTTCAAAGTTGCCCCACCCCCAGCTCAGGGGGTGGGGGTGGGGGTGAGTACTTTGGTATCATTGGATGGCCCCCTTCGTACTGTGCAATTTTAATTCGGCAAATATTTCTGTGAACCTTATAGTTTCGAAAATATCTAAGGTGCTAATAGTTGTTGGGACACCCTGTATAATCACATAGTCGGTACAAAAATCCCTTACAACAATTTTGTTAATAGGAGAGAAAAAGCAAAACTCTCCGTAGTGAGAACCGTCTCGCGAATATGGTTACATAAAGTAAGATAAAACGCTTAAAGAAGTACATTAATACGACCGAATCCGTAACACGAGTCCGCCATCAATTGAGGAAACCGTGTCGACGGCTATAAGATCTTGGCTGCACGCGCGAGATGATGATGAATGGCGCCGTTGCCGATGACCGAGAGCGAGAAAATAGCCCGCGGTCTTGCGATTTTTTTTTCCCTTCACTTCTTTCAGGCGCATACTCGTAATTTAATCCGTGCGAGAATCGCGCACGTGTTGTTGCGTGAGAAAAATAATATGATTCGATCATCTTTCCGTCGTTTGTGGAAACCCAAGAAAATTTACGAAGGTACGTTATTGGACTCGTTCGTAGGAGAATCGGAAAATTATTTATCGTTCGAGAAAAAAAAAGAATATTATTACTTTCAGCCTGTTCAACGAGAAAGCAACCCTCATCTGGTCAGGAGCCACCGCAGGGCCATCTCTCCTTGTCCGTTTGAATCTTTGTTTCGTGCCCTTTTCCGGATTATATAGATTTATAGATTGCCGGCACGTTACGTTGTTGATATCGGTATTCGAAGTGACGCGAGATGGTGTTTTTAGTAATTCATGCGAAAGAACCGAAATTGTCTTACGAGCTTACGTCTTTTGCGAGACGGGCCGGATCTTTTGCCACGCTGTGCCCAAATGAAACTTCGCAAAAAAGGAATTCCCGTCTCTCGAAATACGATTGGAGGTCGCCTGCGTGAAAAAAAAACGTCTCTTTGATCAACCTTGAAGAAATCTTTGTTGTCGGAAAAGCACGTGGAAAAACGACTGGCCTGAGCAGAGGAAAATTTGCATCGAGTTTGAGACAATGTCATCTTGGCGGACGAGTTTTCTTTTTAGGCATGGTTTTCCTCATCAAAAGTGTGGTCAACGAAGAGTAATAGGATTCTTCGGCGCACAGTTAAACACCCTGTAAAAATCCATGTTTGGGGATGCTTTTGTAAACGTGAAGAAAATTTCATCGGAAAGCATGGGAAAAAGGTGCGAAGCTATAATCAGTAACGGAGCTAATAGCATGTACTCTAAACAAAAAAGTGTATTATACATTTTTTTTTTCCAGATTATGACGGTTGTTCTCTTCTCGAACTGACCGGGCTCCTAAAAGTTCCAAATTACTAAATTTCTCATTGACATAAAAAAAATGAATGATTAACGTTGAAAATTGATATCATTCGCGACAGCGCTCGTATCTACACCCGGGGGATGACGTCACCGTGCGGATAACAATGTGAATCACATTCGACGAAAAAAAGTTTATGACGATTCGAGAAGGAGCGACGAGAAACGACGTTTTTTTTTCAGCTGGGCACGAAAAATACTAAAAGTCGGTGCACTTGTATAACGGCACAGGGAGCATTGGTCGCGGATTGTCGAATTCCACATGGTATATCGATTATTGGACAACCATTGTCGGATCCGTCGATGTTACTCTCGAGTGCACACGAAGCGCAAGATTCCGAACAATTATTTTGAAATGATATTTAACGCGAAAAAAACGGATTTTTACGACTTTTGGAAATAAAAGATTCGAACATTAATGCTTTCGGTGTACAACGTGATTCTCTTTGTTATTTCGGGTATACGCGAAGCCTCGAAGATACCGAAAAAGACGTTGTGATTTTCGATTTTATAATTCAACTTTTAGGCTAAATTCGTTGTCTACGATTGTGCGATCCGAAGTTTGCACAACTCCGAGCACGACATCGACGGCCAATCATAACGAGGAGTTATCGGCTTCAGAAATAAATCGTATTTTCAAATGTCTTATTCTTAGGAAGAACAGACGTTTTTGTCACTGTATTCTCATTTTTTCCTCATAGAGCTTAGGTAGGAAACAAAAAATATATATTAGGGCGATTTTTTTTTCTCAGTACCCACCTGAAATTTCGTTGGATATGTCGAAAAAGAAATTCCCTGAAAGTTGCAGCCCTTAATATTAATTCTAAGTACTTTTCCTTAGCGTGAAAAGATTTTCCATCTAAAATACACGTAAAGCGAATTTTTTTTTTTCAAAATTCTATAACTCAGCCGCATTTTATGCTATCGTATTGTTCTTGGTTTCGATTTACTTAGAATAAAAAAATCTAGAAAAGTGCATATTGCGGCGAAAGTGTAAATTGTACTGGTGAGTTGGTACGGGTCACTGAAGTTGTTGATTTTTACCCAAAATTCTCGTTTCTTTTGCTGTTATCTCCGAAACAATTGACTTTACGAAAAAAATGTGAACGAAAAATTTGTTGGAAATTTAATTTCCTACAAAAAAGGTCCTATCGACCCAATTGCTTAGATCAATATTTCTTGAGATATTGAACTTTAACTTATGCGTAGTATAAAATTTATAAAATATGAAATATAAAATATGAAATAATAAAAAAAATAAAAAAAAAAAAAGTTCAATATCTCAAGAAATATTAATCTGAGCAATTGGGTCGATAGGACCTTGTTTATAGGAAATTAAATTTCCAACAAATTTTTCGTTCACATTTATTTCGTAAAGTTAATTGTTTCGGAGATAACAGCAAAAAAACGAGAATTTTGGGTAAAAATCAACTTCAGTGAGCCGTAACAACTCACCAGTACAATTTGTACTTTCGCCGCAATACGCACTTTTCTAGATTGTTTTATTCTGAGTAAATCGAAACCAAGAACAATATGATAGCATAAAATGCGGCTGAGTTATAGAAATTTGAAAAAATAAATAAAATTCGATTTACGTGTATTTTAGATGGAAAATCTTTTCACGCTAAGGGAAAGTACTTAGAATTAATATTAAGGGCTGTAACTTTCAGGGAATTTGTTTTTCGACATATCCAACAAAATTTCAAGTGGGGACTGAGAGAAAAAAAATAGTTGGAAAAAAAATCGCCCTAATATATATACATATAATAATAATACGGACTTAAATGAAAAAAAAATTAATCTAAATTTTTATTTTTTCCACATTATGGCGGTGGATAATTTTGTAATTTCAATGCGAATAATTAGCCGATAGATCGCGCGTCCTCTTATCGTACGTTTTCCGTGTTGATTCGCTCTGTAACGTGTTAACGAGTATGCGCAACAGAGCGATCGGCGTAATTATGATCTCGAAGCCACGAGGCTCGCTCGTACATTCGTACGGCGTGTAACCACCGCGGCGGATATGAATTATCGAAAGAGAGTCAAGTTCCGTGCGGTGGTGGAGTATAATACGCACCGTGGGTACCTCGTTCGACGCCAATGCGGTATACGCGGTTTCTCCGTGGCTAGTTGCCGATGACGCCGCCGCTCCGTGCTCCCTTCGGCCGAGAGTCCACGAGAGTCTCGGACCGCAAGAACATCGTCGGATGGATTCGTGAAATTCGAGTAGGAGCTTCGCGTCCCAGCCACGCGGCGAAGGTCTCGCGAAGAAGAGAAGGTACTTCTCTCGAGCGTACGAGCGTCGAAGAGAATAACGTAGAAAAAAAAAGAGATATAAGAAAAGAAGCGAGAAAGGTGAGGCAGGATTGTATCGGGAGCCGGGTCTTCTCGGCTTGGCTATTCGCCGATGCATAAATCGAGAATCGCCGAAGAATTATTTTTTCTTTTGCCCAACCTTCCGGCAGCATTTCAAAATGCGTTACCGGCGATAAAATGAGAAATTTTTCGTTGAAAAAATCATCGTTTTCACGATAGTCCCATCTTAGAAGCGGTTTTCAACCGTCGACCAGTTTTTCATAAATTTACGGTCTGTTCGAGAAGAAAAAGACCGTAATTATTTGGAAAAATTAAAATTTAGATAGTGTTTTTTTTATTTAACTCGGCTCAAATTTCCCTTTGCCCACGCCAGTCGTTTTTTCACGAAGACGACTTCGAATCGCATTTGGAGAGACGCGAATTCCTTATTCGCGGGGTTTCACTTGGACACGGCGTTGCGAAAGGCCTGGCTCGTCTTGAAAAAGACGTAAGATCGTTTTATCCTCCTCTTCGTCGTCGTCGTCACGCCGGCTATTCCCCTCTCCGGCGGATCGTTTACGTGTCTAACTTCCAAATATCGCTTTACCCACGTCGCAACGAATGCCTTTGACTCGCGCATATATTTCGCGGCCGCTCTCCACGTTAGTTTCGGTCGTTTCGGGAATTTCGCACTCGTTGCGAAACTAACGAATACGCAACAACGTAACGCACCGGCAAACTATACGTGGTGTGTAAATTAAGTAATGAGACTGGCAACGTAGCTTTCGATCTGGCAACACTTGAGGCGCTGGGCTTGGAGGGGCGGCAGGGGAACATGTGATACGCCTTCGGTACGAGTTTGAACTCGCTCGAGTCATTTGGCTGTCCGTAGCGATTTTTTTTGTCAAACAGTTTTTTCTATTGTGTTCTAAAAATGAGTGACATCAATTTCAAGCAACGGTGTGCTATCGGGTTTTGCTTCAGACTTGGGCACACTGCAACGGAAACTCTTGCTAAACTTCAGCAGGCCTACGGAGACAGTGTTTTGTCAAGAGCCCAAGTTTTTCGGTAGTTTAAGGCATTTTCAGAAGGAAGAGAGTCGATTGAAGATGAACCACGAAGCGGAAGGCCTTCAGCTTCAAGAACCGATGAAATTGTCGACAGAATCCGGGATCTTGTGCGTTCAGATTGTCGGTTGACAGTCAGAATGATCGGGGAAGAGTTGAATTTGACTCGCACCACCGTTCATCAAATGTTGACCAATGAATTGGGGATGAGAGCAATCTGCGCAAAAGTGGTTCCAAAAAACCTTTCGCAAGGGCAAAAGGACATCAGGAGGGAAAGGTGCCTTGACTTTTTGGATTCGATTGAAAATGACCCCCATTTTCTGGAACGTGTCATTACTGGTGACGAGTCTTGGGTGTTTGAGTACGACTCAGAAACCAAGCGCCAGAACATGGAGTGGCACGCTTCAACCTCTCCAAGGCCCAAAAAAGCAAGAATGAGCAAGTCGAAGATCAAATGCATGCTGATTTGTTTTTTCGATACCCACGGAATCGTCCACAAAGAGTTTGTACCTCGTGGCCAAACCGTCAATCAACACTTTTACCGGGAGGTTCTTGAAAAACTTCGAAAAAGGGTCTTTCGTGTGAGACCAAACATCAAGAACAACTGGGTGTTGCATCACGATAATGCTCCTTGTCACACAGCAATTTCAATAAACGAGTTTTTGGCCAGTAAACACATTCCTGTGGCTCCTCAGCCTCCTTATTCGCCTGACTCGAGTCCTTGTGACATTTTTCTCTTCCCGAGATTGAAAAATCACCTCAAGGGAACTCATTTTGGGACACTCGAAAACATTCAAACGGCTGTAACCGACCAGTTGAAGGCTATTCCAGTATCGGAGTTCCAGCACTGCTATGAGGATTGGAAGAACCGTCTCCAGCGCTGTGTGGCTTCGGAAGGAAGTTATTTTGAGGGTGACAATATAAAATTGTAATTCTATTTGAATAAAAAAAATGACAAAAATCAGTCTCATTACTTAATTTACACACCTCGTATAACGCGCAAAAGAGCAGGAATCGAAGATTCGAACGATTAAGGTAGTCTGGTAACTTAACCCGATTTTCATGTCTTTTTTGGAGGGTGTTTTTTTGTAGAAAAATAAAAATAAATCGTTTTGGATATTTAGGATGTTTTTATTTACATATTAAAGATACAAAAAAAAATTTGTTTGAAAAAATTTTATAGTTTATTCCTATTTCCTATTATTGATCGAAGTTGGCACCTCGAAAAAAAAAGCGCGTGGGTGGCCCCGGTGATTTTGGCTCTTGATGGTATCTGAAATCTCAAAAATTCTTGACAATTCTTAATCTATAGACATGTCATTCTGGTCGGAACTACTGAAGTTAAATTTCATGGATAAATAACAAAATGGCGGGCAAAATAAAAGGACTTTTTTTTCCAAAGTCCGCCATTTTGTTATTTATCCATGAAATTTAACTTCAGTAGTTCCGACCAGAATGACATGTCTATAGATTAAGAATTGTCAAGAATTTTTGAGATTTCAGATACCATCAAGAGCCAAAATCACCGGGGCCACCCACGCGCTTTTTTTCGAGGTGCCAACTTCGATCAATAATAATAATAATAAACTATTAAATTGTTTCAAAAAAATTTTGTTTTGTATCTTCAATATGTAAATACAGACATCCTAAATATCCAAAACGATTCATTTTTATTTTCCTACAAAAAAACGCCCTCCAAAAAAGACATGAAAATCGGCTCAAGTTACCAGACTACTAGCTTAAGGACAGATTGCGGTGGCTCCTTACCAAATGACGCCCGTTGCTTTCTCATTGAACAAACTGTAACTTTAGTATACGCGGACGCGTTACCGAAACTAATAGCATAAAAAATTCATGGGTAAATTTGGAATAGGTCGTGCAGGGTCGATCGTTTACCAAGTTCATCGGGAATACCTCACGTATATGGGGTCATTCAGACCTAATCGATGGCACGACTACCGATGGAAAAAAAATCTAAAGAATGAAGAATGCTGGCGTCGGCTTCACCATTCTTTAGATTTTTTTTCAACTTTGTAGGACCTTCGGCCGCAATTTTTTCATAGAATTCTTTAAATCAATTTATGGGTATTGATCTTTTAAGAATTAGCCTAATTCCGGAATGTTATACGCAGGCTCGATGCGGATGAAGGAGCGAGTAAAAAAACGTTCGAAATAATTTTCTAACATAATAATAATAATTACCATGCTCTTTATCGAGACGACTCAATATTTGCGTGAAATAATCAATAGAGACAGTTTTGTTCGAAAAAAAAAAAACACATCCGATTAAACAATATCGCAGAAATTTTGTTAACAAAGAGTGTAACCCTTCGAATATTGGAAGCAAGTCGATAAATCGCGATGGTTCTTTTTCATTTTTTTCTTGGAAAAAATAATAATGATAAAACTCCGCAGGCACGTAATTTGAAAAAAAATTGATGAGAGTCACGGATTTGTCGATTTACGCCGGAAGATCCCGTACGTAGTCGCCAAGTTAATTGAAAATCGGAGGGTGCCCCGTCGGTTCTTCCTCACCGCGAATCTTGCTCCGCTGGATTACCATGCATACGCCGTGGCACTGCAAAAAATTCATCGACACGGCGTGTCCGATCGAGAAAGCAGCGCCCGCGTCTTCATTGGCGTCCAAACAAAACGCCTTGATACAAGATTGTAAGCGCTTCGAGGCAATCGCAATCTCGTTATCGTCGTGTGCTAATGAACTTGACCGTTGGCAACATGTTTACGATACGGTAATATCTAATTAAAGATTCGTCTCGAGCTATATCGGATTTCACGACGGGAAAGTATAGAGAGAAAGAGAGCGTATATGTTGTAACAATGGCGCATGCGCAACGAGTGTTTCTCCGTCGAGGAAACAAACCAAACCTTTACCTTTTTTCTAAACTAATGTTCGAGATCAACCAATATTAATATTTCATTCCGCACAAGTAGTCGATGATAATAACTGAAAAGAAAAAAAAACCTGTCGGTAAGTGTGGCCTTTCGCATCGCTCAAAGGTCACTCGACGTTCGCTTTGAGAGCTGGAAATTCATCATAATCCACCTACGTTCCAATTACTTTAATGGCGGAGGGCCTCTGGATGGATTATTCAATCGGAAAAGGTCGAGATTTCTTCTGGAATTGCCGGTAGGCCGTCCTTTTGCACGTTGTAGCGGGACGAGCGTCCTTCGCAATCCTTCGATCCTTGCGGGCTCCGGGAGCCCCGAGTTCTCTTCCACCCCCTCGCGACTCGTCCCCCTCTCGGTGGCTACGGGGGCTCCCTCCGGCGTCGGTCGCCGTGGCAACGGATCGAGCGATCCAACCGCGATCGAGTCGTCCGCAACCATCGTCGTGAAGTGCGTCACGTACGCGCGTCAACGCGAGCGCTACCGACGCGCCGCTCGGGATTTCCGCGAGGCTGTCCGCCGCCGCGGACAAGGTGTTCGCACACGAAACTACGGTGCCGGAGTGGGAGAGAAAACGCGCGCGCGCGTGCTCGCTCACTGGCGCACAGCGTCGACCAATAGCGCGACGCTTCTCGAGCCGTCCCGTCTTTATCCATCCACGATCGTGTCGGAAAGTGTCGCGCTATTGGTCGACGCTGCGCGTGAGTAGCGAGCGGCTTCGTAGTTTCGTGTGGGCGACACCTTCGGCAGTGCCGACGACCGTTACGAACGGAGTCGAACGAGGGGGCGAGCAGGCGGTAAGCGGCTCGACGGGTTTCGTCCCCTATCGGTCCCCCGCCGCTCGTACGAGGAGAGAGGTCGTCCCGAGCGAGTGAGAATACGAAAAGCGATCGTAGGGGGGTCTCGAGCACGACGACGAATCGAGGGGAAACCGAGCGTTGCCGATTGACGAGAGAGAAAGAGAATCCTGTCGGAGTAGCGCAAGAGGGGTCCCGGCGATCGCGGTACGCTAGTGCGCTGCTCAGTCCCCGACGCCACGAGAGCGAGCGGAGTGAAGAAAGAGCCCGAGAGAACGAGCTTTGGCCGTAACAGCCGTACTCCGAGAGAGACTCGTACCGAACAAAACAAGCGGATCCGAGAGAAGCGCCTCTGCGTCGGCGTCTCGTGCATCGCGTCACGGATATCTTAAACATTTTTCATAAATTAAACGAATAGCTCCGTATACACATATAAATATATATACATACATACGCATATGTATAATTATATACACGTATAACTTTCGATAGTCGCGTTATCGATGCGTTAAATCGTTCGCGTACGTATAAACAAAGTCGTCGTCCAACAGGTGTTTGTCCGAGAAGAAAGGCTACCGGGGATCAACGACACGCAACGTGCGCGATCGTTCATTCAGCCACGAGGATAGAAAAAAGTGTGAGAGGCGCGCGTGTATTACGGAATACAGCGAGTACGCGAAGTCAACGAACGAGTCGCTGTGTCCGTGCGGCCGTGTAGCGTTACAAAAAAGTTGACCCACCGGATCTCCGTTCATTAAATCCGAGAAATCGAACGTGAGGGACTCTCGCGACGCCCGTGTATAACGGTTTTGTGATTGAGGAAGATACGGGAGCCGGAGACGCGTCAGGTGTGCCCGAGAAATATAGTGAAACCAGTGCGCTCATTCTCGTCGCGCGACATTCGATAATAAACGAGATCGAGTAGCGGCGTTTTTTTCTTCGCGTTGACGCGCGCGACAAAAGACAGAAGCTCTTGGTTCTTTTGGTTTTTTCTTGAATTTTACGTGAAAATTGAACCGAGCACGGAAGCGAAGAGGAGAATATACATTTTTTTTCTATCGTAAGGAAGAGAGGCAGCCATGTTTGACGTGTTTGGTTCGGTGAAAGGGCTCCTGAAGCTCGATTCCGTTTGCATAGACAACAATGTATTTCGATTGCACTACAAGGCGACCGTTATACTGCTAATAGCGTTCTCGTTGTTGGTTACATCGCGACAATACATCGGCGATCCGATCGATTGTATCGTCGACGAGATACCCCTCCACGTTATGGACACTTATTGCTGGATATACTCGACTTTCACGATTCCCGATCGCGTCGGTATCGTCGGTCGTGACCTCGTGCAGCCCGGTGTCGCCGCGCACGTCGAGGGCGAGGACGAGATCAAATATCACAAGTATTATCAGTGGGTATGCTTTACCCTCTTCTTTCAAGCTATACTGTTTTACGTGCCGCGTTATCTCTGGAAAACGTGGGAAGGCGGCAGAATAAAGATGCTCGTTCTCGATCTAAATTGTCCCGTTGTAAGCGACAGCTGCAAGTCCGATCGTCGAAAGTTGCTCGTCGAATATTTCTGCACGAATCTTCACACGCAAAATTTTTACGCCTTTCGTTTCTTCTTCTGCGAAGTGCTGAACTTCGTTAACGTCGTCGGACAGATATACTTTATGGATTTCTTTTTGGACGGTGAATTCACGACTTACGGCTCGGACGTCGTTAGATTCACGGAGATGGAGCCCGAGGATCGAATCGATCCGATGTCGAAGGTATTCCCAAAAGTGACCAAGTGTACATTCCACAAATACGGTGCGTCGGGCACGGTACAGAAATTCGACGGTCTCTGCGTACTGCCGTTGAACATCGTCAACGAGAAGATTTACGTGTTTCTCTGGTTCTGGTTCATCATACTGGCGATCTTGAGCGGACTGAGTCTCGCTTACAGAGCGGCCGTTGTCGCGGGCTCGAAGCTTCGTCTCGTCCTTCTCAGAGCGCGTTCCCGTCTATCATCGCCCAAGGACATCGACACGATCGCCAATAATTGTCAAATTGGCGATTGGTTCGTTCTCTATCAGCTCGGGAAGAACATCGATCCGCTCATTTACAAGCAACTCGTCGCGGATCTCGCGACATCGTTCACCGGCAAACAGAGCGCATAGGGGGACCAGCGGTCGCCATTTTCTCTCGGACTCGAGGAGCCAAGATCGTCCGGTTTTCCCTCAAAATTCACGACGAATTAACGAATTAACGAATCAACCGTTATTTATATTCTTCTCATCCTCAAATGTCTTCTTTGACGGAACGATAATCGGAAATATCGCGAACGCGAGGAACGCCGATTGAAGTTGCTTTCCCGGGCCCACGTTCGCGCATCTTTTTTTTTTTCTTCGTCTTCGCATCTCCGTTATATTTTCTTTGCGATTTACGGCACTGACCCTTATTTTCATCGTTCATTCTCGTTTATTTAAACGGGAAATACGCAAGGGCTCGCGTCACGTACATATATGTACACGTTCGTATCTATTTATATAACTGGAAGTTTACGGGATACAAGATCGAAACGCCAGGTTGGTGTTTCTTTTTAAATATCACGAATTACCTACCCTCGATGAGATTTGTCGCCGTAGCCACGCACAAATTCAATTTATATATCGCGTACGGGAACTTTTAAACACCATCGTCGATCATTTTTCACCGTATCCGTCGTTTTACCCTCGAATTTTCGGCTTGCTCAACGCCCAAATTCGTTTCAATTCTTTTCCTTTAAGTCGAAAAAAAAAACTGCCATTACATCGAAAGAATATCCTGGATAATGTCCTTTGATATAAATATAGATGGACATACGATCCCGAAATTTGCATCCCTTCGAACGCGACGGAAACAAGTTTAAAAAACAAATTCTATACGCGGTACGTGCTATTCTTCCACGTTTGGGGCTCCAACGGGCGGTCCGAAAATAAATTTGAACGATCTTAATCTTCCGAAACCCTCATGAGAAGGGTAAAAGATTAGAAAAACGATTTTCTCAATCCTTCGACCCCCCCTCGTAAGGGTGAATAAAATCGTTTAATATTTTTTGCACGAAAATAGCGCGAGCGGTACCGAAAATTAAAATAAAAAAAAAACTTGATTTTGTTGACGTTCCAACGATACAAACTTCGGCATCATCATGGATATAGGTATATATATGTATATGTAAATCGATTGCGGAACGTTAGAGAGCGAAGGCTTTGTAGACTCTAATTGTGTGATAAGCGGTGGACGGCGTACGGGCACTCATTTCTCTATCTCTGTTTTACGTTTTATTTTATTTGCTCCACTTTTTTTTTTATTCCTTTTCTCATTGTGCCGACGGGTACGAGTCTGAGACGCCATTTTGATCGTAAATTCTTGTAAACAGCGTTTCGCGGTTTTGGTGGTCGTTTCTTCGGACCTCGCTTCTCGAGAATCGGTCAAAGGACAAAGGAATTTGCAAAAACAGAGATAAAGGAGAAGACATGCGTATATATATATATATATAATATAAATATATATTTTTTAGCCGAATCAACGAAGCGAGCCGTAGAAAAATTGTGATTAAAGATGGCGGTCGGCGATCTTCGTTCTTCGGCAAAAATGAAATAAAAAAAACCGCGAAACTTTTTACTATTTCGATTACACGCATATTTATATATATATGTTTCGATACACCGTCCTCCGCACAGTAGCGTTACTTCTCATTATTCCACGTAATTTCCATGAATGATGGAATTTTTTGAATTTTTTTTTCCCCCAAGTTGCAATTGCGAAGCGACGATAAAATAACATCGCCGGTCCCTTATCTTCGATAGTTGATAAGAAAAACAAAAATGAAAAACGAGAAGAAAAAACAACGACAACAGAAAGATATATATGTTGTTATATATTATAATTCTAGATAGAGCTGTGTAGATATTACATATCCATTCGTCCTCGTTCGAGAAGCGAAAGAACGCGTCCTCTCGCATCCTCCGTTTTTTTCCCCCGCGGTCCGAAGGAAATCGCGTATCACTGCCGGTCTCTAACGCGTTTCTGGTCGACGAGAGACGAGAGATTATAATATAGAATATAGAATATAGAACGAGCTTTGATTCGCGACAATCCATGTTTCGCGCTATTTCGCTTACTTTTTTTTTTTCATTCTCCCACATCGGCGAACAAACTTTCTTTCCATATTTCAATTGAATTATCATAGAAACGTATTATTATCGTCTCGATAAGCGGGGGAAAAACAAGCCTGGAGGGTGTCATTTTTTTGTTTTCCCAATTCTTTAAGCGATAAGGAACCATAGAGAAAAGACAATACAATAATATTATTAACGATAAATAATAATTAATAAACGTAATAGTTTTTTTCATCTTGTTATTCTCTCTCTCTCACTCACTCCTCTTTCATTCTCTTTTGCGTTCGTCTGGCGTCTTTAAGGTAGTAGTCTGGTAACTTGAGCCGATTTTCATGTCTTTTTTGGAGGGCGTTTTTTGTAGGAAAATAAAGAAGAATCGTTTTGTATATTTAGGATGTTTTTATTTACATATTGAAGATACGAAAAAAAAATTGTTCGAAAAAATTTAATAGTTCATTATTATTATTATTATTGATCGAAGTTGGCACCTCGAAAAAAAAGCGCGTGGGTGGCCCCGGTGATTTTGGCTCTTGATGTTATCTGAAATAAAAAATTCTTGATAATTCTCAATCTATAGACATGTCATTCTGGTCGGAACTATTAAAATTAAATTTCATGGATAAATAACAAAATGGCGGACTTTGGAAAAAAAGTCCTTTTATTTTGCCCGCCATTTTGTTATTTATCTATGAAATTTAACTTCAGTAGTTCCGACCATAATGTCTATAGATTAAGAATTATCAAGAATTTTTTATTTCAGATAACATCAAGAGCCAAAATCACCGGGGCCACCCACGCGCTTTTTTTTTCGAGGTGACAACTTCGATCAATAATAACAATAATAATAAACTATTAAATTTTTACAAAAAATTTTTTTTTTCTATCTTTAATATGTAAATAAAAACATCTTAAATATCCAAAACGATTCATTTTTATTTTCCTACAAAAAAACGATCTCTCAAAAAGACATGAAAATCGCTTTAGTTACCAGACTACGACCTTAATTTCGCGATGACTATCGTTCGAACGTGACATCGACTAAAAAAAATGCTAGTGACCTTTATAGTACGCGTGATCAATGTTAACTGCCAAGGATAACATTACCAGCGCGCGTTCTCTTATCGTATCGTCTTCCGTATTTCGATGTAAAATGATGACAAAAAAATTAACCGCAGCTAAGTGTCGGAGTGACGAGAGCCACGCCCGAATTCTTCGAAACTTTCGTTGCCTCGCGATCGTTGCTCGAGAGTCAATTGAAACGATCGAAAGATAATCGTAGAAAATTGTCCCGGTGGATCGTACGCTTTTCGATCGAGCGTTCGTCGGATTGGTCGAAGGGACGAAAAGATTCTCGTTAAAAAAAAAAAGCTTCTTATCACTGGAGAAACGGTCCAATTATATTTTACATATGCAAACATTACCGAGCCGTTGTTTGAGATTAATAAAAAAAAATAATCATAAAAATATATCACGCGATAATTGACGAAACGTTGACTTTAATTGGAACACACGCGACGATCGTCAACTCGCGCCTCTCTCGTTTTTCCCCTTCTACCGCGCGGGGACGTGCGCACTGATTATTCAGATAAGTTCGCGCTGAGATTACGACAGGCGTTCGGGTTTTACGAGAGAGAAAAAAAAACAATCTCGCGATAGTGTGACAATACGTCGATTATTTCGCTATTGTCTCCTTTCTTTTTTATAACGATACTGAACCTATATTGTTAGGATAAACGGCGATAAAAGTGCACTTTTTTTTCTCTAATCGTAAGTCTACCTCTCGAGGGTCATTCGCGACGGATGAGCGCTCCGATAAATCAATGAAAATCTGAGATTGTCGTTTTTGCAAGTTTTGAGGTTGCGTTTTTGTGGAGAGACACGATTACAAACACTTTGGTATCGCGGTATGTAGGAATAAAATAACGTAAGGATAGAATAAAGAAAACAAGCACTAGAGTCAGGATAATTAATAAAACATTGTCTCAATATATTTTTTTCCTTTCAATTTGTTTGTCGATAGCAGCGTTCTAATTCTCCTCGATGTATCGCACAAGTTTTCTTTTATTTCGCCGAGAATAAAGTGGGAGCTTGTACGAGTTGGATCTGGGAAGGAAATGGTCGTGAAAAAAGGCCACGCGACGCACCACTAAAGAAGTAACGAAACACGAATATGGCCAACGATGTTTGAAACAACGGGAGAAACTATTTTTCTTGTAGCGATCTTGTAGGTTACCATCCCAAGCGATTATTGTGCGAAAGATCCGCGGGTAAAACGGGCGCGCGGAGGTCGCGCCTGAGCTTACAACCCTCGAGAGTTCTCGCTGTGCCTCGCATCTCTTTCGGTTTTTCGATATTCCGCTTTTTCGATCGAGCAAACCGGAAAAAGATCGATCGGCATTTTTCCAAACCCGCAATATGCGGGCTTTGTACGGGCAACGAAATTCTCCGAACAATACATTTCGTCGCTGGTGTATTTTCTTTTACATCCGTGAGATGTGGAAAAATGTATCGTACGGAAAGTATCGAGAGAGTTGATTAAAAATAAAAAATATATATATACATAGAAGCTGATACAACGATGTGAGATAGACAAACGCAATACGAACGAAACTGGAAGCGAATATAAATAAAAAAAACATGTAACGCAACGATCGTTATTCTCGATGTTATCATTTGTTATCTTTTCTTCGTAATCCCGTTCCTCGAAACTCGATCCTCTCGTTGCCCCCGTAACGGGGAGAGCCGTGCCGAATAGTAAATTATGGAAAAAGCGTCGACGATGCATCTTACGGAAGGTGAGCTAGCGGCATCGTATTCTCCTCTACCGGTGAAACGTCGACACTGGCGCGGCGACTGCATTGCCATTTTCGTCATCGGCGCAGCAGGCTCCTCGTTGAAGATTTAGTCCAGTCATTATATACATTTGGAAATGCATGTGAACCGAAAAAGCTGATTGTTTGATATTGTGTGGGGCGGAGGCTTAGAAAAGCTTAACTTCAAATTGTCGACCAAGATTTCCTAAGTGCGTTCTCCACCGTCTTGAAATAAGTGTTAAATTTTGTTTTTTTTTGCAATAACTCGGCTCTCCGTCGAGATACGAAAATTGCGATGGGATACTTTTTTGTTGCTTCTTTCACGCTCTACAATTTAGGTCGTATACATTTTTCACCTACCGTTCATCGTTGTTGAGATATCGAACGAGAAAGTAAAAAATTCAGGTAGTTACAATTTTTTTTTGGGCTGTACACATCTATATAAATCGTCGGACGAGCATGGACACGTGCGAATCACCGCACAAAGAGGAGACGGCAAGAATGAGGCGCGACTGTGAAACGTATGAAAATATATATATTTTTTTTTTCATGTTTGCTTTTTTACTAACTTACTTTTTTCTTAGATACTTTTTTACGTAAATTTGACAAAAAACTGTAAAATTATATTTAACAATCTTTAAAAATATTTTGGTGGTTTCTGTAGAAAAAAAAAAATTTTACTTTCTCGTTCGATATCTCAACAACGATGAACGGTAGGTGAAAAATGTATATGACCTAAATTGTACAGCGTAAAAGAAGCAACAAAAAAGTATCCCATCGCAATTTTCGTATCTCGACGGAGAGCCGAGTTATTGCAAAAAAACAAAATTTAACACTTATTTCACGATGGCGGAGAACGCACATAGGAAATCTTGGTCGACAATTTGAAGTTAAGCTTTTCTAAGCCCCCCCCACACACAATATCCAAAAATCAGCTTTTTCGGTTCACATGCATGTCTAACCCGTTTTTTGCGACGTAATGACTGAAATACCGAGGAGGGCAGAGTCGCGGCGCGAATTCAGAACTCTTTTTAACCTTCACGATCTATTCCAGTGGATTGATTGCGCAAACCGGAGGGGTCCTGTACGAGCCTGAGTTCCTCGCGATTATTACACGGTATTATAAGCGTAGCGTGTAGCGGCGTCTCGTTCATGGGAACACGTGGTTCTCGTTACACGCGCTGGCTACATATATATATATCAAGCAACAAGTATAACGCTAGTTAACGATGCATCAAATGATGACAATAATAAATTTAGTTTGTACGCGAGGGGTGACGAAAATGATGGATAAATTGCATATTTACCGCTTTATTAGCTTTCAAGGCGGGTAACACTAGATCTTGAAGAAAATTTTCTACTCGTATGTAGAATTTTAATGGGATATTATGAAACTCGCGGAACGTAGGATCGAAGAAATTCAAAAAAAAATTCATAACATCCGAAACTTTTCGCTGATTTTCGTTAAATTCAATACCGACCATCCTTCAGCGATTATCTATTTATATTTTGAAACCTTGGCTTCTTGAAACATTTCAAAATCTTACAAAATAATCCAAAATTATATGACAGTTGTCACAAAATCTACAGTTTCGTTATACGAGGTTTGTTAAAAAAGTATCGCGAATTTTTAATTTCCGCGGGCTACGTATATTCGATTTTCGATTTTTTTGTGGCGTTAGGTTGGTACTCGTGTCCCTCACTTATGCTGAAAAAATCGGCCATTTCGAATGTTTAGTTAATTGCTGACTGCTGTTTTGGTTAGACGTGTTTTGGCTTGTCTTCGATTTTTGCCTATTTCGAAAAAGCAGCTTCCATTGCGATGGTTGAGCTTTGGTTTCCACGTTATAACCATAAACCCATGATTTGTCACCATGACCCTCTGCAGCAAATTTGGGTCGTCGCGGACCGAGTCCAACGGCTCCTTAGCAACGTTAACGCGACACTGTTTTTCTTCGAAATTGAGCAATTTTGGCAGGAATTTTGTGGCGACCCGTTTCATGCCCAAATCATTGGTAAAAATCGAATGGCACGAGCCAATCGATACGTTTAGTTCCTCAGCAAGTTCTCTAACGGTGATTCGACGATTGGCCAATATTATTTTCTTCGCTTCATCAATGTTTTCGTGTGTTGTTGATGTGCTCGGGCGTCCGGAACGCGTTTCGTTGTTCGCAACTTCTCGGCCCACCGAGAACATTTTGTACCACCGATAAACGTTGCTCTGGTCCAAGGTAGCTTCACGATATGCCACAGTCAACATTCGGAATGCGTCCGCGAACTTAATTTTGTTTTTTACACAAAATTTCACACAGATTCTTTGAGTCATTTTTTGGAATAGGCAAAAATCGAAGACAAGCCAAAACACGTCTAACCAAAACAGCTGTCAACGATTAACTAAACATTCAAAATGGCCGATTTTTTCAGCATAAGTGAGGGACATGAGTACCAATTTAACGTAGCCCGCGTAAATTAAATATCCGCAATACTTTTTGAACAGACCTCGTATACCGATTGGAGAAAAATGTAGTTCCATTTTCCTGCGAGAGACGGGCAAAACGACTACGATCGTCGGTGTATATGATACGGGCGACATAAGCGAGAAGATCCGTGGAAGGTTGACGAGTCGGGGAGCGCGCGTGTGCACGGATTGCAGCTCGTCCGTCGAGGGTCCGTATATCCACCTGGTTGGCCTTCGAAGTTGTCGGTAACGTAACGTGGTTACCCCGAGGGTCTCGTGGGCTATCGCGTATACTTTGAGCTCCGAGTTTTGCGGCCGTCTTTTATCATTACTTTGCCGCCTATTCTCTCGCGGTTCACGTATAGGCTACGCAATTTTACCGAATGCGAAATAAAACGCCGAACGCATTCTCGAGAGGTGCGAGAAGTTAACTCCACGTGGAACCTGGCTAAACCTAGCCACCTACGGTTAATCTTCACGCGACTTTTCACGCGCGATTAAAGTTATGTAAAACTATTAATTGCTGTCAATCCGTAGAGGTAAGAGGATAAAATAGCATTATATGGATTTTATAATGTAGTGAGGAAAAGAAATGGAATGGTTTCGTAAAAATAACAAAAAGATAATGTGACTTATATTTGTAAAACATTAACGAAATTTTAAGTAAAATAGACTAGGAGATTGTGTATTGATTATTTCTCATCGAATGTCTATCTCTTTTAAATTAAGGGAAGGTTCCTGTCCAATGCCCCAAAAATACCTCAATTTGAGGAATTTTTTTCCATACAAAATAAATTATTCTTCGAAAATTTTGTTGTGGGTTTTATTTGTACATGAAAGAAGTATTGTACTGAGTTTTTTCACAATAAAATAATTCAAAATGGCGGCTCCAGCTTCCGCCAAAGAAGACGCTCCCGGCGCGAAGTGATGTGCGCGGTACCTTCTACAGTCTCACCAAGTGGTCTGAAATCAAAAAACCAAAAAGATTCTTGAAATAGATGAAATTTGTGGGGCCCTATCGGTTTCTGATTTTTCAAAAAGCCCTTTAAAACAAAATGGCGGCCGTTTAAAAAAAAACTCATCCTTTCTCCCACGTATTCTCGACAACATGAAGATGAAAATTAAGCAAAAAAAAATTTTCTATTTTTTCATCGATTTGGACGGGAACCTTCCCTTAACACACGGTGAAAAATGACACACGAAGTATGTTACAAACTTTTCTCGGTACATTCAAATTTTCATATAACAATAAGATAATGTACGCAACATCGTTGACATGATTTTTTATTCCATGCTCATCGTCCGTACTGTTTATATTTATTATTCGACTCAAAGTATGTTACAAATAAATATTTATTGAAAAGGTTAAAAGAACCAATGCATACTATTAGGAATTATAGCAAAAGGGGCACTGACCACTCTAGCGACAGAAAAAAAAGGCCAATCTTTGACAATTTATTTTGGGAGTACGAAGAAAGGAATAGGATTTCTTTTCAGAGGGTTTATTTAACATATATTGAAGTATGAAGAAAAAAAATGTATTATCATTTTGATACAAAATGGCGGCGACAGAACCCAGCTTGAAAATCATCTTTTTCAAACTGGGAGGACGTATTACTTGGACACCGATGAAAGAATTTATGAATATTTCTCAGTTGCAAAACGATCGTTCGATTTCATACAGTAATTGCGCTTGTAAGGCTGGTCTATCTAAACGAGGGTGTAAACACGTCGCAGCTGTGTGCATTTATGTGCATGAAGAATGTACTACATCCAAAACCGACCAGCCGCTAATGTGGAATAAGCCTAGTAACTTCCAATCTGCAAAATACAAAAAAGAATGCACTATAGACAGTTTAGTTTCACAAAGAATAGCTGTTTCGGGAAAATGCTCCTCGGTAGATGAAATTGAACACGTACAAGAAGATCTTATGCTGCTAGAGTGTTCATTTGCGAAATACGTACATATTTGTTATATATATCAAATAAATCAATCAAATAAAAATTTGATTGAAATAATTCTGTACCTTATTTATATATTAAATAATCATACATTAACTTACCTTTTCTTAACGGCTTGAATCCATCGTTTCTTTCTATTTCATAAATTTTTTATGGAAAACAATAGAACTTTAACTCCGGATTTTTAGCTTCAGTATTGAAACAACCGACAAAGCTGCAATTTCTATTTGAGCGAATAATTTCGCTGCTATTCGAAGCCATAATGAACGTTTCGTCAGCTGGTTCACCCTTGTGTTGCCAGATCTTACCGATAGGGCGGCGCTGCAAGAGATACGCAACAGGCGTATACTTTACGAGAAAACTGTCCTCCCGTGAAAGTGTTTTAAATTAAGACGATTTTCAAGATGGGCTCTGTCGCCGCTAGTTTGTATAAAAATGATAATTACAAAATGTTCTTTCATACTTCAATAAGTGTTAAATGAACCCTGTGAAAATAAATCCTATTCCTTTTTTCATATTCCCAAAATAAATCGTCAAAGTTAGGCCATTTTTTCTGCAGCTAGAGCGGTGTTAACCCTGAAGGTGAGCCGACGATCCTTCATCTACCATACTTCGGATCGCTATATCGAGTCTCTCCCCACCACTCGGAGATTTTTACGACATCAGCGCCTCGCAGTGTCGGCTGGCACAAGCTTGATTTCACGGATTTCGAACTCCTTTACTCCAGTCTCCACGATCGAACTCCACAAAATTCATGGTTCTACGATTTAGAGATATGTTCCATTGTTAGTCATATACCGCGTATACATTCCGGCATTAAAGGGCGTACTATACGCTTTGCCGCGTGCGCTGTCGAACGGTATGTCGAACAAAGGGAGTGGAAGCTCGTAGAATATACAAGTATCCGTGGCTTACGGATAGTGTGGCGTTTTAATATAAACGAGCCTCGAGCGTCTTGGTACCGTGAACTGGCACGACAAGTAGATACTCGGTAAACTATTATATGGAACGAGCGAGTGAGGTAACCGCAACGGGAAGCACATTTCTCAAACCTCTGTAAGCTTGGACCACCTGCGAGGCATATAACATTATCATTATTGTAAATTTTTCCGTTCTTTTTCTTTGCCACAACGTATGCCCTTTTGAATTTTTACGTATGGCCCTTCCCAATTCCATTTTTTCCCCTCTAGTCCAGTCATTATCTATATTTGGAAATGCATGTGAACCGAAAAAGCTGATTTTTGGATATTGTGTGTGGGGTGGCTTAGAAAAGCTTAACTTCAAATTGTCGACCAATATTTCCTATGTGCATTCTCCGCCATCGTGAAATAAGTGTTAAATTTTGTTTTTTTGCAATAACTCGGCTCTCCGTCGAGATACGAAAATTGCGATGGGATACTTTTTTGTTGCGTCTTTTACGCTCTACAATTTAGGTCATATATATTTTTCACCTACCGTTCATCGTTGTTGAGATATCGAACGAGAAAGTAAAAATATTTTTTTTCTACAAAATCCACCAAAATATTTTTAAAGATTGTTAAATATAATTTTACAGTTTTTTGTCGAATTTACGTAAAAAAGTATATAAGAATAAAGTAAGTTAGTAAAAAAGCATACATATGAAAATATATATATATATTTTTTCATATGTTTCACAGTCGCGCCTCATTCTTGCCGTCTCCTCTTTGTGCGGTGATTCGCACGTTGTCCATGCTCGCCCGACGATTTATATAAATGTTTGTATATCTCGTCATTCTACAGAGCGGGACCGCTGACACCTACGAGAGCCGGAGATGAAATACATTGCATCGGACTAATTTTATTATACTATTTAAAAGCTTTCTACTATTTCAGAAATTTGAATAAATATATCACTCGATCTCAGAAAATTTACTTTTTTCTGAGATACCTTTTTATATAAAAAAAAGAGTAAAGTAAGAAAAAAAATAAGTTTTTTGAGATCGAGTGATATATTTATTAAAATTAGTCCGATGCAATGCATTTCATCTTCGTATCTCGCAAGTGTCAGCGGTCTCACTCTGTAGAATGACGAGATATACAAAAACATAAAAAAATGACATCGCAGGTATTAACATGCTCTACAAGTTTGATAATAGACATTTTTTCAATATCTATCACGAGAAAGAAGAAAACAGCCAAAAACAAGTTTCACTACCTGAATTTTTTACTTTCTCGTTCGATATCTCAAGAACGATGAACGGTAGGTGAAAAATGTATATGACCTAAATTGTAGAGCGTAAAAGAAGCAACAAAAAAGTATGTTATCCCAATTTTTGTATCTCGACGGAGAGCCGAGTTATAGCAAAAAAACAAAATTTAACACTTATTTCAAGAAGGCGGAGAACGCACATAGGAAATCTTGGTCGACAATTTGAAGTTAAGCTTTTCTAAGCCCCCACACAATATCCAAAAGTCAGGTTTTTCGGTTCACATGCATTTCTAACCTGTTTTTTTCGACGTAATGACTGGACTACTATCACTCTCTGCCCGCAGTTCGCTGAGCTAACCTAACTTAACCTCCGCTGCGCCCGCAGACATTTTAGCCACACCCTATCGCATTTGCTATGGGCACAGGGAAACTGCGGGGAACCCGCGTCGATGCGGACCGCTATATTTTTGACTGAGTTTCAGTTGGATTTACTATTGGGTCTTAAACTTCATTCCCGCTGTTTTTCAATATAAAAAAACAAATTATTTATCGTTTACATTACATTCTAGTTTATTCGAAGTTTTGTCCAACAAATGGTTTCCACGCCAATAGAAATCGTTACTTTTTGGGGCGATTTATTCGTCGATCCAATTTTTGATATCTTCAAAAGACTCGAAATGCTGTGACGACAAATAATTCTGAACCGCTCGAAACAAATGATAATCAGACGGTGTTATGTCCGGTGAATACGGCGGTTGGGACAACACTTTCCAGTTCATATTTTTTTATATACTTTTTTACGATTTCTGCTACACGTGGCCGAGCATTGTCACGGAGCAAAATCCGTTTGTAATGACGTTTGGCGTACTCAGGCCGCTTTTCTTTAAACTCCTGGCTTAGTTTCATTAATTGGTAGTTTATAGCGGTCAGCTGTGATCGTTTCGCCCGGTTTCAGCGACTCGTTTTTTTTCGTTTGGCATCGAATCATCAGTGACGATTCGATATATTAATCACTTCCTTTCGCATCGTTCACGCGGCAATTCACAAATGGGTTTTCCCTTTTCGAGTTGTCTCTCGTTCCATTGATGTGGTAACCAATTTCCCTCTTTTTCAACCAGTCCAAGATTATGTAAACGTTTGCTAACAGTGATTTCAGTAACGTTCAATGTATCGACCAATTCTTTGAGAGTCCGACATCGATCTTCATCGAGTAAGGCCTCCGATTCTTCATCTTCAAATTTTTTCGGCTGCCCTGGACGTTTTTTCTCTTTAAGGTCAAAATCGCCACTTTTTAATCGGCCAAAGGAATCTCTGCCAGTTCTCTCAGATAGAGCATGTTCACTATAAGCTTCTCGAAGCGTGCGGTGACTTCCAGCAGCAATTTTTCTTAAGGGCTCACATACTCCTGAAATAAAAAAAAAACGATTTTTTTTACATATTTTTATTCTTTACACTTTTAAGAATTGTTTAAAAAAAAAACTTTTAAGAAAATTCCACTCCGTTAGAAACTTATAGCAATAAATGTGACCGAACATCGGGTCGCAGAAACGCGTACCAGAAACTTTAAACGCGTTTTTCTCGAAACTATGTTTTTAGACAGTGTTAGCACGATAACTCAGTCAACTTTTATTGTATTTAACTTTTTTTTTAAATCTTCATAATTATTTTCTCTATAGTGTGTCGAGAGGTTTTTCTAAATCTTGGTTAGATAATTTTTCATAAATTATTAAACTCTATTTTTTTTTTAAATTGCATACAAAAGTTTGAAATACTGTAATTTCTTTATTTTTGAAAAAAAAACCGCCTCCGTCAGACTATAACACACACATTACACTACTACTACATTACTACTACACACACACTACTTACTACTACTACATTATTTTATTAAATTATTTTTTCCAGATTGGATAATTTTTTATGAAGCTATAATGTCAACAAGGCGGCGCCAAGATTTTCATCAGTAGTCCATTTATACCCGCAAAAAAAAATGTTAATATATTTTTAAAAAATTATAATTTTTTTTCTTATAGTTGAAACGTGAATAAGAAATGGTATGAGATCAACAATTTAATTTTTTTCTCACAATATAATCTTTATAATAATTTTTAAAATGTACTCTCTTCTTTAATAGCCCTTAAATAGCAAAGCTTCCCGTATATGCTGGTTCGTTGGTTCAAAACCTGACGTTTTCGATATTATAAAAAAAAAGTAATGTGTACAAGTGAATTTACTCTCGATTACTGAATATTGTTATGTTCAATACTTCAACACGATATTAGTGTTATTTCTATGAAAATAATACTAGCTACGTCATCTCGTATAAAACAGCGGGAATTAGGTTTGAAACCCAATACGTAAGTAACTATGAAACTGCCATCGAGATTGGAACAATATTATCTTCGCGAACGAGTCTCCTTTCTGGGCACGGTCTTCCCGTTCAAAGCGTGATCAACGAAGGGTAATAGGATTCTTTGGCGCACGGTAAAACATCCTGTAAAAATGTATGTTCGGCGATCCTTCTGTAAACGCGGAGAGAATCTCGTCGAAAGAATGGGAAAAAGATGTCGAGTTATAATCAGTAACGGAAGTGATTGGACGAGATATAAGGTAATTCCTCATTAGCTAATAAACTGGACTTAAAAAAATAATAAAAAAAAACTAAATCGTTACGCCATACAAATTATGACGGTCTTTTTCCTCTTGAACAGACCGTATATCGTTCACGTTGTTATTTTTTTTACTGCTCGTTCGATCGGACATCGATCCCGCAAGTCGGTTCGATCAAATCAGCGGCCACAATCCTTCTACTAGTACAGGACATTCCCGTCTCTCGGAATGTCTCGGATATGCCTTGTCATTCGGTCCTCGTCCCGACGTATGTACCACGAAGTCGACAAAACTTTCTCTCCCTTCATCTCCTTCACGGACGTCAATCTCATCATCTCCGTCTCTCTCGTATTCTCATTTTTGTCTATATTCTCATTTTCTCTCTCCGTTCTCTGGACGTGATCTCGGACAGGTATTCAGGTATGAGAAAGCGTCGCTTCCATCCAGGAGACTCGCGGTACGTGACCAAGTCCGCACAACGAAGAAGAAGTAGAAGAACAAGACGAGGAAGGGAAAGGAAGAAAAGGAAGAATGGGCTGGCTCCCCCCGTCGATATCTACCGCAACTCGCAGCACCCGGATCCCTCTCTCGGTGGTGCGGTGAAGACCGGTCGCGTTCTTGCGCTATATGCATGGGACTCGAACCAACTACGAACGGAGCTGCTCGAGGAGGGCAACGGCCGGTCAAAGTCCCTATCCGTGAATACCCGAAGAAATAACGTCTACGGTGCGTGCCATTTGTGCCCACCCGCGGGCACTTTTGACCGTCAACGCACGCGAGGCACGAACAGCCGTAGAAACGTTGTTACGTGCCACATATAGTGGATGGGACCAAACGGCACGGGGTTTCGTCAAAAGTCAGTCGTCGGTTATTGGAATATCCGTAAATGATCAACGTTGTCCCGGCAAGAGAGAGAGAAAGAGAGAGGGTAAATTGAACCCTCCGTTCCGTTGGGTTTCATTTCGTACGAAGGATTTCTGTTGTTTACGACAATTATCTAAATTTACAGTCCGTTCAAGACAAAATAGACCGTCATAATCTGAAAAAAAAAACAAATATTTAGATACAATTCATTTTTTATCAAAGTACATGTTATTAGCTATTGCGCAATTACGTAATATCTCATCCAATCGCCTCCATTACTGATTATACCTTCAAACCTTTTTCCCACGCTTTCGACAGGATTTTCTCTGCGTTTACAAAAGCATTCCGCAAACATGCATTTTTACAGGATGATTTGCTGCGCGCTGAAGAATTATATGTCTTCAGGCCTTTTTTGAGTTATCGTGGCGGAAGTAATAAAAAAAATGTTGTTTTGAGAAAAAACGCGATTAAAGTTCGTGGCCTAGTATTACCGTAAGAAAGTGTAGCTTACGCACCTTAAAAATGATCCGCGCTGTAAAATGACTTCTCGAGGGCAGCTTCTCCTTCAGCCCCAATCGCGAAACGTCGGTTCTTCCGTACCCCAACGAGCGTTCGCCGTCACGCAACTTGCACATTTCACACGCACTCCCGCACTCTCTTGACTCTCCTCTAAGCCCGATTTTGCGAATTTTTCAGTTTTCTTCTTGCCGAAATGTTCGTAAAAGATTGTACTAATGGATTAGGTTAATAACGGAAAATACGATTATTTGAGATTTTAAGCTTTCCTACTCCCCTTTAAGGATTTCACTTTGTACGAGATTTTTTTTATTTTTCGAAAGATGTCCGTGGTTGTTGCCCGTTAAAAACTTAAAAAAAAATGGATGCCAAGTAATTAAAATATTCGTTGAATCTATTTAAAAAATGATGCAAATTGAAATTTGCACATTACACTAATTTGTCAGTTTTCTTTCTGCCAAAATGTTCGTAAAAGATTGTGCTAATGGAACAGGTGAATAATTAAAAATCCGATTTTTTTTCAGATTTTAAGCCTTCCTAGTTCCCTTAATTTGGGTGATCGCCAGAGCCGCGTACGGACCGCTCGTCCGGGTGAGGGTAAAAAATTCGGAACGACCACTATTTTGAACGGCCTGAATGTGAAATTTAAAAATAACGAACGTTCGATAGTTTGAACGTTTCGTATTGAGAATGTCTTTAAATCGGAAAAGGAATAATGAGAACACAAAAAAATATTGAACTATCGATTTTACGTTTTTGGGTTCTCATTATTTCTTTTCTGATTTAAAGACGTTCTTAATACGAAACGTTGAAACTATTGAACGTTCGTTATTTTGGAATTCCCAGTCGAAAACGCTGAGATTAATAACGAACGCGCCGTGGTACGTCAAGAACGCCTTAATCCACAAAGACCTCAAAATTAACACCATCCACGAAGAAATAAAAAAGTGGAGCAGAAACTATCAGGACCGGCTGGAAAATCACCCGAATCAGCTTGCCGCAAGTCTAGTTGCTGACAACTCCCGAAAAACGAAACTAAGGAGATTCAAACCCGGACACCGAATATCTAAATACTAAGATATTTCTAAAACAAAATAACGTAGCCCAATATCAATGGAAAATCAATGAATTCCCATTTGCCGGAATTTTACGTTGTTGTGTATCATCGGTGTGCGTCCGCGAGTGCAAGAGTGCGTGGAAGTCATTGTTACGAGAGAAAAACGTGTAATATTACTATATTCATCCGACGGGTCATTCGCACCGAAATCCTAAAATATAATCGTTCCGAATTATTTCAATATATCGATTGTGTTTAATTATTATTTTTATATCCGACAGGTCCTCCATCAGTCAAATATAACCCTTATCTTACAACGTATTAATCAATGACATTTTCAATGAGAACAAAAAAAATTAGCGTTGTGTATTTTTTAATTTTCGAATATTGAATAAAATAATTGATTGAACGATTATTCTTCGATTTTTTCCCCCGAATAATCGATTTGTAGTTATCGATTATATTTTGAATATCGCCCATCTCTAATGAAAATATCCTAGTTCTCCTCCAAATTTTAAAGGCGTCGTACCCCCGTTTTTCTTCAAGTATCGATGATACCCCGCCTGTCGGAAGTCGCAAATCGGCAACACCGCGACGTTGTTGCGTCGAACTTTACGGTCCTAGTGTCGACGGTAGCTTTCCGATTACCACAATACGGTAGTTAATACGGTAATTTTTCAATTGCGTCATTTTTCGAAGGTATCATCGAGAAAGCAACTTTCAATCGTGCAAATCGACGCTCAGGTTGCATTTCGGTTCTTTCCGAGTCATTGTCGCTGCGTTCCTCAATTCGGCTTTTGATTATTCCGTCCCTTTCGTACACATTGTATTGAAAAGAGACACGATGATGAAGGACGGCGAAAAGCTGAATTAAGGAACACAGCCTGTTTTATATGTGCAGCCATGAGCCAACCGTGCCTTTTTTTTTTCGATCACATTTCGTACGGTTGTTATCAGCGAATTACTAGGAATTCAAACGTTTTAGTTTTCATCTCGTTATATTATACCAGGAATTATCACGTGACAAACGATTCGAACCGAGCGTGTGACTAATAAACGTTGTGGTAACGAACGCAACAAACATTATTTTATTACACCGGAGACGAAAAAGAAGACTGGAGAGAGTGTCTCCGTAATGTTGGATAATAAAAACGACGAGATCGCATCAGGGACAGGTTGAAATTTATAGCATACGTCGACACCGCCGAGAGATACGACGATAAGTACACTATGGAGAATTCAACGTCAAATTGATCTCGTTGTTATTCTCAAATGTTTTTTAATTTGTTCTCCCTTCGTGCTCTTTTGCGGAATAATACGCCTGTTGTGTATCTCCCGTGGTCGATCGACGCGCCGTCTATCGGTCCACAGAAGGCACAACGGAGGTGGTCAGCTGGCGCAAAAATACGACATGTAAACACGAGTATAGAGAAAATGAAACGTTTATTATTCTTATTCAACAAAATGTTGAAAAAGAAATAAAAAATTCTTAACTACTGAAGTTCAATTTCATGGATAAATAACAAAATGGCGGACTTTGGAAAAAAAGTCCTTTTATTTTAGCAAAGAGGGGGTCCGCCATTTTGTTATTTATCCATGAAATTTAACTTCAGTAGTTCCGACCAGAATGACATGTCTATAGATTAATAATGATCAAGAATTTTTGATTTCAGATAACATCAAGAGCCAAAATCACCGGGGCCACCCACGCGCTTTTTTTTCGAGCTGACAACTTCGATCAATAATAATAATAAACTATTAATTTTTTCAAAAAAAAATTTTTTTGTATCTTTAATATGTAAATAAAAACATCCTAAATATCCAAAACGATTCATTTTTATTTTCCTACAAAAAAACGCCCTCCAAAAAAGACATGAAAATCGGCTTAAGTTACCAGACTACTACCTTAAAGTTTTATGCCACCTACCGTAGACTCACCCATCAGGTCAGACAGCTCCGCCCGACCCCGTATATTTCGAGAACTACATCATATATCGAAATATCCTTTCTCCCACGTATTCTCAACAACATAAAGATGAAAATTAAGCAAAACAAAATTTTTCGATTTTTTTCATCGATTTGGACGGGAACCTTCCTTTAATAAACAATTTACTGCTTTTTTGGCATATAATCGATTCATTTTTTTCAAAAGTGCACTATTTCGAAAAAAATTGATCCAATAAAAAACCCCTACGTACTCCCTTAACCAATAGTATATAAATTATAACATTTTTTGGTTATTATTATTTATTTAAAAATTTATCATTTATTAAAAAATGAATCGATTCATTTTTTTCAAAAGTGTACTATTTCGAAAAAAATGGATCCAATAAAAAACCCCTACGTACTCCCTTAACCAATAGTATATAGATTATAACATTTTTTGGTTTTTTGTCCCAGGGTTTCTACTAAAAAAAAAAAGAAGATTTTCATGACGGGCTCTGTCGCCGCCATTTTTTCTTAAAATGGTAATAAAAATTTTGTTTTCCATACTTCAATATGTGTTAAATAAACCCTCGGAAAAGAAATCCTATTCCGTTTTTCATACTCCCAAAATAAATTGTCAAAATTAGGCCTTTTTTTTCTGCCGCTAGAGTGGTGTCGCCCCTTATATAAATAAATAAATGTAATATAAATTTGTATTCTTTAGAGCGTCGTTTACCTATAGTCTGTTCAAGAAGAGAAAGACGGTCATAATCTGGAAAATACAAAAATTCAGACTCGTCATAATCTGGAAAAAAAACAAACTTAATCTACATTTTTATTTTTTCCAGATAACGACGGTCTTTCTCTTCTTGAACAGAGTGGTAGGTAAACGACACTCTTCGTACATAAAAACACGAAACACACACGTGGATGTCACGCGAGTGTTGTACGCCATAGACAGGTGTGATTACGCTTTGAAAATCATATTTCGTACGGTTCTCTCTGACTACGATATTAAAAGTATAAATAAGCGACGTTAGATTCGAATTTGACGCACCAGATAAAGCGCGTGTTGGGTATGGCCTTCGAGCGTTAAGCCGGATCCCGAGACTATCGATGAGAAACGAGGCTATCAAACAGATTCTATCGATATGTATCATATTTATGACACGATAAACCGAAATATTTCCTACTCAAAGTGATACACGGAGGATTATTTCATAAATTAAAGTCCGTCATATTTTTCAAACGAACATCCGGATTATAGAGCAATCGTTTACGGAATGGTACTAACGAAATTTTGTGTAAATACTAACGTTATCGTCGGTTAACAAATATTTGCCTATCGGTAGAGCTTGATTTTGATAAGCGTAAAATTTCATTCGATTCGAGTATCATTACGACTATCAAAACGTAATTCTTGTTCTCGTGCAATTCGACCGAAAGAGACGCGATCGCATTTCACGGAATTTTGTTTTAAACGAATGCAAACACACGAATTCATTCTGATGAAATATTTATTCAAAGTTACCTTCGCAGCGAAGCGAAGTAATCGGTAAACACTGACATGCCCATTGAGAACAGTTTATGCTGGCAATAAAACGGTTCGTTCAACCTCAAACGACTAGCCGCATACGGATATAACTAATTTATCGCAGTCACGACAGAACTAATTTTTCAGATACGCCGAAGAGGAAAAAAAATTTGACAATGCAGCGATTACCAATTTCTAACGTAACGAAATCTTTTTCTTACGGTAATAACGTGTAACACCACTCGCGCTGCAGAAAAGAGAGTTACTCAACGAGCAATTTCAACACGCCTCAAAGACGTGGCAATGATTCGGAAGAAAGGAAATTGGGTGCCGTACGAGTTGAAACCACGAGATGCTGAACGGCGTTTGTTGAACGACGAAAGATGGGTTCATTACGATAACCCCCAGCGTAGAAAATCATATCAAGGCGATATCTCGGACATGCTTCCACGTCGAAGGCCAAACCGAATATTCACGGCTCCAAGGTCATGCTTTGTATTTTGTGGGACCAGGTCGGCGGGGTCTATTATGAGCTGTTAAAACTGACTGAAAACAATCACAGGCGAACATTATCGAACGCAATTAATGCGTTTGAACCGAGCATTGAAAGACAAACGGCCGCGATACAACGAGAGACACGATAAAGTGATTTTGCAGCATTATAATGCTTGGTATGTCAAGACATACCTGGAAACGTTGAAATTAGAAGTCCTATCCCCATCCGCCGTATTCTCCGCCGTAGGAAATGGTTTCAGAAAAAAAGTTAAAAGGTCAAAAAGGTTAAAGACACGGTAGCTCGTATAATTCGTTCGACAGAGCAAAAATCCGAAAGAATTCGACTTCGTTCGCTCGTGAAAAAGCTTCACAGACGTAACACCAGCGGTGCTGCCAACTAAGCGCTTGATTGGGAAATTTTTCGGAATTTTGACCCTTCTAAACTTTAATTTTCAGAATATCGCACCGTCAAGGCTGTCATTGCCGGAGTGCGAAACCTTCGCGAACCTGATAAATTATTTTAAATTCTTAATCTATAGACATGTCATTCTGGTCGTAACTACTGAAGTTAAATTTCATGGATAAATAACTTCGGAAAAAAAAGTTTTTTTTCCCAAAGTCCGCCATTTTGTTATTTATCCATGAAATTCAACTTGACTAGTTCCGACCAGAATGACATGTCTATAGATTAAGAATTATCAAGAATTTTTGATTTCAGATAACATCAAGAGCCAAAATCACCGGGGCCACCCACGCGCTTTTTTTTTCGAGGTGCCAACTTCGATCAATAATAATAATAATAAACTATAAAATTTTTTCAACAAAATTTTTTTTTGTATCTTTAATATGTAAATAAAATCATCCTAAATATTCAAAACGGATCATTTTTATTTTCCTACAAAAAAACGCTCTCCAAAAAAGACATGAAAATCGGCTTAAGTTACCAGACTACTACCTTAAATGTGTATCAATTTTTGAATCGCTATTCATACCGATCGATGTTATTTACAGTCAATTATGTACACTTTCGTCGGAATAAACTATACGGAGACCCGTAGTTCGTAATATCGAAATTCGGAGTTTTCCACCGTCGGAGCTTTTATAGTTCGGAATTTCAACCCCGTCCCTATCGCCTTATACATTTTGACGAAAAATTGCAAATTCGAAAATCTATAAGGGCATCCCGTCGCGCGAGGGGTTAGGGAGTGATAGGGGGTGAAATGGAGTTGGAAAGGGTCATGAATAAAAAACTCGAAAGAGTTTACGTTGTAATGAAGAGAAAAAAACAAGTAAAAAAAACTAGTTCAAAATTAATCGAAGAAAAACGTTAATAATCGTTTAATTGAGGGGTCACACCAGTTCCGCGACAGAAAAAAAAGCCTAACTTTGACGATTGAATTTGGGAGTATGAAAAAAAGGAATAGGATTTCTTTTCGGAAGGTCTGTTCAACACATATTGAAGTATGAAAAAAAATGTTCTTATTTTCATTTTGATACAAAATGGCGGCGATAGAGCCCATCTTGTAAATCGTCGTTTTCAAACTGGAAGAACGTTCTGCGCGAACACCGTTGCATGGATTGATTTGAAATTTTGATGGTAGCTTCACAAGTACATTCTCCGTCGGAGTACGTAGCCGTTTTTTGATTTAATGTAAACTTTTTTTTTAATAAGCATTTTACCGCTTTTGTTTCGCAAAAAAATGATTAATTTTTTTCAAAAGTGCACCATTTCTACAGAATTTGATTGAAAAAAACCCCCACCTTGACCCGTAGCAGTATATATATACAATAGTATATAGATTACAACATTTTTTGGTTCTATGTTCCAGGTCAAAGTAAACGGTCAAAGTTAGGCCTTTTTTTCCGGCCGCTAGAGACGTGTTACCCTCTAAAGCAGTTCGTAAATCGTATATTTCGCGTTAATCGTTCGGACCGATTGTCGTCGATGAGTTACTGCGTCGGGGAATCGAGGATCGAATCGAGCGCGATAAAAAGCTCGATGGGAATTGGGACGCGAGTTAAACGGCCCATCGAAACGTTGCTTTTATACAATAACCGAGAATTTATCTATTTTCTTATCGACGAAGCCTATCCCGCGGAGTGCGGTAGACGTCAACGTCTCTCCGCGGTTGTTACGTTTAATATAGAAGCGAGACGGACGAAGAGATTAAATTTCTCACCTATAGCGAGCAACGGAGACGCGTTCGTCACGAGATAAGGTGTGCTCCGTGGAGATAGACACAATTTTCAGGCTTTCGCCACGGTTCCTTATTGTCAGTCAGTGCGCAAGCACGATCCGCATTGTTCCGTGTTCGTACCAGATATAGTGTATTTCGGAGAGAGATTCACGGTACTCAAAAACACGGTGCTCGTCGTTCGAAAGTGCGGGGAACACGAAAACAAACAAAACTGTTTGAACGGCCTTCAGTTATCGCGAAACGTTTTATCGTTAACTCGGTATCGTCGATACCCCCCCTGTGAGCCGAAATGTCTGGCACGGTTTTCGCCACATTTTCCGTTCTTAAGGATCACGTGAAACTCAAAGTAACGCAGGACGGGGCGAGAATCGATAATATTGGTAAATTTCATTATCGTCGTTGTCAATCGACGAAAAAAAACGAATATTTTTCAAGGAATAATTATATTTTTGTCGTCACGATAAAATTGTTCCTATCGTGCACAATTTTTTTTGTTGATAATTCCGACCGTTGTAGTTGTTATTCTTATTTTTCTAATGATAATAATTCGTCGTTGTAACATCGGTAATCGTGGGTCACGACGCAGCACGGTCGGTACACGGACGATAAAATTTTCGCACTTATCGACGTCGGTCTGTTTGAGAAGAAAAACCCGTCGTAATCTCAAAAAAATACAAAATTAACTTCCTTTTTTTTTATTACTAGAGTATATATTATTAGCTATTGCGGAATTAGCTTATATCTCGTCCAATCACTTCCATTATTTATTATAGCTCGACACCATTTTCTCATACTTTCAACGGAGATTTTCTGCACATTCCCTTTGGCAAAAATCGCCATATCTTTTCTTTGGGCTTCATTTTTTTCACGCACCACCACACATTTTCAATGGGATTAACATCCGGAGACATTGCCGGCTGTTTCATCGTAATGACCTTATTTCGTTGTTTTTACCCACCGCACAGTTTGCTGCGATAAGCTTCCATCTTCACCAAAGGCATATGCCCACAAATGCATTATGCATGCTTGGGTAATAAAAACTATATTAAAAAATCAGGGAAAAAATAAAAATAGGTCGGTCCCAAAGTTGTGCCAGTTGGAATCGAATGTCCCATATCCATTTTGCTGAATACGTATTTGCGAGATATGTATTTTGGAGACAATGCATTAGGGGAATATGACTTTCGGATATATGGTGAAGATGTTACCTTACCTTTGCTGCTATGTTTAGAGTACATTGTGTTCTTGTAGCACTCAACTTGATCTGTCAGAACGAAAAAAACATTTCGGCAGGCTTCAGCCAGAGCATTTCTGGTAGATGGTGAGCATTTTGTCGGCTTTTAAATTGTCAGTAAACGTCAAAGGGCAACCGAAACCACGTTTACAAAAGCATCCGCAAACATGTATTTTTAGAAGGTGTTTTTAATCTTCGCTGAGCGCGTTTTTGATAAGGAAGACTATGTCCACGGAAAAGATTCGTTCGCAAAGATAACATTGTCCCAATATCGGTCCAAATTTTCCTTTGCCCGCGCCAGTCCTTTTTCCACGTGTTTTCCTGGAAATAAACATTTCTTCTTTCAAACTTGATCGAAAAGACACGTTTTTTTTTTTCGTGCTGCCGACTTCGAATCGTATTTAGAGAGAAGTGGATTCCTCTTTTTGAGGAGTTTCATTTGGGCACAGATCGTTTTATGCGTTGTTTTCACGCGGGCCAGTCTCCTCTCCGGCGGATCGTCCACATTTCTAATCTTCAAACATCGCTTTACCCGCGTCTCAACGAATGCTTCCCGCATCTTTGACTTCCGTATATATTTTGCAGCCGATTTATACGTCAATTTTGGTCCTTTCGCACGATTTACTAAAAACACCGTCTCGTATCGCTTCAGGAATTTTGTACTCATTGCGAAGATAACGAATTCACTGATGTCAAGTACACAATGTGCCGGCAAACTATACTCGTATATTGCGCAAAACAGCACGAAAGAAAGATTCGAACGAATAAGAACAGATTCTTGTTGAACAGACTGTATATATGCGACTCATTTTCAAAGATGCTAATTAATTGAAACGCACTGTGCGTAGGCAAAACTATCTAGTTTGATAAGCGACGATGTACGAGAGAGTTTTGGATTTATAATAATTCACTCGATTGCAGTGTTCAGGCTTCACTACAGAGCTACTTTTCTCGCTCTGCTGGCCGCATCCCTGCTGGTCTCGTCGAGACAATTTATCGGCGAACACATCAAGTAAGTCGAAAGAACGTTCGACTCTCGCACCGAGGAGAAATATTAAATGAAAATATTCGTTTTTAGATGCATATCCGACAATGGAGTACCAGGACACGTTATCGACACCTTCTGCTTCTTCACGTCAACATTTACCGTAGTAAGCACCTTTTTACATCAGCGGCAATTTTTCTCCCAAATTTTCCGCCGTGATTCCTCAAAATCAGTGTTTCTCTTCGGTGCTTTTTATTCCAAATATCGTTCAATATTTAATTCATGGGAGTTTCGCGGATCCACGATTATTTAGCTACGCAAATTCATTTCTCAGGCATCGTGTATGGACAAGAAAAAAACTGGCAGTTTTAAGGGGGCAAATAGGGTTAGACGGTTCAAAAAATCGATTTTTTTTTAATTTCATAAATTGTTAGTAAAACTATTGAAAAATATGTTCCCAACATTTTAAATGAAAATTTCGACTCGTTCCATTGTTATAAGCCATTAAGGGGGGAAATAGGGTTAGGACAGCGTTTTCTCAATGATTTTCATGAATTTTTTTATAGTATAAAAAATGAATATAATTTATTGAAACTTTGAGAATATTTCATACATATATTTAAGTATATACTATAAAATATTAGCGACCCCGTATTGCTTGTTTTTCTTCGTACTATTTTTTCAAACGCGTTTGTCTGAAAACGACTTTTTTTGAACTTGCGTACACGCTAGTTTGAAAAGTTTTTAACCAATCGTTTTGAAAATTGGCAGTTACTTTCTTCATAGTATTGCGCTCTATATGAACCTAAAATCAAAATATTATCATTATTTAAAATAAATTTTTTTTTACAAAAAAATTGTAAAAAATGGCAAAAAATCATGCTTTTTTGTTTTGACCCCTGTAAAAAATTCAATTTTCAATTTTTTTGATTGCATTTAGGTTCATATAGAAGAGAGACATATAATAAAAGTAAATTCCAACCTGAAAACGACTTTTTTTGAACTTGCGTACACGCTAGTTTGAAAAGTTTTTAACCAATCGTTTTGAAAATTGGCAGTTACTTTCTTCATAGCATTGCGCTCTATATGAACCTAAAATCGAAATATTATCATTATTTAAAATAAATTTTTTTTTACAAATAAAGTTGTAAAAAATGGCAAAAAATCATGCTTTTTTGTTTTGACCCCTGTAAAAAAGTCAATTTTCAATTTTTTTGATTGCATTTAGGTTCATATAGAAGAGAGACATATAATAAAAGTAAATTCCAACCTCGTTTGATTTCAGATGAAAATTGCGGCTTCCAGAATGTACGCAAAATGCCGAGTCTGATTGTGACCTGCAATATGGGGTCGCTAATATTTTATAGTATATACTTAAATATATGTATAAAAATTTTATAGTATATACTTAAATATATGTATAAAAATTTTATAGTATATACTTAAATATATGTATAAAATATTCTCAAAGTTTCAATAAATTATATTCATTTTTTATACTATAAAAAAATTCATGAAAATCATTGAGAAAACGCTGTTCTAACCCTATTTCTCCCCTTAAGTCGATCGCAGCTCAAAAGAACGTTGTCATCGTGTCGAATAAACGAAAAAAAAAAATAGTGCTCGTACATTTTTTTCAATACGATGCGATCGCCGGAGCCGCACACCGACCGCGCGCTCACTGTTGTCGGTTTACGATGCGTGAAGATCAATTTATAAATTAATTAACGGACTCTCAGGAAATTATAGCAATAATGGTTAATGTCCCAGGCGAAACATATGAACGCAACGATGGTGGCCGAAGGAATGATTCCTCATCCGGGCGTGGGTCCATGGACGCGCGACGATGACATCGTCCATCATGCCTACTACCAGTGGGTACCGTTTGTTCTTTTCTTTCAAGCGATACTTTTCTACATTCCTCATTATCTCTGGCGCACCAACGAAGGTCAGAAAACACACGAACCAAAAAAAACATAGATTACCGCCGATCATTCGTAAATCTCCGTATGTACAAAGTGCACGGAAGCGTTTATCCTCGTTCCATTCCGTGATCGTCTATCTTTCAAGGTGGCCGATTGAAGATGCTCGTTTCCGGTCTACACGCGGCCGCACTGTCGTTGAGCGACGAAAAAATCGAGATGGACGGTGGAAAATCGATACCGACGCGGGCTGAACGCGACGATAGGCTTCAACAGATCAGAACGGCTTTTATAAATCGTCTACACGTTAATCGTCCGTGGGCGTACTATCTGAGCTTCTGCGAGGTCCTAAATTTCATTAACGTTCTCGCTCAAATCTACGTTACCGACTGGTTTCTCGGCGGTGCATTCGTGACGCTCGGAGACGAGGTGGCGGAAACGGATTACGGACGAAGCATGAAACGGCTCGATGTTGTTTTTCCAAAAGTGACGAAATGCACTTTTCACAAGTACGGACCGTCGGGATCGATTCAGACGCACGATGCACTCTGCGTCATGGCGTTGAACATTGTCAACGAGAAGATTTACGCTTTTCTCTGGTTCTGGCTCATTATACTTGCTATAATAACCGGTCTCGGTCTGATCTGGAGAATTCTCACGATGTTACTGCATTCCAGGTTCGTAAAATTACTTTTTCCGATACCGACCGTCGGTATTCATTTCCGCTACTGAATTCCCGGCAATTTTTTTTCTCCTTTCCGCCTACTCGGCACGGAGGGAGCTTTCCCGAGCAGAAATTTGTTTCGGTTTGCGTGATCTGGGATCAGGCTCCGTTCGGGAATCGGAAAGGTTCTCCCGATCGGGCTAACCGGATCACGGCCGGATCAGGGCCGGATCATATTCCGATACGCCGTGAATTATCGATGTATTCACGGAATCCCTTAACTTTAAGAAAAATTCTACCTCTCGCATCTGTTAAATATCTTATTCGCAAATGTTTGTCTTTAGGAGCAAGGCATTCAACAGACTGGTCTTCTCGATGGCATGTCCGGGCAAGTACAATCCCTGGAACGTATTGCGAGTGACGAACGAGTACTATTACGGCGACTGGCTCTTTCTCTACTACATAGCCAAGAATCTCGATAATTACGCGTTCAAGGATTTGCTCGAGCAGCTGGGACACGACATGGACGATCATCGGACGGCACGTTTTCGTCAAAATTTTGGCGCCATCGCCGAGGAGGAACCGTTGAAGCAGAGAAAAGTTATCGCAAAAGACATCGTATAATCCGTGATAATTAAGACCCGGAAGGCCGTACAGGATTTCAGACGCTCAACGTTTTTAAGGGGGGAAATAGGGTTAGACGGTTCAAAAAATCGATTTTTTTTTAATTTCATAAATTGTTAGTAAAACTATTGAAACATATGTTCCCAAAATTTTTAAATGAAAATTTCGACTCGTTCTATTGTTATAAGCCATTAAGCGGAGAAATAGGGTGAGGACAGCGTTTTCTCAATGATTTTCATGAATTTTTTTATAGTATAAAAAATGAATATAATTTATTGAAACTTTGAGAATATTTTATACATATATTTAAGTATATACTATAAAATTTTTGAAGGATTTCGTTGGAAAACACCGAAGATATTAGCGACCCCAAAATGAATATAATTTATTGAAAACTTTGAGAATATTTTATACATATATTTAAGTATATACTATAAAATTTTTGAAGGATTTCCTTGGAAAACACCGAAGATATTAGCGACCCTAAATTGCAGGTCACAATCAGACTCAGCATTTTGCTATTTTTCCAAACGCGTTTTTCTGAAAACGACCTTTTTTTAACTTGCGTACACGCTAGTTTGAAAAGTTTTCAACCAATCGCTTTGAAAATTGGCAGTTACTTTCTTCATAGTATTGCGCTCTATATGAACCTAAAATCGGAATATTATCATTATTTAAAATAATTTTTTTTTTGCAAATAAAGTTGTAAAAATGGCAAAAAATCATGCTTTTTTGTTTTGACCCCTGTAAAAAATTCAATTTTCTATTTTTTTGATAGCATTTAGGTTCATATAGAAGAGAGACATATAATAAAAGTAAATTCCAACCTCGTTTGATTTCGGATGAAAATGGCGGCTTCCAGAATGTACGCAAAATGTTAAGTCTGATAGTAACCTGCAATATGGGGTCGCTAATATCTTCGGTGTTTTTCAAGGTAATTCTTCAAAAATTTTATAGTATATACTTAAATATATGTATAAAATATTTTCAAAGTTTCAATAAATTATATTCATTTTTTATACTATAAAAAAATTCATAAAAATCATTGAGAAAACGCTGTTCTAACACTATTTCCCCCCTTAAGGGCTGAATATTTTCAACATTCTGAATAATTTCACGTTATGGGAACTTAGAAAAAAAATTCGGTTGGAAGGGACACAGAAAAAATTCACATCCATAGGACGTGGAAAAATTTCTCCCGGGACCTCGAAAAAAATTTCGGTTTCTAGGAACATCGAAAATATTTGTGTCTGTAGAATTTTCAAATTTTCTTTGTCTTTCAGAAGATTTTCAACCAAATATCGAAAAAACAATATGTATCTATCGTAGTTTGAAACTTAAGTATCCGTGAGTGTTCGAAATTCTTTAAAAAGACGAAAATACTCAAATTCAAAATAATACGAAAATTTCCAAGTCTCGCAGACTCGAATATATTCTCCGTTCCTGGAAAAACAAATTTTTGTCCGTCTCACGATGGAAAAATACTCAAAGTCAGACGTGGTCGAAATTTTCAATCGTTCGGATTTTTTACAAGTTCCCATAGCGTGAAATTAATGATCGTCTCGAAAATGTTCAAAGTCGTTAAAAAAGGTGCGCGTCGCTCATTTTTTCCGAGTATTTTCAATCTTGCCGTGACGAATCCTGTACGAACTTCACCTTCGTCCTTCATTTATTTCCACGACAATTCTCATTTTTTTTTACCTCGCACCAATCACAGAACTGACAATAATCATTCTCCCGCTTCTCGAGGTTCTCGGCCGCGGGTAATTTAACGAGAGACGGAGACCGGAAGTAATACGCGAGTCATCCGCGTTGAGGAACTCGCGCGTTAATCACGTGTCCCGTTCCTCCTGGTTTGAAAAGTGTACAAAAATTCTTAAAAACTCCTTCGTCGGATAAAAAAGTTTTGAAAGCTATTTATTTGTTTTTTTTTTTAAATTTATTGTTCGGGCTTGGACCGAGACGAACAAATTTGCGGGAGAGAGAGCGATGGTAAGGGCCCTTGTAAAATTGGGACCAACGAACAAACAATTTCGCAACGTACGGATGAGACCACGTTCTTTATACTTTTGTCTCTTGCTCAAGAATTCTCGTTTCCCGTGATAAATTTCCCAACCGAGTGGATCGTCACTACCCACCATATTCACACCACAGTGAATGTCCTTCCGTCGCGCGATTATTCTCGAGAAACTCTGCATATATACATTATGTACCGATAGATTTACATTGGAAATGTCGTCGTGTCCTCGTGTTCGATAGCCATGAAATCGCACTTTCGTTTTTTATACTATTAGCAAATCGTACTTTCATACCGGTGGAAATTCCGTCGTTCGTCGTAGTAACGTTACTCGTGTCTCGATCTCATTGACAAGATCACGATACTACGAGCAACGTACATATACCCAGACGCATTACGAGCGAAATTGATTTGTAATTCTTTTGTTTTCCGTTCCGGTACGTCGAGAGCCCACACGACAATGATACTACGGACGAGTTTTCAATATTTTTGTTTTCTCGGAAAATTCATCCATTCGTTTTGGCAACGTGTAAGATGAGAGTTATATTTGACTGATGAAGGACATGTCGGATATAAAAATAATAATTAAACACTAATCGATATATTAAAAGAATTCCGAACGATTATATTTTAGGATTTCGGTGGGAATGACCCGTCGGATGAATATAGTAATATTACACGTTTATCGCTCGTAGCAATGATTTCCACACAATCTTGCATTCACGGACGCACACCGATGATACACAGCAACGTCAAATTCCAATCGACACGTCAAAGACGTCCTCTCGTCCAATAAGCGATGGATTTATTTTAGAATGAAATTATATTTCTACTCATCTTTTAATTTAGTATCGATGATAGTAGATCCCGGCGTTGACTCTTTCTCTTGCTCCGAGACCTCGGCGTATTTGACGATTTTTCCACGAATACAGATCGTTCAGACGATAATTATAAGTCCACTTCGATATCTCCAGTTTTGTGGTAACGTACGCCTCTTCCTGTCAAGATTATGGCGAAACGGTTCTGATAGGATAGACTCATGTTCAAGGGATTAAGGCGGTAGTCTGGTCTAGAGCGAGATTTTTGACGTCATTTCTAATGTGCAATAACGTTTAAATCGTTGAAGTTGTCTCGATGAAAATTTACACGTGCATTTATTGATCCTTAGAGAATACTTGTACGTTAAAAAATAAAATTATTTTAAATATTTTCATGTAGTTTTTTTGCCTTGTTGCAACATGGTGCGCCGAAAGCCGCCTCATTCGGCGCCCACTCTGGACGATGTTGTATGCGTCTGAAAAAAAAAATATATCTATATTCTCAATCTGTATGAGTATTCTGAGCACTGGTAGCAGAATTGGTACTTAAAAAAATTTTTTGACAAAATGGCGGCCTGTTGAACTTTCATTAATGATATTTCATACACTTTCGGGTATTCAACGAGTTATAAAATGTCGGCAAAATTATTGTTCGACTGAATAAAAATTTTTTTTAAGTACCAATTCTGCTACCAGTGCTCAGAATACTCATACAGCATATGAGTGGACGATGCATACAACATCGTCCAGAGTGGGCGCCGATTTCGGCGCACCATGTTGCAACAAGGCAAAAAACTACATGAAAATATTTAAAATAATTTTTTTAAAAAATGTACAAGCATTCTCTAAGGATCAATAAATGCACGTGTAAATTTTCATCAAGACAACTTAAACGGTTTAAACGTTATTGCACATTAGAAATGACGTCAAAAATCTCGCTCTAGACCAGACTACGGCCTTAAGCGGTATTGACGGCAGTCAGTACTGGGATGGTTGACCGTTTGGCCGTGCACTGGCTTGCACGTCGATTACCGAGCGGGAGGCAGTGTTTTTCGAGTTTCTGATGGTAACACAACTGAAACTCAGTCAAAACAAAAAGCCATCTGTATCGACACAGGTTTTCCGCAGTTTCCCTGTGTCCGTGACAAATGCGATACAGTGTAGCTTCTAAGACGTCTGTGGACGCAATGGAATTTAGGTTAGCTTAGCGAATTGCGGGTAGGGAGTGATAGGGGGGAAAATAAAAGTCCGACTAAGTCGAATAGCAACTGCCGACGATGCCCCTTTTAAAAGGTTCGTCCCAGCACGCCCTTGCTTGGAGTTTTCTCGTAACGATGATATACGGGGGATTTTCCCTTTTTCAGGTACAACTATACAACTATATTTGCCGATAGAGACAATTTCACTGCGCCAGGTAATCTTTCGCCATCACCCAAAACTATTCAACGAGGAATTCGCCTCCGCAGGATGGTACGTGACTTTTACCACGTAGTTCGTTCAACGATACAGACATCCTTGTTACACGCTGGAACAGGTTCCTGACAAAGTACGACGCGAATTATATGTGGGGAAAGCGGAGATGCCGTTAAAAAAATGTCCATATTTCGTATGATTAAAGCAATTGTAAAAATAAAACTTGCATTTGTAAGAATTACCCTACAGCCGTGTATGCGAATCAGCTACATCGATGTAGGCCTCTCCCATAGGTACGTCCCCCAAACAGAAGACCGTTCCGATATAACTTTGACTATATAATGATTATGATAATGTATTGGTGATTAGATTCGCGGACTCCGTCTCTCACTAACCGAAAACTAGCATGTTTCGGCTTTTGCCACGAAAACTAGCTCATTTCGATATTCGCCGCGAAAACTAGCACCTTTCGGCTTTTACCACGAAAACTAGCGGGTTTCGACTTTCACCAAAAAAAATTAGCACGTTTCAGTATCACTGGAAGTGTTTCTCATTTTTTACTCCACGTTTTTTCAACATCCTTTTTTACTCCAAATTGACGAAATATTTATGCTTGTCATTTTATACTGTTTTATTTTTTGTTTGAATTTATTTCATACATATTTTACTGTTTGAATTTTGGTCCGCTAGGCTTGTCATAAGATGGCAAACGGCAAATGCCTCGTCATTTTGGAGTAACAAAAACCACGGTCAAAAAAATTAGAGAAAAGAAAATCGAAAACAATTGCGGTGTATGCAAAGTTAACAATGTCAGTTTTTTTCCCTCTCGCTACTTCGTCCAAGACCTGACATTTCTCGAGATATCTCAATCGATTGTTCTGAAGATTTTGTCAACTGCACTTTATACTTATACTGTACTTTATACTTTAGTCGTTGATCACTTCAAGATTGTATTTTTTTTTATGAAATAAAAACACAACGGATGATTCTTCAGACTGTGAGTAGAATATATTTTTTATAGACAATAATTTTGTTCAATTCCATCGCTGACTCCGAAACTTGAAGTCATGAAAAATATCATTGATGAATAATCTTGGTTTTTGAGTGGTGGAATATTGCGTATCGTATTTGCGTATCGTATTTTCAATAATGTTATTATTATTTTAATAGAAAACGAATATAAATGTTTTAGGGTGTACGGGCGATACACCCTTAATGTTTTTCATTTGTTCCTTATAGTGCTCCCGAAAAAATGATTAAAACATTTGTGAAAGTTCCGAATCTTATTCGATTTAGTTTGGCAAATATAATACTTTTTCCAGTGCAAATCGAAATATGCTAGTTTTCGCGTCGAATATCGAAACGTGTTGATTTTCGTGGTGGAATTCGAAACGTGTTAGTTTTCGTAAGAAATTTGAATCATGCTACTTTTCGTAAGCAGCGTCGATATGGTGGTAACGATATAAAATTCAATAAAATCATACGCAATCAACGGTGTCGAATTGAAAGAAGTTACCAACTTTTTTTGCGATTCATTCAAACTAGTCCGATACAAAAAACAACAACATAATTTGTTTTTTTTTTTTTCAACGTTCGTAACAAGGTACGCAAGGAATTGGGACTCATTTCCGGTGGCGCAGCCGCACCCGGAGCACGATTTACACAAAGTAGCGATCGTGGAATTTGGTGCAACGAAAGAGGTATGGGTATGTACGCGAACGTGTCGTCCTTCGATGGCACAGCTGGAATCTTCGATATTCGGGCCCTCTGACACAAAAGGTTCTTCGCCTCCTCGAGCTTACGAAATTTCTTAGTTACATAGCTGCGCGTGTGTACGAAAAACTTGAAAGAAATGTTTCTCCACAAAAACGTAGCTTCCTCCACGAGGAAGAAAAAAAGCGTCGGTAGTTTTATGTATATTTAGTATTTTCACACGAAAATAGATAATTATTTCCGACGGGACCAATTTGGAATGTCATTGTATTTATATTTCGGTTTATTCAAGAAAATTCCGTTCTTTCCTCTTCCATGTGTCTCTCTAGTTTAACCGGTCGTTCGCATATTCTATTTTTTTTTTCTGACATATAGAATTAGAAACCCAAACGCGGTAACGGCGGAGCATCGCCCACCGGTATTTAACGTGGGCACTCGTCGCTGGTACTATTAGTCAGTGACTCTCACACGATATCGCAATCCCATCTGGCAGCATCCGTGCGGTGTGCCGCAATCGCTAAATTATAAATGATTATTGTAGGAGGATGTAATAAGAGAAAATTATGTTGATTAATAGATGAAGAATAAGTATAATATTGAAAATACAATAAATACCGTACAATTTACAGTCTGTTCAAGAGGAAAAGACCGTCGTAATCTGGAAAAAATAAAAATTCACATAACGTTTTTTTTAATTAAAGGGTAATGCCACTTTAGCGGCAGAAAAAAAGGCCTAACTTTGACGATTCATTTTGGGAGTATGAAAAACGGAATAGGATTTATTTTCAGATTTCTTTTCAAATATTGTAGAAATGGTGCACTTTTTAAAAAATCAATCGATTTATTGCCAAAAAAAACCATTATTTTCAAGATGGCGGTTTAACGACACACTTCCGGTAGCGAAAACTTAGTTTTACACTCACGGCCAACTCCTCTACGATACCGAAACAAAAAAAAATATTAATACTGGAACGAGTGACAGCTTGCACCCCGACGATTGACCGGGGGGTAGCTCGATGTTTATGGGGTGAACCCACCGAGGGATGAACGCTCGATTACATTTAAAAAATAATAAAATATCCGGAAAGAATTTCCGCGGGCTACGTATATTCGATTTTCGATTTTTTTATGGCGTTAGGTTGGTACTCATGTCCCTCACTTATGGCCGTAGTCTGGTCTAGAGTGAGCTTTTTGACGTCATTTCTAATGTGCAATAACGTTTAAACCGTTGAAGTTGTCTCGATGAAAATTTGCACGTGCATTTATTGATCCTTAGAGAATACTTGTACATAAAAAAAAAAATTATTTTCAATATTTTCATGTAGTTTTTTGCCTTGTTGCAACATGGTGCGCCGAAATCGGCGCCCACTCTGGACGATGTTGTATGCATCTGAAAAAAAAATATATATATATATTCTCAATCTGTATGAGTATTCTGAGCACTGGTAGCAGAATTGGTACTTAAAAAAAAATTTTATTGAGTCGAACAATAATTTTGCCGACATTTTATAACTCGTCGAATACCCGAAAATGTATGAAATATCATTAATGAAAGTTCAACACGCCGCCATTTTGTCAAAACATTTTTTTAAGTACCAATTCTGCTGCCAGTGCTCAGAACACTCATACAGATTGAGAATATATATATTTTTTTTTTTTCAGATGCATACAACATCGTCCAGAGTGGGCGCCGATTTCGGCGCACCATGTTGCAACAAGGCAAAAAACTACATGAAAATATTTACATTAATTTTTTTTTTTAATGTACAAGTATTCTCTAAGGATCAATAAATGCACGTGTAAATTTTCATCACGACAACTTCAACGGTTTAAACGTTATTGTACATTAGAAATGACGTCAAAAATCTCGCTCTAGACCAGACTACGGCCTTATGCTGAAAAAATCGGCCATTTTGAATGTTTAGGTTAGACGTGTTTTGGCTGTTTTGGTTAGACGTGTCTTGGCTTGTCTTCGATTTTTGCCTATTCCAAAAACAGCAGCTTCCATTGCGATTATTGAGCTTTGGTTTCCACGTCATAACTATAAACCCATGATTCGTCACCAGTTATGACCCTCTGGAGCAAATTTGGGTCGTCGCGGACCGAGTCTGAAAGCTCCTTAGCAATGTTAACGCGACACTGTTTTTCTTCGAAATTGAGCAATTTTGGCACGAATTTCGCGGCGACCCGTCTCACGCCCAAATCATTGGTAAAAATCGAATAGCACGAGCCAATCGATACGTTTAGTTCCTCAGCAACTTCTCTAACGGTGATTCGACGATTGGCCAATATTATTTTCTTCGCTTCATCAATGTTTTCGTCCGTTGTTGATGTGCCCGGGCGTCCGGAACGCATTTCGTTGTTCGCATCTTCTCGGCCCTCTGAGAACATTTTGTACCACCGATAAACGTTGCTTTGGTCCAAGGTAGCTTCACCATATGCCACAGTCAACATTCGGAATGCGTCCGCGTATTTAATTTAGTTTTTCACACAAAAATCGAAGACAAGCCAAAACACGTCTAACCAAAACAGCTGCCAACGATTAACTAAACATTCAAAATGGCCGATTCTTTCGGCACAAGTGAGGGACACGAGTACCAACCTAACGCCACAAAAAAATCGAAAATCGAATATACGTAGCCCGCGGAAATTAAAAATTCGCGATACTTTTTTAACAGACCTCGTATATAAATCACTTTTTCATACAAAAAAATATTGTCAAATGTGCACATGATTTTATACCCGCTATCATGGCCATATCCCTTAATGATTAAATTCATTGAATTCTTCAACGATACAAAGCGGGGGATGATGATAAAAGCCCGACTAAGTCGAAAAGCAGCCGCCGACGATGCCCCTTTCTAAAACGTCCCGTCACGCCCTCGTTTAGAGTGTTCTCGGCGTGACAACGAACATTTCTGGGAACGTCGTCGCGATGAAATATGGGAGATTTTCGGCTATCCAAGTACAACTATACAACTATATATGGCGATAGAGATAATTTCACTCTGCCAGACAATCTTTCAGGATCACTCGAAACTACTTAACGAGGAATTCGTCTCCGGAGGATGGTACGTGACTTTTACCACGTAGTTCGTTCAACGATACAGACATCCTTGTTACACGCTGAAACAGGTTCCTGAAAAAGTACGACGCGGATCAAATATGGGTGAAGCGGAGATGCTGCTGAAGAAAACAAACTGTTCAGACTTTTTAAGATCAAAACAATCCTGAAAAGAAAACTGGCACATGTAAGAATAACACTATAGCGATATATGTGCCGTTCCGATATAACTTTGAGTATATAATGATTATGATAATGTGCTGGCGATTAGATTCGCGGACTTCCCCCAGCGGCGGGGCGGAGGGGGGAGATTCTCCCCCGCAAATGCACCCCTGCATTTGCGGTTATTTTCGGTGGGCTCAGCTGCAGACGAGGAGAATGCACTTACACGGAGGTCAGTTTCACCAAGCGGCGGCGGTGTTATATTTCTATAATATAGAGAGATAGATATGGATTTTCGTGTATTATATACGTTTTTTTAAAAGTGCGTGTAAACGGACGCTATCCGGAAGAGTTGACTGCACAACGAGCGGTTATTGGCTCGCGGAGGTAATACTTAGCATTTTATTATTATATTGCAGACGTGTCGAATAATTAGTGTTTTAGAGAGAGCCTAAATAAATAAACAAAAACAATAAGTATCGTACGAATACTTGGAGTTTTGGTGTGGCTATTAACACCTCACTCAACGAAATGCCGCACAGAAAATCAAAAAAAGAGCAACAATTGTCAACATTATATATGCGTGTGTGAATGCGTGAGTGTCAAGGGCTCACATACCCCTGAAATAATTTAAAAAATCGATTTTTTTTACAGATTTTTATTCTTTATACCTTTAAGATTAAAAAAAAAAAACTTTTAAGAAAATTCCACTTTGTTACAAAGTTATAGTAATAAATGTGACCGGACATTCGGTACACGTTATACCTATCAGAAACTTTAAACGTATTTTTCTCGAAACTATGTGTTTAGACAGTGTCAGCACGATAACTCAGTCAATTTTTTATATTTTTTAACTGTTTTTTTCGTGATAATTACTTTCTCCATAGTCTGACGAGAGATTTTTTTAATTTTTTTGTTGGACAATTTAAAAAAAATTATCAAACACCATTTTTTAATTTTATTGCATACTAAAGCTTGAAATACTGTGATTTCTTTTATATATTATAATTTACTTAAATTACAATATATAAAAAATTAAAAAGAATTGCAAGGTTGCAAATTGCTTCCTTGAAATTACAACGACCAAATTTCTCTCTACGAGGCATTATATTTCCCAATTTTTGGGTTTCTCAGTATGACAGTAAAAACCCGACCCTTTATAAGCCGACGTGGAGCGTCTGGAAAGCAGCTGTCGACCATTCCCTTCGTCAAAGGTTCCTCCCGTAACGTCTACCCTCGGAATTTTCTCCCGGCGTATAAATGTAAATGTCTGGAAACGTCGTGAGAATATATGGGCGTTTTTCGACGTTCCAAGCACTACTGATACTATAAAACTATAATATATATACCGTTAGAGAGTGCCACTGCGTCAGAACACTTTCCCGTCACCCAAAGTACCTAGCGAAGAACTCGTCTCCGGAGGATGATACGTGACTTTTACCACGCACTTCGTACAAAAATATACACATCCTTGTTACATGCTGGAACAGGCTCCTGAAAAAAGTACGTAGTACGTAGTTGATTGAATATGGGTAAAGTGAAGATACTGCTGGAACGAAAATAAATATTTCAAAACTATTTAAGGGGGGAAATAGGGTTAGGACAGCGTTTTCTCAATGATTTTCATGAATTTTTTTATAGTATGAAAAATGAATATAATTTATTGAAACTTTGAGAATATTTTATACATATATTTAAGTATATACTATAAAATTTTTGAAGAATTTCCTTGAAAAACACCGAAGATATTAGCGACCCCATATTGCAGGTCACAATCAGACTCAGCATTTTGCGTACATTCTGGAAGCCGCAATTTTCATCCGAAATCAAACGAGGTTGGAATTTACTTTTATTATATGTCTCTCTTCTATATGAACCTAAAGGCTATCAAAAAAATAGAGAATTGCATTTTTTACAAGGGTCAAAACAAAAAAGCATGATTTTTTGCCATTTTTCCAACTTTATTTGCAAAAAAATAATTATTTTAAATAATGATAATATTCCGATTTTAGGTTCATATAGAGCGCAATACTATGAAGAAAGTAACTGCCAATTTTCAAAACGATTGGTTGAAAACTTTTCAAACTAGCGTGTACGCAAGTTAAAAAAAAGTCGATTTCAGAAAAACGCGTTTTGAAAAAATAGCGCGCTCGGGGCCAGAAGGAGAGCTACTCACCTTAATGGCTTATAACAATAGAACGAATCGGAATTTTCATTTAAAATTTTGGGAACATATTTTTCAATAGTTTTACTAACAATTTACGAAAATTAAAAAAAATCGATTTTTTGAACCGTCTAACCCTATTTCCCCCCTTGAGGGACCCCATACCGCTGCGCGCGCTGAAAACCGAGTAAACTTGAAGAGTTATTATGAAGGTTTTATGGGGTGATATGGCGAACTTTCAAGAAAATTCCATTCCGTTACAAAATTATAACTGAAATAGCGGACTAGCCGCAAGTTCACGTGGTACCTACGAGAAACTTTAATCGCGTTTTTCTAGAAACTATGTTTTTAGACAAACAATATTTTTTAACTTTTCTTTTTTAATCTCGATAATTATTTTATCTATAATCTGACGAGAGGTTTTTTTAGTTTTTTGGTTCGACAATTTTTTATAAATTATTGAACACTAATTTTTTTATTAAATTACATACTAAAGTTTGCAATAGTATAATTTCTTTATTTTTGCAAAAATAAAGTAAAACATTCCCTCCGTCAGACTATTCAGACTACTCTATTATTTTACTAGATTCTTTTTTATTTCTGCAGATTGAATAATTTTTGGTGAAGTTATGATGTTGACGAGGAAGCGCCATGGTTTTCATGGCCCCTGTTAATTTTTTTTTTAATTTCTACATTTTTTTTCTTGTAGTTGGAATGATAATAAAAAATGTAAAATCAATAATTTAATTTTTTTTTTCAGCATATAACCTTTATAATAATTTTCCAAATTTGCTCGGTTTTCCGCGCGCGCAGCGGTATGCGAGCCCTTATAATTGCAATGAATGGAAAATTTTGCTAAGGGTATGATCGCACGATCGGTTGATAACAGTCCTACTGCTTTTTCACATCATTTAGCAGAGGGAAATGAACTATTTATCCAATAGATATTGGATTATACAATGTTTTTGTGTTCAATGGAGAAGTCTTCTAAAACGTTCTAAATCCCATAAATCATGAAATGCTTGAGTAAAGTTAACCAACATCGTATTAAACAAGAAGGGATTGCAGTTTTACTTGTGTACGCAAAATTTCTGCACGATTGTCCAAGACGTTTTAGAGATATGAGCGTTTAAACTTTACAATTTATTCCTCACATAAAAAATCGAAAATCGAATATACTAAGCCCGCGGAAATTTAAAATTCGCGATACTTTTTGAACAGACCTCGTATCAGGGAGGCTTTGCGCCCCCGTGCGGAGACCCCTGTGAGTGTCCGGTTCTCCTCCTCTACAAACCTAACCTCAATTTCGATTCGCTTCTCTTTTAGTACAATCTAACCTACAATCTACCAACCTCGATTAACCCCTAAATTTGATCCTTCCGATCATCCCGAAAAGAAATGGCACTTGTACAATAAGGAATGGGGAAAGAGGGCGGTGACCGCTGGCTCTCGTACAAATACGATTCGTTTTTGACGCCGGCTGACTCGTCATTATTATTATTATTATTATTATTATTATTATGATTGGCTGTCCATGTCGTGTTCAGAGTTTGTTCATGTGCATACTTCAGATCGCACGTTCGTAGACGACGAATCTAACCTACAAAGCGTTGGGCGAAGCCCGCAGGCAGATTCTAGTATTTATATAATATTGAGAGATACACGCAGATAAGAAGGCCACGAGTCAGGTCGGTAAATATGCTCAAGTGCACAACAGGTGTCGCAGGTGCGTGATTAAATTCTCAGCGGAGCACAGCGCGGAGCAAAAGTCACGCGCGATCACATACGCAAAATCACGGAGCGACCTCTGTGAATTCTTAATGCCGGCTAATGAAATATCGAGACGAACGGGAGCGGATACTTGGCGAGCTCTCACAAGAGACGAATGGCCATGAAGGTATCTGCATCAGACAAACTTTCATCTTTGGACAGCTATAATTATCGTGTTTTTTATCGTACAGTCTTCGCGCCGGTCTCTTTTTCTTCGATTTGCGATTCTGCAGAGTTGCAATTTTTGTGTTTTTTTTTTAACCTTCCTTAAGGGACAACACCACTCTAGCGTCAGACAGAAAGGCCTAACTTTCACGATTCATTTTGGGAGTACGAAAAAAAGGAATAGAATTTATTTTCAGAGGGTTTATTTAACACATATTGAAGTATAAAAAGAATTGTTTTTATATTCATTTTGATACAAAATGTAAAATGTTGATACAAAATAGCGGCGACAGAGCCCATCATGAAAATTGTCTTTTTTCAAATTGGGAGGACGTATTACTTGAACACCGTTGCATGGACCGATTTGACATTTTGATAGTAGCTTCACAATTATATTCTCTATCGGAGCACGTAGCCGTTTTTTCATTTAATGTAAACTTTTTTTTTTATAAACAATTTACTGCTTTTCTGGCAAAGAATCGAGTCATTTTTTCAAAAGTGCACCATTGCTACAAAACTTGATTAAAAAAAAAACACCCTTACGTAGTCCCATAGCCAGTAGTATATAAATTATAAAAATTTTTGGTTTTTCGTTCCAAGTCTTATACTTTACGAGAAAACCGTTCTCCCGTAAAGATGTTTTAAAAAAAGGCGGTTTTCAAGATGGAATCTATCGCCGCCATTTTCTATAAAAATAACAATACCATTTTTTTTTTCATACTTCAATATGTGTTATTATTTTTTCATACTCCCAAAATATATCGCCAAAGTTAGTCTTTTTTTTCTGCCGTTAGAATGGTACGACACCTTAAGGGAATACAACGAAAAGAAATTTTTGGACAGCTATAATTACCGTATTTTTTATCGTACAGACTTCGCTCAGGTCTCATTTTCTTCGTTTGCAATTCTGTAGAGTTATAATTTTTTTTGTTTTTTTTTAAACCTTCCTTAAGGGAATACAACAAAAATAAATGTTTGAACAGCTATAACTACCGTGTTTTTTATTGGAAAGACTGGGTGTCATTGTATACGCTATGAAATTATTGAGCTGATTACATGTTTTTCCATCTCCCTTTGTTCTATCGCTTCCTATTTCCGATATACACGGTATTAGCCAGTACGAAATGAAGTATTCGTATCGTTGCCCGGACCACACCACGAGGAGATTATCGTAACATCGACATATATAATAACGGAAGTAATTCTGACTTTTTCCGTACCGTTAACTGATTAAGGATCTGCTTTTTGAGAGTTTTAATAACACGTATCTCTTTTCGATGTAACCTCTTGCGAAAGGCGAAAAATAATTTAAAAGGAATTACGTATCTAGAGAATTTTGCAACGAAGATGAATGACCCGTGACCAAAATCTGTACGGTATAAAACATCGTAGTTACATAATAGCTGTCCAAAGATGAAATTTTGTCTGATGCTGATATCTTCAGGGTCATAGAGACGAGTGATCCATTTGTTCATTTAAACGACGAATAATAATAATAATAATAATGATAATAATAATAAGATGAAGAAGGGCTTGCTCCCCCTTGTGTCTCGTTGAGCATCCCAGCGGCGAGAGACATCAGAAGTTCTCGGACCCGTGACGATAACATTCATCACAATTGACACGATTGACCCACAGTGGTGCTCTACCGCAAAATGTCGTGAGATATCTAGGCACGAATTCCTCCGGAGATCAAAGATTTTTTGGTCGAACACGATTTTCGTGCGTTCGTGAAATGTCATTTATTGTTATTTATCCATGAAATTTAACTTCAGTAGTTCCGACCAGAATGACATGTCTATAGATTAAGAATTATCAAGAATTTTTATTTCAGATAACATCAAGAGCCAAAATCACCGGGGCCATCCACGCGCTTTTTTTCGAGGTGCCAACTTCGATCAATAATAATAATAATAATAAACTATTTAATTTTTTCAAACGAATTTTTTTTGTATCTTTAATATGTAAATAAAAACATCCTAAATATCCAAAACGATTCATTTTTATTTTCCTACATAAAAACGACCTCCAAAAAAGACATGAAAATCGGCTTAAGTTACCAGACTACTACCTTAACCCAAAATCGGCAGTTTTCCACTTTCTTGTTTTATATTGAAAACTACGGCAAGAATCATGAGGTATATAGCAATATGCAAGTGTCAATTTTTTCTTTAACTCAATAAACATTTTTTTCGTAGGTCCATCGTTGATAGATTTTGGCAACTAGACGTTTCAGAAATTGTTATCTCGAAAAGTATTCGATATGAAAAATCTAGAAAAATCGTTAACGCTCGTTACGTCCTCGGGAGTCGAATAAACGAAAATTCTACATCGACATTGAGAAGTCGAATGTGAACGTTTTATGAAAACGGCATGGAGTACCTCATCCGGGGAATGAATCCGAAAAAAATCACAGATTTTTTTAATTACAAATTTACAAGACTTAAAAAAAGTGACAGTTTTTCTTATTGCGGAAATTTATGAAATTCTTTGTATATGGTATTTAAATAAAGTATTTATCATTTTTCATTAAAAAAACAGATTAATTGTTTAAGAGGTGAAAACGTTTGGCGTTAAAACGTCGAATAAACTCGATCAAAAGTTTTATTAATAACTAGTTGTACCCTGCCACGCATTACTGTGGCTCAGTCTGGTTAAATGGGAAACGCGCGCCTATTCGAATGCAACGTTGTGTAAAAATTTCAAAGCAATCGGTGAAGAACTTTCGGAGATTTAAGATTTTCAACGAACGAACATTTAGATTTTTATTTATGTATTTGTAGATTGAATATTTTTCGGTCATGTGCTACTGAAAATTTTTTCACATTGAATAAACTAGTTTCGTAGCGCGTGTCCGCGTATGAGACACTGTCCGATGTACAAGACAGCCTTTGTCGCAGTGATAGCGTGGCCTAATTGCGGTAATAGTACGTAGCGTACTGTCCATAGGTCTATGGACGGAGCGTGTGCTTTTATTTCAGAAGTTAACCACTGCCAGTTACGAACGTTACAGACGATCTGGATAAGTCATGTACGATTATACATATATGTACATTTATCTGATTCACTTGAATGTATATTCATGTGGCGTTCCAGGCAAAACCGACGGATTAACTTTTCTTTTTTATACGTTTTAACAATTGCAGCATTGTCAAGAGAAACTTTTGTTTAAATATAGATAAATACATGAGCAATTTTTTATTTACTTTCAATTAGGGCTTTTGCTTTTATTCGGGTTAGCCAGATACCCGAAAGTATCCGGGTATTCGGGAAATCGGATCCAACACTTCAGATTCGAATACCCGAATATCCGGGTATTCGAGTACCCGAGTATCCGGATATCCGAATCATCACGGATCCGGGTAACCGGGTAATAACGAATAATGTCGGGTAGTTACCCGATTTTTCGCGTACAGGCTCAAATAGGACCGCCGGCGTAAAAAAAATAATGATAGTGTATTAGTCTGGTCATCAAATAAGCCGAAATATAGGGCGTTAATAGTTACCATTGAAAAAAATTGGAAAATAACTTGTATCAAATTTGCTCTGTTCAAAGAAATTGTGCAAAACTACGGTAAAAATGAAAACTTAGTGTTGACGAATCAGACGTCACGGTTTTCCAATTTATAATAATTGTGTATTTACTCGGGAAAACATTTTACATGTGACTCCCACAATTTTTTAGAATCTGCCGTTACGATCACAATTGCTTGCCTGCGCATATTAAGAATAGCCGAGATCTGCTTCTTCACATTCTATATTTTCTCTCCAATTCTAAAGTTCATAAAAACTGCACACACGCCCATGAAGCAAATATACATTTCAGAAACTAAGGATATTTATTAAATAATAATAAATCGTGATGAAAAAATAATATTAAAGATGCAAATAGTGCAGGTCAATGTTGATTACGTTCTTATGAAATGATCATGTGTTTCCCTAACATTGTATAGAAGATTATGTCATTGCTTTTTTAATCTACACAAGAATGTTTTATTGAAATTGTAGCTTTTGTCGGATGTGAATTACGGTAAAGAAATAGTTTGATAATAATAGTAAATATGCCTGCAAGATTCCTTCCAAGAATCTTCGTTATAATGATAATCTAATTTGTTTAATATTGATATCAGTCGGTAAAAATAAAAAATGGTCAACTAAATGACCGGACATGAACACCGATATAATCCCGGTTTCTCAATCTTCCGGTAATGATTTATTATTCGTCTCGTAAATGTACTTCGTAAACATTGTTCTTGGCAACATCTACGCATGCCTCACAAATTGTGTAAATCGAACAATTATTTTCAGCATTTTCGGCATCAATTACCGGCGGTACTTGCCCGATATTATCCGTTATTATCTGAGTACCCGGTTGCCCGGATACCCCGAAACTATCCGTATATCCGAATCCGTTATTACCCGGATATTATCGAGTTATCGGGATCTACGGATTTGAAGCGTCGGATCCGTGAAACCCGAATTACTCGGGTATCCGGATACCCGGAAAAGTTCAAGCTCTACTTTCAATCGTTATTTTTTAATTCCTAACCCAAAGTTATGGCCATTTCCAGAGCGAGTTTTCCGACACTTTGTTTCTCATCAAAGAGTTTATTGTGAAATTCGCCATCTAAAAAAAAAGACACGTCACGAAATATCTCGAAATGCGATTTATTTCCGAAGCCGGGACTAACGCGTTATTATCATTGGCTCTCGATGTTGTACTCGGAGTTCGTTCATGTGCATACTTCAGTTCATAGACGACGTACAAAACTTAAAAAGCAGCGCACGCAGGCCGATTCTATTCTAGTAAGGTCTAAAACTTGCAGCAGATTTATATTGGATTTAGTGTTGGCAACGGCCATGCAGAAACGTTCCGAAAATTAGTGTCGAGGGAAGGGAACTGTGGGGTTGGTTCGATACGTCTCGAACGTGTAAAACAGTGCAGTACATGCCGTATGTACATGTAGAATTATGATTTCCCTAGCTCCATAATGATCGATCAGTAACAGCGACTACCGATCCCGATGACAATTTGTCCCCAAAAATACACAATAGCATATAAACACATTTCACATAGATATGTCCCGCTTTTAAAAAAGCGATACAGACAAAGTGTCGCATGGACAAAATCCCGAAAGGACAAACTCTCGAAAACCGTGTGACGTGACATCCTGTCTCAGTGTGCCGATTAGTTGGTTTTGCACGACGCTGGTAGATGGCGCTGGTGGTTAAAGACAGATGTCATCGAGGATATTAGTCGGTAAGGGCTCTTACCGGCAGATAAATCGTCATCTAGGATAAACACAGATGTAACCGCATCGTGTTTGTCCCGGATGACGCTTATTAATTAATCTGTTGGCACATAGTGGTCAATTTATATTATAAAACTTTTGGTCCTGAGACAAGACCTTTAGTATTTACGATTATGTCACACCGTTATGTCACACCATAACCCGACACTGACGGCAAGGCAAGCCGCGAATTTGCGGTTATGTCTGTATTTATCCCGGATGACGATTTATCTCCCGGTAAGATTCGTTACTGACAAGCGCATCCTCGATGATGTCTTTAACCACCAGCGCCATCTCCCAGCGTCTTAAAAAACCAACTAATCGACAATGACCCAGGACGTCACAATGTTTTTCAGACTTTGTACCATAGAGACTAGTAGTCTACATATACTTGATATCCATAATTTCGAAGCCGACTAACTTATCATTATGATTGGCTGGCGATGTCGTGCTCGGAGTTCGTTCATGCGCGTACTTGAGATCGCACGATCGTAAACGACAAACCTAACCTACAAAAGCAGCGCGCCAAGCGCGTACACCGATTCTCGCCATCTAAAATGAAAGTGGCAATGCGCGTCTAGCCACGAGCTTCGAGTATATAATCCTCTGGCGAGTCACGTAAACATTTCTACCCGGCGCGAGATTCTTTCGATACAATCGTGTAGAACAATTACTCTTGCACCATGAGTATGACGACGCTATTTCGTGCGCTATCTCGTGAACACATACAAGTCGACGTAGAAAACGGAAGGGTCGATGGTTGAGGGGATTAGATCGACCTACGCACCTGCACCTCGACCAAGAGCGCAGCTCTCTCGTTATATAGGTCCATTAACGTATAGATGGATATTGGAACATTTGCATTTGTAATATATTACAGTCCGTGCGTTTGCCACGGTCGTTCCCGTGGACGAGTACGACGATCGGAGCCGCGTGTGGAGGCTGACCACTCTCCTCGTTTATTAATCTAATATACAAGTATCATTATTCCATTGTCCCGATCAACGTTTGCACTTTTAACCAGTGTTCTATTTGCACTCTGTGATAGTTTGCACGAATGAACACGTTCGTACTCGGTCTCTTTGGGAAATAACATTTTTTTTTGTTTTTCAGTCCGTTATTATTCTTACGGGGTAACACCACTCTAGCGGCAGAACAAGAGGCCTCACTTTGACGATTTATTTTTGGAATATGAAAAAAGGAATACAATTTTGTTTCAGAGGGTTTATTTAACACATATTGAAGGATGAGAAAAAAAAAATCATTATCATTTTGATACAAAATACCGGCGACAGACCCATCTTGAAGATCGTCGTTTTCAAACTGGGAGAACGTATTACTTGAACTTCGTTGCATGGATCGATTTGAAATTTTGATATTAGCTTCACAATTACATTCTCTATCGGATTATGTAGCCGTTTTTTATGTAATGTAAACTTTTTTATTTATGAACACCTTTACTGCTTTTTTTTTTGGCAAAAAATCGATTCATTTTTTCAAAAGCGCACCATTTCTACAAAATTTTATCTACAAAAAAAACCCCTACGTAGTCCCATAGCGTATATAGATTATTAAATTTCTCGATTTTTTGTTCCAGGTCTTATACTTTACGAGAAAACCGTCCGCCCGTGAAGGTGTTTTAAATAACATGTCCATGTCAAAATGACAAACAAAATTTTCTTTTCATTCTTCAATAGGTGTTAAATAAACCCTCCGAAAAAAATCCTATTCCTTTTTTCAAACTCTCAAAATAAATCGTCAAAGTTTGGCCTTTTTTTTCTACCGTTAGAGCGGTGTTACCCCGTGAGCGTTTTGTGAAACTACGACGAACCAACTTGCAAGTTTCAACTTATAGCTTATTTTTCTTCGTATTTAAACAAAAATTCTCAATAGAAAAACAAAATTTTTCAAACCTCAGCCCATAGTTGAGGTTGGGATGAGTTAAAATTTTGAATAGAATGTTCAACTTTTCAAATTCCAGCAACCCAAAAATCATGGGACTGGTCCGAATAACGTTAGGTACAAAATAGTACCGGTTTGAGTGAACCATTGACGGGAAATAATTTCAATTTTTTCGAAGTGGACAAAATCCTAGTCTCCTGAAAAATGTAAAAGAGAGAAAATCAAAATCGTCTCAACGGGTGCCTCCGACTTCCGCATATATTTCGCAGCCACTTTTGCACGGCTTACTAAAAACATCGTCACGTATCGCCTCAGGAATTTTTCACTCATTGCGAAGATAACGAATTAACTGATATCAACAACATAATGTATCGACAAACTAAAGATTGCGCAAACGAGTACGAAACAAAACTGTTGTATCCAACAGTTTTTACATATTTTCCGTAAAAAATTCACTCACCACCTGTACTTTTTTTTCTCACTGACGTTTTGTAGCCCATCCCATAGTTTTTACGGCACTGGAGCTGGCTCGTCTTTATGATTGGCTATCGATGGCGTGCTCGAATTTCGGTCAGGCGCGTACTTCAGATCGAACGAACGTTTGGACGAATCTAACCTACGGAGCAACGCGCGAAGCGCGGACACTGATTCTAGTTTTATCGAATAAGGACCACCCTAATAAACAGTTTATATTGTAAAGAGCAGAATTGGATCAAATTATAAACAAAATTAACGTTTGTTTAAAAGTTTCGTTCATTTAAAAGGTCGAATTTTGCATTTGGAGTGATTTTTCCGTCGTTTCCGTACGATGTTAACCATAAACGTATGTGAAGTCATCTTTGTGTATACGGTAATCTATCCATAGACGATGTATTCATATTTGGAAGGCGTATGGCGCGATGATGAATATACGCGCGGAGAGAGACACCGTCGCGTCATATAACGCGATGAACATCTGCTGTCTATGTTGTTTAAATACAAAGCTGCGAATCACGTGTGAGAGCTAGAACAAGAGAAGTGTAGTCCGAGTCACTGTGTGCGACTTATAGAGATGTAGATTACGCGAACACGTGTTGAAGAAAAATAAAAAAGCCATTTAGCCGCATGTGTCCTAACGAAGAGTCGATCGTCGGGGCGATGAGCTTGTTTTATTCGACTCAATTAAATTAAAGTTTACATCTTCTTCTCCCTCCCTTTGGGTCGCCCGGTCTTAGCCATTCTCTTTCATGATGCCGCGCGTGCTAGTCAGCGATGAATGGTCTCGTTGACGGTTCCAGAATTCCATGTTCAGGCTCGTACATGAAACGTCGTACGCACTATTCTGGCTGGGAGACAGACTACGGTCAAACACCGTGCCTGCGATAGGTTGGCGTTTATGCATTGGGGTACAACCAGGTCGTCGGTATACCAGAAAACTGCTAACGTTCCGTCAAGTGCAAGCTCCTTTACGAAGACCGGCGAATCTCACGAGCCGTATACAATCTGTTCAAAAAGAAAAACGCCGTCGTAATCTGGAAAAAATTAAACCAACCTCCAAATATCGCTTTACCCACGTCTCAACGAGTGCCTCTGACTTCCGCATATATTTTGCAGCCGCTTTATACGTCAGTTTCGTTACTTCCGCACGTTTTACTTAAAACACTGTCTCGTTGCGCTTCAGGAATTTTGCACTCGTTGGAAAGATGACGAATTCACTAATATCAACAACGTAATGTGCCGGCAAATTATATATTGCGCAAAGAAGCACGAAAGAACGGTTCAAACGAACAAGGACAGATGGCGCCGCGGTGACTACTTACCGAATGACGACGGTTGCTTTTTTGTTGAGCAGACTGTACGTAACGTATTGAAACACGCCCGGTCCGACCCTTCGTATAATACGTGAGCAGCTTATCGTTAGATCCGAGAGACCACGAGACGAGATGCACATGTAAATTTGTAGTGACCCTCACGGGATTTACAGCGGCGTAGACACAGCTACGCGTGAAAATAATGATGCATTACGTGTACATCGCAATGAAATTCAAACGTGCATAAATTATATGCTGAACATATGAGAGAGGGAGTTAGGTTAAATAGTGAATTTGGAGCAACTACTGGCACTAAATTCTGCACATCTACGAATTAACACACTACGGTAAGATCTCGATTTTAAGAACGGCATGCGCGCGCTCGAATCACGAATGTTCGTTTCATCCCGAGGATTGAAATAAAAAATCAGCTCCGAAAAAAAACTAAAGGTGACATTTTCGTACACAGCCTGTGGAAAAGCTCATATATACATAGATTGTATATAAAATTTTATCATCACTCCTAGTAATCTCCCGTTCGGTTAGGACGTTGGGTTTCGTCTGGAGGTGAATGTGGTTTTGGTGAAAGTGTCAAGTCCGAGACGGGAGAGTCCGAAATGCTCGGGAACGGCGATTTACATATATTAGCAAGATCGATCGACGAACCGTGAACACATTTATCGCGAGAAGAGTGTGTGAACGTACAACATTTTTGTGAGAACTAATTAAGAGTCGAAAATATCGTTAAAAACAGTTGGAGTAAGAAATTCCGCATCGTCGAACCAGTTTCCCTCGGGGATTACGAAATATATTGCAGCGTGCGGCGCCACAGTGGAATTCAGCAAAAAATACTACTCTGAAAAGAAAACGAGAGTATTTCATCGGCACGGTTGTTAAATAGCGCGAGAAACTACAGTTACTGGTCAATTCCGAGGGGCTCGCAGTCTCTGTACCGAATCGATGTGTAAGCGGAGAAACAACGAAATAGAAAGCAAATTATAAAACTACCTAGTAATTTAGTTTATCATTAAAACGTACAAATTAAACTTAAATGCTTCTCCATAATTTTCGCTCACTCACGTGGGAATTACCATTGAGCAACCTGACCTCTCTCGGCCAAATTTCAAACCACTCTCTCTCAGTCGGTGCCCGATGATTACTGTGCGAATGTGTCACGGTTTAATCGTAATTAAAAACGTACTGTTTTATTACTGCAACAATATAATAAATAAAAATCGGGAGAAGATGGACGATGTTTGGTCCGAGCGGTGTGCGATTTTCAAGATCTTGAAGATATGTGCCTCGGAGAAAATTTCATCTTTGGACAGCTATAACTGCCGCGTTTTTTATCGTACAGACCGCTCGGGTCTCATTTTCTTCGTTCTGCAAGTCTGTAGTGTTGCAATTTTTTTTTTTTTATGGGTAACACCACTCTATCGGCAGAAAAAAAGCCTAACTTTGACGATTTATTTTGGGAGTATGAAAAAAAGGAATGGGATTTCTTTTCAGAGGGTTTATTTAACGCATATTGAAGTATGAAAAAAAAAATGTTGTTATTTTTATACAAAATGGTAGCGACAGAGCCCATGTTGAAAATCGTTTTTTTCAAACTCAGAGGACGTATTACTTGAACACCGTTGGATGGATCGATTTGGAAACACCTCTAAAAATACAATTTACCATTTTTTAGGGGGGGAAGTTGGGCTGAACCTATCGTCTCCTAAATGTTGTACGAAAATGTAGGTTACATGAAACGAAAATCGATCGTTCTCGCGTACATTGTAGTTCAAGAGCAGGAATATATATGTTTACTAGGGGGCTCTGTCCCCCTGCGCGCTTGGCGCGCCAGCCACCCCTCGGGCCATTCCATTCAGCGTACCCCCCCCCCCTCGGGCCATTCCATTCGGCGTGCCCCCCCAGGCCATTCCATTCGGCGTATCCCCCCAGGCCATTCCATTCGGCGTACCTCCCCAGGCCTCTCCATTCGGCGTACCCGCCCCCCTTCCCCTCAGTCCATTCTATTCAGCGTACCCTCCTCTCGGGCTATTCCATTCGGCGTACCCGCCCCCCTGCCCCTCGGTCCATTCTATTCAGCGTACCCCCCTCTCGGGCTATTCCATTCGGCGTACCCCCCCGGGCCATTCCATCCGGCGCCCCCCCTCGGGCCATTACATTCGGCGTGCCCCCCAAGCCATTCCATTCGGTGTACCCCCCAGGCCATTCCATTCGGCGTACCCCCCAGGCCATTCCATTCGGCGTACCCCCCCAGGCCATTCCATTCGGCGTACCCGCCAGCCATTCCATTCGGCGTGCCCCCCCCAAGCCATTCCATTCGGCGTACCCCCCAGGCCATTCCATTCGGCGTACCCCCCCAGGCCATTCCATTCGGAGTACCCCCCAGACCATTCCATTCGGCGTACCCCCCCAGGCAATTCCATTCGGCGTACCCGGCCCCCTGCCCCTCGGTCCATTCTATTCAGCGTACCCCCCTCTCGGGCTATTCCATCGGCGTACCCCCCCCCCCCCCCGGGCCATTCCATTCGGCGTACCCCCCAGGCCATTCCATTCGGCGTACCCGCCAGCCATTCCATTCGGCGTGCCCCTCCAAGCCATTCCATTCGGCGTACCCCCCAGGCCATTCCATTCGGCGTACCCCCCCAGGCCATTCCATTCGGCGTACCCCCCAGGCCATTCCATTCGGCGTACCCCCCCAGGCAATTCCATTCGGCGTACCCGCCCCCCTGCCCCTCGGTCCATTCTATTCAGCGTACCCCCCTCACGGGCTATTCCATCGGCGTACCCCCCCCGGGCTATTCCATTCGGCGTACCCCCCAGGCCATTCCATTCGGCGTACCCCCCGACCATTCCATTCAGCCCCCCCCCCCCCCCCCCCGTTTTGTGGGGGGGGGGGGGTATGGTGAAGGGAATGACCGCCTCAACTCTTGTACACGGCGGCAGCGAGATATTTATATAATATAGAGAGATATGGAATTATACTGGGACCTCGTTTTTAAGAACAAGCTGGGATCGGAAGTTCTTATAATCGAGGCTGTCGTAAGCTCAGTCCGTATGACGCAAACGGCCACCCACGCGCTTATGACCAGGACCGTATCGTATAGTATGATCGGGGCGCTCTTCTCGTAATGTTAAGGGTTACATACGTCTATATTTTTTACACGAGTGCACTACATTATGCTAATGTGCAAACGACTACGGTCCTGGCCGTCGTGACGTAGACGCGTCCCACCGTGCACAGATGAAGCGACGCGAAAAGAGTGGGGATTTTCCTTTTAATCACACTTCTCAAAATGGAGGCCCCGGTGTATGGTTTTTGTGTGCATTATTTAAAAGTAACAATGTATAATAATGCACACAGAGATACATGCACTAGGACCTTCATTTTAAGAAGTTTTATTTTTTTCAATAAGCTACGCATTATTCGCTCGTGCTCGCAAAGGTAAATCCTTTTTTTTCCTTATTCAATCTATGAAATAAATTTAAGTGAAAACGGAATTATTTTCATCATTGTCAATTCTACGGTCAATGTCAAAGCGAGACCTTCCTATTCTTTTGTTCATTATGCCAACAGTATATAATTGATAATTTGATAACAATCGTGGGGCAATTCGAGTTATGAAGTATTATTGAATTGTTAAAAATATACAAATATTTAAAAAATCCCAACGGGAAGTCGCTGTTTTTTGCAGGTAAGAAGGTATTTATTGTTAATTATGTCAATATCATTAATGTTTTTTTACATATGTATTGAATTTTCATCATTGTACTATGCATACCTTGTTTTTATCCTTACACCCAGTGGTGCAACATTGAACGCGTTATAACTTTGAGAATATTAACTTTAGACAAAAAAGTTTTTAATAAAAGTTGTGGGAAATATATGGATTCGAAAGATAAGTTATTAGCATTTTATTGTTTAAACAATTATTAGGAGAGATACAGGTCAAAAAGTGAAAAAATAAATTTTAACAGTGGTATAAGTCGTAAACGGTAAGTGATACAAAAAAAATTATTTAGAAAAAAAGATGGGAAATTCAGTTATCTACAAGAAAGGTTATTACCATTTTTGGCCTAAAGTGCACGGTAACGGAGATATTGGCCAATACGGTTTTCCTGAAAATGGCGGCACTTCCGCTCCCATAATTTGTAACCATTTTGTTAATTCACATTCGGTACGTGATACTGAACCTAATTTAAAAAAAAATCCCCTTTATTTTTAATGCGCCACAATATTCTCTATTGATTGTACTATTTATGTAGCGCGGAAAATAGGCCTCTTCTCTGACGAGCCGGTGTATCGAGGCTGAACTAGAGGAGCGAGCGAAAGAGAAAAAGCAAGGAAGCGATACGGAGCAAGAGAGAGAAGGAGAGAGAGGGAAATGGACAATTAGCGAGAGAGAGAGAGAAGTAGTAGTCGTTGCTTCTTGGAGGGGGGCAGAGCGATAGAGAGCGACTCGAGGGGCAAGAAGCAACAGGGGCCCCATGCTCGATATTAAAAGAGAGGGGGGATGAGGGAAGATGTTAGGATCTCGTGTGTCGGGGGAATCTCCGGTTCCACCGCGTAGCGTCCCCCCTCATTGTGACAAACTTTTGTTCCATTCCAGCTGTACTAGGTATACTATACTACTCCTCGATTCCGTTCCATTCCTTTCTGCCCCGCTCGCGCGATGTTGTTTCTCGCTCAGCCTCTCCCTACCTCTCGAGTCCCCCGCAGCACCCCCCTCTCCGCGACAAATCCTTCGTGGCACTTCTCGTCAGTCGACGGCCAAGAGACTCGTACGTAGTTGCGAGCTATCGGGACATTCAGTAGCCGGGCACGTTGCTGTTGTTACCGCTGCCGCTGCGGCTCGTCTCGATACACAGAGATTCGCACACGCGTAAAAGGACTGACGCGCGCACGCGCATACACAGGCGCGATACCATCCCGGGGACTTGCCGAACAGGAACCGGCGAACCAAAGACACCGGAGTCTCGTCGGCACGGCGGGGCGGGTGGAGGGAAAAAATAAAAGAAACAGAAACAACAATCGAGAAGCGAAGCGAGCAAAGTAAGGGAAAAGAAAGGGCTTGACCGGGAATCGAAATCCTTTTTTTCCGAATAATATCGCGCGTATTCGTGTTGACGAAACGCACTAGATTCACCGAGGCGAAAAATATTCTTTGCGTATTGCGAACATCAGGCTCGATTATTACTTCTTCTTTCAGTATTATGTTGTAAAAGAATCCAGTGAAAGATTACGATCCTCCGGATTAAAGAGAAAGTGTAGAGTGTTTACATTTTTTTTGTGCGTAAATAACAACAAGAATAATTCGGAAAAAACTCCGCTCGAATCTTCGTGGTTGACGAGATCGCGGCGAGCGCGTAAACAACCGTACGCCGAAACGAAGCGACGGAGAGATAGAATCGTAAAATTCCGGCCACGTTTGTAACGTGCAATCGCTCGACGTCGTCGCCTTCGTTGTATCACACGTTCGTAGTGGAACCGGTGGGGTCGCCACAAACGTAGCGGGGAAATCAGTGAGGGGGAAAAATAGTACAGACGCTCACCGCGTGGGACACGCACAGCTGGTACGGCCGGTTCGCGCGATAGTGTATTCGTGTGTGTGCGCGCGCGCTGTTCCTCGTCCCGTCGTCCGGTTTCTCATGTTCCCTCGGTGTGTTCAGTCCGCGTGACTGAAACAAGCGACGATCTGTGAAAAGAATCTTTGACAAACACCGAGGAAAAAAAACGACGAAAACAAAAGACAAACAAACGGACAAGGAAAAATAAAATTCGTTGGATCGAATCGATCGAATAATTTACTGTGTGGGTAACGAAATAAACTGCGATCATGTACAAGTTACTCGGAAGCTTGAGCCAGTATTTGAAATGGCAGGAGATAAAGACCGACTCGATGGTTTTTCGTATGCACAATCTCTTCACGACGGTGCTGTTGCTTACGTGCTCGATGGTTATTACCGCCACCCAGTACGTTGGAAATCCAATATCTTGTATCGTTCAGGGCCTGCCGCCCAATCCCATAAACACCTACTGCTGGATCACCTCGACGTTCACAATGCCGGATGCTTTTAATCGTCAGGTGAATAACGCAGAATGGGTCAAGCTCGACGAGGGGAATAGATCGTGGAGCGGACCAAATTAAAAAATAAAAGAAACACATTTTGTTCTCTAATCACTAAACAAAATATAACTCGTACGATTGAGATATTTTCGTTCTCTCTCTTCGCATTCTTCGTTTGGCTACAGGTGGATTCGCGGTTCTCGGTCGACGCGCGCGTTGAACTCACCCGCATTACAGGCACACGCAGGCGTCAACGAAGATAGAACTCTATTCATCGTTGGGCAGCGTCACCAGATTCGTTCGTTACCTCGTTGACGAACTAGTACAATCAATAGAGAATATTGTGGCGCATTAAAAATAAAGGGCATTTTTTTTTTTTTAATTAGGTTCGGTATCACGTACTGAATGTAAATAAACAAAATCCTTACAAATTAAGGGAGCGCAAGTGCCGCCATTTTGAGGAAAACCGTATTGGCCAATATCTCTGTTACCGTGCACTTTAGGCAAAAAATGGTAACAACCTTTATTGTAGATATTTGAATTTCCTATCTTTTTTTCTATATAATTTTTTTTGTATCAGTCACCGTTTACGACTTATACGGCTGTTAAAATTTATTTATTCACGTTTTGACCTGTATCTCTCCTAATAATTGTTTAAACAATGAAATGTTAATAATTTATCTTTTAAATCCATAAATTTCCCACACCTTTTTTTTTTAACTTTTTTGTCTAAAGTTAATATTCTCAAAGTTATAACGCGTTTTTATTAGCCTTGCACCCAGCAGCGCAACATTGAACGCGTTATAACTTTGAGAATATTAATTTTAGACAAAAAAGTTTTAAATAAAAGTTGTGGAAAATGTATGGATTTAAAAGACAAGTTATTAGCATTTTATTGTTTAAACAATTATTAGGAGAGATACAGGTCAAAAAGTGAATAAATAAATTTTAACAGTGGCATAAGTCGTAAACGGTAAGTGATACAAAAAAAATTGCTTGGAAAAAAAGATGGGAAATTCAATTATCTACAAGAAAGGTTATTACCATTTTTGGCCTTAAGTGCACGGTAACGGAGTTATTGGCCAATACGGTTTTCCTCAAAATGGCGGCACTTCCGCTCCCTTAATTTGTAACCATTTTGTTAATTCACATTCGGTACATCATACTGAACCTTATTGAAAAAAAAAATGCCATTTATTTTTAGTGCGATGCGGACAAGAGTAACGGGCTCCCTATTGATTGTACTAAACCGTTCTCTCGACTATAGCGCGGACAATTGATAAATTATTTCCGACCTCGCTCTTTACGAGACATTTTTTGTACCTGCTTTGTTCCGTGACGAGGGTTATTTTACACGGAGAAATTTTAATTGCCGAACAATTTCTCATGCACCGCGAGCATAACGATCTTCGGATATAACGTTATTTCGAAAACTCTTCGAAATCTTTTCTTTTAACTTCGTACGGTATTTTTATTCTTTTTCGTCTCAAACGTTTCCAATGCTCGTAACGTTACTTAATTCCAGTTTCTAGAGCTGTGGGGTACCTCATAGATTTGGTGTAGCGTGTGTGTGGGTTCCGTGTGTATGGCTGACACGGGACTTTCGGGAAAAAACGACCGTGGAAAAAAATAACCGGGAAAGAATGGCCGTAGAAAGAATAGCCGAGGAAAAAAAAGCTAATGGAATGAAGAACATTAATATTAAAATATCCGAAATAAACAAATGAATTCCGCGTACCCCACGATTATACGCACACATATCGAGGTGTTCAACGCCTACCATTTATTTAGGCGGGGGGGGGGGGGGGGGGGGGTACCACGGTAGCGGGTATAAAATCATGTGCACATTTAACAATTTTTTTTTCCTATGAAAAAGTCTTTTACTTATAAAACTAATTACACATCTATTTAGTATAAATATCAAGCTAATAAAACATGTTTTTTTGTTACACAAAATGGCCGACTACAGCTATTTGCTTTTGGTATCTTTTTTTTGAGGCGCTTCGCGTCGTGACATTTGGCATCCGTAATTTTTGTCCTCTCAAAAAGGGAAAAAAAGAAGTCTGTCAAAATATTAGTCCTTAATATTAATATTCAGAGGTCGCTCATGAGTTTTGCTGATGTAAAGAAAAATTTCTCATGTTATTTAGATGGGAAATAGGAAATCGTGATGAGCGACCTCTGAATATTAATATTAAGGGCTACAATTTTGACAGACTTCTTTTTTCCCTTTTTCAGGGTATCTGTTAGGAAAGGAAAAAAAAAGTTGCCCAAAAACGACACATTCTAATATATATATTTGGGCGATTTTTTTTTTTCGACTATTTTTTTTTCTCAGTACCCACCTGAAATTTTGTTGGATATGTCGAAAAACAAATTCCCTGAAAGTTACAGCCCTTAATATTAATTCTAAGTACTTTCCCTTAGCGTGAAAAGATTTTCCATCTAAAATACACGTAAATCGAATTTTTTTTTTCAAATTTCTATAACTCAGCCGCATTATATGCTATCATATTGTTCTTGGTTTCGATTTACTCAGAATAAAACAATCTAGAAAAGTGCCTTTTGCGGCGAAAGTGTAAATTGTACTGGTAAGTTAGTACGGGTCACTGAAGTTGATTTTTACCCAAAATTCTCGTTTTTTTGCTGTTATCTCCGAAACAATTAACTTAACGAAAAAAATGTAAACGAACAATTTGTTGGAAATTTAATTTTCTATAAAAAAGGTCCTATCGACCCAATTGCTTAGATTAATATTTTTTGAGATATTGAACTTTAACTGATGAGTAGTATAAAATTTATAAAATATGAGATATTAAATAATAAAAAAAATAAAAAAAGTTCAACCGAACCGAAACAAATTCCAACCTAGAGTTTGGGTTCGTTTGGGTCAGCTTCACCATATGGGTGAGAGATCACCCCGTACGGTGAAACCGACCGTTTTCCCTTTACCATAAAGGGAAAATGGTTAGCTTCACCACACGGGTCAGGTGTTTCCCGTGCGGTGACGCTGACCTCCTCAATTCTCGTACACGGCGGCGAATTATTTATATAATATAGAGAGATATATATTTCGAATGTGGCGCAAGGTCTACGCGTCCCCGTCGTTCTACAAGGGGTCTTTGCGGTCAAGGTCAAAGTTTAAATATCTCTCTAAAATCTTCGATACTTTCGACTTGAAAATCGTAAATAGTACACGATTGTAAAACACTAATGCCCATGTAATCATTGTCCGCGTTCCGCGCTATGCTGACTCGTATAGCGTAAGAGAACGAAAGAACGAAAAAAAAGCCATCACGAAGGAATGTCGTTTCAAAGAGCGTACCAATGACTCAGGGACAATCACCGTTCTCGGAGTACGCGTTTCTTATACTAGCTGCAATTGAATTCTTTCGCGCGTTGATCCATTCGCACCCAAAAACGTCACCGATGTTACTTGAATTTTACATATACTTTCCCGTGATTTAAAGGGTCTGGCGACGGTAGCGGGTATAAAATCGTGTGTACATTTAACAATTATTTTTTTCTATGAAAAAGTAAGTAGTAGTAAGTAGTAAAATGTGTTTATTGACATAATGTTATATAACACGGTTACAAATATAAACATGGTTACAAACATAAAATGCCAATAGGCCATCGACCGAAGTTCTTCAGCCTATGATTTTTTTAGGTGTGGTTAGGAATTTTTATTGTCCAAAGTGTATAAAAGTTTGGTTTTTGTATTATACTTTGAATGAGCGCATTATCGGGTTGACGTTGTGCATGTATTGTAGGTTTTGGAAAATAGTATGCTTCGGAAATTTGTGTTTCGGTGTGGTGTCCGGTAGTCGTTGTATACATAATGGTTTAAGATGACCCAGTTGTTCTATTGAAAACTTTGCGGTGAGGATCTGTATTCTGGTTGTTATTGGTGTGATGCCTGTTTTTTCATATATAAGTGAATTGCGCGGATTGTAGAGAGGGTTTGTCGGGTTTCTGATCCGTGTAAGACGTCGGAGTGCACTGGTTTCTGCAGTTCTAATTTTTTTCAGTGCGTTTTCTCCGCAGTTAACAAAGATTGGATGCCCGTATTCAATAATTGGTCGACAGATACATTTATATATTTTCCCGACTTGTTTTGTACGAATTTTTTTAAAAATGGGGCCTGTCGCCGCCATTTTGTTTGAAAATGATAATAACATTTTTTTTCATACTTCAATATGTGCTACATGAACCCTTTGAAAAGAAATCCTATTTCCTTTTTCGTGCTGCCAAAATAAATGGTCAAGGTTAGGCCTTTTTTTCTGACGCTAAAGTGGTGTTATCCCTTGAGTACTTAGCGTATTTCGTCGCATTATACGTAGTTCTTATTCCGACCCCGTTTATTATTGCAGATCGGTGTTGAAGTCGCTCACCCTGGAGTAGCCAACGACTTTGGGAACGTCGATGCCAGAAAATACTATACCTATTACCAATGGGTTTGCTTCGCACTCTTCTTCCAGGTAAATGCAGTCACAATGGTATTTTATCATGGTTTCTTTGTCTTGTAATACGTTCGTGAAAAAACCTATGACAAATATGCTTGCATCATTTGTTTACAAATACTAGATTTCGTGTGCGCGCTGCTTTTTAGGTTAAGGGGGGAAATAGGGTTAGGACAGCGTTTTCTTAATGATTTTCATGAATTTTTTTATAGTATAAAAAATGAATATAATTTATTGAAACTTTGAGAATATTTTATACATATATTTAAGTATATGCTATAAATTTTTTGAAGAATTTCCTTGAAAAACACCGAAGATATTAGCGACACCATATTGCAGGTCACAATCAGACTCAGCATTTTGCGTACATTCTGGAAGCTTTTATTATGTCTCTCTTCGATATGAACCTAAATGCTATAAAAAAAACAGAAAATTGAATTTTTTACAGGGGTCAAAACAAAAAAGGATGATTTTTTGCCATTTTTTTACTTTATTTGCAAAAAAAAATTATTTTAAATAATGATAATATTCCGATTTTAGGTTTATATAGAGCGCAATACTATGAAGAAAGTAACTGCCAATTTTCAAAACGATTGGTTGAAAACTTTTCAAACTAGCGCGTACGCAATTTCAAAAAAAGTCGTTTTCAAAAAAACGCGTTTGAAAAAATAGCGCGCTCGGGGCCTGAAGGAGAGCTACTCACTTTAATGGCTTATAACAATAGAACGAGTCGGAATTTTCATTTAAAATTTTGGGAACATATTTTTCAATAGTTTTACTAACAATTTATCAAATAAAAAAAAATCGATTTTTTGAACCGTCTAACTCTATTTCTCCCCTTAAGCTCGTTGTCTGAGATTGTGCGATCTTAAGTATGCGCGTGACCGAACTTAAAGCTCGACATCGACGGCCAATCATAATGACAAGTTAGCCGGCTTCAGAAATAGATCGAATTTCGAGATATATTTCGTGACGTGTCTTTTTATAGGGGGGATGCTGAAGTATTACGATTTATATAAATATATCTCACGTGAAGTGGTATGTTTTTCACTAAGAAAGTTTTGCAAGCAATAATTTGCAAACGGTGTCTTTAAAAAAAGAATATTCAAAAGGCGTATTGTTGAAACAAGATTTGTAAAACCTTTTTTGTTTTTTTTTCCGTGCCGTGTTCACCGAAAAGTATGGAAAGTCCGAAAGTTTGCAGAATTACGCGTAAAATAAAGCCTCGCGAAGGGAATTCGTTGACAGAAAAATCTTAAGGGTTGTCTCAGTCGACTTTAAGGAGTAACACCACTCTAGCGGTTGAAAAAAAGGCCTAACTTTGACGATTTATTTTGCGAGTATGAAAAAAGGAATAGGATTTCTTTCCGAGGCTTTGTTTAACACATATTGATGTATGAAAAAAATTTGTTTATTATCATTTTGAGACAAAATGGCGGCGACAGAGCCCATCTTGAAAATCGTCTTTTTTTAAAACATCTTCACAAGAGGACGATTTTTTCGTAAAGTATAAGACCCGGAACAAAAAACCAAAAAAAAAAACAAAAAAATTTTATAATCTATATACTATCGGCTATGGGACTACGTAGGGATGTTTTTCAAATCAAATTTTGTAGAAATGGTGCACTTTTGAAAAAATGAATCGATTTTTTGCCAAAAAAAGGAGTAAATTGTTTACAAGAAAAACAAGTTTACATTAAATCAAAAAACGGCTACGTACTCTGATAGAGAATGCAATTATGAAGCTACTATCAACATTTCAAATCGATCCATGCAACGGTGTTCAAGCAATACGTTCTCCGACTTCCAAAAAGACGATTTTCAAGAGGGGCTCTGTTGCCGCCATTTTGTATCAACACGATGATAAAAATTTATTTTTTCATACTTCAATATGTGTTAAATAAACCTTCTGAAAAGAAATCCTATTGCTTTTTTTATGCTCTCAAAATAAATCGTCCAAGTCGGGCCTTTTTTCTGCCGCTAGAGTGGTGTTACTCCTTAATGGTAATTCCCAGTAACATACTTGAAGGGTGATATGGTAAGGACCAGGTCGAGTTGGTGTGGAAAACCCGACATGTATAAAAATTGTCGTGGACACAGTCGTGTCACGGTCATTTCAGTTATATGCACGTAATGATGCTGATAGGCGACATAAATACATGAGGCACCGTCTATCGATTACGAGTCCGACAACGTTCTAATCTACTTTGCTCGTCTCTTGTTTCACGCACGACGATAATCGACAGGCGATGCTCTGCTATGTGCCACAATGGCTGTGGAACATTTGGGAAGGTGGTCTGATTAGCACTCTCGTAATGGGCATGAATCACGGTCTCGATCACAAGGAAGAGATTTCGAAAAAGAAAGGCATCCTCATGGACTATCTAGTGTCTCATATAAGGGTGAGTAATCAATTGCAATTCATATTGTTTTTTTTTTTCCGCAAAAGGTATTTTAGCTCCAATCTTGTTTTCCGTATTGACGGTATGTGAATGTGGGTGAAAGAGAAATGGATACAATTTTCGGTAAAAAAGCGTCCCGGGCAATATTTTTTCACCCCCAATCTGCATGCACCTTTGGTCGGTAAAAACAATTTTGGAAACATTTTTTTTACCGACCGTTATTTATTCACGTACGGAAATTAGGGAGCATGTCAAAACAGTCCTGACTGTCTCACAATACCGCCACGACATGGCAATGACGGTTAAAGCGCAATGAACGTAGTTCCAAGTGCTGGGGTTCTCAATAAAGCTCAGGTACGTGACTCAGTAGCAAATATTTGAACGAATAATACACGTGGCTTTCTTGTAACTATGTCGGAGCGAAAAAACGTCGAATGACATAAATAACTGTTGTTCGTTGATGTTCTGATAAACAATTTATAAAGAAAACCTGTAATTAATAATATTATGACTATTGTTGTTGACTGTTTAATGAACAAATGGTGAATGAATAAATAAATTGTCCATATAAATTGAAATGATTGTTTTTATTGTCGCTGTTATCATTATTAATACATTTCGTGGCGGTCATCTTTGTTATTTCTTAACCTATTTTCTTTATTTCGTAACAGGTATTATTCGATAATATTACATAATAATTCATAATAATTCATAAATCTTTTTTACGAGGATACATATTCTTTCGTCAAAGTCTAATCGGAGTGCGCCGTAGTAGCGCTTCCGTGACAGTAATTCAAAATACGCTGGCAAACAGGTGCCAAAAGTATTGACATTTTTACATGTAATAAAACAAATTCAACGAGCAACACGTGTTTTTCTTACGGAGTTATACGCAGTTAGGAGACCGAAAAAAGCGATTTTTCAATGATTTCTCCTGGAATGACATTTTTATTTATTAACGTAAAAATTCAGATACATATCGCGGTGACTTTTAACTTTATTTTCATATTTTTTATTTGTAAAAATAAGGATTTTTAAAGCTGCTCTAGCCGATCTCCGGGAGCTCCTCTAAAAAAAGGCGTGTTGCGGTGAGCACGATATCTCTGGATTGGATCAATTAAAATGAAACAAAAGAACAAAAAAGATTTAATTAATGTAAGGTAGTAGTCTGGTAACTTGAGCCGATTTTCATGTCTTTTTTGGAGAGCGTTTTTTTGTAGGGAAATAAAAATGAATCGTTTTGGATATTTAGGATGTTTTTATTTACATATTAAAGTTACAAAATAAAGTTTTTTTGAAAAAATTTAATAGTTAATTATTATTATTATCATCGAAGACAAGCCATAACACGTCTAACCAACACAGCTGTCAACAATTAACTAAACATTCAAAATGGCCGATTTTTTCAGCATAAGTGAGGGACACGAGTACCAACCTAACGCCACAAAAAATCGAAAATCGAATATCCGTAGCCCGCGGAAATTCAAAATTCACGATACTTTTTGAACAGACCTCGTATATCGCACCGATATGTCGTTCAACTCAAGCGGCATTTGCGCTTCTCAAATTGATCCAGTGTCGTTTATACAGGTGTTTTTCTCGTATGAAGTAGACCGTTCTATACGACGGTGTATAAAAAGACTCAAGGACTTTTGTACTCGTCTACGAACTTATTTTGTGTTTAAACTTAAATATTATAATACATTTTAATGCACTTCCAGTGCTGAATTAAATTCCTCATTCAATTTGTTAAACACCGAGCTGAATATTTTCTCACGTGATCAGAAAAGCCTTTTGAATACTACGGCACCAGGTCAACTCGACAAGAGCAAAAAAACGACGCAGAAAAATATATATCCACGAATGTATGATACGCTGTCGACGTGCGGCTCTTTCATTTAGTTTATTCCAGTGGTTTCATCAAAACAAGTACATATACGAGGTGTGTTAAAAAAGTATCGCGAATTTTGAATTTCCGCGGGCTTCGTATATTCGATTTTCGATTTTTTTGTGGCGTTAAGTTGGTAATGAGTACCAACCTAATGCCACAAAAAAATCGAAAAAGAGGACTCAAAACACGTCTAACCAAAACAGCTGTCAATAATTAACTAAACATTCAAAATGGCCGGGCATAAGTGAGGGACATGAGGTCCATCACTTATGCTGAAAAAATCGGCCATTTTGAATGTTTAGTTAATTATTGACAGCTGTTTTGGTTAGACGTGTTTTGAGTCCTCTTTTGGACTCAAAACACTCTTTGGTGTGAGTTCTCTTTTGAAATTGTCTGTACGATTTTCTTTCCATCAAAATAAAAACAAAACATATATTTGCCATCGTCAAACCTGAGCCTCTCCTCTTAAATAGTGGTTAGTATCGAATTTGACAAGAATCGGTCGATCAGTTCATATTTATATGCCGTACTAAATTGTGAACGGTATATGTATATAATATGAACTGTTCGACCGATTCTCGTCAAATTAATCTAGTGTCTTTGATACACGTGTTTTTCTTATAAGACGTAAGTCTTATACGTTGCTCGTTAAGTATTTTTATTAAACGTAAAAATGTCAATACCTTTGGTGCACATGTTTGACCGAACGTATTTTGTACTACGTGCTGTCACGGAAGTGCTACTACGTCGCACTCCGATTGGACTTTGACGAACAAATATGTATCCTCGCACAAAAGACTTATGAATTATTATGTCATATTATCGAATACTACCTGTTACGAAATAAACATACAGATAATTGTCACGAAATGTATTAATAATAATAACAACGACAATAAAAACAATCATTGCAATTTATATGCACAATTTATTTATTCATTCACCATTTCTTCATTAAACATTTAACAACAATAATCATAAAATTATAAATTTCTGGTTGTCTTTATAAATTGTTTATCAGAACATCAATGAATAATAGTTATTTATGTATTATTCGTTCAAATATTTGCTAGTCAGTCACGTCCCTCAGTTTCATTGAGAACCCCAGCACTTCGGACTACGTTCATTGTCTAACCGCGATGTTATTGCGCTTAAACCGTCATTGCCATCTCGCGGCTTTACACGTACTATAAAACAGTCGGTACACGCGCGATAGGCCGTATCGAGAGTTTGACCGTCAGGATTTTGACATGCTCCCGGAAATTAATGGCGTGCCCTCGATTCAATGAGAATAATTGAAATGGATATGAAAGGAATAAATCCTTCGTAATAGGAATCTTTCCGGAAGGTAATAACCCATTGATTAAGCATGACAACGATCATTCTTTTTGAAATAGCGACAAAATTTCTTTTCGTCGTGTACCCTTGAGGAAGGCTTGAAAAAAAAATGCAACTCTACAGAATCTCAAAACGAAGAAAATGAGACCTGAGCGAAGTTTGTACGATAAAAAATACGGTGGTTATAGCTGTTCAAAGATGAAATTTTGTCTGTTGCAGACATCTTTAGGGTCATTCAATTATATGCACAAGCCAAAATTGACAGCCTTTTGCACATAACTGAAAATTTGTGATGCGCAAAACTGACAAGGAAGCAAAAATGCATGTTTCAATGCATTGTTAAACATTTTTTCTTGCGTTTTTTTTGTGAGTATAAAAATTGATCTCCGATGACTCGAGAGCCTTAAGGGAGGGCGAATGGCCAACGTAACCTCAAAAAAATGTCTAATCCTTTTTTCAGTGACGGCTCATCCGAATGGAAAAAGAATTAGTAGGGACCGTCAGCGTAATTGATAAATGCGGACGGCCTCACTATTTTTTTATCCGATGAAACCGTCTCCGAGAAAAAGATGTCAGCAAGTTTTTCTCGATCTCTCGCGTACTTACAAGTGCGGAAAGACGGGTCAACTCTCCCTTGAACAACCCTCCCTTGAATATTTAACAAGCTTTGATTAAGCGTTTTCATATTTTTAATTTTTCGATAAACCGCGGATTGGCAATACATACACGTGAAAAAGTTGCAAGTTTTACCATGCAAATTGTTCCCTCGAAATTCAAACAACTTAAAGAGGGGGCTTTAAGCATTGTATGGAATTTCAAGGAAGCAATTTGCAAGTAGAGAGGGCAAAGTGAGGAGGAGCCGAGAGAGAGAGAGAGAGAGACAAAACGAGAGGGGGAATCCACCCTCTCTTAAATATTTAACGAGATTTGATTAAGCGTTTTCATATTTTTAATTTTTCGAAAAACCTCAGATTGGCAATACGGACAGGGGAAAAAGCTGCAGGTTCAAACTTGCAAATTGTCCCGTCGAGATTTCATAAAATGCTTCCTTTACGGCGAAGCCAAAATTGCGAAAGATATTTTCTTGTATGAAATTTCGAGGAAGCAATTTGTAAGTACAGAGGGCGGAGTGAAGAAGATCGTGAGAGAGAGAGGGAGAGAGAGAGAGAACGGGGGGAGGGAGTCCTCGAGTTACGTTCAATTCGTTCACGTTCAATTTAACATTGTCTACTTGAAAATATCGTTTTTTAATTCTTTGCATCTCCTATAATTTCAGAGTCATAACACGTACGCCTATCGTTACTTCGTCTGCGAGTTTCTCTGTCTGATAAACATCTTCATGCAGCTCTATCTGATGAATCGTTTCTTCGACGGGGAATTCATCAGCTACGGTCTTCGCGTACTACAATTTTCCGACGTGCCGCAAGAGGAGCGAGTCGATCCGATGGTATACGTTTTTCCCCGCGTCACCAAATGCATCTTTCACAAATACGGAGCTTCCGGCACCATACAGACGCACGATTCGCTCTGTATCCTGCCGTTGAACATCGTGAACGAAAAAACATATATATTTATCTGGTTCTGGTACGTCATACTTTCCGCCCTTCTCGTTGGTCTCGTGATTTATCGCGCCGCCATTATATTCGCGCCCGCCCTGAGACCGAGGCTGCTTCAATTCTCATCGAGACTCCTGTCGATCGAGACCTGCTCTAATATAAGTAAAAAAGTCGACATCGGCGACTGGTGGATACTCTATGTACTATCGTCGAACATGGATTCCCTAGTTTATCGCGATCTTCTCGAGGAATTAACGAAGAAAGTTGGCTATCGAGCTCAGTCGCCGTCGTCATCGTCGAATCCATAATTTCGAATACTCAAATGTTTCGGGCGATCGATGAGACCGAGAAAAACAAAACAAAAGATTACGCGACGTATCTTTGACTTTTTTTCTTTGCGTTTGTTTGCTCAACACCCGAGCACGCGCATTTTTGTAATGGCGAGTCGGATATGATTTTTTTTTTCTTTTGGGGGATAAGCTGCTCTACCGATTGCTCGTCGACTCTTACTTTTTGAATCGAAGATCGATGAGATGCGTTGCGATTGTCGGGAAGCGGACGAAATATAACGCAAATTTGACGATTAAGACAAAAAGTTTTATCGACGGTCGGTCAAGAAGAGCTCGATGCTTTTCGACATCGCTTCGAAGCGTAGCCTTGAAGTTGGCTCAAACTCGACGTCCAGAGTCCTTGAGACTACAACGATTAGACGAATATGTATTTTTTTAAATATATTATACAATATATACATATATATATATATATATATATATATATACAGCGTTGGGCATTCGAAGTGGAGTGCGGATATTTTCGCCGATTTTCGCGAAAATTTGACGAATTTGAAAATTTCAAAAAAAAAAGTAGGTTCGATGAAATTTGATAATCTTTCGAACGTATCAGGTCCCATTGAAATTGGTGAATAATCGCGCACGTGCGTAACGAAAATGTGCGGTTATGAACAATCGGGAGACCAGGGATGAAAACCACTCTACAGGAGCGATTGGATAGGCTACCTCCTGGGAGTTGAAACTTTTAAATTTTTCAAATTTTCACCAAAATCGGCGAAAATATCCGCATTCAACTTCAAATGTCCAACACTGTACAAATTTTCAATTAATTTAAGGCCATATATGTGTCGATACGTTATAGTATATTATATATATACACACGACGTGGGGATCGTTCTGCGCTGATTCCAGTCTCGCATCGAAACGTTCCATAGTTCGAACATGAAAATGTAATTCATTGTACTCCGAGATTACGGGGGGAGGGTCGTCGCGAAGTAGTTCGAGGCTTTTTTTTCCATTTTGAACGGTCTTTACGCAATTGTTTTCCGTCGTTCTCTGTTTTTTTTTACTTCCGTTTTTATTTAGGTTACAAAGCTCGCGTCACGACCTCCTCCAAAGCCCTCGTCCGGACATTCCCGCGGTGTGATTATCACGAAAATTAATGTTTTTCGATCGCCCACAAACACCGAAAGCGACTAAGGTGTCGGGGGTTAGGTGTCGAAAAAAGCGTTTACCGAGCGGAAAATACGTTTCGGGTTTTCCCTAACAAGATTCGAAGGGTTCGTTAAGGGCGGAACGTTTTTTCTTCTTCTTTAAGGTAGTTCTATCACCCGCCGCGGGGCGGAATAAACGGAAATGTAGACGCGGCGGTTCCGCGAGGAATGGATCATTCTGACATTTTTACAGAATGTCCGGGCGGTGTAGATCTAATAGCCCGTGGTTTTTCATAAATATCGTAAGACGCGTTTGAAAGTTGCGATAAAGAAATGAGTATTGTAGACGCTTGGTACAGACGATACGGGTTGAGATGGGCGATTATAATCGATTTCCGTAAAATCGATTGTTTTTTTTTTCATGAATATTCATTTGTAGCGATGATTGTCCAAATCGCCGATAATCGATTCTGAGATTTATTTTGGCTGAATATAATCGAGATCGACTATTCCCGTTTCCGTTATTATACAAAATAATAAAAAAAAAATTTTACGTTTGCGACAGGAAATTTATTGTATAACGGACTCCTGTTCTTTTCTTCCATAGTAATATCTCTCACGATACAAATCGTATCTCTTTGATTTTCTATCGTAGGATTTTCTATCGTGCATCATTTATTTGACTTCTTTTGTCGATTATTTAATCAATGTGCATTTCTAGAAAAAGTATCAATCAAAAAATCGCATTTCCAATGAAAAAAAAAATCGCTTTGTGCGTTTAAAAAATTTGAAATATTGAAAGAAAAAAATCGTTTCAAGCGATCATTTTCCGATTATTTTTCGATTATTTTCCCGGATGGTCGATTTGGATATATCGATTATTCTCGTAATCGACTATTTGACAATCGATTTTATTTTCTATATAATCGATATTCAATATCGTCCATCTCTAGATACGTGTAAAGACTGCTTGTTATCAAGGGCAATTATCTCAGGACTGCGATGGCCAGTATCTCTGAAATTTCACAGAATATTACATGATATCTGTTTTAACATTCGAGTCGAGTGTAAACAAATTCTTGCAAAAACTCTGTCTCGATAGAACTACTTTAAATGTTACGTTTTATTACGATACTTTTGTGCAGAGGCGTCCATGTCGTGGAAAGAGTTCGCGACGTCAAATAGAACTTGGCAATAATGATAAGTATATTGTTTCATTGCAATTTTTTTTTTCTTCGTTTAGAAGTGGAATACTCGCGTTGAAACTTTAAAAATAATATTTCGACAAATGGCCGTGATCACGACGTGAGTATTCCTCCGACTAAGGGGCCACAAACCATACTCTGGATATTGGTCCATTTTCATTCACGATTTTCATCTGTTTTATTGTAATAAATGAATTGTAATTCAAAACGATTTCGTTATTTGTGATACGCTAAGGTTACACGGGAACTCGAGAGTTCTGGACGAAATGGTCCGTAGAAAATTGTGAAATTTAGCAAAACCGCTCGTTAGTTCTGCGAGTGGAAGTAAACTCGATAACTATCGATTAGCAAAAAAAAATGTATTCGGAAGATAAGAGAGAAATAAACATCGCCGATATTCTTGTCGTCTCCTTTATTTTTTGTTGTTGACATTTGGGCTTGCAAAAAGTTAACATTTTTCCAAGCTACGTTGAATATATTGTAGATATATATAAAAACTAGGGGGGCTCTGTCCCCCTGCGCGCTCCCCCTCCCCGGGGCATTCCATTCAGCGTACCCCCCCGGTTGGGGGGGGGGGGGTACGGTGGTGGGAATGACCGCCTCAACTCTTGTACACGGCGGTGGCGGCGGCGAAATATTTATATAATATAGAGAGATATATAACGGGCTCGGGCGTTTTGCGCCCTCGCACTCAAACCCCAACCGTTGCTACGAGTCTCAGCTTTTGTAGACAATTGCGGCGACTAAAATTCCTGCAAGTTCTTTGCAATTTTCATTATTTAATTTTATAAATTTATTTATAACTTTGCGAAAGTGTATAAAATGTTACGTAAAAAATCGAGCTCACTTATTGTCAACGTGTCTAAGCTGATGGAAAAAGCAAAACGACATGGTGTATATGTAAATTAAAAATTATCGGTTTTTTTCTGTGCAAACGATACATCATCAGACTCCGAATAAAGGATAATAATTGGTATTCCTTTCATTTGGTAATAGTATAGGGACAATTCAAATTTTCGTCTCGTTTTTGAAGCAAAAAAATTCACGACAGTGCTCGGACTAAAATTCTTCAAAGTTGTTTGCAGGCTTCACGATTTTGCGGACAGCCAAACCGAGGTCATTTTTAAGCACGTCGTATATTCATTTATGCCTTCGCGGCAGTGCATAAAATGTTACGTAAAAATCGAAAGCACTAAGCTGATAGAAAGAACCAAACGACAATTGTGTATCCTTACATTCAACGTGGTTAATTTTTTTTTCTATGTGAACGATACGTTTGTGAGCGAGGTTGATTAGAAGTTCGAATATTAGAATAACTATGCCACCTTACATTATCGTATATGGAGACAGCGACTGGTGTTCATAAAAAATGTTTTTAACTACTTGGCGTTAAGACGGTGCCACGTATCCTGATTTGCATTGTTGTCACGGTTTATAAGCCGCTGAAGAGTTCTACGTACTAGTATTAATTTCTTGAAATTTCTACACGCTAGTCGACCTCGTCGTATTAACTGCACGAAATGAGGGGCAAGTTGTTTCGTACGAGCACGAACTTTGCAAAAAAAAAAGATAAGAAACAAGTCATTCGTTAATCAAAAAAGTGATCAAGGCTCTTTTTATCACGTACATTTTTAGGATTCTTGAATTTCAACATTCTACGGGGATTCGTTATTGTTCTGTGTACTGTTTCAACTGCGAGCTCTGTGCCTTTGCAGGTGAGACAACAAATTTCACGCTCATTTCGTGAAAACATTCGTTTTTCACATCTTCATTTATAATGGTAGGGCGAATGTTGTAAAATTCTTTGTTAACAATCGTTTGTAAGAATTGACAATATTTCATAATTGCTATATAGATTTTTTTTTCGAAATTCGACATAATTTTGAGTACAAAAATTCTCGTAGTTGTGTAACTCCTGTGAGTAGAATTTCATCTGGTACATTTTTGCGCGCTTGAAAAATTTAGAATTTCGAAAAATTGATAAATCTTAAGCAACCTTCCGGACACACATAGTGACATTTTTCTCATACGAGCCAGAGATTCTCCGGATAACAAAATTTGTGATTGGAGGAAATAAGGTTTTACATAATGTTAATTATAATTTTTATTTTTCATCGAAATTCTACTAAAAATATGTCATAGCACTTTTTCAAATATCAATTACATTTCCCCGATTTCTGCAGTAAATTGTACGCAGAAAAAATGATCTCGCACCATGAACCCTCGAATAATTTCGTGGGGATGATGTTTGCCAATTTACATATCATCAAACATGGAACTGTAGGATATTGCAGAGGCGAATCAGATTTTTTTCAATAACAAAACAAAACTCAGGAAAATGTATGGAAATTTTAAAGAAAATATTTTAAGTTTACGAAATCATTTACGATATTCCTAACCTGTGTAATAAAATAATAGAGTGCTATAGTCACTGACACATAAACGGATAAAAAAAAAGAACATTTCGTTTATCTAATTCCTAAATCGATTGGTGTGTGTGTGTCTGAGGTGATAAATTGAAGCCACTGCAACTTCGAAAATCGTGGATTTTATAAGACTTACCAAATTTTCAAATGAGTGTGTTTAGAGAATAACCCATCCATGTCCCATGGTATGCGGGCTAGAATCTTTTGCACAAATAAACTATCATAAAATACAGTCCGTTATTGAATTTGGAGAAAATCAAACGAAGCGTTCGAAAGTTACAGAATTTTGAATTTTTTGAATAATCGCTATCGCAGTTTGTTACGGCTCTGGGTCGTGTAAGCTTTGGACCATCGAATGGAAACTTTGTACGTCGATAGTGTACAATTAAAGTACATTTCGTGACAAATTTGGAGAATAACGATCGACACGTTTTAGATTAATGATATTTTTATTTAAAAAAAATATCGATACAGGTGTTTGTTGAGAATCTACATTGCGAAATTGTTTGCTTATCGAGCCAAAATGGAACTTTTCAGATGCCTTGCTACAATTCTGTGCATGAAGATAAAATTCAATTTCAAATTATTCGAAAAATTCGGGATTTGTAGTACACGAAGGAAAAAAAGATCCAAGCTGAAACTCGCTAGTCCCTTCCTCAAAATTTCACACAATGATGAAAGCTTCTTCCTCTACGAGAAGGCCAAAATATCGGAAGATATAATTTGTTACAGAGGAAGCTTTGTGCATTCTGTGAAATTTCAAGGAAGTGTAGGAGTAGTATACGGTCATGTGTACATATATATGCCTGCATATATATCCAAGACCGTACTCCGATAAATTATCAACTGCATACACTTTCCTTTTTTTTCCTTTCATCATTTACCGTGTAGTTAAAAATTTTAAGTACTGGTCTAACTTATGATGAAGCCAGCGGATCACCTGTTATTTTTACAATATCGATAAATGACAAAGTAGGATATGGGTGTTCTTTTTGAAAATCCAAGACACAACCATCAAAAATAAAATTTCGAGGTGCCACACCTACGAGACTCAATCTACACTCCGATAACTGCGTGAACTATTTTTTCGATATCGGGGGAATCAAATTGATTCCCCGAATGAAAAAGGGGTGGCTCGGAGGGGTGGAATCTCGAAAAATTATCATTTTTGGGGTTTGTATCTTGGATATTCCCAGAGCACATAAATGTGCAACGATTTGCGTCACCGAGAAAGAAGTCCATGGCATTATCGGATGATAGCTCGGATCTCGCAAGGGCGATATCTGAAGAAATTCCAATTTTGGGATAAGCGTCTTGGATTTTCGAGAAATTAAAAAAAACATTATTTTATTAACAGATGAACGGAAACACAGAAGCGATTCTGGAGTACTTGCAACTGGACGCCGATTCACGTAAATATATTGGCACTTTGAAGAGTTTCAAATTGTATTCGGTACTACACTGCGCGAATTAAAAAAAAATTTATTTTTCTGTCTATAGCACCAGAAATAGAGTTAGTCGAGGTTAAACTTTCTAAAGGTCTGCGCAAGAGATCATTGTCCGAGGAAACGACGCTGGATGGTACACAAATGTACCTTCGAGCTTTCGGCCGTGACGTTCATCTGTGGCTTCATCCGAGAGATGAAATCTTGGCTAACGATGAGACCCCCGTTTATTTTAGCCACTCCGCGTCCGGCAGCACGAAAAATGCCACACTCGTTAAGATCGATGTGGGTTTGTTTTGAAAAAAATGATGTCAAATGAAACTTACATGTTACTAGTTCATCATTTTTGAGCATTCAGAAATTTCCCTCCACGAGCAAGGCTTTTCCAATTCTGGCTTCCTCATAGAGGCTCTGGGTCGTGTCGTTATTGTGCTGTCGAGACAAATCTTCGTAGATCGATTGGATACCGTTGAAGATTTATTTTGTATTAAATTTAGACAAACTCAATCGAGGCGTTTGAGATACGTGAAATGTGGAATTTTTCAAAAAAATAATACGTGCTCATTTGTACTCTACATCGTGCAATCTGTGCCGAAATGTTTACATTTTGGTGTGAAATTTTGTATATAGATGAAATGTTGTTGAAGGATGATTGCGATCGAATTTTGCGGGGATCGATAAAAGTGATTGGGATTTAATGAAATTTCAAATTATTCGAAAAATTTGAGGTTTACAATATACTTACAAAGAAAATACATAGAGGTTTTCCTAATGTTTCGAGCTTATTCTATGAGGAGGCCAAAATTGAGAAAGATATAGCTCTTCGAGGAGGGGGCGTCGAGCATTCCCTCCCATTTTTTATAAATGTGGTTTTCCGACGTTTCGGCACATTTTGGACACGTTGACAATGAAAAATTGAAGAAGAAAAATGTTCACCATCACAAAAAGCTTCGTTCGTGAGGAAGCACAATTGATTCTATCGAAACCATAAAATGAATTCATTTAAATTTGTTTGTTCGAACAGACCAAGGGCAAACTCGGCATTCTATTAGAGGATCATGAGTATTCGGCTTCGATCGTAATTGGCAAGGACGACCACAACGAAACGACATTTGTATGGAATTTTTATTTATTTATAATAAAATACTAATATGTTTTGTTTGTCTGTGATCTTTAATTGTTATTTGTTTTTTTTTATGCAGAATGGTCTAATAGAATCGGAGGATTTGGTCATCAGATCATTGCCCCAGCAAGGTGTCAATGACCATACGACGAATCGTTTCTCAAATACAAAGAATCACGTGGTCTACAAACTCAACGCCGAGCCTGAGAAATATTCTCCAAACCGGGGTTAGTCGATTTTGTCCTCTAATGTTGAAATAAACAAATTTCTTTCACTTCCGCGAGTGTCGTAAAAATCTTCAAGAACGATAATAATCTCATTTTTGTTACGCCGTTATGATGCCGAAACGATTGGAAAATTATGGACCACTTTCATCGAATAATTTGTGCAATTGATAAAAAAATAATTATTATTACTTTTTCATTTTTTTGCAGTCATTGACACATTGAAGCTACGAGAAAACATGACGCGAACGAATTTTACAGTTCCGAATATTCTTTATCTGAAAATTCTCGTAGTCGCGGATTTTAGTCTGTACGAGTGAGTGTGGCAAAAAAACAAGAAAACATTAACGCTCGAAGTAAGAAAATTGAGCGTTTTTATACGCGTATTCGTACGATTTAAGGGGACTGGGACGTGATGTTTATGGCTTCTTGGAATATATTCTGGCGTTTTGGAACTCCGTCGATCTCAGGTACCGTGCTTTCGAAGCTCCGAGAATTAGATTACATATTTTCGCAATAATTATCGGGATGGTAAGTTTCGGAATAAATTGAATTTGGAAGAAAAAAAAGTCAATCGAAGTATTGAAAATTCAATGTGGAAAATTTTCTTTTTCAGGATGATAAAGCCATACCATACCTCTCGGATTCAATGATATATAAAAAGATATTTGATTGGGATACAGCTCTGGATGCTGCCTCGCGTTTTTTTTATCAGCAAAGAAACGTAATACCGTTGGAAATATACGACGTTGCTGTCACGATGACTAGATTAGTCGGGTAAAATGAACCCGAAAGAAAAGAGTTCTACGATTAATCTAAATTGTCTTATAAAGGGTATCCACGATTGAGTAGGAAAAAACGTGATTTAATTTTATCATTTTATGAATAATAGTCGTATCAAATAGCTCAAACGAATGATGGTTCGGAATGATTTTTGGATCGTGAAAAAAAAATTCAGATCATTATATGCAAACTTGTGAGAGGAGTACTATTGTTTAAAGTTTTTTTTGTTTAAATTATAAAACAAAATGTATTTCCTCTTACAATTTTTCAGATGTGCATCCGAATATTTGTTCACAAGATCGTGGAAACATTTTCAATATTCGTACGTTTGGAATTATCGATACAATTTTTTGTTCGGCATTTTGAAAAAAAATCGTGCATCTCCTGACCTCCCATGTATAATGGAAAAATAGCCGGATTATTAATTGACCATTTTATAACAAATATTATTAACGATTCTGATAGATCATCAATGGGCGGTAATCAGGTGAACAATGGGATTATGGGTAAGAATCTGCATAACTTTTTGGTCACTTTTTGCTTTTGTCGTTCGAATTTCAGTTGGAGATCCAATGTCGTAAGCTCGATTTTTCAGGTAAGGCAGTTGAAAGCAGTATTTGCCGTCCATATATACAACGCAAGCTTGCCGTCGCGGTTGTGAGAGAGGTCCATTTATTTGAAGCTATTGGCACCGCAAGCCACGAGATTGCACATGTGTAAGAGCTGAATTTATCAAATTTGATAAAAAAAAAAAAAAAAGAAGATACAACATTGGACTTTTTTTTCAAATGATATTTGCATCGACAGACTTGGCATGAAGCATGATCCGACAATGGGAGATTGCGCGGATAAGAATGGGTTTATAATGGCATCCATGCGCTCCAGCAGGATCAATTCATCGACGTTCTCAGAGTGTTCGCTGCGACACCTCCAAAAACGACTCTTGTACGTTTCGACATGTGAATACGAGGAAATTAAAATTATTTCTCTATCCTCGCTAATCAACGGTTTTCTAGTACGAGTGTGTAATAATTTTGCTTCCACAGGAACGAAATTGTTTTTGTGGATTCTTTTTTCTCTAGTTTTCAATGCCGATATGTTGAAAATGTTTCAACGCGTTGGCAAACCACATTTACAAAAAGTATCCTCATGGATATGTGCGCGGGTACGTGTACGCCCGCGTGCGATGTAGCTGTAAAAATGAATGTTCTATAACTCCAGAATGACTTGACCGACGGAGCCGCAATTTTACACGCAAGTAAACCCACTGGCCCCCTGTGTCTGTAGTACAATCAATAGGTAATATTGTGACGCACTAAATTACAGGTGTTATTTTTTTTTTTTTTAATTAGGTTCAGTATCACGTACTGAATGTAAATGAACAAAATCCTCACAAATTAAGTGACCGGAAGTGCCGCTATTTTGAGACAAACCGTATCGGCCAATATCTCCGTTACCGTGTACTTTAGGTCAAAAGTGGTAGTAACCTATCTTGTAGATAATTGAATTTCCTATCTTTTTTTTTAAATAATTTTTTTTGTATCAGTTATCGTTTACGACTTATACGACTGTTAAAATTTATTTATTCACTATTTGACCTGTATCTCTCCTAATAATTGTTTGAACAATAAAATGCTTATAACTTATCTTTTAAATCCATAAATTTCCCACAATTATTTTTCTTTAACTTCTTTGTCTAAAGTTAATACTCTCAAAGTTATAACGCGTTTTTATTAGCCTTGCACCCAGTAGCGCAACATTGAACGCGTTATAACTTTGAGAATATTGATTTTAGACAAAAAAGTTATAAATAAAATTTGTGGAAAATGTATGGATTTAAATGATAAGATATAAGTATTTTATTGTTTAAACAATTATTAGGAGAGATACAGATGAAAAAGTGAATAAATAAATTTTAACAGTCGTATAAGTCGTAAACGGTAAGTGATAAAAAAAAAATGATTTAGAAAAAAAGGATAGGAAATTCAATTATCTACAAGAAAGGTTATTACCATTTTTGGCCTAAAGTGCACGGTAACGGAGATATTGGCTAACGGAGATTTTGTTCATTTACACTCAGTACGCGATACTGAACCTAAGTAAAAAAAAAAATAACTCCTGTAATTTAGTGCATTATGGACAAGAGTAACGGGCTCCCTATTGATTGTACTACTGATATAATTTCCGTGAAGATCAAACGCGTTCAGATTTTATATGATTTTAAACATATCGTTTGATTTTGTGAAAAATATCTGCTAAGAGTATAGCTCGAACAATTCTCGGACCACTGGGTCAACTTTCTACGTGAGTTGGGTACCGTGAAAATTTATATGGCATTCAATTTAGAGAAATCCGATATAAACGGACAATAATCATGGTATTTTCAATTTTTCGAAAAAAATTGCTCACCCATTCAATTTCAATTGAATTGTGCATTAAACAACATGCAAGGTGAAACTTGCAAGTTGCTTCCTTGAAATTTTACACAACGCACAAAGCCTCCTCTATGAAGAAGTACATCTATCTCAATTTTGGTTACTCATGAAGGAAGCTTTATCCTTAGCTATTTTCGCGATCGATTTTCTCGAAATTTAATAGCGAACGGTATTACGTGAAGATCTATTTATGTAGAAAATCTTAGCTCGATTGTTTGAAAATTGCACGAGTTATGCTCTTAAGACGTGTTTTTTTAAATTTAAGATTCTTATAAAATCCAAAAAAAAATTGTCAACGGTCACAAAAAACATAATGAACTTTAACTGACTTACTTGTGTACCCAATTTCAGTCCGGATGTTGAAATTCTTGCTCAAATCAATTTGAAGTTACAGCGATTTCAATTTTCCACCCCCTATCGCACATACGCGCGCGCAAACACACGCTCGCACGCACGCACATCCATCAGGACATTTTTTCCAAAGATGATTTTCAATGTTTTGGAACATTTTAAACACATTTACATTAAAAACACGATTTTGTTTTCATGAAAATAACGGTTTCTCCATGAATAAGCAAAATCAAGAAAATCTCCCGGTATAACATGGTGAAAATAAAAATTTGCGTATATTCTCATCATCTATGAGGAAGTGAAAATTAAAAAAGGATCTCGCTCGTAGAGCGAAATTTATGCGCAAATATCATGCGAAAGCAATATGGAAGTTTCAATTTGCCCTATTTTTTTTCAATTCGTAGGAACAACGAGCTCACATGTATCTACCCCAAGCCACAGATACACGGCAAGGTATTGCCGGTAATACTGGGCGAAAGATCTTTGAATCTGGACGAAATTTGCTCAGCCCTCGGCTGGGAACGGAGCTGCGACATAAATGTATTTTATTGTATTCTCACGAAATTCAATCTAATCATTTGAATAATGAAAATAGCAAAACCCAAGTATCGTCTGTGCAGTTATTATTTTTATTTATTTTTGCAGGGCGATGGTGGGAACGGTTGCTCGTTCATTCGATGCTGGCGGTACGAGCATTGTGATACACTAATGCGCCCATCACCCGACGGTACGCCATGTACAGTCGAGAATGACACATTAAAGCGGGTGAGTCCTATCCAAATCGTTAAACAGCTACAATTAATGTCTTCTGTTCGTAAAATAATATTTTCGAAACTTACAATTTTAAAATAAATATGATTTTTCTCTCTATCTTTACAGCACTGCATTTTTTCTCGATGCGTTCGTACGGAGTTCTAAGGAAATGCATTGTCATTAGATTTTTTTTTGTACACGCAGTACACGAAAATCGATATGATAATTTTTTATGAAAATTCAAATAACAAAACGTCGCGCGGCAAAATTATGCGCAGAAAATAAATTTCATATGCAATTTGAATTAAAATTTCGGACGAATCATCCTGTACCACTTCGAGTCCCAAAACCGAACCTTGATTGACAAGCTAGACGAGACAAGTCATCTCAAAAACTTTTCACAATTTAAACGAAATCTTTGAATATTACCCCGCCAAGTCCCTCTGGCTAGCCGCGGTAATACGTGAAATGTTTCAGTATGTAAGCTGATGGAAAAAACGAAACGACATGATGTATATGTAAATTTAAAATTATCGGTTTTTTTTCTAGGCCAACGAACCATCGTCGGATCCCAAATGGAGGATAATTAGTATTCCTTCCATTTGTTAATAGTGTAGGAACAATTTAAATTTTCATCTCGTTTTTGAAGCAAAAAAATCCACGACAGTGATCGGACTAAAATTCTTCAAAGTTCTTTTGCAGGTTTCACGATTTTGCGAATATCCAAACCGAGGTCATTTTTAAGCACGTCGTATATTCATTTATGCCTTTGCGGAAGTGCATAAAATGTTACGTAAAAATTCGAGCTCACTTATTGCCAACGTATCCAAGCCGATGGAAAAAAACGAAACGACATGGTGCATGTGTAAATAAAAAATTATCGGTTTTTTTTCAATGCAAACGATACAACATCAGAACCCGAATAAAGGATGATTGGTATTCTTGCCATTTGTTAATGGGGTAGGAACAATTGAAATTTTTGTCTCGTTTTTGAAGCAAATTCTTCAAAGTTCTTTGCAGGTTTCACGATTTTGCTGGCAGTCAAACCGAGGTCATTTTTAAGCACGTCGTATATTCATTTATGCCTTTGCGGAAGTGCATAAAATGTTAGGTAAAAATTCGAGCTCACTTATTGTCACGTATCTAAGCTGATGAAAAAAACGAAACGACATGATGGATATGTAAATTTAAAATTATCGGTTTTTTTCGATGCAAACGGCACATCATCGGATCCCGAATGAACAATAATTAGTATTCCTTCCATTTGTTAATAGTGTAGGAACAATTCAAATTTTCGTCCCGGCTTTGAAGCAAAAAAGTCCACGACAACGATCGGACTAAAATTCCTGCAAGTTCTTTGCGGTTTTCATTTATAATCACGTCGTATATTCGTTTATGCTTTTGCGGAAGTGCATAAAATGTTACGTAAAAATTCGAGCTCACTTATTGTCAACGTATCTAAGCGGATGAAAAAAACGAAACGACATGGTGGATATGTAAATTTAAAATTATCAGTTTTTTTTCGGTGCAAACGACACATCATCGGATCCCGAATAAACGATAATTAGTATTCCTTCCATTTGTTAATAGTGTAGGAACAATTCGAATTTTCGTCCCGGCTTTGAAGCAAAAAAATCCACGACAACGATCGGACTAAAATTCCTGCAAGTTCTTTGCGGTTTTCATTTATAATCACGTCGTATATTCATTTATGCTTTTGCGGAAGTGCATAAAATGTTACGTAAACATTCGAGCTCACTTATTGTCAACGTATCCAAGCCGATGGAAAAAACGAAACGACATGGTGGATATGTAAATTTAAAATTATCAGTTTTTTTTCGATGCAAACGACACATCATCGGATCCCGAATAAACAATAATTAGTATTCCTTCCATTTGTTAATAGTGTAGGAACAATTCAAATTTTCGTCCCGGCTTTGAAGCAAAAAAATCCACGACAACGATCGGACCAAAAGTCTTCAAAGTTCTTTGCAGGTTTCATGATCTTGCTGACAGTCAAACCGAGGTCGTTTTTAAGCACATCGTATATTCATTTATTCCTTTGCGGAAGTGCATAAAATTTGATGTAAAAAGTCAAGCTCACTTATCGTCAACGTTTCAAGGTGACGAAAAAAAAAACAAACGACAATTGTGTATACCCAAATTCAAAATGATTATTTTTTTTCTATGCGAACGATACGTTGGTGCGCGAGGTTGATTAGAAGTTTGAATATTATAATAACTATGCCAGCTTAGCGTATAAGCAGACAGCGGCTGGTATTCGTAAAAGTTTTTTTTACTATGTGGCATCAAGACGCCACGTAGTTGCCACGTCGCTTGATTCACATTGTTGTCACCGTATATAAACTGCTGAAGATTTTTACGTACTAGCATTCATTTCTTGAAAATTCTACACGCTAGTCGACTTTGTCGTATTAACGCACGAAATGAAGGGCAAGTTATTTTGTACATGCGCGAACTTTGCAAAAAAACAAAAGAAACAAGTTATTCGTTAATCAAAAAAGTGATCAAGAATTTTTTTATCACGTCTATTTTTAGGATTCTTTAATTTCAATATTCTACTGGGATTCACGTTGGTTTTGTGTGCTTTTGCAACTGCGAGCTCTGTTCCTTTGCAGGTAAGACAACAAATTTCACGCCCATTTCGCAAAAACGTTTTTTTTTTTCACGGACAAATTATATTAAAAATAATGCATAACAAAATAAAAATACTAACGCATCACGTTTCAGTCACAATTTTTTGTCGTTCCGAACCTTACTTTATGCCTTTGTGAGAATGACTGTATGCATTATCTTCAATTATAATGGTGGGAGCTAATGTTGTAAAATTCTTTGTGAACAATCGTTTTTGAGAATTGCCAATCTTTCATAATTGCGATATATATTTTGTTTGTTCGAAATTGACGTAATTATGATTACGAAAATTCTCATAGTGGCACTGTAACTACTGTGAGTAGAATTTCATCTTTTACATTTTTGCGGGTTTCAAAAATTAGAGTTTGAAAAAATTGATCAATCTAAAGCGACATTCCGGACAGACATAATGACATTTTTCTCATACAATAATCCAGAGTTTCTCTGCACAACAAAATTTGTGATTTGAAAAATAAGAAGTTACATAATGTTAATTATAATTTTTGTTTTTCATCCAAAATCTACTAAAAATATATGAATAATAAATCATTTCAAAATACCAAATATATTTCCCCGATTTCGGCGGTAAATTGTACACAGAAAAAATGGTCTCGCACCAAGAACCCTCGAATAATTTTGTAGGAATGAATTTTTTCAATAAAAAAACAAAACTCAATAAAATGTGTACAAATTTAAAATAAAATATTTTTTAGTTTACGAAATTATTTACAATATTCCTAGCGTGTGTAATAAAATAACAGCGTGATATAGTCATTGACGCATAAGCAGATGAAAAAAATGAACTTTTCGTTTATCTAATTCCTAAATCGATTCCTTGATTTTCTTTGGACGCTAAACATTATTCGATACCTCTATTAGTGAAATCATTAAGATCCTTTTGCCGGTTAGATCAACCGAATGGATCATATATAATTAAAGTCCAGACAATTACACTTTTACAATTTTACATTTAAGACAACAAATGAAAATGTCTTTTTGGGCCGTTTGGCAATACATTGGGTGACCTGTTTGTGCGTTAATATATTATTTATAACGTCAACTGACTATTCAATTAATTAAACGGACTACCCTCCTACTTTTTGAAAATACTGCGAAATTTTTTCTTCCCAAATTACGAATATTATAGACGTAATTGTACGGCCAGCACATTAGTTTTGCGAACAGGTAAACAGCGGAATTTTTCAGCACGTCGCATATTAATTTATGCCTTTGCGGAAATGCATAAAATGTTCCGTAAGATTTCGAGCAGCTATTGCCAACGTAATTGAGCGGATGGAAAAAAAATTTTGGAAAAACAAAAAAAACTCCCGTCTAAAAAGCGTCTATGAAAAATTCATACGAAATTTAAATAAATAAAAAGAGACAACTAAAAATGTATTTAAAATCAACCACCAATTTCTTTAATTTAATTAATTATAATGACAATTTACAATGTTTTACTATAGCCGGGAGAAATCTCCTCCTTGTAATAAAATCATGAGTGCCGTTGTAAATATTTTACATTAATTCACGCTTTTCCGAATTAAAATTTGTATCTACTCTTTCTTAAACTTTTCAGTTGGGCGTTTTTGTATTTTTTCCAAAAACTTTCGTATGAATAAATTTAATACCAATCGTACTTTAGTAATGTTCTATTTATAGATGAAATTAGTTTATTATTGGAAAATTTCGGAAAAGCTCGTCTTTGCCAATTACACAATTACAATTATTATACACATTAACATTTCTAAATTTAGCATGACCCGATTATTTAAATTAAAAAATCAACTAACGAACTCGCTGTAACATAAAAATAACGAGCTGACAGTTTCACGTGCTTTGTCCCTTTTTCTTTGGCACTATAGTGCCGTGGATATTTGAAAAGTTAGCGGAGCAAAGTCCCCAAAATGAATTTACTATACACCAAAATGTTGTTTTTTCCGCCTGCTCATAGACGAAGCTTTATTTTCACGAAAAAAAAGTCGTGTTTTTAACGTCAATGTGCTTGAAATATTCCAACACATCGAATAATGACATTCAGAAAAAATGACTGAATTTATGCGTGTGTGTGTGAGACGTTAAAAATTGAAGCCACTACAACTTCGAATTGGTTTGAGCTTTCGAGTTGAAATTTCGCACGCAAGTTAACCAGTATTGGCTTTTTGTTCACTATGCTTTTGTGACGATTGACTAATTATTATGAATTTTATAAGACTTGACAAATTTAAAAAAACGTGTGTCATCCATGTCCCGAGGCATCGGGCTGGAACTTTTTACGCAAATAAACTACCATAAAATCCAGTGCGTTATTGAATTTGGAGAAAATCAAACGAGCAGTTCCAAAGTTATAGAATTCTAAATTTATAGGTCGCGTAAGCTTTGTACTATCGAATTACAAGTTTCTATGTCGATTGCGTAAAATTGAAGTATATTTCGTGTCAAATTTGGAGCGAACGATCGGGACGTTTTAGATTTATGAAATTTTGATTTTTTTTTAAATCGATTTAGGTGTTTGTTGAGAATCTAGATTGTACAATAAGTTTTTGCTTATCGACCTAAAATTGAACTTTTGAGATTGCCCGCTAGAATTTTGCGTATGTTGATGAAATGCCATAGATGGATATTTGGGCTGGAATTTCGCGAGAATCGACGAAACGATTTTATTCTATTTCAAATTGTGCGAAAAACGTGGGATTTATCGTACATGTAGAAAAAGATGCAAGCTGAAACTCGCCTGTCCCTTCTTCGAAATTTCACACAATGGTGAACGCTTCCTCAATGAGGAAGCGAAAATGGCGAAAGATATAATTTGTTACATAGGAAGCTTCGTGCATTCTGTGAAATTTCAAGGAAGCAACTTTTATGTGTTAATTTGGTACCGTAATTAGAATTTTTTGCTATCATCATTTACCGAGTAGTTAAAAATTGAAAGTACTGGTCTAACTTATGACGAAGCCAGCGGATTACCTGTTATTTTTACAATATCGATAAGTGAAAAAGTAGGATATGAGTGTTCTTTTTGAAAATCCAAGACACAACCACCAAAAATAAAATTTCGAGGTGCCACACCTACGAGACTCAATCTACACTCCGATAACTGCGTGAACTAGTTTTTCGATATGGGGGAATCAAATTGCCCGACATTTATGTGCTGTTCGAAAAGCCATGATTCAAACTCTGGAAAAGGGGTGGCTCGGAGGGGTGAAATCTCGAAAAATTATCAATTTTTGGGTTTGTATCTTGGATATTCCCAGAGCACATAAATGTGCATCGATTTGAGTCCCCGAGAAAAAAAGTCCATGGCATTATCGGATGATAGCTCGGATCTCGCGGGGGCGATATCTGAAGAAATTCCAATTTTGGGACAAGCGTCTTGGATTTTCGAGAAATTAAAAAAAAACATTATTTTATTAACAGATGAACGGAAACACAGAAGCGATTCTGGAGTACTTGCAACTGGACGCCGATTCACGTAAATATATTGGCACTTTGAAGAGTTTCAAATTGTTTTCGGTACTACATTACGCGAATTAAAAAAAAAATTATTTTTCTTTCTATGGCATCAGAAATAGAGTTAGTCGAGATTAAACTTTCTAAAGGTCTGCGCAAGAGATCATTGTCCGAGGAAACGACGCTGGATGGTACACAAATGTACCTTCGAGCATTCGGCCGTGACGTTCATCTGTGGCTTCATCCGAGAGATGAAATCTTGGCTAACGATGAGACCCCCGTTTATTCTAGCCACTCCGCGTCCGGCAGCACGAAAAATGCCACACTCGTTAAGATCGATGTGGGTTTGTTTTGAAAAAAATGATGTCAAATGAAACTTACATGTTACTAGTTCATCATTTTTGAGCATTCAGAAATTTCCCTCCACGAGCAAGGCTTTTCCAATTCTGGCTTCCTCATAGAGGCTCTGGGTCGTGTCGTTATTGTGCTGTCGAGACAAATCTTCGTAGATCGATTGGATACCGTTGAAGATTTATTTTGTATTAAATTTAGACAAACTCAATCGAGGCGTTTGAGATACGTGAAATGTGGAATTTTTCAAAAAAATAATACGTGCTCATTTGTACTCTACATCGTGCAATCTGTGCCGAAATGTTTACATTTTGGTGTGAAATTTTGTATATAGATGAAATGTTGTTGAAGGATGATTGCGATCGAATTTTGCGGGGATCGATAAAAGTGATTGGGATTTAATGAAATTTCAAATTATTCGAAAAATTTGAGGTTTACAATATACTTACAAGGAAAATACATAGAGGTTTTCCTAATGTTTCGAGCTTATTCTATGAGGAGGCCAAAATTGAGAAAGATATAGCTCTTCGAGGAGGGGGCGTCGAGCATTCCCTCCCATTTTTTATAAATGTGGTTTTCCGACGTTTCGGCACATTTTGGACACGTTGACAATGAAAAATTGAAGAAGAAAAATGTTCACCATCACAAAAAGCTTCGTTCGTGAGGAAGCACAATTGATTCTATCGAAACCATAAAATGAATTCATTTAAATTTGTTTGTTCGAACAGATCAAGGGCAAACTCGGCATTCTTTTCGAGGATCATAAGTATTCGGCTTCGATCGTAATTGGAAAGGACGACCACAACGAAACGACAGCTGTATGGAATTTTTATTTATTTATAATAAAATACTAATATGTTTTGTTTGTCTATGATCTTTAATTGTTATTTGTTTTTTTTTATGCAGAATGGTCTAATAGAAGCGGAGAATTTATGCATCAGATCATTTCCCCGGCAAGGTGACAACGACCATACGACGAATCGTTTCTCAAATACAATGAATCACGTGGTCTACAAAATCAACGCCGAGCCTGAGAAATATTCTTCAAACGGCGGTTAGTCGATTTTGTCCTCTAATGTTAACATAAACAAATTTCTTTTACTTCCGCAAGTATCGCAAAAATGTTCATGTACGATAATAACCTCATTTCTGTTATTCCGTGGTGATGCTGAAACGATCACAAAATTATGGATCAATATCATCGGATAATTTGTACAAAAGTTCACATGACTCGCATGTACTTCGTTAGTAACAAGACTGAGAAATCACTGCCGTTGTTAAAAACAATAATAATAATTACTTTTTCATTTTTTTTCAGCCATTCACACATTGAAGCTACGAGAAAACATGACGCGAACGAATTTCACAGTTCCGAATATTCTTTACCCGAAAATTCTCGTAGTCGCAGATTTTAGTATGTACAAGTGAGTGTGGCAACAAAGAAAAAAGAAAAGATTAACGATCGAAGCAAGAAAATTGACCGTTTTTATACACGTATTCGTATGATTGAAGGGGACTGGGATCTCGTGTTTTTGGAATGTTGGAATATATTGTGGCGTTTTGGAACGGCGTTGATCTCAGATACCGTGCTTTCCAAGCTCCGAGAATTAGATTACATATCTTTGCAATAATTATCGCGATGGTGAGTTTCAAAATAAATTACAATTGGAAGAAAAAAACGTCAATCGAAGTAGTGAAAATTGAATGTGGAAAATGTTTCTTTTCAGGACGATAAAGCCCTATCATACATCTCGGATTCAATGAAAGATAATGTAACATTTGATTGGACTAAAACTATGGTGACTGCAGGGCCTTTTTTTTATCGGCTAAGAAACGTAATGCCGTTGGAAAGATACGACATTGCTATCACGATGACTAGGTTAGTCGGGTACAAAAAATGAGAAAGAAAAGTGCTCTTCGAATAATATAAATTGCCTTATCAAGGGTATCCACGATTAAGTAAGAAAAGAAATGTGATATGCTTTTATTACTTTATAAATAAAAGTCGTATCAAAGGGCTCAATCGAAAGATTGTTCGGAATGATTTTTTTATCTTGAAAAAAAAAAAAAAAAAAAAAAAATCAGATCGTTATATGGAAAATTGTGAGAGGAGTATTACTTTTTAAAGTGTGTTTTTTTTATTATGAATCAAAAGCCATCTCCTTTTGCAACTTCTCAGATGTGGATCTGAATATTTGTTCACAAGATCGTGAAAACATTTCCAATATCCAATCGTTTGGAATTATCGAAAGAAAAGATCGTGTATCTCCTCGACCCCCATGTTTAAACGATAAATAACCATTTTGAAATTAACTATTTCATGACAAATATTATTAACGATTCTGATAGACTGTTAATGGAAGATGGTACTGCGACAAATAGGCTGGGGGGTAAGAATCCGCATCACTTTTTAGTCATAGCCTCTGTTTTTCGAATTTCAATGAGCCGCAATATCGTAAGCGTCGATTTTTCAGGTAGGGCATATACCGGCAGCATTTGTCATCCTGATGAAGAACGCCGGTATTCCGTCATGCTGGTGCGAGACGTCAATCCATTTCAAGCTGTTAGCATGGCATGCCACGAATTGGCCCATTCGTAAGCGCTGAATTTATCAAATTTAAGGGAGGGGTAAGGGTTTCAGCGTAAAAAAAACACTTTTTTTGCGATTTTTTTTCTCAAATATGGATTGAGCAATTTTATTCGAACCTTTTGTACATTATTGAGCATACTTTTGACAATGTTGCGTAATTTTTTCATGCAGAAATATTGAAGCATAAGCCCGTAACAGAGACTTCCCCCAGAACGTCTTGGAAAAAAAACAATTTGCGGTGTTCACTATAACTCGGCCGGAAATTATCTAAAATGAAAAACCATGAAAATTTAGTCAAATTATAATCAAATCTTCCCCCCAACGTTCTCTGATATTTTTTTTTTTTCATTTAAACATTTTTGGCGGCCATCTAAAGTGTAAACTGTTATTTTCACCCTTAGTGTAAAAAAAAAAATTTAACTAAACGTTGGGAGGAGGTATTTTATATGTAGAAAATGTGCACAAAGTTTGAAATAAATCGGTCAAGTAGTTTTTAAATGGCAGTGAACACGGACTTTGGAAAAGTAGTTTTGAGAAAAACGCGTCTAAAGTTTATGAAGTAAAAAAGAGCCCGCAGCTGTTAGAGGTATAGCGTTAAAGGCCAGGAGATTAATAAGACAATAACTTCAAGAATATTGCTTAGATCGGTTTAAAATTTTAAGGACATATTCTTGAAATGTTAAACAATAAGATAAGACAAAAAAAATTCGATTTTTCGAAAGTGAAAACCCTTACCCCGCCCTTAATGAAGAAAAAGAGGAGACAAGGTTGGACATTTTTTTTCAAATGATACTTCCATCGGCAGACTTGGTATAGACCATGATCCGGCAACGGGAGATTGCAAGTACGATAATGGGTTCATAATGGCTCCCACATTGTTCAACGGGATAAATTCATCGACGTTCTCAGAGTGTTCGCTGCGACAATTCCAAAAACGACTCTTGTACGTTTCGACATGTGAATACGAGGAAATTAAAATTATTTCTCTATCCTCGCTAATCAATTGTTTTCTAGTACGAGTGTGTAATAATTTTGCTTCCACATGGACGAAGTTGTTTTTGTCAATGTTTTTTTCCTAATCTTCAACGCCAATATGTTGAAAATGTTTCAACATGTCAGAAAACCACATGTAAAAAAAGTATCCCCATGGATATGCGCGTGCGTACGTGTAAAAACAAATGTTCCATAACTCTAGAATGCCTTGACCGATGGGGCTGAAATTTTACACGCAAGTAGACCCGCTGGCTGACCTGTGTCTAATATTATTTCCGTGAAGATTAAACCCATTTACATTTTATACTTTTTTGAGAATATCGTTTGATTTTGTTCAAAATAACTGCTAAGAGCATAACTCGAGCAATTCTCGATCTACCGAGCCAAAACTTTCTACGTGAGTTGGGTACCGTGAAAATTTATATGGCATTCCGTTCAGAGAAAACCGATATGAACGTTCAATGATTATGGTATTTTCAATATTTCGAAAAAATTGCACACGCATTCATCTGCAATTGCATTGTGAATTAAACAAACTGCAAGGTGAAACTTGCAGGTTGCTTCCTTGAAACTTCACACAACGCACAAAACCTCCTCTATGAAGAAGTTCATCTCAATTTTGATTCCTCATGAAGGAGGCTTTATCCTCAGCTATTTTCACGATTGATTTTCTCGAAATATTGTACAATAGCGAACTATATTACGAGGAGGGGACCCAAAAAAAACGGGAATTGCGCTGCGGCGGGGAGGGAGAGTGGGGGAACCCATTGCTCGACCAGGTGTCCGTTGGGGACACGTCTCCTGAGTTTGTGTGCGAAGTTCTGTCGCCGTGAGTGCATCGGTTCGCCCGTGGGAAGTTTTGTAGTGAAACAACTTTTTTGGAACAACGTGGGAAATTTTGTTCCCCGTTGGGGAAATCGGCCGCGGAAACTACTGTAATGCTTAAGACTGCTTATGGAGATGTTGCGCTAAGTGGAACCAGAGTCTACGAGTGGTTTTCACGTTTTAAAAATGGAGAAATGTCAATCGAAGACCAACCCCGTTCGGGACGCCCCTCAACGTCAAGAATTGACGGAAACGTCGACAAAATCAATGCTCTCATTCGTGAAGACCGTCGCCGAACCATTGATCAACTCTGTGAGATGTCTGGGATATCATGGAGTTCAATTCGGAGGATTTTATCCAAAGATTTGCACACGAGCAGAGTTGCAGCCAAATTTGTCCCTCGCCTTCTCACGGACGAGCAAAGGGAGCGTCGACTTCAGGCATGTTTTGAACTTCAAAATCAGCTCGAAGAGGACCCTGAACTTTTTTCCAAGGTGATTACCGGTGATGAATCGTGGTGCTATGGATACGACCCCGAAACAAAGCAGCAATCAAGCCAGTGGAAGACACCTCGCTCTCCTCGTCCGAAAAAAACTCGCCAAGTGAAGTCAAACATCAAGACAATGCTCGTTTGTTTCTTCGATTGCAGAGGTGTTGTGCACGCGGAGTTCGTTCCCCCGGGTCAAACTGTCAACCGGAAGTTCTACTTGGAGGTTTTGAAAAGATTGAGGGAGAGAGTATCCGGAAGAAAAGGGCAGATCTTTGGCGCACAAGTGACTGGTTCCTCCGTCATGAATTGTCCACCCCCCCCCCCCCCCCCCCCCTACTCACCGTATCTAGCCCCCTGTGATTTTTTTTTGTTCCCCAGACTCAAAAGGGACACGAGAGGAAAGCGTTTTGCCACTGTGAAGGAGGTAAAACAAAAATCGCTGGAAGGCCCAAAAAACATCCCGATAAGTGAATTTAAAAAATGTTTTGAACATTGGAAGGATCGTTTGCAGAGGTGCGTTGTGGTCAAATGAGGATACTTTGAAGGTGATCAAAATTTGGTGTAAAAATATTAAAAAATAAAGAAATTATGACGTAATTCCCGTTTTTTTGGGTCCCCCCTCGTATGTGATGGTCCATTTATGTAGAAAGTTTTAGCTCGATTGTTTGAAAATTTCACGAGCGGTGCTCCTAAGACGCTCTCTTGAAAAGGTTCAGAATCTTATAAAATCCAAAAAAAAAATTGTCAATTGTCACAAAAATCATAATGAACAAGAAGGTTTAACTGATTTACTTGTGTAACCAATTTCAGCCCGAAAACTCAAATCTTCGCTAAAACCAATCCGAAGTTAGAGCCATTTCAATTGTTCATCCCCTATCGCACATACGTGCGGGCAAACACACTCGCACGCACGCACATCCATCAGGACATTTTTTCTAAACATGATTTTTCGATGTTTTGGAATATTTGAAACACATTTACGTACATTAAAAATACGATTTTTTCAATGAAAATAAAGCTTCCTCCATGCTTAAGCAAAAGTAAGAAAGTCTCCCGGTATAACATGGTGAAAATAAAAATTTGCGTATAGCCTCATCATTTTTGCGCATACGCAAAGCTTCCTCTACGAGGAAGTAAAAATTAAATAAGCAACATGCTCGGAGAGCGAAATTTACGTGTCCGCAAATATCATGGGGAAGCAAAATGCAAGTTTCAATTTGCCTAATTTTTTTTTTCAATTCGTAGGAACAACGAGCTCACATGTATTTACTCGAAACCACAGACAGACGGCGAGACAATGCCGGTACTAATAGGTAATAGGTTTTTCACTTTGGACGAACAGTGCTCAATTCTCGGCTGGCAAGGAGGCTGCGATGTAAATGAATTTTACTGTATTCTCACGAAATTCAATCTAATCTCTCGAATATTCAATAGCCAAACCCAAGTATCGTCTGTGTAATTATTATTTATATTTGCTTTTGTAGGGCGATAATGAGGACATTTGCTCGTCCATTCCATGCTTGTGGTACGGGGTTTGCCAGAAAGTGAACTGGACAGCTGTCGACGGTACGCCTTGTACGGTCACAAATGACACATCAGAGCGGGTGAGTCCTATTCAAATGGTTAAACACCTTCGACTAATATTTTTTTCGAAACTTACCATTTAAAAAAAAATATTATTATTCTCTCTATTTTTACAGCACTGCATGTTTTCCCGATGCGTTTGTACGTAGGTCTGAGGAAATGCATTGTCATCAGATTTTTCATTTGTACACAAAGTACACGAAAGTCGATGTGTTAACATTTGTGAAAATTCACATAAAAAAAATGTCCCACGGCAAAATTATGTGCAGAAAATAAATTTCGTTTGAATTTAAGGCGCATTAATATTAATAACTAATGGTAATGACATTCCGCTGTTGTTAAAAATTATTAGTAATTTTATATGATAATCGTTACAAAATTATTGCGATTTTTTTCTGTGCACGAAGATCGATTAATTACAATTTTTAAATAGCATACTTAGGATCTATTCATGTTTCAACTATATTTAACCGAATGTTTTTTTTTGTTACATATTAAATACCGTATCAATGATGTGTAAGCAACGATAGTTCGAATTATATATCGGACAACATTCGTCTTATTTTAGGACAAAAGTGGAAAAAATCACTTTTAGATTGTAACATTTGGCAATGATCGTAATGATCACTAAAAATAAATGAAAAACAATGTAAACACCCGAATGTTTGAATAATAGTCATTTTTTCACTTGCCTGTTCGTTGGAGATGCCAACGACCGTTTTTCATTGGCAAAATCATGTTTTCGTAACTGACCATCGAACGGTCATTGAACTCGCGCATTAAAAATTTGACAGTGGAGAATTGAGAAAAAAATAGGACAATCGATTACTGAGCTCGTTGGATAATTTTTTTCTGTACACGAAGATCGATAAAATGACAATTTTTAAATAGCATACTTCAGATCCATTCATGTTTTAACTATATTTAACCGAATGTTTTTTTTTGTTACATATTAAATACCGTATCAATGATGTGTAAGCAACGATAGTTTGAATTATATATCGGACAACATTCGTCTTATTTTAGGACAAAAGTGGGAAAAATCACTTTTAGATTGTAACGTTTGCCCTGAGGTGCAAACTCTTTTCGGACGATTCCGTGGGTATCAAAAAAAAAAAATCAGCATGCATTTGATCTTCGACTTGCTCGTTCTTGCTTTTTTGGGCCTTGGAGAGGTTGAAGCGTGCCACTCCGTGCTCTGGCGCTTGGTTTCTGGGTCGTACTCAAACACCCAAGACTCGTCACCGGTAATGACACGATCCAGAAAATAGGGGCCTATTTCAATCGAATCCAAAAAGTCAAGGCACCTTTCCCTCCTGATGGCCTTTTGCTCTTGCGAAAGGTTTTTTGGAACCATTTTTGCGTAGATTTTTCTCATCCCCAATTCATTGGTCAAAATCTGATGAACGGTGGTGCGAGTCAGATTTAACTCTTCCCCGATAATTCCGACTGTCAACCGACGATCTGAACGCACAAGATCCCGGATTCTATCGACATTTTCATCGGTTCTTGAAGATGAAGGCCTTCCGCTTCGTGGTGCATCTTCAATCGACTCTCTTCCTTCTGAAAATGCCTTAAACCACCGAAAAACCTGGGCTCTTGACAAAACACTGTCTCCGTAGGCCTGCTGAAGTTTAGCAAGAGTTTCCGTTGCACCGTGCCCAAGTCTGAAGCAAAACCTGACAGCACACCGTTGCTCGAAATTGATGTCACTCATTTTTAGAACACAATAGAAAAAACTGTTTGACAAAAAAAATCGCTACGGACAACCAAATGACACGAGCGAGTTCAAACCCGTACCGAAGGCGTGTCACATGTTCCACTGCCGCCCCTTCAAGCCCAGCGCCACAAGTGTTGCCAGATCGAACGCTACGTTGCCAGTCTCATAACTTAATTTACACACCTCGTACCTCCTTTTCGCCGTAGCATTTGAAGCTAATCGAAATACAATCCGGGATCCAGCTTGATTCCAAAGAGAAATCGCTTGATGGGGGATCCTTACCAAATTCTAATCGGGGTTTGACTGAAAGGGCGAGCAAACCTCCCCTATCAAATTTTGCACGGGAAAGTTCGTTTTAACGAGTCCAACTTGTCATAACCCTCAGGTAATACATATGGACAAGATAACACGCAGTTTCACTCTGATTCCTCGTTGGGCCTTTCGGAGATCCAGAGATCCAATACTCTGTACACATAAATAATACACGATGCGTACGAAAAGTAACGGAAGATTTTTTGCCGAATATAAATGTCCAGTAAATTATTGTCGAAATTCATTTGAGGTTATTAAAATTCCTTCATTACTACCAAATATTATTTTGGTTTATTTGTTCCAGTTACAATTCATCTGATCGATGGCGAATAAAAATTTGGTAATAAGAACCAGAGATTCGTTACGCCATATGTGACAAAATGCTTGCTAACATTTTAAAGGAAATGACATTCGAATTCAATGTTGAAAATTACGGTATAAACTCAAATGTACTTGGGCCTGTTTCTATTCGAGTGTCGAGTAACCCAACATTTTATTTGTTTGACTTCTTAATAATCGGATTGATACTCCGGCCTCAGACACCGATAAAATCCACGGTACGTTAAGCTTCCAATTTTCGGTGGCATAAAACTGGCGTCGGTCCTGCCGTTCTGGTAATCGGACGGGCAGGGGGGGGGGGAGGGCACGGTTCGTGCCTCGCGCGAGAAGAATCATATATAGAACGTATCCATAAATATATATAACATGTAGTGGCTACGTTACGTTGCGTTTAGTTTGCAAAAGCTCACGAGCTCGTTCGGCGTTTCGGTTTCTATTCCTGGAGCGGCCTGACTCCTCCTCGAGTTCGTCAAGCGCGCACCGAAGCGTGCTCCGCGATGGTAGGCGATTTGAGTCGAGTCGAGTGCGCGGAGTTGTGGCGTGTGCCGTGGGTTGTAGTGCGCGAGTGAATGAGCGTCGCGCCGGTTTGGCCGTAACAATCTGCAGCCGAAAGAACGACAATGGAAACGAAAGTAATTAAATAAAAAGTAAATAAACAGCGACGTAACAAACGTAAACGAGCGACGAGCAAAAGAATTTTCGCGCGTAATGTCACTGAAAGTTTTTTAAACTTACATACATGCAATACATAAATACGGGAAAAAAGAAGTCGATGACGAGAAGAATGAGAAGCTTATAAACTTTCGAGCGGTTTTTATTCGAGTACGTCGAGCAATTTTTGCCCGACTATGGCGATACACTGTCGAATTAATGTGGCGCTGCCTTCATTGAGTTTGGCTGTACGTAAATTCTGCTTATCAATTTGTTATTTGTATGAAAGTTATCGCTCGTATGTCCTCGAATTACTCCCCGTTACCTTTTCAACGTTGCTCTAACGAATACCGATCTCGCTTACATTTCATAACTTTATTCTCATATTTAATTCTAATGTTCCCGATTTCATACTAACATTGCAAGGTTTTTATCATGACCGTAAAACGAGGAAAAATAGCGGAGAAGGGCCGCCGGTACCAGGGTGTAACGGAGAGGATAGCTAGAAGCGGGTATTTCGGAAGCTTTTCGCTCGGGATTTACCTCAATTTTATCTCATTCGTTCGGATTACAAAGGTCGCGGGGAACGTTGGTTTGAATTTTCGGGCAGAAAGACCGTGGATGGTGGTTTGTTTCGGATGGCTCGTTGCATCGCCTGGTTTAGGTGTTTCGTTGACGGTGCGTTTACCAACACGTGCACGATACATTGACGGTACAAGAGAGGAGTGCCCGAGAGAAACTACGGAAAATTTACTTCCCGATCTACCAGAACCGATTTCCTTGGATGTAATTAATTATAGTGGAATGTCGAACTAGTTGTTTTATTTTTTTATTTCACCGTGTGTGCTTTTTTTCGTTCTGTCGCAGGGTTCTTTTGACGCTATGTTGCCCGCATATCTGTTTAAAATTACGTCGGAACACGTGCGGTTCGTGCCTGAGGGAACGTCGCTAATGGATCATCGCGTTTCATTTGAGCCGTTTATCCGGGAGAATAGTTATACTCGTATTGGTGCACGTATTTCGTGATGATCGGTGAAAAATCGAGTGCAGCATGTTGTATGATTTGACAAATAAAATCAACGAACATCGTGGTTCAAGAGTCAATGGAGTTTACTGACGCTCATTCTTCGGACACAATGATGTTCCATTGTTCGTTTTCGTTCGTTTTCAAAGAGAGAACATTTATTTATTATCTTCATTTCCTTCGGAAAGTCTCGCAGTGGTGAATATTCGTTGCAAATTTCTGCATCGAATTTTCACGATAATCTCAATTTTCTAGCGTCAATTCACTTTTTATTACTACGTTTGAGGTAGTAGTCTGGTAACTTAAGCCGATTTTCATTTTTTGGAGGGCGTTTTTTTGTAGGAAAATAAAAATGAATCGTTTTGGATATTTGGGATGTTTTTATTTACATATTAAAGATACGAAATTTTTTTTTTTTTTTTAATTTAATAGTTTATTATTATTATTATTATTATTGATCGAAGTTGGCAGCTCGAAAAAAAGCGCGTGGGTGGCCCCGGTGATTTTGGCTCTTGATGTTATCTGAAATCAAAAATTCTTGATAATTCTTAATCTATAGACATGTCATTCTAGTCGGAACTACTGAAGTTAAATTTCATGGATAAATAACAAAATGGCGGACTTTGGAAAAAAAAGTTTCTTTTGTATCTTTAATATGCAAATAAAAACATCGTAAATATCCAAAACGATTCATTTTTATTTTCCTACAAAAAAAACGCCCTCCAAAAAAGACATGAAAATCGGCTTAAGTTACCAGACTACTACCTTAAGGGGGGAAATAGGGTTAGACGGTTCAAAAAATCGATTTTATTTTTATTTCATAAATTGTTAGTAAAACTATTGAAAAATATGTTCCCAAAGTTTTAAATGAAAATTCCGACTCGTTCTATTGTTATAAGCAATTAAGGAAGGAAATAGGGTTAGGACAGCGTTTTCTCAATGATTTTCATGAATTTTTTTATATTATAAAAAATGAATATAATTTATTGAAACTTTGAGAATATTTTATACATATATTTAAGTATATACTATAAAATTTTTATACATATATTTAAGTATATATTATAAGATATTAGCGACCCCGTATTGCTTGTTTTTCTTGGTACTATTTTTTCAAAAGCGTTTTTCTGAAAACGACTTTTTTTGAACTTGCGTACACGCTAGTTTGAAAAGTTTTCAACCAATCGTTTTGAAAATTGGCAGTTACTTTCTTCATAGTATTGCGCTCTGTATGAACCAAAAATCGGAATATTATCATTATTTAAAATAATTTTTTTTTTGCAAATAAACATGTAAAAAACGGCAAAAAATCATGCTTCTTTGTTTTGACCCCTGTAAAAAATTCAATTTTCTATTTGTTTGATAGCATTTAGGTTCATATAGAAGAGAGACATATAATACAAGTAAATTCCAACCTCGTTTGATTTCAGATGAAAATTGCGGCTTCCAGAATGTACGCAAAATGCCGAGTCTGTTTGTGACCTGCAATATGGGGTCGCTAATATTTTATTGTATATACTTAAGGCCGTCGTCTGGTCTAGAGCGAGATTTTTGACGTCATTTCTAATGTGCAATAACGTTTAAACCGTTGAAGTTGTCTCGATGAAAATTTACACGAGCATTTATGGATCCTTAGAGAATACTTGTACATTAAAAAAAAAAATTATTTTAAATATTTTCATGTAGTTTTTTGCCTTGTTGCAACATGGTGCGCCTCAATCGGCGCCCACTCTGGACGATGTTGTATGCATCTGAAAAAAAAAAAATATATATATTCTCAATCTGTATGAGTATTCTGAGCACTGGTAGCAGAAATGGTACTTAAAAAAATTTTTTGCTAAAATGGCGGCCTGTTGAACTTTCATTAGTGATATTTCATACATTTTCGGGTATTCGACGAGTTATAAAATGTCGGCAAAATTATTGTTCGACTCAATTCTGCTACCAGTCCTCAGAAACAGGCTACCTAAGGTACGTGCAAAATTTGAGCTCGATCGGTCCATTAGTTATCGAGATAAACGTGTTCAAAGTTGCTTCTCGACCGCGCTACCTGAGCGCGCGGCTTATTAGAATTTTTATTTCTCGGCTAATATTTGAAATATCAATAAACGGTTTTCAGGAGCGTATGAAGAAAGGTCTAAGGAATACGAAAATGAAAAAAAAAAATCGATTTTTTCAAATTTCTAGACCAGACGACGGCCTTAGGGTAGTAGTCTGGTAAGTTAAGCCGATTTTCATGTCTTTTTTGGAGGGCGTTTTTTTGTAGGAAAATAAAGATGAATCGTTTTGAATATTTAGGATGTTTTTATTTACATATTAATGATACAAAAAAAAAATTTTTTGAAAAAATTTAATAGTTCATTATTATTATTATTATTGATCGAAGTTGGCACCTCGAAGTTGGCAGCCCGGGTCCTAACTTTTTTTCTACCGAACCGATTGCTTTCAAATTTTAACAGGCTACTCTACACACTTATAGTTCTCGTTGGAATCGAGAAATTTTTTCACCCCTAACTTTTTATTTTACAACCCCTTCTTTGCTGAAGTCCTTTTATTTTAGCAAAGAAGGGGTTGTAAAATAAAAAGTTAGTGGTGAAAAAATTTCTCGGTGGTTCCGACGAGAACTATAAGTGTGTAGAGTAGCCTGTTAAAATTTGTAAGCAATCGTTTCGGTAGAAAAAAAGTTAGGACCCGGGCTGCCAACTTCGAGGTGCCAACTTCAAACAATAATAATAATAATAATAAACTATTAAATTTTGTCAAAAAAAATTTTTTTTGTATCTTTTATATGTAAATAAAAACATCCTAAATATCCAAAACGATTCATTTTTATTTTCCTACAAGAAAACGCCCTCCAAAAAATACATGAAAATCGGCTTAAGTTACCAGACTACTACCTTAGATATATGTATAAAAATTTTTGCTTGTCTCAAAAAAACTTTTTTACATCGATTTTACAACTAAAATCAGTTGCCTATGAACATCGGAATGCAAGGGCCAATGGATTTTACCGAGGCTCATTCGTCGGAAATAACAATGTTCCATTGTTCATTTTCGTTCGTTTTCAAAGAGAAAACATTTATTTATTATCCCCATTTCGTTCGGAAAGTCTCGCGATGGAAAATATTCGTTGCAAATTTCTGCATCGAATTTTTCACGATATCCACAAAGAACAAAGGGGGCCGCGGTGCTATATGTGAAAGTAAAAAAGAATCGGACGTGGACGGAAAGTTAGAAGTTACGAAGCAGCACGTGCTATCGATGCTAGAACTATGAGCGAGGGATTGTTTGAAATGAAACTCGTGAAAATTCGCGGTCGAGAGATGGATAGATGCATTGATAGACAGAGAGGAAGAGACTGGCGTACGATTTGGATAATGCTGGAAGGGACGGCATACGAAATCGATAGATCTATAACTAGAGAATAGAGAGAAGACGGTATGAAAAAAAAAAAGAAAATTATAACAGAGAGACAGAAAAGCCGTTACGTTTCTCTATTGTGAATGTAGCATTCGGGAGGGATATGTGCCATGAAAAAATGACAGAGTGAAAGTGACAGCGAGAATATCGGGCAAAGGCGGACACACTCGCGCACGGAGAATGAGAGAGAGAAAGAGAGAAGGCAAAGGCTTGAGTAAAATATCCATGAAGGAAGACGAAGAGGCAGAAAGAGACACCAGTCATTCTATTTCTGTATTTTGTCCTCACACATTTCCGCGGGCGTAGAGGCTCTGGTGGCATCGCGTCTTTCGTCTCTGTTCGTAGACGGGTCCCCCTTGTCGCTCGCTTTCGTGATTCTCCCCAGTTACATTTTTTTAGCTACAGCAAGAGAGAAATACGGAAAAAGAGAGGGGAGAGACGGAGATAGATAGAAGGGAGCGAAAAGAAAGAGAGAGAGGAGGAGATCGCTTGTAATCCTCTGGGTCTGCACCGCTTCCATCACGAGAGGCAAGCGTCAGCGTTAGCCCCTGGTCTCGCGGCAAAGTGCAGTTGTACAGCGTAAACGCTAAAATAGAATGGCACGCACATCAAACAAAACTACTAAACCCCGAACGCGCGCGAGTTCCCAATCGAGTCTCCAGGCGAGGATAAAGACCGCGGGAAGAACCGATGCTACGTCTTGTGGTCTCGAACTGTTGTTTCGTCATACGCGAGGACGTGTCGAAGATTCGAAACGGTTGAAAATCGTGCCAGGAAAGAAAATAAAAGGGGAAAAAAGTTTCTTTTCTCATTTACCACCGGAGTTTACACATTTATACTCAAAATCAATTTATCATGTTTTTTTTTGTTCCAGTAGACACATATTTTAAGGAGGAAATTGATTTAGGACTACGTTTTTTTGATGATTTACATGATGTTTTTTTTGGCAAGAAAGGAATGTATATAATTTATTGAAACTTTGAGAACATCTTATACATATATTCAAATAAATATCGTAATTTTTTTGGAGTATTTTCTCGGAAAATATGGGCTGCCACCCGTCGGAAGTCACCATCAGACGCTGTTTGTGTACATTCTGCAGGCCACAGTTTTCATCTGAAATCAATAGGGTTTCAAATTTACTTTAAGGACATGTCTGTATTCCGTATGAACCTAACTTCATATTAGGTTCATACAGGGGGTTGCAGTTAGGTTCATATAGAAGGTGTAATCAAAAGGGCATCATTTTTTAAGGTAGTAGTCTGGTAACTTAAGCCGATTTTCATGTTTTTTTTAGAGGGCGTTTTTCTGTGGGAAAATAAAAATGAATCGTTTTGGATATTTAGGATGTTTTTATTTACATATTAAAGATACAAAAAAAAAATTTTTTTGATAAAATTTAATAGAAAATTAAAAAAAAATAATTCATTTAAAATATTTAATTTTAAAATTTTTCTATTATTATTATTATTGATCGAAGTTGGCACCTCGAAAAAAAGCGCGTGGGTGGCCCCGGTGATTTTGGCTCATGATGTTATCTGAAATCAAAAATTCTTAATAATTCTTAATCTATCGACATGTCATTCTGGTCGGAACTACTGAAGTTAAATTTCCTGGATAAATAACAAAATGGCGGACTTTGGAAAAAAAATTTATTTTTCGAGGTGCCAACTTCGATCAATAATAATAATAATAAACTACTAAATTTTTTCAAACATTTTTTTTTGTATCTTTAATATGTAAATGAAAACATCCTAAATATCCATTTTTATTTTTCTACAAAAAAACGCCCTCTAAAAAAGACATGAAAATCGGCTTAAGTTACCAGACTACTACATTAAATTATGCTTTTGCAATTGCAATTGAAAGTTGTGTTTTTTAGCATTTTTTTTGCTAAAAATGCAATTTTCAATTGCAAGAGAATAATGTTTCAATAGTGGAAAGAGAGCATAATTTAAAAAATTATGCTCTGTTGTTTAAACACCTCTAAAAAATGCAATTTTCCATTTTTCCGGGGGAAGTTAGGTTCATATTGAAGACAGACATGTCCTTAAAGTAAATTTGAAACCCTATTGATTTCAGATGAAAACTGTGGCTTCCGGAAAGTACACAAATATGTGTACTTTCCAAATATGTCATGTCTGATGGTGACTTCCAATGGGTGGCCAATATTTTCCGAGAAAATACTTCAAAGAAATTACGATATTTATTTGAATATATGTATAAAGTGTTCTCAAAGTTTCAATAAATTATATACACTTCTTTCTTGCCACAAAAATTCATGGGAACCACTGAAAAAACGTAGTTCTAAACCCATATTCCCCTTAATTGCGAGACAATAAAATGTTTGGCCGTGGAATTTTCATATTTTGAATTTCGCAATGTTCCCCGCGTACATACGGCGTGATCGTAATTTTCTAAACATTGCCGCGACAAAAGTTACCGATCAGTTTGATGACCGAGCGATTATGTCGCTGGTAAATTATTATTTTTCTCGGAGGTCGATGAGGAATTGCGATAATGACAAAATAATAATTTATTCGTTAATTAACTGATCTTTCCTCGTACGTACGTTCAATTTTATTTTCGGTGATGCTTCCATGGAACTATTTTTAACCACAGTTATTATACATTGTGCCGAATGAAATTTAAAAACTTTCACTCTCTATTAGTAACTGAATGGTGGTTTTTAGAAATGTAAACGAGTGGAAAACGGTAATGGATTATGGAACGGGTTCATCGGTCTTTCATCTTGGGGGTCTCGTTGGCTCGAAATAGAAAAGACCAAAAAGTCGAATGGTCGTAATAGCGAAAATTCAAAAAATTGTACGGTCGAAATAGAAAAGAAATAGTAGCAATGGATTGTTCGAATGCGACGGTTGGTATTCAACTTTTTGGTGTTTCGCTATTTCGATCCTCAACCTTGGGCGTCGATAAATTCAATACCTGTTCGATCGCTTTTTTCTCACTTTTTCTTCCACGCAACTGCTTAATTTTCTTCACGGAAACTGCTTTCGTCGCACAATGTAACCGGGCCCTCCCCCATGCTTTTATCGCTTATTTTCTTAATTCATATCTCTCCTCCTGATTCATTATTCCGTCGGGCCCGTCCGGGCGTTACGTACTTTCACTGCTCTCATTGTAACATTGGAAGAAATGTTTCAAGCATCAATATATTGAACTTTTGGGGGTAGAGGTTTTGATGTAATGCAACAAAAAACTGTAATCTGAACACCAAAGAAAATAGTGTTGCATATGGGGTTTGTTCAAGAAGAAAAAGACTGTTATAATCTAGGAAAATTAAAAATTAAGATTACATTTTTTCAATTTCATTAAAGTACATATTATAAACTATTGCGCAATTACCTAATATCTCGTGTAATCACCTCCATTACTGATTATAGCTTGACACCTTTCTCCCATACTTTCGACGAGATTTTCTGCGTATGCCTTTGGCAAAGATCGCTATATCTTTTCGCTGAGCTTCATTTTTTTCATGTACGCCTACACATTTTCAATAATATTAACATCCGGAGACATTGCCAGCCATTTCATCGTAATGACGTTATTTTATTGTTTCCAATCACCGCACAGTTTGCTACGATGTTTAGAGTCATTGTCTTGTCGCAGCACCCAACTTGTTTTGTCAGAACTAAAATACTTTTCAACAGACTTCAACAAGCATTTCTGGTAGATGGTGCGCAATTTTCTCGGCGATTAAATTGTTCGTTAACGGAAAGAGGCAACCAAAACCGCGTTTACAAAAGCATCCCCAAACATGCATTTTAACAGGATGTTTTACTGTCCGCCGAAGAATCCTATTTTCGGTGGCCACGCTTTTGATAAGGAAGACCATGCTAAGCAAGATCCAAATTTTCGTTTGCCCACGCTCGTCGTTTTTCCACGTGTTTTTGTAACAATAACGGTTTCTTAAAAGTTGATATGTATCAAATAAACTCTCTGAAAAAATATCCTATTTCTTTTTTCATACTCCCAAAATAAATCGTCAAACTTAGGCCTTTTTTCTCCCGCCAGAGTGGTGTTTCCCCTCAACGAATGCCTCTGACTTCCGCATATATTTTGCAGCTGCTTTATACGTCAGTTTCGGTCCTGTCGCATGATTTACTAAACCCACCGCCTCGTATCGCTTCAGGAATTTTGCATCCATTGCGAAGACAACGAATTCACTGATATCAACAACATACTTTGCCGGCAAATAATATGTAGCGCAAAAGAGCGCGAAACAAAGATTCAATCGAATAGTGACAATCGGTGCGGCGGTGACAGCTTATCGAATGACGACAGTTGCGTTACGTTGAACAGATTGCAACTACACGGTCTTCGCTCATTATACATTGTTGACTAAACCTTTATCTACTATTGTTTCGACCGTCCATAAGATCGAAGATTACTATTATTTTAACGATCAACAGTTTCACGAAGAAAATATAATGAGCGCGGACCGTGAAACTTCGTCCGATTAAGTCTATCACAGTCTTCTTTTTTCAGTGTCGTCCGAAAAAATGTTGATCCGAAGTTATCTTTATTCACATTATTTCGTCTCATTAACAATCCCAAAAAAACTCAAACCTTCAACGAATCGTTTGAACGAACAAAACAATAAAGTATAACACAACGTTTTTCGCGAGTGAACCAACGTCAATTATAAGCTCACAAACGACCCTCGTTTCTCTCAGGATCGATTCAACGACGCGAGAGGGTCGATGTACTTCGTTCCCCTGTCGAGCGGGGTCGTGACTTTTGCAAGAAACTCGAAGCAGCTTTGGTTGCAACGAGAGACTCGCGCGTGCAACAGGCGTTTATTATGTTTCGCGTATTGTGATGAAATAAAAGTCAACGTAGCCGTGACCGTAAGTGTCGAATCTCCCGCTCGATCGCACATAATCCAGCAGCGTGCGGCCAAAATTCTGCAATGGCTAAAGTGCACGAGGATATAAACGATATACCACCGAAAAAATCAATCTAAAGAAGGAAAATCGTCGGTTCCTGAAGAACGAGCAAGAAAAAGAGACGCTGGAGAATCGTAAATATTTTCGCGACACATGAACCCATACTCGGTTTTTCGCACGGTCGTCCAGTACCGGGAGATGAGGGATAAAGAGAATTAGAAAAGGAGGGTAAAAATTATCAAAGATCGTCGCGTTGCATCAAACAAATATTACGAACAGAGGAATGATTAAATCCAGACATTGAGGCGTATTATGGAAAAAGCATCGCTGTAACATCGTACTTTGCGAAGATGCCAAAGACGATTCGAGGCCTTGTATATTGCACCCTCTAAATCTCTCGTCCTGTGCGCTTCCAATCTGTCTGAGAGTATGAGAAAATTTTATATTCCAACGCCCGTGCACGAGAAACACGTCGTGTAGTTCTGCACAGGGGGAGAGTTGGAGAGCGTCGAGTTGGTCCGGTTGGCAAAGAGATAACCAAATGAAATTACAATAGAGTGCAGAGTGAACGTACGATATTCCCTTATTGTCCTAAGCGATATTGAACATTCGTAGCTCTTCGCATCACCGAGCTCGTTCAGACGAGAGATTTTTTTTCAGCATTGCCAAAAATGGAACGAGAAAAATATTTGCCATTCGTACTTACCGATCGTTTCCACGGCATTAAATCTTCGCGGTTCGCTGCTGCAAGCTGCATACGGTATATAAATGTATATGCGATCGCGACGACGAGTCAGAATGACTAAGCTCATCGGATTCGTCGTAGTCGTCTTCGTTACAGTCCGACGCGTCGTTGTCGTCTCCGGGAAGCCTCGCCACTACGACGGTAGAGCCAAGTGTTATCCGGTGGACAGTAATCGTGACATCTCGTAGTATCGCGGGTCCTCAGGTGCTTTGGCCGCCGATAAATTTACATGCGCACGCGAAACGACCATCAATGATGACGAATTCAAGGGCAAATTCGTTCGACAAGCAACGCGGTAGAAGAACGAACATATAAACAAAACAAAGTAAAGTAATTCGAGAGAAATATAAACCCGCAAAATCGTCGCGTTACCGACGAATAAATTACGACGGAATAATGTACAGGGTGAGGACGCGACAATGGTGCGGTGAATCGCGTCGAGGAACCGGCAATCCAAATGGAATTATTACGAAAAGAAAGATTATTCATTTAGGACTGACGCACAGGGGATAAACGAAAATAGAGAGCAACGGATGGCGATGAATTCATTGTTAAATCGTGCCTCGAATCATCGTGAATTTGGCGAAGTGATGCGAGAAGGCGCGAGTGAATTCGTCGAAAAATAACAGCTTGATATTTTTTTGACGTCTCGCAATCTCCGTCACCGCGCGCGGAAACACCGATCGTCGACTAATTCGTTGTTCAGCTTTGGCGTCGTAAATTTTTCGGGAGTCCGGGTTTGTGATTTTCAAACGAACAACGACGATAAATATAACGCGGAGGGAGTGCGGACGATAATACGACGGATTAATTCCGTCGCAAGATGTTGGACATATTTCGCGGCCTCAAGAGCCTGATAAAAATCTCTCACATACACATCGACACCGCCGTATTTCGATTGCACTACAGTTTTACCGTGATTATTCTCGTTGCATTTTCGCTCATCGTTACGACGAGACAGTACGTCGGTAATCCGATCGATTGCATACACAGCAAGGATCTGCCGGAGGACGTATTGAATACTTACTGTTGGATACACAGCACTTACACGATAACAGCGGCGTACAAGAAGAAGGAAGGCTCCGAGGTACCGTTTCCTGGTATCGACAATTCGAAATTATATCCGACCAGCGAAAGGAAGGAGTACAGGTACTACCAGTGGGTGTGCTTCATGCTGTTCTTCCAGGTAATTCCAACTATGATAAAAAAAATAAAAAATAAAAACTGTGACTCGCAGGGTGGCTGGCACGGACTATCGTTTCGTGGGATAAAAAAGATTTTTTATGTATCGTAGATCGGCGCAACTTGTCACATTTCAATTTTCTATTTTTTTCGGCGCAATGGTCGATTTAGTTGGTGACACACGCACGCTGTGAGGGTCTTGAGGACCATTAAGTAGTCTGGTAACTCAAGCCGATTTTCATGGCTTTTTTGGAGGGCGTTTTTTTGTAGGAAAATAGAAATGAATCGTTTTGGATATTTAGGATGTTTTTATTTACATATTAAAGATACAAAAAAAAATTTTTTCGAACAAATTTAATAGTTTATTATTATTATTATTATTATTGATCGAAGTTGGCAGCTCCTAACTTTTTTTCTACCGAACCGATTGCTTTCAAATTTTAACAGGCTACTCTACACACTTATAGTTCTCGTCGGAACCACCGGGAAATTTTTTCACTCCCAACTTTTTATTTTACAACCCCTTCTTTGCTAAAATAAAAGGACTTTAGCAAAGAAGGGGTTGTAAAATAAAAAGTTAGGGGTGAAAAAATTTCTCGGTGGTTCAGACGAGAACTATAAGTGCGTAGAGTAGCCTGTTAAAATTTGAAAGCAATCGGTTCGGTAGAAAAAAAGTTAGCACCCGGGCTGCCAACTTCGTGGTGCCAACTTCGATCTATAATAATAATAATAATAAACTATCAAATTTTTTCAAACAAAATTTTTTTTGTATCTTTAATATGTAAATAAAAACATCCTAAATATCCAAAACGATTCATTTTTATTTTCCTACAAAAAAACGCCCTCCAAAAAAGACATGAAGATCGTCTTAAGTTACCAGACTATTACCTTAAAATCGCCATAGCGAATGAATAATTCAGAAGATAATAAATTTTTTTTTTTTTTAATATTATTTTAACTGCAATCTGTTATTTTATTATTATTTTTTTAACAAATTCTGCTGGCTTTGGGTGTTTTGGCGTGTCTCTAGTCGGCATCCAGCGATGCCCGTCCCTAGCGATTCCGTTGTATTCAGTTAGGTATCCTGAATCTGGTGTTTAAGTCCCTTGGTTTGTGTCTCTTCAACCTTCATCTGATGTTCTCTTCTCTGAGCAGGTTTACTGCGAGCGAGTTAGGGTGGCTGTTTATTCTCGTTGCATACTTTTCACTGAGTCTGCTCACTTCCTCATTGACTGTGTTGATTTGCAGGTCCTTATGTATGTTTGCGTTTGTGACGTAGTAGGGGGCGTTGGTGATTGTTCGCAGAATTTTCGATTGCAGTCTCTGTAATATTTCTATATTCGAGTTCGATGCTGTGCCCCAGAGTTGAATTCCGTATGTCCAAATTGGCTTGAGTATCGTTTTGTATATGCAGAGTTTGTTGTAGAGGGGATAATAAAATGTAAACACGAAATTTTCGAATGATTTAGGATTATACTGCTCGCCCTGACACAAAATTCATCGATTGTCTCTTATTCTACCTGGTTTTAGCTTCAAAACTATACCTCGGAATCGCAATGGGCAAGGTTTAGTTTTGGAGCTAAAATAAGCTAGAACAAAAGACAATCCAAATCATTTGAAAATTGCGTGTCTACAGTTTTTTTTCTACCTGGCAAAAATAATTATGATATATTTTTTAAATACGCCATATTTTTATAAATTTACGAGGTCTGTTACAAAAAGTATCGCAAACTTTGAATTTCCGCGGGCTACGTATATTAGATTTTCGATTTTTTTGTGGCGTTAGGTTGGTACTCGTGTCCCGCACTTGTGCCGAAAAAATCGGCCATTGTGAATGTTTAGTTAATTGTTGAGAGCTGTTTTGGTTAGACGTGTTTTTGGCTTGTCTTCGATTTTTGCCTATTCCAAAAAAGCAACTTCCGTTGTGATGATTGAGCTTTGGTTTCCACGTCGTAACCATAAACCCATGATTCGTCACCAGTTATGACCCTCTGGAGCAAATTTGGGTCGTCGCGGACCGAGTCCAACGGCTCTTTAGCAATGTTAACGCGACACTGTTTTTCTTCGAACTTGAGCAATTTTGGCACGAATTTCGCGGCGACCCGTCTCATGCCCAAATCATTGGTAAAAATCGAATAGCACGAGCCAATCGATACGTTTAGTTCCTCAGCAACTTCTCTAACGGTGATTCGACGATTGGCCAATATTATTTTCTTCGTTTCATCAATGTTTTCGTCTGTTGTTGATGTGCTCGGGCGTCCGGATCGCATCTCGTTGTTCGCATCTTCTCGGCCCTCTGAGAACATTTTGTGCCACCGATAAACGTTGCTTTGGTCCAAGGTAGCTTCACCATATGCCACAGTCAACATTCGGAATGCGTCCGCTCACTTAATTTTGTTTTTCACACAAAATTTCATACAGATTCTTTGATCGATTCTTTGGAATAGGCAAAAATCGAAGACAAGCCAAAACACGTCTAACCAAAACAGCTGTCAACGATTAACTAAAGATTCAAAATGGCCGATTTTTTCGGCACAAGTGAGGGACACGTGTACCAACCTAACGCCATAAAAAAATCGAAAATCGAATATACGTAGCCCGCGGAAATTAAAAATTCGCGATACTTTTTGAACAGATCTCGTATAACGCGTTTCTCCGAGACTCGTGACATATTTAGAAGGGTCCACGAACATACCTCTTCAAGATTGTATGATTTTTACATAACAAGTCAATGTCGTTAGTGCGCGAGAGATATCCCTGCGCGAAGTAGCCTCAGTCTCTCATATTCACGAACATCCGCCGTAGGACAGTCTCGTGATACTCCATTGGCATAAAATAATAATTGTTAAGTATCGTAAATACTACATATACTATAAGCGTGAGTAAAAAAAATAACGATATAAATTACCCTAGATTATATATATATTTACCGAGAATAATCTGATTATATCGAATGAGCATAAAGATAGTTTCAGAGAGATTTAACACACCAGTAAGTGTTTCAGAGTGAATTTATGTTTCGCAACACCCACGTGTCTTCTCTCTGAGCTTTCTGCTTTGCTCTGCTCTTTCCCATATGCTATATCCAAGCCGACACATTACAAATACGATAAACACGCGATGAATGGAGCACGGGTCTCTAAGTTCTCGTTCCGTTATATGTCGGTGCGCCCGGGACGCGAATGGTATTCTTTTCTTTTTTCTGTTAGCGGGAAAGAACACCGGATGTGTCTTTACTTTGGCGCACTTCTGCCACACCTCTCGAGTTCCTGGTGTTCCAGAACGCGAGAAATGTTCGAGACCCCACAGCTATTTGGATGCTGAATTTTTGCAGTGATCCGAACAAGAATTGTTTACATCCGAGAGAACGTATCTCCAATCTGATCCATGCATATGATAATAAAAGGATGTTTAAGGTAGTAGTCTGGTAACTTAAGCCGATTTTCATGTCTTTTTTGGAGGGCGTTTTTTTTGTAGGAAAATAAAAATGAATCGTTTTGGATATTTAGGATGTTTTTATTTACATATTAAAGATACAAAAAAAAAAATTTTTGAACAAATTTAATAGTTTTTTAATATTATTATTATTGATCGAAGTTGGCAGCTCGAAGTTGGCAGCCCGGGTCCTAAATTTTTTTCTACCGAACCGATTGCTTTCAAATTTTAACAGGCTACTCTATGCACTTATAGTTCTCGTCGAAACCACCGAGAAATTTTTTCACAGCTAACTTTTTATTTTACAACCCCTTCTTTGCTAAAGTCCTTTTATTTTAACAAAGAAGGGGTTGTAAGATAAAAAGTTAAGGGTGAAAAAATTTCTCGGTGGTTCCGACGAGAACTATAAGTGTGTAGAGTAGCCTGTTAAAATTTGAAAGCAATCGGTTCGGTAGAAAAAAAGTTAGGACCCGAGCTGCCGACTTCGAGGTGCCAACTTCGATGAATAATAATAATAATAATAAACTATTAAATTTTTTCAAACAAATTTTTTTTTGTATCTTTAATATGTAAATAAAAACATCCTAAATATCCAAAACGATTCATTTTTATTTTCCTACAAAAAAACGCCCTCCAAAAAAGACATAAAAATCGGCTTAAGTTACCAGACTACTACCTTAAAAAAGGGCCAAGTTTATTGTAGATTAGTCAAAAATATAAATCTCATACAGTCCGTTCAATTCTGTTAATTGAAAAAGACCGTCATAGTCTGGAAAAAATGAAAATTATGTTTTAATTTTTGTTCTTCATTGAAGTACATAATATTAATTATTGCGCAATTATCTAATATATCGTTCAATCACATCCATTACCGATTATAGCTTGACACCTTTTGCTCATGCCTTTGACGAAATTTTCTACTTCACCGTGTACACTGGCTTTCCTTTGAGCTTCAATTTTATGTACGACTAAGCATTTTCAATCGGGTTAGCATCCGGAGACATTGCCAGCCGTTTCATCGTAATAACGTTATTTTGTTGTTTCATCGTCTTCTTGCGGCACCCAACTTGATTCGTCAGAATGAAAAAACTTTTCAGCAAACTTCAAACGAGCATTTCTGGTGGATGGTGCGCATTTTCTAAGCCTTCAAGCACTCACATACCCCTGCGCCCAGCGAAAACCGAGTAAATCTGAAAAATTATTGTAACGGGTCTCGCTTTCCCAAAAATAGTGTAAAAGGATTTCGTTAAGATCTTGAGATTATATCCGTGAAGAATTACCGGTGTAGTGTACAGTGTGGTTTTGCAAGCTTCTCGGTTTTTGACAGAATGCAGGTCTCGTATGACCTCAGGGAACAGGCAGTTTCGTTTGGTGAGTTAATTCTGCTCTATTTCGAGTAGTGACAAGTCGTTGTTCTCGAGTTCCCGTTCTGTTCTCGCGTTAACCCATGCTAACAAAAGACGCGTTGGCCCGCTAGCGCGCTTGTGTCCATTTTCTTGGATTCCACGTCGATTCGCTTTCGTTATTCGGCTCTCCTGGTGCGTTGGTTCGCATGCTCCCACATCGCGACAAAATCCCAAGTCCTATGTTGAACTCCCATTATTCTCAACTACCGTCCCTTGTAACTTCCATCGCGTTCAACTGGATCGGTCAGTTTGATTGATGCGAAGGCGTGTAGCGCCCGAGCTGTACGAATCCCTTGGGAGGCGGGGGCGGGACTGACGAGGACGCAAATGCAGGGGTGCATTTGCGGTTACTTTTGGGCCTCCCCTTACGCATCCATATCGAAGTTGCAAAGTTGCAAGGGCGCCTGTCGCCTCAGGAGGTCAGCCTGGGGGCTTCGTGCTGCGCTCCACCTACTGTACATTTCTTGCGTAATTTATTTTTTAATTCTTCACGTGCGTATACATCATGGGAACAGTTTAATTTTGCGTGAATATGTAATCATATGTATTCTAATTATTATATCAAACCCAGCCACCCTGCCACCGTTCGAACCCCTCACCAAACTTACCCGGCCCCGCTCGATTCCCTCACCCAGCCTACTCGACCCCGCTTGCTCTCAACAACTCTTGTACACCCCTGACCTCCATTTTGGGCACTCCTGACCTCGACTTTGGACAACCCTGGCGTCCATTTTGGACACTCTGGCCTCGATTTTGGACAACCCTAATCTCAATTTTGGACACCCCTGCCATCCTCAACTCTTTTACACGGTGGCGGCGGCGATATCTCTCTATATTATATAAATATTTCGCCGCCGCCGCCGTGTAGAAGAGTTGAGCGGTAGGCCGGGGCGAAGCCCCCCTAGTATTTATATAATATAGAGAGATTAGTGCATCTGTTTTTAAGGAGCAATTAATATTAATATTTATATTACATTTCCACACCACTGAGAAGTTGATAATACACGTCGAAAGTGAGAGTTCTTTTTGGTCTTGGTAATAATGTAGTATAACAAGAAGTTTTTGTTTGTTAAGAATTTGGGTGAACCTATTATAATTGAGTAATAATTGGCTCAAAGACAGTAGCACATTATTTCATGTGTTCCAGGCAAAATGAAATTTGTAATTTCTCCAATTTCGCGAACTTGTTAAAAACAGTTAAGTTGGCCCTAAGCAAAATTTACCATTCATTGCCATTAAGGAATACTATTGAATTTCCATTGCTCGTGATCGAATGGCAATTGAAGGCAGTTTTTCCCAAGGGTAAAAACTCCATTCAAAATCGCATTGGTATTGCTAGTATTTATGGAAGATAAATGGTAAATTTACCATTGCTTTTCCATAGGCACAAGCAATGGCAATGCCATTGGGGATTTTAATGGAATTTCTGTCATTGTAAAAAATCCCAAGGCAGTTTTGCCAATGATAAAATTTCACCATTCAATTTCCCATACGCACCAACAAATTTTTATAAATTTGTTGGTGCAAAATTACAAATTTTTCCTTGATTTTGGCATACAATTCGCATTGGAAGTGTATGGTAATCAGTCTTTGCCATTGACTGCTAATAGCAAATTTAGCTAGGCCTACGGGGGATAGAATTGAAACTTGATTCGCCCGCAATTTAATTACAGTTCACCATACGTTGTTATTTTACATATATTTTTTGGATCAACAACTTCGGTTTACACTTTCATTATATTTGCAAGGAATCGGGTGAAAAAAACACGGCATATTACCTACTGCATAGTGGTGTGGAAATGATAATACATATTAATTACTCCATAAATTAAAAACAGATGAACTAATTGTTTGATTTGATAATTAGAATACAATAAAGTGTTATTATACTCACGCAATAATGCATTCAAATGCACAACACCACAACACCACAAAACTCGTTGACTAATAACAAGAAAAAAAGCAGTATAAATTGTTGTTTATACTGCAACAATCGGTCGCGACAAATTGAAACTTTGTTTCTTTGTTTCTCTTCTTGATATACCTACCTCATATAGTGTGTGAGCTCCGCGCAACACACAGGCGCGCTCGTGCCACGAGATCGTGTTGTGATACTTGTTGCAACGGAATCGTAGCGAGAAGCGCGCCTTTTTGTGCCGGCAAAAACTTAACCTCCCAGCGGGCACGTGGTGATTATTATATTCCTTTATTGATAGTAAGTTTATCAATCGCGATCATGCCGCAAAACACGAAAATCCGTGAATAAAATTTCTATTGAAAAAAAAAAACGAGAATAACCAAGCGAAACGAGAAGGACCAGTCTAAACGAAAGGCAACTCATGTTACGCCACTAAAGAAAAAGTGAATCCGAAGAAAAAAAGCTCTAGTCTCTGGCGAATGCCCAACGAGAGCTCTTACGGCATCTAAAATTGAGCGAACCATTGAAATCTTTGTTGAGTCACTTGGACCATATAATACCGGAGACGAAAAATCGAATAATTCGTCGAACAAATTGCGAAATTGCCAAAGCAGAATAAATTTCTGCAGAAACAGAACACGCAGCTCCGTCGAGGGGAATGCTACTTCGCGGTGTGAATATATATTTCGGGTCTTTTCACACTATTATTTATTGTCTCTTTTATGTATTTATATATTATTATTTGTAACAATGAGCCAAAAGTTTTTGGCAAACCTGAGCCTTGGGTAATTTTTTTTTATACCCAATAGCCAATAAATTCAATAATTAAGGATTTTTGAAAAAATGTTCACCGATCGAAAGTGATCGTCAAAATTTCGGTGAAAAACCACTACATTTTTCTTGATATAAAAAAAAGTATGCATAAAAAAATCCTTCGATTAAGGATTGCCTTTTGATATACAAAAAATGTATGCAAAATTTCAAGTAGATCGGTCTTGTCGTTTTTGAGATATTGTGGTCACCGATTCTGAAAAAGTCATTCGAAAATGAAAAAACGATTTGTCCAAAATTTTCAACTAGATGTGAGCCGTTGAATAATGTATATAGATTTTTTGTACTTCTCATTTATTCTATTCTTTCGTGAATGTTTATCTCACGGCGTCGACTCGTGGATGAGATATTTTTCCTTCCAAACATAATAAATATTCGGTTAAGGAGAAAATAAAACGTTTTTTCGAGCCTTAAAAAGATAATATTTACACATTTGTTGTGCAGTCTTATCAGTGGACTTCTTGTGGTATATCCCACAGAAGGGGGCGGGTGGAGTAATGTAAAGTAATTTAGGAGCGGCATATTGCGGGCCAGAAAAAAGGCACAAAGAACCAAAAATGTTATCGTTATTTCGACGAAAGATTTCGAAGCACCACACGGGACAGTGTACGAGCCTTAAAGGGTCCGAGTCAGCTAAAATCTCCTAAAAACTGCTTTTTTTGTTAATATTTTTGACACTCTTTAAAATCATCCGCACCCATTTGCCAAGTTATACATTCAAATTTTGAAAAATGGCTGAGCCACAGCGAAAAGTGTGACAAAAATTTTTTAAAAAGTCGTGCAAATTCAAAACTTTGCATATAAAATGTTAAATCTATGCAAAGAAATAACAATATTATAAGAAGATCTCTTTATATTATATAAATACTAGGGGGCTCTGCCCCCCAGCGCTAACCGCCCCTCGGGCCTTTCCAATCCGCGTACCCCCCCCCGGGCCATTCCAATCGGCGTTCTCCCCTCGGGCCATTCCATTCGGAGTACCCTCCCTCCCCCTGGGGCCATTCCATTCGGCGTACCCCCCTCCCCCTGGGGCCATTCCATTCGGCGCCCCCCCCCCCTCGGGCCATCCCATTCGGCGCCACCCCCCCCCCCCCCCTCGGGCCATTCCATTCGGCGTAGTCCCCTCTCGGGCCATTCCAATCGGCGTACCCCCCTCAGGCCATTCCATTCGGCGTACCCCCTCACCCCTCGGGCCATTCCATTCGGCGCCCTCCCGCCCCCCTCGGGCCATTCCATTCGGCGTACCCGCTCGGGCCATTCCATTCGGCGCCACCCCCCCCCCCCCCTCGGGCCATTCCATTCGGCGTAGTCCCCTCTCGGGCCATTCCAATCGGCGTACCCCCCTCAGGCCATTCCATTCGGCGTACCCCCTCACCCCTCGGGCCATTCCATTCGGCGCCCTCCCGCCCCCCTCGGGCCATTCCATTCGGCGTACCCGCTCGGGCCATTCCATTCGGCGTACCCCCCCCCCCCCCCCCGGGCTATTCCATTCGGCGTACCCCTCCCCCCGTTGGGGGAGGGGGGTACAGTGAAGGGAATGACCGCCTCGACTCTTGGACACGTCGGCGGCGAAATATTTATATAATATAGAGAGATATCGCCCTCGCCGCCTTCGTGTACAAGAGTTGAGGCGGTCATTCCCTTCATCGTGCCTTCCTCCAAACCCAACAAAACCCAACAAACCTGGGGGGTACGCTGAATGAAATGAACCCCCTCATACGGGGGGGTTCATTCTGTTCCTAAATCTATGCAAAGAAATAAAAATTTTGTAAGAAGAGATAATAAAATTATAAGTTCATAATATGAGTAGTACTAGGGGGAGTCTGCCCCCCTGCGCGCTTCGCGCACCACCCCCCCCCCCCCCCCCCTCCATCGCGCCCCGTCCTACCCCCCACGGTTCCATCTCGCCACGGGTTCCCCCCTCAACTCTTGTGCACGGCGGCGGCGGCGGTGAAATATTTATATAATATAGAGAGATATATATCCGAGTTTGGTACATACATTATTTTATAAAAAAAGAAAGAAATGCCATATACTGAAAGGTAATATTACCGTTTAGTTTCTATGGAAAATAACTGCCATTGGACTTTGCCATTGGCCTTCCATTCAGTATGTATGGAAAGAATTTGCCCTTCAACTTTGCCATCGACTCTCCATTCAGCTTGGTGGCATTAAAAATTTTCCCTCGACTTTGTCATACAATTCGCATTGGAAGTGTATGGTAATCAGCCTTTCCGATAATTGCCAATGGCAAATTTTGCTGAGAGAGGGGATTTTGCTCTTTCCGTTAGATCGTCTACAGTTCCAACTTCCAAATATCGCTTAACATTAAACGTACCGGCACTTTACATATACCTATTCTTCCAATCTGGGGTCATTTAACCCCTTATGAAATAAAGGTTGATTTTTAGAAACAAATTCTTAATTTATTAAAGGAAATAATTCGCAACATAACTTACTGATTTCTAATAAAATAATCAAACACATTTACAGAAATGTCAGATGAGCAAAAGAAATAACAACGAATGTACGATTTTAAAGTAAATTTTGCAAGGGGTCATTTGACCCCGCTTGGTACGTTTCGTGTTAACGAATGTCTCTGACTTCTGCATATATTTTTCAGCCACTTTATACGTCAGTTTCGATCTTTACGCATGATATACTAAAGTAAGGATTCCACGATTTGCTCTAATGAGAATTAAAATAAAACTATTTAACGGCATTTATGATGGTGTTTTCCTCTTTTGTCATTTATTACCGGGTAATTTATAACATCGATTCTGTTTCACAGGATTGAGGCATACCTGGATGTAGCAACTTACTTCGCTACTTACAAAGGCTTATATCTAGTTCATTGCCAAGAGGGAAACCCTAAGCACATTAAGTTGAGGCTCTTGTGCAGTGGTCGTACATACTCCGAGGGCCGTGAACGTTCGATCGTGGGGTTAAAGAGGGAACGGGAGGGGCGAATAGTTAGTCGGCGGGGATAGGCACCTGAGACGTTTGCCTCGAGGCCGTTGATCGTTGATCGTCGGACAAGGTTTCGGGCCGTACTCGACGAGCCAACCCGATCACCTTCATTTTGATTCTTTTATCATACACAACGAATTCTCATTTTCTCGTAACAAAATTATAACATAAAAAATTGTTGACATAAGAGACTATTCATATTTTCGTAAAATAATAATAAACAATTGGATACCAAGCAGTTGATACTGGCGTAATCGCAACTCACGACTTTCTCATCGGATTTACTACTGGCCCGAAGTTCCGAGCGATATAGTCAACAATTTTTATATTTCTGCAGAATAATGGTAACCGAAGTTTTCCGGAAAGAAACGTTGAACGCCAAGCCACGAAATAGAACATATAGAGCTACGCCATGTAGCGCTACAAAGCGTGTCAACAAGATGGCGTTGCGTCACACAAAGAATGGTGAAAATAACCAAGAAAACGGTGGAATACATGGGAGAATGGGCTCAATTCCCAAGGCCTCTCCTTGCCTAATGGGAAGAAAACAAATATATATTTTTGCTACGAGTCACTTTGCCGAATGGCTATTCGGCTACTGTATAGTTTGACATGACTCGTTTACTTCTCGGTACTTTTCATATTAAATTTATCGAAATCTATGTGCGTAGATTTTTATGCCACAGGTGGCATGATGTAAATATGTTGGCAAGCGATTTAAAAAAATAAAAGACCAGCTATATAAGCGATAAACGTTACAAGTGTACGTGAGTTTATAACCCATGCGTGTCGACGTCAAATCTGTTCTGCTAAAATGATTTTTCGATTTTCATATTGAGTATGAATTAACAGTTTATTCCTCATTGGTACCCGTGAGTGATAATATTTTTTCAGTAGATCTGCGACAAGATTGATACTAGACTCGAAGTCTATTTTAACTTAAAAGCTTGTTTTTAATTACTTGACGTCAATACTCTACCGCGTTTCTTTATCCCAATCCAGCGACTACATAGCATATCAGAGACAGCGTGGAACTATCCAGCGCATACAAGGAACTATGAAAATAGTATTAAAAGTCACAACTTGGATTGGTGACCGCTTAGCCGTGCACTGACTGGCGCACCGACTGTGGAGCCGGAGGTAGTTTTATCGAGTTTCCGATGTAGTAGATACGAGTGAAACTCAGTCAAAACAAAGCCGCCTGTATCGACACAGGTTTTCCTTGGTTTCCCCGTGTCCATGGCCAATGCGGTACGGCGTAGCTAAGGCATCCGTAGGCGTAATGGAAGTTAGGTTAGGTTCCAGTTAAATGGAACAAAATGGAATCGGGAAGGGTCATAAGTAAGAGCCCGAATGGTCATACAGTGGAACAAAGAAAAAAAAAGTCTATTCAAAATCGAAGAAGCGTCGTATCGGACTGACGGATATTAAGTGAATATTCTGATGTGATGTCGAAGACTATTAAGCAATAAACAGGCATTGAAATGACCGTCCAAGTATTAAATAAGTATTGAAATGAATATTCAAGTATTAAGTATTCAAGTTTTTTTTAAATTATTGTGTGCTCGATTTTTTTTTAATTATTATTGCTGCGAATTTTGAATTTCCGCGAGCTACGTATATTCGATTTTCGATTTTTTGGTGGCGTTAGGTTGGTACTCGTGTCCCTCACTTATGCCAAAAAAATCGGCCATTTTGAATGTTTAGTTAATCGTTGACAGCTGTTTTGGTTAGACGTGTTTTGGCTTGTCTTCGATTTTTGCCTATTCCACAAAATGGATCAAAGAATCCGTATCAAATTTTGTGTGAAAAACAAAATTAAGTGCGCGGACGCATTCCGAATGTTGACTGTGGCATATGGTGAAGCTACCTTGGACCAAAGCAACGTTTATCGCTGGTACAAAATGTTCTCAGAGGGCCAAGAAGATGCGAACAACGAGATGCGTTCCGGACGCCCGAGCACATCAACAACGGACGAAAACATTGATGAAGTGAAGAAAATAATATTGGCCAATCGTCGAATCACCGTTAGAGAAGTTGCTGTGGAACTAAACGTATCGATTGGCTCGTGCTATTCGATTTTTACCAATGATTTAGGCATGAGACGGGTCGCCGCGAAATTCGTGCCAAAATTGCTCAATTTCGAAGAAAAACAGTGTCGCGTTAACATTGCTAAGGAGCTGTTGGACTCGGTCCGCGACGACCCAAATTTGCTCCAGAGGGTCATAGCTGGTGACGAATCATGGGTTTATGGTTATGACGTGGAAACCAAAGCACAATCATCGCAATGGAAGCTGCCGCATGAGCCAAGACCGAAGAAAGCGCGCCAAGTCCGGTCGAACGTGAAGGTTTTGCTCATAGTTTTCTTCGATTGCAGGGGCGTGGTGCATCATGAGTTCTTGACACAGTGTCGTACAGTCAATAAAGAATATTACCTGCAAGTTATGCGCAATTTGCGCGAAGCAATCCGCCAGAAAAGCCCGGATTTTCGGAAGAACAAAAATTGGCTTTTTCACCATGATAACGCTCCTGCTCACACATCGTTGCTTGTGCGCGAATTTTTGGCCAAAAACAACACTCTAATGATGCCGCAGCCACCGTATTCCCCAGACCTGGTCCCCTGTGACTTTGTCCTGTTCCTAAAACCGAAGAGGCCCATGAAAGGACGACGCTACGCCACGATTGAAGCGATAAAGACGGCATCGAAGGAGGAGCTAAACAAGATCACAAAAAATGATTTTTTTAAGTGCTTCGAGGATTTGGAAAAACGTTGGCATAAATGTATTATATCCGAGGGGAGTTATTTTGAAGGGGACAAAATAAATATTAATGAATAAATAAATACTTTTTGAAAAAACACAAAATTCGCGATACTTTTTGAACAGACCTCGTATACCCTTTCAGGTTTTTACGTATAATCCTTCCCAATTCGATACAGACGGCTTTTTAATTTTTACTGAGTTTCAGTTGCTTTACCATTAGAAAGTCAGAAAAGCTGCCTCCCGTTCAATAGGCGGCGTGCAAGTTAGTGCGTGACTAAGCGGTCACCCATCCCAGTACTGACTGCGGCCAATACTGCTTAACATGGGAATTCGCCAAAGCCGCGCACCGACCACGCGTCCACTGCTGTCCCTTGTATTCAGCAAGTATTTTAATTCAATATTTGAGTATTAAATATTATACTTTAATATTTAATACTAAAATGCTTTAATTACGTGATTTGTATTAAGGTAGTAGTCTGGTAACTTAAGCCGATTTTCATGTCTTTTTTGGAGGGCGTTTTATTGTAGGAAAATAAAAATGAATCGTTTTGGATATTGAGGATGTTTTTATTTACATATTAAAGATACAAAAAAAAATTTTTTTGATAAAATTTAATAGTTTATTATTGTTATTATTATTGATCGAAGTTGGCACCTCAAATTTTCGCATTCCCTCCAAAACGTTGTTGTGTTTTCGGACGTGACAGACAGACGGAAGTGGGAAAAATTGTTTTTTTTTTTCTAAGACACACAAAACATTTAATCGTACAACAATCTGACAGTCGTTTATCTTGGATTACAACACCATTCCAACACCAACACCATTGGCTTCCTCGAGCCATTCTTGGCTCGAGGAAGTAACAACAGTTATTCAAGTTTCAGCTGGCGTTTCCTACGTCTACAAATTCGAGGGTTAGGTATTCAAATTGTTCTGCAGTTCTCAGAATAGCCGCGAAATCCTTCGAGTACCGGTTCGTATAGTTTTTCGAAATAATTTACACATTCGAGAATATGACCAAACGGAAAGAAGGGATACGCGATACCGGTTGTAAAGCGAGTTAATCGGTCGAGGTTTTAATGTAGTAAGATCTCGTCGGAATATTAAATAGCATCTGTGGGAGAATAAGCTACAACAGCTACCGGCTGAAGTAGAAACCCCAAGAAACAGAGAAAAAGAGAGCGATAGAGAAAGAGAGAGAACACGAGACTTCGGGGGAGAGAATATGAGTTATGTGTTTAGGAGGGTTGGTCGAGGCCAAGGGATGCCCCTCAAGTCCGATCAGTCTTCCAACTGCTTGCTTCTGTGTCCCACGCTGTGTCTCCCTATTGTCTCGTTTATAGCTACTTATACTTCCTACTATAAAAGTAGAATCATCTTTTCTTATCGTCCGCGCCGCTGTCGTTCGAAATAATGAAAAATAAAGGAACCGTAGAATCGAGTATGTCAATTCAATACTCGAATTGATGGAACGAAATGGTGCGAATCTCGAAGGGTCATCCGGAATCTCAGTGAAATTGTCATGAAAAAGTGAGGATGGGATTGACGCTTCTCGAACGAGGACGCCGTAGAAAAAACAATTGAACGTACAAAAAGTGCCGAAACGACGTTCGCGTAATATGGACGTAACAATTATGAGCCACGATAAATCTTCGGGACCCACGTGGACCAGGGGCAACGGTATTTGTTGGATTAATGTTACTCGCGTCATTCAATAATCTCGTGTTACGTTCTACAATTTAAAAGTGACATAAACAAAGACTCATGACGAAGATGTTAATTTCACCGACGACGACGTATTTGGTGTACTTGGTGTCGATGGATTCCAATATGTTGTGCTCGATATCAAAGATAAGTTCCATTAATCAACGGAATAAATAAGAATCTGCCGAAAAAATAAACATAAAATCCCAATTGACTCGGCGGAAACCCGTGAAGTTCTTCGAGTCTGTAAAAAGAAGTCACGACGGACAAAGACATTCTTATCGCGAAAAATGCCAATAATGCTAAAGATGATTGACATTTTTGGATCTCTAAGATCCTTGTTTAAAGTTCAGCGAGCGTCGGAAGATACTTTTATATTTCGTCTTCATTATCGCGCGACAGTAGCATTGTTATTGGGCGGTTGTCTCACGTTGGCATGCAAAAGCATATCGGGCTCGCCGATTCATTGCGAGGGTTCGGGCTCGGTCGACAAGGTCGTCCTCGAGACCTTCTGCTGGCTTCATACCACATACAGTCTTATTCATGCTTTCAACATGACCATTGGACAGGCAGTGCCTTATCCGGGTGTCACGAACAGCAAGAACGATTTGCACGGTCATGGCTATCATCCACTTGTCAAGCAGCACAAGTATTACCAGTGGGTTATCTTCGCGCTGTTGCTACAAGTAAGGAAATAGATTTGTGCAGTCCAGTGAACGTACAGAAAGAAAGTAGGAATAATGTCCGCACTAGGATTGTCTGATGACGGTATTATTCGTAAATTTGAAAAATGGTATTCAAGGCATGAAAGAAGATGACAAATCTATAAACAGGAAAGTAATTTTCCCTTCCGTCTACCCATTACTGTGGTTTTTTTTTTTTTTTTGCTGCGCACAGATTGGGTCCATATTATGTAATACGTCAATGACACGAGTGACACCAACGTCATTCATTATTTATATTTCTTTCAATCGCCTACAAGTCACTTGAAAATCATCATCCGCAATAATCCGGTGATCTATGCGCGAGGGAATAAACGAGGCAAGCTGTTGGTCCCTTAGCAAAATTTGCCATTCATTGCCATTGAGAAATGCCATTGAATTTCCAGTGCTTCAGACACAATGGCAATTGAAGGCAGTTTTGCCAAGGGTAAAAATTGGATTCAAAATCGCATTGATATTACCATTATTGGTGCCTTGGAAAATGACTGGTAAATTTACCATTCATACATTTGAATCATAAATTTACCATTAATTCCCCATAGGCACAAGCAATGGCAATGCCATTGGAGGTTTCAATGAAATTTTTGTCATTGCGAAAAATGCCGAGGCTGTTTTGTCAATCACAAAATTTCACCATTCAATTTGCCGTAGGCACCAATGGCAATACCAATGGAATTTTGAATGAAGGGGTAACATTACTCTAGCGGCAAGAAAAAATGGCCTAACTTTGACGATTTATTTTGGGCGTATGAAAAAAGGAATAGGATTTCTTTTCAGAGGGTTTATTAAACACATGTTGCGGTTAGGAACTCTAACAAAAATACTGGCCTGTTCGTTTAGGGGAAACACTTCTGCGGTGGCATAGTTTTAACGCATTTTTGAAAGAAAAAAACATTTGTCGCCTCAAATCTTACAGTAATTTACCCAGCTGTCGATGAAGTAGTAGTCGCAGTCACATTGGAACTAATTGGAACGGGATGGTTCCAACTATCTTTTCAACTCTCCCAGTGCAGTGCTCAACTGGCCTCGCAGCAGCGCGAGGCCAGTTGAATTCCCTTCGAGACCCAGTCGGCAATGTAGCATTCGTGCCACGCGGTGGGCAATCTTGCATTCGCGCCACGCGGTGGGCAATATTGCATTCATGACACGCGATGGGCAATGTTGCTTTCGTGCCACCCGTTGGGCAATCTTGAGTTGAGGGGTGAAGGCACGAAGGCCTTTCCATTCACCAATTCCGGTACACCGAGAATGTCATTGTTAATTTATAAAAATGGTTTGAAACAGAATTCGGCAAGACAATGGCCGTGAATAATAATCGCTGAAAATCTCCGGACGTAACAGTTAAATCAGCAATGATCACTTTATTCAACCCGGAGAACGTTACGACCGATGACTTGATCATATCCGAAGCCTCCCTTAATCGTGGCTAGATTCAATTCTACCCGTACATTTTGGTCTTGTGTTTTTATTTTTTATGGCGTCTTACTGTTTTTTAAACTTTAATTGTTTATTTTAAGGCTATTCTTTTCTACACCCCGCGCTGGCTGTGGAAAGGCTGGGAGGGAGGAAAGATTCACGCGCTTATGATGGACCTCGATATAGGCTTGTGCTCCGAGGTCGAGAAAAAGCAGAAAAAAAAGATGCTCCTTGATTATCTCTGGGAAAATCTCAGTTTTCACAATTGGTGGGCATACAGATACTACATTTGTGAACTCCTTGCGCTAATAAACGTGGTCGGTGAGTATTGCTTATATTCAATTAATTCATGGACTCATTCCTTCAAGCATATATTTATCTATTCATTTATTCATTTCCCGTGTAATAAAAAAAAAAGTTTCAAGCTGCCACTTGCAAATGACTTCCTTGCCATTGGTTTACTCAATGCTCGAAATGTCTTCGCGTACATGAGGCTCTCTCAATTATGGCGTCCTCATGGAGGATGTTTGGAATGCTGTTTGAAATTGCAGGGACTAATTCGCACCTTTCAACTTGTAGCTTGTTTCGTCTCCTTCATTGTTATGGCGTACAAGTCCGGAAACTCCATCAAATTTCGGGGGGGGGGGGGGGGGGGGGTTAACGAAGTCATTTGTAACTTCTGTAGCAGCCACTGGAGGCGTTGCGATCTTATTATGATAATATAAATAACCTAAAACCCCGTGATGGCTCTCGCGGTTGTCTGTCTCTGTCCCACTAACGGTTTCCACCGCGTTACACATATTTATTATATGTAATTATATATACCAAATAAACATAATATGCAAGCATGGCAGTATCGAAGGGTTTTCAGGTTATGTCTGTTGGCATTATAAGATTGCAATGCCTCTAGTCTACCATAGATTGCTAGAGAAATTAAAAGCAACTTCGTTAAGAGGTCCATTCTCAGCGGAGTAGTTTTCAGACCTGTATACAAGATCGCCGTAATAATGTACGGTGTACGGTAAAAGATTATTATGAATGTTAAATAGGTCATGGCAAAGTTATGTCAAATAGATTTTGGAGAAGCTCTATCAAACGGGTTATGGCGACCTTATGCCAAATGGCTTATACCGCAAAAAATGTTTAATCCCATATAATCGATGAAACAGTTCAGAATTTGTTTGAGCTTTTAAAACTGTCAATTTTTATGGAAAATGGTATGTTTGGTTCAACATTCGCGAACTTATAACTATCTCGCCAGCACTTGCTATGTAAATAAGCTAAGAAGCAACACAATATGTTTGGTACAGAGGTCGAAAAGAATCGGCAAACGATTTTAGATCGTACAAAATCATGAATTTTTGTAAAAATTTAATTTATCAAAAATCTGTTGGTTTGCCACTGTTCTCAAAGTTCCCAGAGAAAGTTCATGACAGAAAATCTTGAAACTTTGGACTTTGCGGTATTTGATCTCGGTCAAAAGCATTCTTCTATAAATAAGCCGAAAAAAACACAGTGCTCATAGGAAAGGATTCGAGAGCGAAATAAAATAATGAGAAAGCAATGCGCAAATATCCATTTAGGACTGTTTTTTTTTTCGAAAAACCAAGCCAGGAAAAATACTCCGGCCAAATGAATATTCTGTCAAGCACTTGACGTCTATTACTCGAACGTATTTTAATTTTAGTGCCATAACTTAAAACTGACTGTGGAGTAATAGTATAAATTATGCGTTAAATTAGCAATATTTTGAGTATGAATATACTCAAAAGAGATATAGATATAGATTATATGAAAAAAATTGTCAATAAGTAAAATCGGGAAAAGTATCCTGAGGAATGGTTGTTTTTATGTAACTTTAGTTACATAAAATAACTAAACTGTCATAATATTGTTTCGTGTATACAGGGAAACATAATCAGTAGCGATCAACTGTTTCCATCAGTCAGCTTCTATGCGAGCCATTCCCCATTACATTCTATGACGTCTCATTTTTATTACGGGTTAAGACCACTCTAACGGCAGAAAAACGGCTCAACTTTGACGATTTATTTTTGGAGTATGAAAAAAGGAATAGGATTTCTTTTCAGAGGGTTCATTTAACACATATTGAAGAATGAAAAAAAAAATGTATTATCATTTTGATACAAAATGGAATTGTGAATCTCTCGTTTCGGGAAACCCGTCAAGGAACACAGTGATCAAAGAGCCTCGAAGTTCATATTGACGTTTAATAATAATATTCGATATCGAGCTTTGCGATCTCTCTTGAATTCTAGATAATTTATTTCTCAATTAATTTATGGTAAAGTTTTATTTCAGCTACCAGGTTTATTAAATGATTAAACGTTACTTACCTGTAAGTGAAGTTCTATCACAATTTTATGAAGCGCCTGTTCCGAAGAGATCAGCATGTAGTGTCTCTACTATGCACCGATGTCGCCACAATCTTTACAGTTCAAATTCTTCGTTCCGGTCCGCTTCTATGTCTGGCTCGGAACGTTATCCATATATTCAAAGTGCTGCCGTAACTACTGGGAATTTTCATGTTCATAACATTAGAAAGGGAAAACCTGTTGGGCGGGACTGATCTCTTCGGAAGAGGCCCTTCATACAATTATGATAAAATTTCTCTTGCATGTAAGTTCGTTCAATCATTCAATTGTATTACGCGCCTCTTCCTCGAGATCAGTATGTAGTTATTTAAAGTTCGTTACGGCAGAAATTTATTTTCTTGGTCCTCATCTTCTGATGAGTGATGCTTACGTTTTCTTTTTCCCATCGTTATGGAATTTCTGAGTAATACGTGTGACGCGATCAGCACAAAGAAGAAGAATGAGTAACGTTCCGAACATAGGAGTGGAGCGGAATGGAGAAATTGAACCGTAAAGATTGTGGCGACATCTGTGCATAGTAGGGGCACTACTTACTGATCTCGAGGAAGAGGCGCGTAATACAATTATCTTTATTTGAACTCACTTTGAACAAGAGCACTCTTCCATTTTCATTGCAATGTAATTGGTCAACCATCCCTCCATGCCATCTCTATGTATATAAAATCTAGCAAGATTATCGCGTATATGAATTTTCGTGTATATGACACCCTACCGTTATGATTTAGGGTCAAAAAATAGTATGCCGCGTTCATTCGATGTAGAATGACGGTACAAGGAAAATGAGATGTCATAGAGGTCAATTCTGATGTAGGTGGGGAACCGCTTGAAAAATTTGTCATTTAATACTGCAATTGATAGATTATTAATGAAATTTATAAGTAGACTACAGAGAAACAGAATCGATTTTGAAAATTAGCTAAAATTAACTGAGATTCGACCCTCACTTAAGAGCATGTAAAAGGCGATGAGAACCCCAACAGCGACGATAAAGTGGTGACCTTTGAAATCTGTGTAACATTCAAGGATCACATGTATCAAAACCCAACAATCGTGCAAGTTAACCGTGCCAGAAGCAATTTACTATATATTATGGTATTGTAACTTTTAATTTGCTAGGTAGGACTCCGCAAACTCTCATAAATTGTCTGTGAAGTAAAAATTGAGTAAGAAAAATCCGTGTTTGGGTTTGCAAGTAGCGCCAGCGAAATCTAAACGAACTAAAACAAAACACTTTTCCACGATTACTGTCTACTTTTCAACCAAACATCACATCGTTAATTTTGCACATATAGCAACAAACAAAGGCTTGTTAGTTGGCAATTTTATCCGTCCATGTCGTAAAGGTAAAATTTTTCGCAATTACGTTATATAATAATTATTATATCCAGTTTTGTTTTGGATGTCTCCATTTGAGTTGAAAATGTATATTTCTATTGTGTTTTTTTTTAATTTTGTGATTCTCATGATATTCATAGAGGTATCCAGAAGTACTTCACTGAATTTCGAGTCATTTGGTTTAGGAGTTTAAGAATGTCGTTTGGTCGAAAATTTCACAGTGTATTTTGTCGATAATACACAATCGGTAAAACAGATCTTTTACATGCTCTTAAGAACGACTCACTTTTTTTACACAGGTCAGATGTTTCTGATGAATCGTTTCTTCGACGGTGCTTTTCTCACATTTGGCATTGACGTGCTAAAATTTCTCGAGTCGGATCAGGAGGATCGTGTCGATCCTATGATCTACGTATTCCCGAGAATGACCAAGTGTACATTCTACAAGTACGGCGTTAGCGGGGAAGTCGAAACTCACGATGCCGTATGCATACTTCCGCTAAATGTCGTTAACGAGAAGATCTACGTATTTTTATGGTTCTGGTTTCTCGCCCTCGGCGTTCTTAGCCTTTTGACTGTACTATATAGGGTGAGTACATCATCAATCTTGTGAAATAAATTTAAGCGCGTGTGATCACTTTCCATGGATATTAATTGAGATTTTCGGACGATGTTTTGCATTCTCATAATTGTTTTCCCTTATAAACGTATCGGCAGAGGTCGGTGAGTTAAGAGGGAACACCACTCTAGCGGCAGTGAAAAGGCGTACCTTTGACGATTTATTTTGGGAGTATGAAAAAAGGAATAGGTTTTCTTTTCAGAGGGTTCATTTAACACATATTGAAGTGTGAAAAAAAAAATTTTATTATCATTTTGATACAAATTGGCGGCGACAGAGCCCATCTCGAAAATCGTCTTTTTTTAAAACACCTTCACGGGAGGACGGTTTTCTCGTTAAGCATAAGACCTGGAACGAAAAACCAACAAATTTTATAATCTATATACTATTGGCTATGGGACTACGTTGGGGATTTTTTAAATCAAATTTTGTAGAAATGGTGCACTTTCAAGAAATAAATCGATTATTTACCAAAGAAAATAGTAAAATGTTTATAAAAAATAAAGTTTACATTAAATAAAAAAAATGGCTACGTACTCCGATAGAGAATGTAATTGTGAAGCTACTATAAAAATTTTAAATCGATCCATGCAACGGTGTTCAAGTAATACGTTCTCCCAGTATGAAACAGTCGATTCTCAAAATGGGCTCTGTCGCCGCCATTTTATATCAAAATAATAATAAAATGTTTTTTTTCATACTTCAATATGTATTAAATAAACCCGCTGAAAGGAAATCCTATTCGTTTTATATACGCAACTTGCAACTCCCAAATTTTTTCCTACATGTATCGTCAATTTCAATTCTTTCTATTAGGTGTACAACTTTGCTTCCGGCGTTTTTTTTTCCGAAATTCGAGGCTTTATTGTCAAAAACTGGTTATACATTTATGACGCAAGATATTATCCATCGCCGGCAACTACTTTCTCCCATCTTTCGGGCAGTATACGAATCCCGCGTTGAAAAAACTAATTATCTTTTAAAGCGATCCATAAATCGATCCAATATTTTACTTCTTCATAAGACCGGAAGTGCTGGTCAGCCAGTCCGTGTGCCATTGATCGAAAAATCATAGCAAACATGGGGCCAATACTGGTTTATTTGCACTCTAAATTTTAGCCTGATTGGTCACAGCAATTCGAAGTTGGAGCGGTTTCGATTTCTCACCCCTATTTCACACACGTACGAGCAAACGCATCGATCCGGACATTTTTATACTAAATGTGATTTTTCGATATGTCGGAACAATTTAACTATGTGGTGACGGCGTCGTCACCACCCTCTGGTCGCATATAAACACGCATTTATTTTATTTCATTTTATTTCATTTTCAATATGCATTTTCTTCTCAACAGTCATTTCTTTGTAAGGACTCGATTCTTTCTCACGCGTTTATTTCTTTGACTCCTTTCATTCCTCCGTCTACAAAATAGAACAACCATCTCTCAGTTTTCCCTGTCATAAAACTCGAGTGCGTGCGAGTCCCAGTCCAGTTTCTCCCGAGACGAGGCTGTTTTACGGGGAGTCTCATCTGGCGACCAAAAGAGCCCACACGCACTCTTGCATTTTCTAAACCTTTGTTTCTCGTAAAAACTTTCCTACCCTCTTTCCGATATTTTCTCTCCGTCAACAAGGAGACCGTCAGGAGTTCTCTTGTTGACGAAATCAGTTCCTAACGAACAAGCGCCGCGACAACAACTCAGCCGACTCTCTGTCAAGTCACAAATTCATTCACCGCGCCAACTAATTTTTACTAATTAATTTTGTAATTGGTTATGAATAAATACTGTGCCTTACTCTTATAATAAATCCGTCTTTTCGTACCACGACCAGCACCGAATCCCCTCAAATACATTGACATTAAAAAGACATTTTTTTTTTCATGAACATAAAGCGTCCTCTATGAGGAAGGAAAATGAAACGATTTTGGACGCAAAGGGTGTTCCAGCTCGCCTAATAATAAACATCATATATTTGTATCGGCAATTTAATGTAGAAAATCACTGCATCGTTTTATTCCAAGCAGCGAAATATGTGTAACTACATTTTTCCTAACCTGTCTTCGTTCTATTCTTCTTATTTCGGCAGGTTGTCATTATTTTTTCGCCGCGAACGAGGGTGTACCTTTTACGACTGAGGTTTCATCTGGTGAGACGAGAAGCGGTCGAGACGATAGTACGTCGAAGCAAAGTGGGCGATTGGTTTCTCCTTTATATGCTCGGCGAAAATTTGGATACGGTTATTTACAGGGACGTGATGCACGATCTTGCGAACAAACTGGCGACTAGGCATCACAGCTTGACGGGTGTCAAAGGCGAGCTTCAGGAGGCCTGATCGAGGTTCGTTCGAAAAAATATATATGCGCAATTAAAAATATATGTATAAAACCGCAATATTTGAATGGATTATTTCACAGTAAATGGAATGGTGTTTGGCTCTGGCTATTTACATACTTTCGTGGAACAAAAGCATGTATTAACTCCCAATAATTGCATTCAAGAAGAAACCGTTATAATCTGGAAAAAATAAAAATGTAGATAACATTTTTTTTTAGAAAAGTACATATCATTAACTATTGCGCAATTACCTCGTATCTCGTTCAAACACGTCCATTACTGATTGTAACTTGACATCTTCTTCCCATGCTTTCGACGAGATTATCTGCTTCACCGAGTGCACTAGTTTTCCTTTGAGCTTCATTTTCATGTACGACCATAGATTTCCAATCGAATTAGCATCCGAAGACATTGCCGGCCATTTCAACGAAATGCCATTATTTTGTTGTTTCCACGCGCTGCCCAGTTTGCTGCGATGTTTAGGGCTTTACAGCACCCAACTTATTTTGTCAGAACCAAAAAACCTTTCAGCAGACTTTGATAAATCGCAGAAAGAAGAAAATGAGACCGCAGCGAAGTCTGTACGATAAAAAACACGGTAGTTATAGCTGTCCAAAGATGAAATTTTGTCTGATGCATATATCTTCAGGGTCATCTTTTTCTTCCTCGACGTGATAACTATCATAGTCCCGACTAGGTTAAATTGTTGATCTCGATGCGTGCATCGTGCGAATAATGAAAACATACAACTTTCGAAGTATTAGAGGGCGCCACCTGGTGTGCGCCGTGACAATAGACGTAAGATTAGACTTAAGGGAGAAGTAAGGGTTTCAGCGTAAAAAAAAACACTTTTTTTGCGATTTTTTTTCTCAAATATGGATTGAGCAATTTTATTCGAACCTTTTGTACATTATTGAGCATACTTTTGACAATGTTGTGTAATTTTTTCATGCAGAAATATTGAAGCATAAGCCCGTGACAGAGCTTCCCCCAGAACGTCTTGGAAAAAAAAAACAATGCGCGGTGTTCACTATAACTCGGCCGGAAATTATCTGAAAATAAAAAACCATGAAAATTTAGTCAAATTATAATCAAATCTTCCCCCCAACGTTCTCTGATAAATTTTTTTTTCATTTAAAAATTTTTGGTGGCCATCTAAAGTGTGAACTGTTATTTTCCACGAAAAATTCCGCCATTTTGTGGGTGGGAAACACCCTCAATGTAAAAAAAAAAAATTTAACTAAACGTTGGGGGGAGGTATTTTATATGTAGAAAATGTGTACAAAGTTTGAAATGAATCGGTCAAGTAGTTTTTAAATGGCAGTGAACACGGACTTTGAAAAAGTAGTTTTGAGAAAAATGCGTCTAAAGTTTGTGAAGTAAAAAAGTGAAGAAAAAAATTTTTTTTTCCAACTTACACAGAATCATCGATTTCAGCTCCATCTTCTTTTAAAATATTGTAGTGTATAGTATACACTGTATACTATATACACAATAGTAATGAATAAACTGTATACCTGTTCGACAGCTGCACTGCTAGCCCGACCGCCCGCAGCTGTTAGAGGTTTAGCGTTAAAGGCCAGGAGATTAATAAGACAATAACTTCAAGAATATTGCTTAGATCGGTTTAAAATTTTAAGGACATATTCTTGAAATGTTAAACAATAAGATAAGACAAAAAAAAATTCGATTTCTCGAAAGTGAAAACCCTTACCCCGCCCTTAAGTATAACAAGGCTAGATGGGGCAAGTGTTCCCAAAGCCTCCTATTTTTATGAACATTAATTTTTTTATGCTCAATAAAAGAAAAAGCGCCTAGGAAAATAATACTCGTAAAAACTCGTAACAATTAAACGTATTCTTTATTAGATATTCGTAGATAAGAACTTGCAAATAAGTGATATCGAGTATGCCACAAGTTGCGTCGTAATTAGCTGGTCGAACAGTTACGAACTCTACAGCTGTAGTGTGATGCAAGTTGGATCGACATTAGGAATTAATGTTTGTTTTCGCCGCTGGCGCTGGCTGTTTTGTCCAGAGTCGTTGGCGCGTTGTGTTCAGACTATAGTTGATGGTCGGGTGAGACCGCTACTATACCAAATGATGACGGTGACTGACACCGATGAATACACGGTCGGCGCACGGTTTGGTCGGTCTCAAAAGTCATGCAGCAATGCTTGAATCCATTACTTGAATGGGTGATCGCTGAACCGTCCGCCGGCTGGCGCATTGAATCACCGAGACGGAGGTCATTTATCGAAGGGTGTGGTGTTTGCATTGAGTTAAGTCATGTCAATACCAAAGCATTAGTTAAAATATGACGGTCTGTATCGCTGCAGGTTTTCCGTATTTTCCCTCGTAGCCTCGTGTGAATGCAATGCGGGGGGGGGGGGGGGGGAATACCTAATATAACGGTGAAAGATATGGCAGGATGCGTTCAATTCCCAAAGCCTCTTCTTCCCCAATGGAAAAAAATGACAACAGTTGCTTTCGGGGAATGTTTACTTATCGGCTAAAAACTTCGTCATTCCGCTTCGGCTACTGTCAATTTAATTTTCCCGAATTAATTCTTACAGATGCTGCGTGTATTCGTTGCAATGCGTTCAACCGGAGAAGCCGATGATCGGAGGATTCGGCGATTGGGCCGAAGCTCGCCCGATTAAAAAAAAAAACCTTTCCGACCCAGCGTCAACAGCGATAATCGTAAAGAAGACGACGACAAAGACAATCCATATAGACTAGAACATGTTAAAGACGAAAGAGAAGAACGAGAGATTACGGTTAAGTGTGAACAATCGAGAAAATTTGGAACGAAACCAAACGATTTTTCTCAACGAAAGGTTTAAAAGTATAAGAAACACAAAAATCTGCCCGTGTTACCGCATCAAGTGAATTAGATTTTACGTCGCAAATAAGCGCGTCATATTGTTAAGCGCGATAAAATCGCTCGAAGCGAATTACTCGGCCGAATCGGATCGGCTATCGGATAGCCGAAGTCTGACGATAGAGCGCGGAAAGTTTCGGTAAGATTTTTCGTGCGACTGGGGAAAATCCCGACTAGGAGATTATGTAAAGAGTGTCGTGTTTTATTTAATTTTTAAAATTGTATCGTGGGAAATAATTCGCGAACTAAAAGACGAGCGCGATAACGAAGGGTATTCACGTCGGGATTAAGCGACGCGGCAGGTGTCTCGACGTCGAGTAATTTTTCAATTTATCCTACGCTCGATACGATTTATTGGTAGTTCGAAATGCAAAGAATTGAAATTCAATTAGAAACGGCGCGAAAAGTTCTCAAATATTCTCGTTTCTGATATAATTTTATTGAGCGACGAACCGGAAGTTACTTTAAGGGATAACGCCACTATAGCGGCAGAAAACCAGGCCTAACTTCGACGATTTACTTGGGGAGTATGAAAAAAAGGAATAGGATTTCTTTTCAAAGGGTTTACTTAACATATATTGAAGCATGAAAAATATTTTTTAATTATCGATTTGATACATGTGGCAACAGAGCTCATCTTGGAAATCGTTTCTCTTTAACGGGGGAAATAGGGTTAGGACAGCGTTTTCTCAATGATTTTCATGAATTTTTTTTGTAGTATAAAAAATGAATATAATTTATTGAAACTTTGAGAATATTTTATACACATATTTAAGTATATACTATAAAATTTTTGAAGAATTTCTTTGAAAAACACCGCAGATATTAGCGACCCCATATTGCAGGTCACAATCAGACTCAGCATTTTTCGTACATTCTGGAAGCCGCAATTTTCATCTGGAATCAAACGAGGTTGGAATTTACTTTTATTATATGTCTCTCTTCTATATGAACCTAAATGCTATAAAAAAAATAGAAAATTGAACTTTTTACAGGGGTCAAAAAAAAAAAAAAAAATTATTGTAAATGATGATAATATTCCGATTTCAGGTTCATATGGAGCGCAATACTATGAAGAAAGTAACTGCCAATTTTCAAAACGATTGGTTCAAAACTTTTCAAACTAGCGTGTACGCAAGTTCAAAAAAAGTCGTTTTCAGAAAAACGCGTTTGAAAAAATAGCAAAATGCTGAGTCTGATTGTGACCTGCAATATGGGGTCGCTAATATCTGCGGTGTTTTTCAAGGAAATTCTTCAACAAATTTTATAGTATATACTTAAATATATGTATAAAATATTCTGAAAGTTTCAATAAATTATATTCATTTTTATCCTATAAAAAAATTCATGAAAATCATTGAGAAAACCCTGTCCTGACCCTATTTTCCCCCTTAATGGCTTATAACAATAGAACGAGTCAGAATTTTCATTTAAAATTTTGGGAACATATTTTTCAATAGTTTTACTAACAATTTATGAAATAAAAAACAAATCGATTTTTTGAACCATCTAACCCTATTTCCCCCCTTACAACATTTTCACGGGAGGGCGGTTTTCTTGTAAAGTATAAGACCTGGAACAAAAAACCAAAAAATTTTATAATCTATATACTATTAAACTACGTAGGGGATTCCTTTTAAATTAAATTTCACGGAAATGGTGCATTTTTGAAAAGATGAATCGATTTTTTGTAATAAATCAAAAAACGGCTACGTACGCCGATAGAAAATGTAGTTGTTAGGCTACTATCAAAATTTCAAATCGACCCATGCAACGGTGCTCAAGTAATACGTCCTCCCAGTTTGAAAAAGACGATTTTCAAGATGGGTTCTGTCGCTGCTATTTTGTATCAAAATGATAATAATATTTTTTTTATACTTCAATATGTGTTAAATAAACCCTTTGAAAAGAAATCCTATTCCTTTTGTTCATACTCCCAAAATAAATCGTCAAAGTTAGGCCTTTTTTTCTGCCCGCTAGAGTGGTATGACCCCTTAAGAATTGATTCGGATAGTGGAGACGAACATGGAGAAGCGGATGCGCGTTATCGGGATTTATTTTGTTTGACACATAAATAAATAGACGTGTGCTTACTATGATTTACAGTCTGTTCAAGAAGAAAAAGACCGTCATAATTTGAAGAAAATACAAATTTAGATAAAATTTTTTTTTGTTTTAATTGAAGTACATATTATTAGCTATTGCGCAATTATCTAATTCTCGTCCAATCACCTCAATTACTCATTATACCTTGACACCTTTTGCCCATGCTTTCGACGATATTTTCTCCGCGTTTACAAAAGCATCCCCAAACATGCATTTTTACCGGGTGTTTTACTGTGCGCTGAAGAATCGTATTACTCTCCGTTGACCACGGTTTTGATAAGGAAGATCATGCCCAGAAAGAAGACTCGTCCGTGAAGATAGCATTGTTCCAATCTCGATCCAAATTTTCCTTCGCCCACGCCAGTCGTTTTTCCACGTGCTTTGCTGACAATAAATGTTTCTTGAAAGTTGATCGAAACGACGCGTTACTTTTCACGCCGGCGACTTTGAATCCTATTTAGAGAGATGTAAAATTCTTTTTCGCGGGGTTTCGTGAAAGGCCTGTCCTGCCTTGAAAGAGACGTAAGATCATTTTATCCTTCTTCGTTGTTGTCACGCAGGCTAATCCACTTTCAGATCGTCCGCATTTCCAACCTCCAAATATCACTTTACCCACGTCACAACGAATGCCTCTGACTTCCGCACATATTTTGCAGCCGCTTTATACATTAGTCTCGGTCCTTTCGCATGATTTACTAAAAACACCGTCTCGCATTAGTCCAAGAGTTAGCAACGGTTTCGTTACGTTATTTTTAATCAGGCCAGGACTTTCATAATCTGTGTGGCACTTTGGGATATCAAAGTTGAGAATATTTCGAGTGAATAAAAAAATCGCCCGACCGGTGGGGTTGGTGGAAAGTGGGTGCAAGAGATGGCTAAAGTGGCGCACAAAACTGCAGTATTTACAGTAAAATAATCTGGTTCGGTTTGATTGATTATTCTGAAATACATCAACACAAAGTAATCTTCCCGATACCAGACAGAAATTCCGATGGAAACACCCCGCCAGACCCACAAAACCTCCCCTGTGAGTGCGAGTGAGACCACGGGGGAGGTTTTGTGGTTCTGGCGGGGTGTTTCCACCGAAATTTCTTTCTGGCATCGGGATAATTACTTTGTGGGGATGTATTTTCGAATAATCAATCGAACCCAATCTAATTATTTTGGTGTAAATGGTGCAGTTTTGTGCGCCACTTTAGCCCTCTCTTGCGCCCAATTTTCACCCAGCCACCGGTCTGGCGATTTTTTTATTTACTTTAAATATTCTCAACTTTGATATCGCAAAGTGCCAGACTGATTATAATAGTACTGACCAGACTGAGTAGTACTGAATAGTACTGGCCAGACTGAGTGTAATTTTATGATTTTTGATTCACCCTTTAACAGTCTACGGGCGCAAAAGTCACCCCTGGACGGTTGCCAGACTTCCGACTATTTTATTGTTCCGCTACAAGGAACAGATTATGAAAGGTCAAGCCCTATTCTATGTGATGAAACGAATTCCGTTACTAGATCTTGGACTACACTGAATGTGAAACTCAATGTGAAAATAACGATTTCACTGATATCAACGACTTAATGTGCTAGAAAATTATATATTGCGCAAACGAGCACGAAACAAAGATTCAAACGAATAAGGGCAGATGGTGGTGCGGTGGATCCCTACCAAACGACGGCAGTTGCTTTCTTGTTGAACAGACTGTATTTGGATATATAATACACCGGAGGGAATAAAAAAGACAACCAGCAAAAAATATAATTCGTCGTTGATGATGACAATTAATTATTATATTACGAATATGTCATTTATTTTTTGTTCTAATTTCGTTTTTTTTTTTGTAACCGTTACGTGGTACGGTGGACCAAAGATAACTATTTTTGTTTCGTTTTCTATCGATGAATGTCTCGCGCCAAGCGCGCCCTTGAATAATCATATTATTTTGACGAGAGATCTATGGCCGTGTGTTTGTACGAACGATAATTTGTTAGTGGAAGAAAAAGTGTCGAGCAATTTGTCAATCGTCTCGATTGTGAAACGATCGAACGAGATGCTTATCGAAAATGTATAAACTGACGATACAGCAGATACGATGATGCAAATGTGTATCGAAATATAAAGTTACAAGCGAAAAAAGTGAAAATCAATATTGTCGGATTATTGTTTCGCGTGGTATTACTCACGCACCTGGAACAACAGTGACGTAACATAAAAATCTCCGATTTGTATTTTGTTTCATATATCATTTTATATATTTTTTCTTTTTTCTTTGTTCCAACGTATACCACTATACTCTTTCTGATTTTTACGTATGGTCCTTCCCAATTTTATTTTTTCCCATTTTTCCCCCCATCACTCCTTACCCGCACTTAGCTAAACTAACCTTATTTCCATTGCGCCCACAGGCGTTCTAAGGGGAGAAATAGGGTTAGATGGTTTAAAAAATCGATTTTTTTTTATTTCATAAATTGTTAGTAAAACTATTGAAAAATATGTTCCCAAAATTTTAAATGAAAATTCCGACTCGTTCTATTGTTATAAGCCATTAAGAGGGGAAATAGGGTTAGGACAGCGTTTTCTCAATAATTTTTATGAATTTTTTTATAGTATAAAAAATGAATATAATTTATTGAAACTTTGAGAATATTTTATACATATATTTAAGTATATACTATAAAATTTTTATACATATATTTGAGTATATACTATAAAATATTAGTGACCCCGTATTGCTTGTTTTTCTTGGTACTATTTTTTCAAACGCGTTTTTCTGAGAACGACTTTTTTTGAACTTGCGTACACGCTAGTTTGAAAAGTTTTCAACCAATCGTTTTGAAAATTGGCAGTTACTTTCTTCATAGTATTGCGCTCTATATGAACCTAAAATCGGAATATTATCATTATTTAAAATAATTTTTTTTTTGCAAATAAAGTTGTAAAAAATGGCAAAAAATCATGCTTTTTTGTTTTGACCCCTGTAAAAATTCAATTTGCTATTTTTTTGATAGCATTTAGGTTCATGTAGAAGAGAGACATTTAATAAAAGTAAACTCCAACCTCGTTTGATTTTGGATGAAAATTGCGGCGTTCAGAATGTACGCAAAATGCTGAGTCTGATTGTGACCTGCAATATGGGGTCGCCAATATTTTATAGTATATACTTAAATATATGTATAAAAATGTTATAGTATGTACTTCAATATATGTATAAAATATTCTCAAAGTTTCATTAAATTATATTCATTTTTTATACTATAAACAAATTCATGATAATCATTTCGAAAACGGTGTCGTAACCCTGTTTCCCCCTTAAGGGGTAACACCAAGCTAGCGGCAGAAAAAAAGGCCTAATTTTGACTATGAAAAAAGGAATAGGATTTCTTTTCCAATGGTTTATTTAACCCATATTGAAGTATGAAAAAAAGATTTTTTATTATCAATTTGCTACAAAATGGTGGCGACAGAGCCCATCTTGAAAATCGTCCGTTTCACACTGGAAGGACGTATTACTTGGACACCGTTTCATGGATTGATTTGAAATTCTGATAGTAGCTTCACAATTAAATTCTCTATCGGAATACGTAGCCGTTTTTCGGTTTACTGTAAACTTTTTTTTTTATAAACATTTTATTATTTTTTTTGGCAAAAAATCCATTCATTTTTCAAAAGTGCACCATTTCTACAAAATTTTATTTAAAAAAACCTCTACGTAGTTCCATATCCAATAGTATATAGATTATAAATTTTTTTGGTTTTTTGTTCCAAGTTGTATACTTTACGAAAGAACCGTCCTCCCGTGAAGTCGTTGTATAAAAAGACGATTTTTAAGATGGACTCTGTCGCCGCTATTTTTCTATCAAAGTGATAATAAATTTTTTTTTTCATTCTTCAATATGTGTTAAAAAAACCCTCTCGAAAGAAATCGTATTTGTTTTTTCATACTCCCAAAATAAATCGTTGAAGATAGGCCTTCTTGCCGCTGGATTGGTGTGACCCCTTGAGGTTAGTCGACAATCCTTTATCTAACGCACTCCGGATCGCTATGTCGAGTCTCCACACCACTCATTACTTAGCGACATCAACGCCTCGCCGTGTCGGTTGGCACAAGTCTTATTGTCTGAATTTTTTATCCCATTTCGGAAGTACGAAGATCGGTCTAGATCGGTCTTCTTTACTCTAGTACCCATGGTCGTTGGCGCGTTGCGGTCCGGCTCGAGTTGAAGGTGTTAGTGAGACCGCAATGAAATGCAACTCTGTGCTGCCCTCTTTCGGACGCCGCACTGTCTCGACTCGCTACAGTTTTCTTCATTATCATGGGGACCTTACGAGGATAACTGCTCGTCATCGATCACGCATAGTGATCAAGATTTTCACGTTGCACGCAAGGTATTACTACAAATCACAAAGAGATGGCGAAACGGTGCGCCATTATTATTTATAATAGATTACTATTGATAGAGGGCGTTGAGGCTATTACTTGTTAAGAAGAATGCGATATGAGCTTCCATTCTAATTGTGCATCTAAAAGTTTTTCACACGAACCCTCCGACTTGTTCAATGTTTTATCTTTCCGATGTGACACATGTGGCATGTAGCGTTCGACTTTCCCACCGCGTACGCCTGATAGGTCATAATATGGCATCAAAATGGGTTCAGTCACCCGCGAAAATCCCATGTGTCAATTGCCACGCTCGAGGACTGTGATCGATAATAAAGTCGATACAATACAGAATACCCCTTGTTGAGGATATTCTGTATTGTATTATGTATACCAGGGGAATTCCACTGTCTATAGTAACGGGTAATGGTCCGAAATTTTGTTCCAAGGATTTTAGCAATTTTCTGGAGTCATGTGGTGTACGATATGTCCGTATCACACACCATATCACCCAGTATCGAATGGCGCTGCGGGCAACGCGGTACGTATTTTTAAAAATAAATAAAAATTCTTGTTTATGGTAGGCAACTCAAGACGTCAGGCGCTTTATAAATTCTTATTCTATTATCGAGCCACACCCCGTCGGTAAAAATTAGCCTTCATCACCCGTGTGGCGAGGGAACATGCCGAATTTGCACCACAAGCCAATCGAACAAGATCTGAAGTTGGCATTATTGCCACAGGAGCATATAGAAGAGGCCTTTCGCCAATTTTATGATCGATTGAACACGAATGTAATTTTATCTTTCGAAGATTTTCAACGATCTTGTTCGATCCCTACAAAAAAGAGATGCCACCAAATATGTTGAAATGCAAATTATCTGTCAAGTCGACTAACTCGTCAGTATGATTGATGATGTCATGCTCAGAGTTCGTTGATGCGCATATTTCAGATTGCACGATGAACCTAATGTACAAGTGGCGGGGTAGTTCAAAATAAAAGTAAGCTTTGGATGCACACGGTAGAATAGAAACGAATTTGTAAAAAAGCATGTATAAAGTGGCCGAGTCTTAAAAAAGTGTTTTCCTCTTTTCATCCACCTGCCCATCTTTATCCCGATCTTTCTTTTGCGTTTATCGCTGCTGTAATGTTCTCGCGATATGCCGGCGAGGGGATAATATCTCGCGGGAAACCTCTCGTGAAAGAATCCACGCCAACATAACCTGCGTAAGTTTGTACCCTGGAGTCACACACCAGCTTCGCACGGACCCAATACTTTGCTGACTCGGCAGAGACTCCGAAATGGGCAGAAGCGCAAAAGCAAAACGGCAATAACACATCATTACCAGAATCCCTGGCACGGTCTTTCATCGTGTCGTTCTTTTGCTGGAAGCAGACTGGAGCTGACTACGAGAGACCCAACTCGCTCTTTTCCACCTCCCGCTTCTCCTTGTATCTCTCTCCTCTCTTCTGTGCAGTGTCCGGCTTCGTCTGACCATAAATGGCCGGCAGAAGGCCTTGGGGCGCCCACGCCCTCGCGTTCCCCTTTCTCTCTCCCAATCTCTCTCGGAGACTCCGCTTTGATTTTGTATTTCTCATCTCGATACGATCGCAAATCGCTTTTCCACACACACTGTCACACAACTGTGTATTATATTATATCCTTCATGTTTTGATTCGAGAGACCAAAGAAGGCTTGTCAATGATTAATAAATTTCGCTCACGATATATTTTACATACTCAACAGGATTGAGACAAGATTGTCCGCGAGTCGGTATGTCCCGGCAGGTCATTGGGCCCGCAAGGAATTCCAATTCTTTTATAAAATATATCGCGTGGCTATAGTCCAATGGGATTATTAACACATTTACGGATTTTTTAGTTTAAATAAGTCGAGCATATGTGGTCGTGTGCCGTGTGTGATAGGGGTGAAAAATTAAAACCGCTGTAAGGTCGAATTGGTTTGAGTTTTCAGGTCGAAATATGGCACACAAGTAAATCAGTTACGACCCTTTGTTCACCGTGATTTTTGTAACAGCTGACACATTATTCTTCATTTTACCCAACAAAACCGATGTAAAAACCCATGTACTGTCTGTTCAACAAGAATGCAACCGTCGTCATTTGATAAGGAGCCACCGCAACGCCATCTGGCCTCATTCCTTTGAATCTTTGTTTTGTGCTCTTTTGCGCAATTTATAGTTTGGCACATTATGTTGTTGATATCAGTGAATTCATTATCTTCAGGTTGAGTGGAAAATTCCTAAAGCGATGTGAGGCGGTGTTTTTAGTAAACCATTCGAAAGGACCGAAACTTACGTATAGAGTGACTGTAAAACATGTGCGGAAATCAAAAGCAATCACGTTAAGACGTGGGTAGAGCGATATTTGAAGGTTGTAGACGTCAAAACGTAGACGATCTGTCAATAGATGGAGACTAGCGTAAAGGAGTGCGATCTTCGTACTTCCGAAGCGGGATAAAAGATTCAGACAATAAGGCTTGTGGTAGTGAACACGATGAGGCGTTGATGTCGCTGAGACACAAGTGGTGGGGAGACTCGACATAGCGGATCTGAAGTGCGGTAGATAAAGGATTGTCGACTATCCTTAAGGTAGTAGTCTGGTAACCTGAGCCGATTTTCATGTCTTTTTTGGAGGGCGTTTTTTTGTAGGCAAATAAAAATGAATCGTTTTGGATATTTAGGATGTTTTTATTTATATATTAAAAATACAAAAAAAAATTTGTTTGAAAAAATGTAATAGTTTATTATTATTATTATTGATCGAAGTTGGCACCTCGAAAAAAATGCGCGTGGGTGGCCCCGGTGATTTTGGCTCTTGATGTTATCTGAAATAAAAAATTCTTGATAATTATTAATCTATAGACATGGCATTCTGGTCGGAACTACTGAAGTTAAATTTCATGGATAAATAACAAAATGGCGGACTTTGGAGAACAAAAACTTTTGTTTTCCAAAGTCCGCCATTTTGTTATTTATCCATGAAATTTCACTTCAAAAAACTTTTGTTTTCCAAAGTCCGCCATTTTGTTGTTTATCCATGAAATTTAACTTCAGTAGTTCCGACCAGAATGACATGTCTATAGATTAAGAATTATCAAGAATTTTTGATTTCAGATAACATCAAGAGCCAAAATCACCGGGGCCACCCACGCGCCTTTTGTTCGAGGTGCCAACTTCGATCAATAATAATAATAATAATAATAATAATAAACTATTAAATTTTTTCAAAAATTTTTTTTTTCGTATCTTTAATATGTAAATAAAAACATCCTAAATATCCAAAACAATTCTTTTTTATTTTCCTACAAAAAAACGCCCTCCAAAAAAGACATGAAAATCGGATTAAGTTACCAGACTACTATCTTAACTTGCAATAATTCCTAATATTATAATATTAAATAAATATTTATTTGTCACATATTTTGAGTCGAATAATAAATATAAAAAATTCAGACGATAAGCGTGCGATAAATAATAATGGCAACGATATTGTGTACATTATCTTATTGTTATGATATAAAAATTTTGATGTACCGTGAAAAGTTTATGACATTGTTTATTATAATTCGGCAAGTTTTCGATGCTTCCCGGTTTTCTGACGCTTCGTATCGTTGTTGGCATTATAAGCTTTTGATATGGAATGTTCTTTTATGACCAGTAAATTGCTATAATTCCTGATATTACCCATTGCTTCTTTAAATTTTTCAACTAAATCTTTATTTGTAACTTATTTTGAGGCGAACAATAAGTATAAAGAGTACAGATGATGAGCATGTAGTAAACAATGATGTCAACGATATTGTGTACATTATCTTATTGTTATATGAAAATTTTAATATATTCAGAAAAGTTTATAAGATTCTTTATTATAATTCTGCAAGTTTCCGATGATCCCTGGTTTTCTAACGCTTAGCATCGTTGTTGTCATTATATGCTTTGTTCATAAAATGTCCTTTTATGACCAGGTAAAAGTCTATGATCTTGCGAGTTGTGATGTTTTTATGCTCGTCATACCCAACCATTGGCATTTGCCTTTAGTTTTTAGAAGCTTATCCAGAATCGTGTTCATCGTATTCATTTTGACCTCATCCAACAGTCAATTGTCAAAGACGGTTTGCTGGAGAATTTTTCTTAAGGAGAATAAATCGTCACTTGAATAAAGAAGCCCGTTATGCTTGTCCATCAACTCGATCATCGCGTGTGGCAGGAATTCCCAGAGTCAGGATTACGCGATTTCAAGAATTTAATGCATTCGGTGCAAGTCAGACGTCGCATCATCGTTCGCACGATATACCCCGATATGTACGATTGAATCTCGTCGCTTGTACGAGTCACGTCATAACAATGATCTTCGCGAAGATCCTCCAAACACGCTCGACGAATTTTTGATGATGCCGTATACTGGTGATCCTCTGGGCACTCTATCGCTGGCAGATTTTCATTATAATAGCAGTACTCTATTTACTTTGCGAATACCTTTGTCCAAAAAGTGACGCTCGCAAACGAACCCTGGACCAAGAAGGTGGCTATCGAGGATGTGAGTCCATTGCTCTAGTCTCCATGAGTAAACAGCTCGCGCGTGGTAGCGTGGTTTCGCTAGCCCCCCCCCCCCACACCTATAAAAACGACACGTCGCGAAATATCTCGAAATGCGATTTATTTCTGAAGCCGGCTAACTCGTCGTTACGATTGGATATCGTGCTTGGAGTTCGTTCATGTGCATACTTCAGATCGCAACATCGTCGACGACGAACTTAACCTAAAGAGTAGCGCGCGCACACCTATTCCATAAATATAAAAACTGTATGCCGACGCCGTGTCGGTAAAAAAGTCGCGGAGGGACGAGGGGGTTGGCGCACGAAACGCACGGGCGGGTAGAAGAGGGAAAGTCCTCTGGTAATAATATTAATAGCAAGAAAAAGGATCGAAGAAATAAAGGTATTTTTGGAATAAATATTCGTAATTATTTAGTTGAGAACATGATTTTTCAAGTTTGTAAATACACACGTTTGATTTACGACGATGCGGTAAATATTGGAGAAGATACATACCCTGGAAACAGAGTGTTGTGCCGAGCCTACACCGAGCGTAAACGCCGAGAAGTGGGAATCTCTCGAGCATTTCAACCTCGCGACTGCAGGCAGAGAGTTGCGTACCGCGGCGAGGTAAAAGTCGTGGAGTGGTGGAAGGCGTGTGCGTTGAAGCCGCGATCGGGCCTCAGGGCCCTGCTCGCCAGTCTCGATCGTTCACGCGTACCTGCGACACCTTCTCGTTTAGCCTGCTCCAGGTACGTTAGTTTCTTTCTGCCCTCACTTCGCTTATTAACCACGGGCTTGGAAGAACAAAAAAAAACGTGTCTCGTATCGGTGTCGATTCTGGGAAAAGAGCCGATATCGCCTCGATTGCGAGACACGCGTGGGGTGTCGTTGAAATAATTGTACAAAGTTCAACGTAGAAATTTCGTTAAACGGATTCTCCGACGATACTCCACATATATTGGCACATACATGTATGCTTGATACTTATAATTCAAACTATGGAAAGAAAAAACTACGATAACTAAGTGACACAACGGCGATAAGACGAAGACGAAAGAAAACGCTGCCCGTGTGTATACACTGGCTGCGAAAGAGCCCGCGACTTTACTCGGCGCTTCAGTTCGTAACTACCTCGACCCATAACGGAACCGCGTTATTACGGCCCAGCGGTTTATTATTATCGACCCAACGATATATTCCCTAATTTTCGTTACGACAGTGCACTTTCCTCCACCGAATATGGCGACGTAAAACCACGCATGAATTAATTCTCACCAATCGTCGTGTGTGATAATGACCGGTTTTCAGAGAAAACCTTTTGTACTAATTTAAACGCCTGGCACGACAATCTCCTTTCGGTGAGTTTTTCTTAGGACGCGCTGATTATTCGAGAAAGAAAATGTCCTATTTTTATAACTATCCTACTGTGACACGGTACTTTGGCGCTCTCGTACAACTGGACGAGAGCGGAATATCGCGAGGCGAGAAAGATGGCGCACGAAATAATCCTACTTTGATCCTGCGTCCGTGATATATTTGCTCGATGATTCGAGGTTATTCAGATATTGAGGCGGTAGTCTGGTCTAGAGCGAGATTTTTCACGTCATTTCTAATGTGCAATAATTTTTAAACCATTGTAGTTGTCTTGATGAAAATTTACACGTGCATTTATTGATCCTTAGAGAATACTTGTACATTAAAAAAAAAATTTATTTTAAATATTTTCGTGTAGTTTTTTGCCTTGCAACATGGTACGCCGAAAGCCACCTCGATCGGCGCCCGCTCTGGACGATGTTGTATGCATCTGAAAAAAAATATATATATATATTCTCAATCTGTATGAGTATTCTGAGCACTGGTAGCAGAATTGGTAATTAAAAAAATTTGTTGACAAAATGGCGGCCTGTTGAACTTTCATTAATGATATTTCATACATTTTCGGGTATTCAACGAGTTATAAAATGTCGGAAAAATTATTGTTCGACTCAATTCTGCTACCAGTCCTCGGAAACAGGCTACCTGAGGTACGTGCAAAATTTGAGCTCGATCGGTCCATTAGTTATCGAGATATCGTGGGCGCCGATTTGAAAAACATAGTTCTGAGATAAACGCGTTCAAAGTTTTGACACCGTCCGCGCAGCTGCTTCCCGACAGCGCTACCTGAGCGCGCGGCTTGATTAGAATTTTTATTTCTCGGCTAATTTTTGAAATATCAATAAACGGTTTTTAGGAGCGTATGAAGAAAGGTCTAAGGAATAAGAAAATGAAAAAAAAAAAAAAATCGATTTTTTCAAATTTCTAGACCAGACTACCGCGTTAAAGAAAAATTCACACCGTGCCAATGAGCTTCACCATTCAGCAAAACAAATTTTTACCTTGGAATTTATCGGCCCCTTGGCGATTTTTTTTCTTACTATCTGGTTTTATTCGAAAATTATGTATAGAATCGATACTCCGGCGTATCCCAGAAACCTTTCACTTTTGAGGTGAAAAAAAAAAGTGAAAATTTCAATCGGGCGGTACATGGTCGTAATCTTTTATTCGCATGGCATGACCATCCGGAAGCGGTCGTGTGCAACTTCTTACATGGGGGGAGAGGGCACTCATAAAAATGTATAGCAATATTCGTTTTTTTTTGCAAATTTCTGTCTTTTTGCTTCTTTACAGAGGAAGCTTTGGGACGGTGGAATTTTTTTTTCGAGTTTTTACATTCAGAGAATATAACTGGACGCGTGTATGTGTGGGTGTGTGTGTGTGTGTAACGGTTCTGTGACATTTAAATGTCTATATTCGGTGTACGGTTTGAGCGGCAGCGCGTTTACTGCAATTTTTTTCAGGAACAGAGAAAAAGCGCGAGCGAGGGTCAGAGAGAGGGAGTGTTGGCGAGTGCGAGGGGGAACGACGGAGAGAAAGAGAGAGACCAGGGAAAGTTGATCGCGAGTAGTCTTGGGTGTGAAAAAATAAAATCGCTTTTTAACAAATTATTCCACCATTGGTGCTTCCCAAGTGTCTTATTAGTAACGAATAATTACCTGGGATCGTGACAAAAGTGGACTTTACCTTATAAATCGACAATAACGTTCATTTCACGAAAAAGTAAAAATTGATTTTATAACCGAGATTAGTGGTTTGTCTGGCGGCTTTAGCGATTTCCCTATTGGCCGCGGTCAGTACTGGATGACTGTGTTTGATCTTGCACTGGCTTGTGCACGCCGACTACCGAACGGGAGGCAGTTTCTCCGAGTTTTCGAGTGGTAACACAACCGAAACTTAGTGAAAAATAAAAGCCGTCTGTATCGACACGAGTTTTCCATAGTTTCCCCGTGCCCTCAGCGATGGCGACACAATGCAGGGAAAAACACTACTGCGAATGCTACGGAAGTTGCGTTTAGCATGATGAAAAAAACGTCAGCCGTACGTGTGAAAATCGTGGATAATGTATGTTACGGATTTATACAAAAAACAATTGGAAAATCAAACAGTTTCAGGTGCGTTATCGGAGTTTGTCGGTTAGGAAAATTTTTAATCATGCCTTGACAGGTGAAATTTTAATCTAGAGTTCAACGACTCCGTTCACAGACTCCGTTCAACGGTGGATTATTCTTGAGACATTTACCGCGAAACGTTTAAGGGGGGAAATTGGGTTAGGACAGCGTTTTCTCAATGATTTTCACGAATTTTTTTATAGTATAAAAAATGAATATAATTTATTGAAACTTTGAGAATAATTTATACATATATTTAAGTATATACTATAAAATTTTTGAAGAATTTCCTTGATAAACACCGAAGATATTAGCGACCCCATATTGCAGGTCACAATCAGACTCAGCATTTTGCGTACATTCTGGAAACCGCAATTTTCATCTGAAATCAAACGAGGTTGGAATTTACCTTTATTATATGTCTCTCTTCTATATGAACCTAAATGCTATCAAAAAAATAAAAAAATTAAATTTTTTACAAGGGTCAAAACAAAAAAGCATGATTTTCTGCCATTTTTTACAATTTTATTTGCAAAAAAAAATTATTTTAAATAATGATAATATTCCGATTTTAGGTTCATATAGAGCGCAATACTATGAAGAAAGTAACTGCCAATTTTCAAAACGATTGGTTGAAAACTTTTCAAACTAGCGTGTACGCAAGTTAAAAAAAAGTCGTTTTCAGAAAACAAAGTGAAGGCGGTCATACATTTTTTCGGTGTTTTTCAAGGAAATTCTTCAAAAATTTTATAGTATATACTTAAATATATGTGTAAAATATTCTCAAAGTTTCAATAAATTATATTCATTTTTTATACTATAAAAAAATTCATGAAAATCATTGAGAAAACGCTGTCCTAACCCTATATCCCCCCTTAATGGCTTATAACAATAGAACGAGTCGGAGTTTTCATTTAAAATTTTGGGAACATATTTTTCAATAGTTTTACTAACAATTTATGAAATAAAAAAAAAATCGATTTTTTGAACCGTCTAACCCTATTTCTTCCCTTAAGGAGAAGAGCAAGTGCAATATTCAAATCCATCGATTCAAGACAAATATTAACCGGGATTTTTCCACATGTTCGCATGACCAAATAAGTTGGACATAACTACTTTCACCCACCAAATATAATTTTGGTAAATCAAATTTTTTTCTCAGAAACATTAAAAACTCATAAGAGTTCTATGCATATTGAAAGTCACAGATGAGCCCTCCAAATTTTGCGTAACGCTCAGACGATCCCACCTAAGAGATACTCGACTCTTGATGGATACTACTACGCTAGTTACTTTACCATTCTTGAACCGGATGGCAACCGGTTTTTTCCAAAAAAAACAACCAACAGACGCAATCCAAAAACTACAATTGCTTTATGGTGGCTGAATTCGTTGCTTTTAAGTTACTTTCGCGGACCGGCCAATAGAATGGCAGTTTTTTTGGTGGTTGTCCTTGGGTTTGTTGTCGAGTTACGGTTTGGTTGGTCAATGCAGGTATTTATTTTAGGAAAAGCAAAAGTAGTTGCTTTCTAGTTATCAGTAATTTAAATCTTCCGGAACCCACCCTTATGGGGGGCGGGGTTAAGAATATCTTCCCCCGTGTTGTAACTGAGAATCTGCCTTCTCAGATTTCTTTAGATCGATTTTGATTTGTTTAGTTTAAGATTAAAATCGTACAATTTTTTTCGGAGTCTCCGTTAGAGACCTGGGCTTCAAATGTTCAAGAAAAGCACGAGCAATATTGAATATTAAAATAAAATGAAAAAACTTGTTTTCGTTGCGTTCCGGCGATGCAAACTTCAGAATCATGAATTTTCGACTCATTGTGAAGGTAATGAATTCACTGACAGGAACAAAATAATATGCCTACAATACCTATCGCACATGCCACGGATACAGGAGAATTGCAGAAAACCCGTGTCGATACAGACGGCTTTGTTTTTACTGAGTTGCAGTTGTATTTACTACATTGGAAACACAATAAAACTGCCTCCCGCTCAACAGTCGGCACGCTAGCCGGTGCACGGCTAAGTCCGACCATTCATCCAAGTAGTGATCGCGGACAAAGCTGTTCAAGCCACGTACCGACCGATCGTCCACTGTTGTGGTAATTTAGTTATTATTAAATTCACTCATTATTATTAAGTTAACTAGTTATTATTAAGGGATAACACCACTCTAGCGGCAGAAAAAAAGGCCGAACTTTTACGATTTATTGTAGGAGTATGAAAAAAGGAATAGGATTTCTTTTCAGAGGGTTTATTTCGACGCTGCTTACGAAAACTAGCATGTTTCGGCTTTTACCACAAAAACTAGAAGGTTTCGACATTCACCGCGAAAATAAGCACGTTTCAGTATCCCTGGAACTGTTTCTCATTTTTTACTCCACGTTTTTTGAACATCTTTTTTTACTCCAAATCGATGAAATATTTATGCTTGTCATTTTATACCGTTTTATTTTTTGTTTGAATTTATTCCAAACATATTTTACTGTTTGAATTTTGGTCCGCTAGGCTTATCTTAAGATGGCAAACGGCAAATGCCTCGTCATTTTGAAGTAAAAAAACCATGGTCAAAAAAATTAGAGAAAAGAAAATTGAAAACAATTGGCGGTGTATGCAAAGTTGAAAATGTCAGTTTTTTTCCCTCTTGCTACTTCGTCCAAGACCTGACATTTATCGAGATATCTCAATCGATTGTTTTGAAGATTTTGTCAATTGTATTTTATACTTAATACTGTACCTTGTAATTTAGTCGTTGATCATTCCGAGATTGTGTTTTTTTTTTGTGAAATAAAAACACAATGAACGATTCTTCAGACTGTAAGTAGATCATACTTTTTATAAACAATAATTTTGTTCAATTCCATCGCTGACTCCGAAACTTGAAGTCATGAAAAATATCATTGATGAACAATTTTAGTTTTTGATTGGTGGAACATTGCGTATCGTATTTGCGAATCGTATTTTCAATAATGTTATTATTTTTTAAAATAGAAAACGAATATAAATGTTTAAGGGTGTACGGGCGATACACCCTTAATGTTTTTCATTTATTCCTTATAGTGCTCCCGAAAAAATTATTAAAACATTTGTGAAAGTTCCGAATCTTATTCGATTTAGTTCGGCAAATATACTACTTTTTCCAGTCCAAATCGAAATATGCCAGTTTTCGCGACGGAAGCAAAACGTGTTGATTTTCGTGGTGGAATTCGAAACGTGTTAGTTTTCGTAAGAAATTTGAATCGCGCTTCTTTTCGTAAGCAGCGTCGACATTTCTGTAGGGAATTTAATGCTTTACAAAAAGGTTTCCTGTAAAATTTTTATGAATCTAATATTTATCACGTAATTAGCAAAAACATTGTCTTCATTTTTTCCATAAATCGATCATTATGGTCAAAACAGGAGTTTGACTCCGAAAAACTGCAATTTATTTTTCGTACGCATTCAGAAATATGAAGAAATACATAGCGCAACCCTCGATTTAACACATGTTGAAGTACGAAAAAAAAAAAAATTTATTATCATTTTGATACAACATGGCGGCAACAGAGCCGATCATGAAAATCCTGTTTTCTTAAAACACCTTTACGGAAGGATGGTTTTCTCGTAAAGTATAAGACCTGGACTAAAAAAACCAAAAAATGTTATCATCTATATTCTATTGGTTATGGGACTAAGTAGGGGTTTTTTTAAATCAAATTTTGTAGAAATGTTGCACTTTTGAACAATTAATGGAATTTTTGCCAAAAATAAACAATAAATTGTTTATAAAAACGTGTACATTAAATAAAAAACGGTTACGTACTTCGATAGAGAATGTGATTGTGAAGCTACTATCAAAATTTCAAATCGATCCACACAACGGTGTTCAAGTAATACGCCCTCCCAGTTGCAACAGACGATTTTCAAGATGGGCTCCGTCGCCACCATTTTGTATGAAAATGATAATACATTTTTTTCTCATACTTCAATGTGTGTTAAATAAACCCTCTGACAAGAAACCCTATTCCTTTTTTCATACTCCCAAAATAAATCGTCAAAGTTAGGCCATTTTTTCTGCCGCTAGAGTGGTATTACCCTTAAGTTAACATTTGTCAATACAACTGGAAAAAATATGTTCGGCCAACAAATATATTTCTATATTTGTAATTACATAGTAATAGTTGTTCTAGGCCGATGCACAACTTGTCCTGTTACATCATTAATTAGTGGAAATTACTATAGACTTTAATCATTGTGTATGAATAACGGCAGTGACATGCAACTTCTTTCACAGTTTCACGTTATAGGTAGTTCGCGTAATTATGATTCCACTTGGATCAACTACCTTGAACCATAAATTATTAGATGCATACGGACCTTACTGTTTTATTGCAATTACGATAACAGTGGTTTTTGGATTGCATAAAAAGAGAACGTTGCGCCAAAGTTAAGGAATTTCGCGTTAAAGTGTAATTATATAATCCTTGATTGTCGAGACATTTTTCTTGCGCGATGTTATAGGCGTTATTATCTTCAACATCTTTTTTGTTGCGTCAACTAATTCCAGCTTTTGCTAAAGGGAGCAGGAAGGCTTTGACGGCTGAAAATGGAGTAAAAATTCCCTCTAAGTTATTTATCACATTTTGCCGATGAAAATCATTGGTATTCGTAAAAAAATATCAACAATAAGGAATACGAGGGGGGACCCAAAAAAAACGGGAATTGCGCTGCGGCGGGGAGGGAGAGTGGGGGAACCCATTGCTCGACCAGGTGTCCGTTGGGGACACGTCTCCTGAGTTAGTGTGCGAAGTTCTGTCGCCGTGAGTGCATCGGTTCGCCCGTGGTAATTTTTGCAGTGAAACAACTTTTTCCATTTCGGTGAAAACGTGGTGTCCGATTGTCGAGAGCAACGTGCGGCTGTGAAATTTTGTTTCCTGTTGGGGAAATCGGCCGCGGAAACTACTGTAACGCTTAAGACTGCTTATGGAGATGCTGCCCTAAGTAAAACCAGACTCTACGAGTGGTTTTCACGTTTTTAAAATGGAGACATGTCAATTGAAGACCAACCCCGTTAAGGACGCCCCTCAACGTCAAGAAGTGACGAAAACGTTGACAAAATCAATGCTCTCATTCGTGAAGACCGTCGCCGAACCATTGATCAACTCTGTGAGATGTCTGGGATATCATGGAGTTCAATTCAGAGGATTTTATCCAAAGATTTGCACACGAGCAGAGTTGCAGCCAAATTTGTCCCTCGCCTTCTCACAGACGAGCAAAGGGAGCGTCGACTTCCGGCATGTTTTGAACTTCAAAATCAGCTCGAAGAGGACCCTGAACTTTTTTCCAAGGTGATTACTGGTGATGAATCGCGGTGCCATGGATACGACCCCGAAACAAAGCAGCAATCAAGCGTTTTGCCACTGTGGAGGAGATAAAACAAAAATCGCTGGAAGGCCCAAAGAACATCCCGATAAGTGAATTTAAAAAATGTTTTGAACATTGGAAGGATCGTTTGCAGAGGTGCGTTGTGGTCAAAGGAGAATACTTTGAAGGTGATCAAAATTTGGTGTAAAAATATTAAAAAATAAAGAAATTGTGACGAAATTCCCGTTTTTTTCGGGTCTTCTTGCCATGATTTCAAGCAGTTGGATGCGAATTTTCGAAGCTTTCAAACGGCCTTCCAATGGAGAGATTTGCCTCCCCAGATTGAACCTAAAAATTATTTAAAAAAAAGTAAAAATTAGAAGAGTGGCGGCTAATAATTCAAAAAACACGAGAAATTTGCTACATTTATTGTTATATCGGTACGAAAGAATTAATTTTTCGATACAGACGTCGCTTCATTGTGTAGAGAACATTGTTATATTCATTTAAAAAAAGAATCAAGGCGATATCTCAAGGCGTTCTCGAAATATGATGGCAAAACTAATAAAAAATATGTCGTTTTAAGAAAAACGCGTCTAAAGTTCGGGGGTAGTATTACCGTAGGAAACCGTAACTTGTGTACCTCAAAAATTACCCGCGATGTAAAATGACTTCTCGAGGGCAGTTTCTCCTCCAGCAGCAATCGTGGAACGTCGGTTCTTTTATGAGCTGACTTCTTTTGTTGATGTCAGCCACTTTATCTCTGCTTTCAACGAGCATTCGTTGTCACGCAACTCGCACATTTCACAAGCACTCGCACACTCTTGGTTCTCCTGAGCTCAATTTTGCGAATTGTTCACTTTTCTTGGCACCAAAATATTCGTAAAAGATTAGACTAATGTAATAGGTCAATAACGAAAAATACGGTTTTTTGAGATTTTAATGTAGTAGTCTGGTAACTTAAGCCGATTTTCATGTCTTTATTGGAGGGCGTTTTTTTGTAGGAAAATAAAAATGAATCGTTTTGGATATTTAGGATGTTTTTATTTACATATTAAAGATACAAAAAAAAAATTTTTTGAACAAATTTAATAGTTTATTATTATTATTATTATTGATCGAAGTTGGCACCTCGAAGTTGGCAGCCCGGGTCCTAACTTTTTTTCTACCGAACCGATTGCTTTCAAATTTTAACAGGCTACTCTGCACACTTATAGTTCTCGTCGGAACTACCGAGAAATTTTTTCACCCCTAAATTTTTATTTTACAACCCCTTCTTTGCTAAAATAAAAGGACTTTAGCAAAGAAGGGGTTGTAAAATAAAAAGTTAGGGGTGAAAAAATTTCTCGGTGGGTCCGACGAGAACTATAAGTGTGTAGAGTAGCCTGTTAAAATTTGAAAGCAATCGGTTTGTTAGAAAAAAAGTTAGGATCCGGGCTGCCAACTTCGAGGTGCCAAGTTCGATCAATAGTAATAATAATAATAAACTATTAAATTTTTTAAAACTAATTTTTTTTGTATCTTTAATATGTAAATAAAAACGACCTAAATATCCAAAACGATTCATTTTTATTTTCCTACAAAAAAACGCCCTCCAAAAAAGACATGAAAATCGGCTTAAGTTACCAGACTACCTTAAGTCTTCCCAATCCCCTTACCGTCATGCTAATAAGTCGCTTGCTAGAGTGGATTGTCCGCGAGCTGCTTTCGAGAGGTGAAACGAATAAGTATTTCAAGGTAGAAGATCACAGATCAGATAATAAAAATATTGGCTCAAAATAAGAAGGGCCCAAAAAAATCTCCGGTTCCACTCTCTTACACGCTAGAAGTGTTTAGTTTTAAGTGACACTGCCCGACGTGAAAACCAATCTCCGTCCCACACGTTCAGGTGGTGACTCAATCACCCACGCGTTCGATAACTTTTCGAAATAATTAAGCATCAGCATGTTTTGAAGTGAAACTTCTTATGGGAGGGTATTGAGATCCGGATCGGCAACGTTTTCTGTAACGAAAAGAGGTGAGGGTAATCGGGGGTTAAGACGATTTCCAAAATGGACTCTGTCGCCGCCATTTTGTATCAAAATGACAATAAAAAGTTTTTGTTCATACTTCAATATGCGTTAAATAAACCCTCCGAAAAGAAATCCTATTCCTTTTTTTCATAGTCCCAAAATGAATCGTCAAAGTTAGGCCGTTTTTTCTGCCGCTGGAGTGGTGTTATCCCTTAAGCCACCAAGATGTTAGGTTAGGCCATATTCGCTGAGCTGAAATAAAATGAAGTGTGCTGACTAACAGTGCTATATAAAGGATAAAAAACAAGGACGACGGCACTAGGTAAAGCACGATAGATAACTTGAGCACTGTTGTGTATTAATGCATAATCTGTCCAGTGGCGTCGCACTTGTTTCCGGTATTTTTCATTGCGTAATGGGCTTAACGATAAAATCCAACAGGTCGGCTCTGGCCGCGAATATACTTGGAATTCTATCCACGAGCAGAAAAAAATAAAGCACCGACATTTTCAATCATTCACTAACAAGACTAGGACAATGCGCCTCAATTACTCGGATTATCGGTCCAAGTTTGGCCATAAATTCTCTATTTCTGCTCCCCTGTATAAAGAAGTTTTATCCAAGGAGCACAAAGATATTGAAGGGACAGAGAAGTTAAGGGGGGAAGTAGGGTTAGAACAGCGTTTTCTCAATGATTTTCGTGAATTTTTTTATAGTATCAAAAATAAATATAATTAATTGAAACTTTGAGAATATCTTATACATATATTTAAGTATATACTATAAAATTTGTATACATATATTTAAGTATATACTATAAAATTTGTATACATATATTTAAGTATATACTATAAAATATTAGCGACCCCATTTTTTTATAAAACACCTTCACGGGAGGACGGTTTTTTCGTAAAGTATACAACTTGCAACAAAGAACCAAAAAAATGTATAATCTATATACTATTGGATATGGAACTACGTAGAGGTTTTTTTTAAATCAAATTTTGTAGAAATGGTGCACTTTTAAAAAATGAATCGATTTTTTGCCAAAAAAATTAGTAAAATGTTTATTAAAAAAAAAAGTTTACAGTAAATCGAAAAACGGCTACGTACTCCGATAGAGAATGTAATTGTGAAGCTACTATCAGAATTTCAAATCGATCCATGCAACGGTGTTCAAGTAATACGTCCTTCCAGTGTGAAAAGGACGATTTTCAAAATGGGCTCTGTCGCCGCCATTTTGTATCAAATTGATAATAAAAAATCTTTTTTTCATACATCAATATGGGTTAAATAAACCATCGGAAAAAAATCCTATTCCTTTTTTCATACGCCCAAAACAAATAGTCAAAATTAGGCCTTTTTTCAGCCGGTAGCGTGGTGTTATCCCTTAAGGGGGGAAATAGGGTTAGGACAGCGTTTTCTCAATGATTTTCATGAATTTTTTTATAGTAAAAAAATGAATACAATTTATTGAAACTTTGAGAATATTTTAAACATATATTTAAGTATATACTATAAAATATTAACGACCCCATATTGCAGGTCACAATCAGACTCAGCATTTTTCGTACATTCTGGAAGCCGCAATTTTCATCTGAAATCAAACGAGGTTGGAATTTAATTTTATTATATGTCTCTCTTCTATATGAACCTAAATGCTATAAAAAAAAATAGAAAATTGAATTTTTTCCAGGGGTCAAAACAAAAAAGCATGATTTTTTGCCATTTTTTACAACTTTAATTGCAAAAAAAAATTATTTTATATAATGATAATATTCCGAATTTAGGTTCATATAGAGCGCAATACTATGAAGAAAGTAACTGCCAATTTTCAAAACGATTGGTTGAAAACTTTTGAAACTAGCGTGTACGCAAGTTAAAAAAAAGTCGTTTTCAGAAAAACGCGTTTGAAAAAATAGTACCAAGAAAAACAAGCAATATGGGGTCGCTAATATTTTATAGTATATACTTAAATATATGTATAAAATATTCTCACAGTTTCAATAAATTATATTCATTTTTTATACTATAAAAAATTCATGAAAATCATTGAGAAAACGCTGTCCTAACCCTATTTTCCCTCTTAATGGCTTATAACAATAGAACGAGTCGGAATTTTCATTTAAAATTTTCGGAACATATTCTTCAATAGTTTTACTAACAATTTATGAAATAAAAAAAAAATCGATTTTTTTAACCGTCTAACCCAATTCCCCCCCTTAAATACAAAAAAAAGACGTTACATAGAAGCATGCAGAGAGTTAGAGGCAAAAAAGATCAAGATAATGAACGAAGCTTTACGAGAAACTAGTCGTATTAAGGAGGAGAACATTCGCAATGTCCCTAATGTTTGATTTCTTTTTTTTTTTAGATTTCTTAGTTACAAAATGTAATAGTTATTAATAAAGGGTGTCCGAAAATTCACGCAACAAGTAATTTTAATAGAAAACACAGGTTTATAATTAAAAATTGTAAGTTTTTTATTGATTAATAAAGTATACAGCTATGTATGGAGTAGAATATTGGGTAGATGGCCTCCACGGCTTTGCTGGTACATACGCACTATTTGTCGAAATTTTCCATGACCGTTTTGCATGAATGTGGCTGAATTTCGTCGATGCAGCGCTCAATTTCCTTCTTCAAGGTGTGGGTGGTCGTGGTCTTGTTGACATAAACCTTAGACTCAAAAAAACCCCAAAGAAAAAAGTCCAACGGCGTTAAATCGCATGATCCGAGCAGCATTTTGATCATCAAAACGGGAAATTACACGACCAGGAAATGACTCATGCACTAAGTCAATTGTTTTTCGGGTTGCATGACATGTGGCACAAGCTTGTTGAAACCACATGTCGTCCACATCCATATCTTGAAATTTGGCCAGAACAAACTGGATTATCATGTCACGATAGCGAACACCATTAACTATTATTGCCTGACCAGCTCCATTTTCGAACAAGAATGGTCCGATGATGCCTCCAGCCCAAAATCCATACCAAACAGTAACACGCTGTGGATGCATTTGTTTCTCAATAATCAGTCGTGGATTTCCTGGACTCGACCCTTCTTTCTCCTTTTCCCGTGGTGTTCCTAGACTCACCCCTTCTTTCTCCTTTTCCCGTGGTGTTCCTAGACTCTCAGCGACACTCTCACGAACTGCTTCAATGTTTTGTGTTGAAGGACAGCCAGAGTTTGGGGGGGGGGGGGGGGGGTGTAACAACCCTGAACTGTTAACTGTTACGCTATCTTTTTTTTCGTTGGCGACACTTTACCGCAGAGATGGCGTAAAATCCAAATCTTGCGGGAATTTTGGGACACCCTTTAAATAGTTTGTAAATAAAATTACCGTCCGGTTTAACCGAAGATAATTTTAAAAGAAAAAATTGTTGAATTTTTTCAAATACATTAAACTCAATAATCCCAAAGGCGTCCTGTGCATGTTTGGGTTTGTTGGTTGTGTTTGAAATTCTTTGGTTTTGTTCGGGTTAGTTTGGGGTTGTTCCGGTCCGTGACAGGGTCGACTTCACCATAAGGGTGAGGGGTTGTCCTGTATATTGAAGCTGATCGTCTTACCTTTACCATAAAGGGGAAATGGTCAGATTCACCAAACAGGCGAGGTCATTTCCCGTACGGTGACGTTGACCTCCTCAACTCTTGTACACTGCGGCGGCGATATATCGATGTACTACAAAGAGATAATATATATGTGAATAAACAAATAATAGCTTCGTATTGTATTTATTGTTTTGACATTTTGTTATTTCGAGCTATGTGTTAAAATTCAGCGGAAAAAATATGGAAATTTTGTGATTTTAACTTGGATAACCTGGAGATATCATGGAATTTCATGGTCACAATCTGTTAGACACCGTGAGCGTGTAGCGAAAAAATCTTCTCCCTTTAGACATAGGTTAAATTGGGATGGTTTGCCTCGTACACTCACGATGTTAGAAAGATGCATGTGGCGATGGCGTTTTCTGCGTATGGGCTCAACGTTCCTGCACGCAATCGCCTTTATTTCTGAGTCAGAGGAGCTCGAGAATTTCTCGAACTTGCTGTGGGTTCTGATGCTTCTTTTCCCCCGCGGCGTCGATTCACGGGTACTGTATACGTCGACAAGGACACCTTTTCCTGCGAGAGACTATACAGGAACCGGTCCTGCTATACTCGGATCGCGCGTTGGGAGCGCCGAGAGAGAGAGAGAGAAAGAAAGAGAGAGAGAGAGAGAGAGAGGGAGAAGTGTCCTGTCGATTTAGAACTCTCGATGGACTCTTGCGCAATGGCGAGCACCAGGATCGTTCGCCAAAGACCACGTCTCTACAGGCGATCCGCCATGTTGGTTCTCGCCTTTGGCGATAGCGGCAGGGGGGTGTTTGTGTGGGGGGTGTGTCTGTATAGTGGGCATGGTCCACGTTCCAGCGTAACTCTTGGCGATAGCTCTTAAATCATCGACTTCATTACACAATAAAATTCGTCCCAACACAAATTTTGTGATAGTCAGCGGTAAAAAAATAATGACCGCGAGTCGTTCAGACGTTATTATCTTCGCTCGGACATTTCGTTGAAAATTTATAGATGACGATGGTCAGCAATATTATGATGAAATTTAAATGTCGGAATCAACATCACTGACGAACAAATGATCCGATTCTAATCTCGATCAGAACCTGAGAATTGTTAGAGTCACTTTCCGTCCGGACATTCTCGCAAAAGTGAGATTTTAGAGGCCCAACAAGGCAGTCTGGAGGGTCCTGATCGCCTTTCGACCCCGTACAGACATGTAACACAATCACACACTGGAATCAAATGCGGTGAGCTGATAGGTTCCTAATTCTCCGAAATTGTAAAAACATTTCCAAAAGGATGAAAAACATTTGAGTTTCGCTCAGATTTACACTCGAGTGGCCTACACCAAAAAGATTGTGTAAATCGACGAATTGAATCGGCTAAGCTTCACGAGCTCGAAGCTAACCGGATAAAATTTCCGCTCGAGTTGTTCGGAATTTAATGTGAAAGTGTCGAGGTGCAAAATAGCAGATTAAAAAAATTTAAGTCCGCTCATTAAAAAAACAAGACTTCTTATTAAAATGAAAATTGGCACTTGCAGGGGAAATTGCATTTTTCCCTTCGCCAATTTCGAATCAACATTCACACTTTTTTCGATTCACAAATGACGAATCAATATAGCTGGTCCGGAATATCAAATTACGATTCATTTTTAACGACCATAAATATGGGGCAATTTTTTGCGTTAATTCGTACCGCGTAATCATAAATAATTACTGCAAAGAGTGTAATATCCCCTCCCCCTTTCCCCTCTTTTCCCCTCAAACCTTAAATTTCACAACCGTTATTAATAGTCACAGTTATTAATTCATGATACAGTTTGAGTAAACAAATATTTTTCGGCTCTTACGTCGCTATTCTCGACTTGTTTAATCCACAATGCCGATTATTAAAAAAAAAAAAAAGCTGGACATCGACGATAAAAACTGCGTTCTATCTGAGAAAATGCATATGCGCGTGAGGGGTTAGGATATGGTACCGAATGAAAACAATCGAACGCAAGTCCATTAGAGCGTATACAAGTAAGTCTTTCTTTAACGAAACAGCGGCTAGTTTCTGCCGTTGGTGGCTGGTATAATATACATATAGACGGCTCGATGGGGAGAGCAAGCACCAGTGATCGTGGTGAACGGTATGCATACAGGCGCGCTGGTCGTCCTCGACACGCTCTGCGAGAACGCAATTACGTGTACGCGAGCATGCGTATACCCTCACGTAGAGCGAAAGTCCTCCGCCGTAAATGTGAGCGGTGAGCCCACCAATTCACAAGAATAAAACCACTCGCAAGACTATATACTAGGGCGATTTTTTTTTTTCGACTATTTTTTTTTTTTTCAGTCCCCACCCGAAATTTTTTTGGATATGTCGAAAAAGGAAATTCCCTGAAAGTTACAGCCCTTAATATTAATTCTAAGTACTTTCCCAAAGCGTGAGAAGATTTTCCATCTAAAATACACGTAAATGGAATTTTTTTTTTCTTCACATTTTTATAACTCAGCCGCATTTTATGCTATCATATTGTTCTTGGTTTTGATTTACTCAGAATAAAACAATCTAGAAAAGTGCCTATTGCGGCGAAAGTGTAAATTGTACTGGTGAGTTGGTACGGGTCACTGAAGTTGATTTTTACCCAAAATTTTCGTTTTTTTGCTGTTATCTCCGAAAGAATTAACTTTACGAAAAAAATGTAAATAAAAAATTTGTTGGAAATTTAATTTCCTACAAAAAAGATCCTATCGACCTAATTGCTTAGATTAATATTCCTTGAGATATTGAACTTTTTTTATTTTTTAATTTTTTTAAATTATTTAATATTTCATATTTTATAAATTTTATACTACTCATAAGTTGGAGTTCAATATCTCAAGAAATATTAACCTAAGCAATTGGGTCGATAGGACCTCTTTTGTAGGAAATTAAATTTCCAAGAAATTTTTCATTTACATTTTTTTCGTAAAGTTAATTGTTTCGGAGATAACAGCAAAAAAACGAGAATTTTCGGTAAAAATCAACTTCAGTGACCCGTACCAATTCACCAGTACAATTTACACTTTCGCCGCAAAAGGCACTTTTTTAGATTGTTTTATTCTGAGTAAATCGAAACTAAGAACAATATGATAGCATAAAATGCGGCTGACTTATAGAAATTTGAAAAAAAAAAAAAAAAAAAAAATTCGATTTACGTGTATTTTAGATGGAAAATCATCTCACGCTTTGGGAAAGTACTTAGAATTAATATTAAGGGCTGTAACTTTCAGGGAATTTCTTTTTCGACATATCCAACAAAATTTCGGGTGGGGACTGAAAAAAAAAAATAGTCGACAAAAAAAAATCGCCCTACTATATACGTATATACAATGCTGGGCATTTGAAGTGGAATTCGGATTTTTCGGCAATTTTTTCGAAAATTTGATGAATTTGAAAATTTAAACTCCCGGGGGTGGCGTATCCAAATGTTCCTGAAGTAGTTTTCATCCGTGTCCGAAAACCTTCAGTTGGATACCATAATTACCCTCTATCACGTCCCCAACCCTTCAATCATATTTTCGTTACGCACGTGCGCGATTGTTGACCAATCTCAATGATACCCGTTTGGTTCGGAAGATTATCAAATTTCCTTGTATGTACTTGTTGGAATTTTCAAATTCGTCAAATTTCCACGTAAATCGGCGAAAATATCCGCATTCCACTTCAAATGCCCAGCACTGTACGTATTCTTGTGGGTGATTATATTCTCGCTAATATATACATATTTATATATAAATACAGCCTGTTCAAGAAGAAAAGACCGTTGTAAAGTGGAAAAAATGAAAGTTTGGATTAAATTTTTTTCTTTTTTCACTAAAGTAGACATTGTTAGCTATTGCGCAATTACCTAATATCTCGTCCAATCACCTTCATTACTGGATTATAGCTTGACAACCTTTTGCCCATATTTTCAACGAGATTTTCTCCGCATTTACAAAAGCATTCCCAAACATGCAGTTCTACAGGGTACTCTACTGTGCGCCGAAAAATCCTATTTCTCTTCGTTGGCCACCGATCCAGGTTTTCTATATTGTCTCTCGGGACTTAGAAAATTTTCGAAGAATTTTTTCGAGCGAGCACCGATCCACTTCTGATGAGGGAGACCATGCCCAGAAAGACGACTCGCCCGTGACAGCAACATTGTCCGAATCTCGATTCAAATTTTCCTTTGCCCAGTCGTTTTTCTTCGTGCTTTTCTGACGAGAACGGTTAATTCAAAGTTAATCGACAAGACAGGATTTTTTTATGCAGACGACTTCGAATCGTATTTAGAGACAGGTGAATTCGTTTTGTCCGGAGTTTCATTTGGGCACAGCGTAGTGAAAGGTCTAGCATGGCTTGAAAAACACGTAAAATCATTTTATCTTCCTTTGTTGTTGTCACGCGGACCAGATCTCAGACGGTTCGTCTACATTTCTAACCTTCAAATATCGCCTTACCCACGTCTTAACGAATGCCCCTGATTCCAGCATACATTTACCAGCCGTTTCGTGATTCAGTTTCGGTCCTTTCGCATGATTTACTAAGAACACCGCCTCGAATCGCTTCAGGAATTCTGCACTCATCGATAAGATAACGAATACCCTGATATCAACCACATTATGTGCCGGCAAACTATTATATATATGGCGCAAAAGAGCATGAAACAAAGGTTCAAACGAGTAAGGACAGATGGCGCCGCGGTGGCTTCTTACTAAATGACTAGACGGTGAGCGTCGCCGTACAATATCGATTCATTTCTAAACTCTATGGAGTACTAAACTCTGTGTGCGATAGAGAAATTTATGAAGAAAATTAATATTAGTATATAAGTTATGTTGTTATTGTTAGTATCATTACGTCTTCGCTTTGGTTTGTTTTTTTCTTCTTAGTTTTCTTGTTAGACCTGATAACTATCATAGTTCCTAGTAGGTTAAATTGTTGATCTCGATGCGTGCAACTTGCGAATATTGAAAACATACAACTTTAGAAGTATTAGAGGGCGCCACCTGGTGAGCGCCGTGAGAATAGACCCAAGAATAGGTTTAAGTATAACAAGACTAGATGGGAGAAGTTTTCCCAGGGCTTCCTACTTTTGTAAGCATCCATTTTTGTGTGCTCAATAAAAGAAAATGACGACCGTTACCAACAGCGCTGGACGGGCGTTCGGCGTACGGCTTCGGCGGTCACCCAAGCAGCAATGTTCCATTATTTGGATGGGTGACTGCTTAGCTGTACACCGACTGGCGCTTTAAATGTCCGAGCGGGAGGTCATTTATCTAAGACTGTGGTGTTTGCATTGAGTTTACTCGTGTCAATGGCAAAGACTTAGTTAAAACACGACTGCATCGGTGAAGGTTTCCCGTAGTTTCCCTCGCAGCCTCGTGCGAATGCGAATACTGGTGGGATTCTAAGATGGCTGCGGATACAACGGGAGGGGGGGGGGGGGGATAAAAATGGTAAAAATAACTAATAAAAAAACTGTTAAATATATAACAGGGAGGCCTCTTATTCCCTAATGGGGAAAAAATTACTACGGTTGCTTTCTTGTTGAACAGACTGTATGTACACGCGCATAGTTTTGCGAATGGTTATATTTGTGTGGGAGGGCAAAGAAGTACGCCAGTGAAAGTAAAGTTGTGGCGTTTGCGCAACAAGATCGACGCTGTGTGCGAGGCTCATAGCAGTCGTCTCTCCTTTTCGCCTTTTATAACTAGTGCCTCTACCGAACCACGAATCCAAGACTTTAAAGGCTCGAGAGCGCGTAGGTTGAAAACCCGACGCACGCCGGCATGACGGTTTCCAGAAGGTCGGATATACAGGCTGATTCGGAATGATTAGCACACCTGAAAATTTCAGATTCCTACGTGTTATTGTCGGCATAACCACTCAGCCGTTTTTTCTTCTTCGACACAGTTTCTAAATGGAAAGCATTAGAATTGTGAATTTCTCGGTCAATGCGAGAATCGAAATTCGCCATAATGGAAGACCGCCGAAATCTCGAGTTTAAAAATTAACGAACATTCAAGTATAGAAAGGCGCATCTTGAGAAAAGGGTAGGTATCAAATATAGGAATGGCCGAATGCAGATATTTTGGAAGTGAGGGGTAACACCACTGTAGCAGCAGAAAAAAAGGCCTAACTTTGACGATTTATTTTGGCAGTATGAAAAAAGGAATGGGAATTCTTTTCAGAGGGTTCAATCAACACATATTAAAGTATGAAATTTTTTTTTTTTTATTATCATTTTGATACACACTGACGGCGACAGAGCCCATCTTGAAAATCATCCTTTTTCTAAACTCTTTCACGGAAGGACGCTTTTCTCGTAAAGTATAAGTCCCGAAACGAAAAAACAAGAAATTTTATAATCTATATACTATTCACTATGGGATTACGTAGGGGGTTTTTTTTAAATACAATTTTGTAGAAATGGTGCACTATTGATGTTCGAATACGTCCTCCCAGTTTGAAAAAGACGATTTTTAAGATGGGCTCTGTCGCCGCCTTTTTTTATCAAAATGTTAATAAACTTTTTGTTTTTCATACTTCAATGTGTGTTAAATAAACCCTGTAAAAAGAAATCCTATTCCTTGTTCCATACTGCTAAAATAAACCGTCAAAGTTAGGCCTTTTTTTCTACCGCTAGGGTGGTGTACCTCCTTGAGTGGGGAAATAGGGTTAGGACAGCGTTTTCTCAATGATTTTCATGAATTTTTTTATAGTATAAAAAATGAATATAATTCATTGAAACTTTGAGAATATTTTATACATATATTTAAGTATATACTATAAAATATTAGCGACCCCATATTGCAGGTCACAATCAGACTCGGCATTTTGCGTACATCCTGGAAGCCGCAATTTTCATCCGAAATCAAACGAGGTTGGAATTTACTTTTATTATATGTCTCTCATCTATATGAACCTAAATGCTATCAAAAAAATAGAAAATTGAATTTTTTACAGGTGTCAAAACAAAAAAGCATGATTTTTTGCCATTTTTTACAACTTTATTTGCAAAAAAAAAATTATTTTAAATAATGATAATATTCCGATTTTAGGTTCATATAGAGCGCAATACTATGAAGAAAATAACTACCAATTTTCAAAACGATTGATTGAAAACTTTCCAAACTAGCGTGTACGCAAGTTCAAAAAAAGTCGTTTTCAGAAAAACGCGTTTGAAAAAATAGTACCAAGAAAAACAAGCAATATGGGGTCGCTAATATTTTATAGTATATACTTAAATATATGTATAAAAATTGTATAGTATATACTTAAATACATGTATAAGATATTCTCAAAGTTTCAATAAATTATATTCATTTTTTATACTATAAAAAAATGCATGAAAATTATTGAGAAAACGCTGTACTAACCCTATTTCCCCCCTTAATGGCTTATAACAATAGAACGAGTCGGAATTTTCATTTGAAATTTTGAGAACATATTTTTCAATAGTTTTACCAACAATTTATGAAATTTAAAAAAAATCGATTTCTTGAACCGTCTAACCCTATTTCCCCCCTTAAGGGTTGCGGATCCTATAAAGGGAATATATGGTATCCAACTAAAGGGTTAATAATAGGAATGAAAACAACTCCAGGGGCGATTGGATGCGCAACCCTGGGTGGCGGGGGTGGAGGGGGCAAAATGGAAATCTTTTGTCGGGGCTAGCGGAAAAACTGTTGAACCGATTGGACTTATGTTTATCGTCAATGTATTATCCATGAGAACCTATGATCTCGTGAAAAGAAATTGCCGTTATCGTTCGCCAAAAAGCGCCATTTTCGAATTCGTCAAATTTTCACGAAAATCGGCAAATGTCCGCGTTTCACTTGAAATGCCCAGCACTGTACAAATATGTTCGTCGTACGCGCAAATAGTCAGACATTATTCTAGTCGCTACGCCCGTACAAGACCGGAAATAACGAATGCCGTCATGTACCCTAGAGATGTAGCCATCGATGGTGCCACACAAGTCGTGTTTTACATCGACTATAAAGAAGTAATACTCAGCCGGACGACTGGTCATCGTCGACATCAGTGAAACTTCTCACGTCACGTCGATTGCTCATCTAATTATTTAAAATTAATGAAAAATGAGCCACGCTACAGCCTAACCAGCGTGATCCGACAATTATATTGCAGGACTATTAAAAATAATGTTTAAACTTCTGAAACATTTAAAAGCATTGTAACCCAGTTACTTTTGTTTTTTGAAATACACACAAATTTCGGATTTTCTGTATACGATCTGTTCAAGAAGAGAAAGACCGTTATAATCTGGAGAAAATAAAAATTTGGATTATATATCTTTTTTTATTATTAATGTACATATTATTAGCTATTGCCCGGTTACCTGATATATCGCCGAATCACCTCCATTACTGATTATAGCTTGACACCTTTCTCCCATAGTTTCGACGGTAGTTTCAGCTCCACCGTGTATACTGGCTTTCCTTTGAGCTTCATTTTCATATACGACCACAGTTTTCAATCGGATTAGCATCTGGAGACATTACCGGCCATTTGATCGTTATGGCGTTCTTTTGTTGTTTCCACGCACTGCACAGTATGCTCCGTTGTTTAGGGTCATTTGTGTTCTTGCAGCACCCAACTTGTTTTGTCGGAATCCAAAAACTTTTCAGTGGACGTCAACAAGCATTTTTGATAGGTGGTACGCATTTTTCCGTAAACGGACAATTTAAACCCCGAGACAATGTGCGCAATGAAGCAACCAAAACCGCGTTTACAAAAGCATCTTCAAACATCCATTTTTGCAGGGTGTTTTACTGTGCGCTGAAGGATTACTCTTCGTTGACCACGCTTTTATTAAGGCAGTCGTCTGGTCTAGAGCGAGATTTTTGACGTCATTTCTAATGTGCAATAACGTTTAAACCGTTGAAGTTGTCTTCATGAAAATTTACACGTGCATTTATTGATCCTTAGAGAATACTTGTACATTAAAAAAAAATATTATTTTAAATATTTTCATGTAGTTTTTTGCCTTGTTGCAACATGGTGCGCCGAAATCGGCGCCCACTCTGGACGATGTTGTACGCATCTGAAAAAATAAATATATATATATTCTCAATCTGTATGAGTATTCTGAGCACTGGTAGCAGAATTGAGTCGAACAATAATTTTGCCGACATTTTATAACTTGTCGAATACGAAAATGTATGAAATGAATGTATGAAATATCATTAATGAAAGTTCAACAGGCCGCCATTTTGTCAAAATTTTTTTTTAAGTACCAATTCTGCTACCACTGCTCAGAATACTCATACAGATTGAGAATATATATTTATTTTTTTTTTCAGATGCATACAACATCGTCCAGAGTGGGCGCCGATTTCGGCGCACCATGTTGCAACAAGGCAAAAAACTACATGAAAATATTTAAAATAATTTTTTTATTTTATGTACAAGTATTCTCTGAGGATCAATAAATGCACGTGTAAATTTTCATCAAGACAACTTCAACGGTTTAAACGTTATTGCACATTAGAAATGACGTCAAAAATCTCGCTCCAGACCAGACGACTGCCTTAAGGAAGACCAGCCTTAGCAAAATTTGCCATTCATCGCCATTAAGAAATGCCATTGAACTTTCATTGCTTCAGACGTAATGACAATTGAATGCATTTTGCCAAGGGTAAAAAACTCCATTCAAAATCCCATTGCCATTGGAGGTTGCAATGAAATTTTGCAATGTTCCTAGATAAGGAACATCAAAATAGCGAACATTAAAGTAAGCGCGATCTTCTAGCTTCATTCAATAGTGCAAAGAATAGGAAATGTGTTTCTAACGTTTCATGAGCGTTCGTTATTTCCATCGTTTGAGTTTTTGGTCTTTCACTTTACTGAATTCAAGATTGTATACTTTCGTACACTCGACTTGTGAAGTGTTCGACAATTTTTTCGATTTCGCTCATATGTTTTTTCTATTGCAATCTTTGCGTTGTCTCATTTTTTTCTTTACTGATTCAAAGCATTACTAAAGATGAGCTTTTCTATAGTTGAACATTCGTTAATTTGAAAACTCGAGATTTCGGCCGTTCTAAATATTGGTCGTTCCGTTATTGGACCCCCCACGTCTGCCTCTGACTTCCGCATATTATTTTGCAGCCGCTTTATACGTTAGTTTTTGCCCTTTCGTATGATTTACTAAAAACATCGCCACGTATCGTTTCAGGAATTTTGTATTTATTGTAAAAATAAAAAATTCACTGGGATCAACGACATAATGTGCCGGCAAACTATGTATTGCGCAAAAGAGCACGAAACAAAGATTGCAACGAATAAGGACAGACGGCGCTGCGGTGGCTTCTTACTAAATGACGACGGTTGCTTTCTTGTTAAACAAACTGCATTTCAAATGCTCGTAGGAATGTCATAATAAGTTATTATTGTTATTATATCTTTTTATTTCAATTATTTTTTGCAGTAGGGCAAAGCACAAGGCTGCAGGATGACTCGGAAGTAATGACAGCGGACAGGCCGAGGAACACGCACCTCTGTATGTGTTTATGAGCGTTGGGAGACACGAGAGACTTCGCCGAAGAACGAACGTTTGTATTTTTGAAATAATATTGTTATTTCATTTTATTATTGCTCACAATATCACAGACGAAGAAGTAATCGAGTTCCTGAATAATGAGGTCGGCGAAAATGAATAAAAAAAAATCTGCTAGTTGAAACTCTGCGAATTGCTTCCTCGAAATTTCGCACGATGCTCCAAAGCCTCCTGTACGTGGGATTATATGTTTCTCAATTTTTGCCTCATCGTAAGAAAAGCTTTGAGCTTTGAGCTTTGTGTAAAGTTTCGAAGGAGCAATTTGAAAGTTAATCCCGGATTTTTCGAAACAATGTAAAATTTCTTGAAGTCAGAACCGTTTTATCAAATCTCACTAAATTCAGTACTAGCCATCATTTAAGGGGTCGGACCAGTCTTGAATTTCGGAAAAATCGCAATTTTTTATGCTCAAAAGGTGCCGAAAGTACTGCAGTGTTTCGGATTCTGCCGCAGCCCCTCTCGGCTCACTCCGAGCGCTACTGAAAACTTGGAACGCGTTTTTCTCGGAATCACGTTTTTTTTAATTGTGCAGAAATATAACGCGAACAAATTTTCACTGATCAATTTGAAAATTTAACTGTACATTCAAAACTAGATTCTCTATGGTAGTACGTATAATTTTTATGTCATACTGCATAGATCTTTCGGTATAAACAATTATTTGATAATTTCTTCAAAAAATTTTTAGATAACAAAAAAAATTCGTCATTGAGGCAATAATCAATATATCGAAAAAATCCTATGTACTTCCGTAGCTGTTCTCATATATAATCGAAAAAAATTTGGTTTTTTGTTCCCGATCAAAAATTGCATGAGCTACGTTTCCGCTCGTGGACTCTTACGGAGAAAAAGGTGTCAACGGAGAAATGCTGTGCAGCCGCCATTTTGTTATTAATCACTGCAAAAAAAATATTTTTTATAGTTCATCAGCAGTATAATAAAGAACTGTGCATGGAATTCCGATCGATTTGGTTATGTCGCTAAAAAAAATTCCCAAAATATGGCCATTTTTTCTTGCTCTAGAAAACCACTTAATCATATTCCATTTATTTTCAAACTTTTATTAGTTTCTATTAAAATCTGTGAAAGTTCAATTCACACGTTTTTGAAAGAATTCAAAATATCATCAAACCGGTACGATTTCATGAATTCTCGGTTAATATTCTTGGCCCATATACGCAGTTGATTTTCGTAATAACCAACGCACATTTAATAATATTGTATCCATTTAAAGAATTTATCTCTCATATCTCAGGATTTGCGGAACATGCAATGCGGAACATTTCAAGTGGAAAGCAAATATCTTCACTGATTTTCGCGAAATTTTGACGAATTTGAAAATTGCACTTCGACGATGCACCTCGCCCACCATTCCTGGGGAACGATAACGCCAATTTCTTTTCACGAGGTCATAGGCCCTCGTGAATAATACATCCTCGATAAAAATGAACCCAATCGGTCCAACAGTTTTCGCTCTAGCTCCGACAAAAGATTTCCACTTTAACCCCCACCCCTGCCACCGGGAGGTTGCACATCGAATTGCTTCTGGAGTAGTTTTCATCCCTGTTCGTAACCCTTTAGTTGAATACCATATTTGCCGTGTATCGCACCCGCAACCCTTAAATCACGCGGTCGACGGCTCACCCGATTTTTCACCCCCCACATTTTCGTTGCGCACGTGCGCAATTGTTGACCAATCTCAATGGGGCCCGCTAGGTTCGAAAGATTATCAAATTTCCTTGAATGTACTCTTTTGAAATTTTCAATTTCGTCAAATTTTCGTGGCAATCGGTGAAGATATCCGCATTTCACTTCAAATGCCTAGCACGGTAGAGAAGAGTATGAATTTACTGTGTATGTGTGAACAAAATCGTAATCGGTCCTCATGGTCAAATTAAGGTAGTAGTCTGGTAACTTAAGTCGATTTTTATGTCTTTTTTGGAGGGTGTTTTTTTGTAGGAAAATAAAAATGAATCGTTTTGGATATTTAGGATGTTTTTATTTACCTATTGAAGATACAAAAAAAATTTGTTTGAAATAATTTAATAGTTTATTATTATTATTATTATTGATCGAAGTTGGCACCTCGAAGTTGGCAGCCCGGGTCCTAATTTTTTTTCTACCGAACCGATTGCTTTCAAATTTTAACAGGCTACTCTACACACTTATAGTTCTGGTCGGAACTACCGAAGTTAAATTTCATGGATAAATAACAAAATGGCGGACTTTGGAAAAAAAGTCCTTTTATTCTAGCAAAGAAGGGGTTGTAAAATAAAAAGTTGGGAGTGAAAAAATGTCTCGGTAGTTCCGACGAGAACTATAAGTGTGTAGAGTAGCCTGTTAAAATTTGGAAGCAATCGGTTTGGTAGAAAAAAAGTTAGGACCCGGGCTGCCAATTTCGAGGTGCCAACTTCGATCAATAATAATAACAATAATAAACTATTAAATTTTTTCAAACAAATTTTTTTTTGTATCTTTAATATGTAAATAAAAACATCCTAAATATCCAAAACGATTCATTTTTATTTTCCTATAAAAAAACGCCCTCCAAAAAAGACATGAAAATCGGATTAAGTTACCAGACTATTACCTTAACAATTCAGAATATTACGATCAAACCAATTTACGAAAAAAATCTGAAAACTATTGTGGGTCACTTTTTTTCGGCTTATTCTATAATATACTTGAAGGAAAGATATATAAAGAATGGCGAAGGCCACACCACGGTAAGGTCGAGTTAGGATGGATTGCCCCATATATATATATATATATGTAACGTAAAAAGAACATATTACACCGACAAGAGTGAAAGTCGAGCTGAAACTGGAATTCCATCCGGATACTTACAGATTCGAGTTGTGGCATTGAGGCTTTCGAATGTATATCAATTTTATCCAATCGTTTATTATCCAAACAGCATTTTATCCAATCGTTTATTAATTTTTCTCTCGTAGAAATAAGATCCATTATATTCCATATCATTATCAAAATATTTTTAATTTTTTATTTTTCAATCTGTAATAGAATGAAGAAAAAATCAAATTTTTATTTTTGTAGACGATCTGTGGAAATATTATTGCGTTTTTATTTATCGATCTGTGACAAAACGTCGAAAAAAAAACAAATCAAATGTTCAATTCCTATTTTTGCAGACGACCCGTGAACATATTTTTGCGTTGTTATTTTTCGATCTGTGACAGAATGAAGATAAAAAAAACAAATTTTTATCATTGCAGACGATGTGGTCAAGCCTAACGTTATTGCTCTGTGCTTTTGGACTCCATGGAGTTTCGCCGCAGAGCAATTATGCGTCGCAGGGCAACAGCATCGAGTATCAACCGGGACTACCACCGAGCACAGTTCTCGATGGCAAAGTCACGAAGCTCGATGACATACAGCCAATTATATTTCTCAATCGTACGGAAGCGTCTTTGAACTGCGGACAGGGCAGTATGGAGGTGAACCTAAAGTTCCAAGAGCCATTTTACGGTCGCGCATATGCGGATTTCGATCGCAACAGCGCTTGCATGGTCAAAGGACGTGGTTTCGATCACGCAACCCTCGAGCTTCCCTTAAAAGGTTTCAATATCCTTTTTCACTCGTACATCGCAATATCCTTCGTATTTGTTTTACTCAAAACACATTTGTATCGTCGGATTCTTTTGGTATTTGAGTATGTTTTAGCAATCGATCCAAACCAAATCGTATTTATTCATGATCCAATCGTTGGATCGCTAGAGGCTAATGATGATTTGGATTTTTTAATTTTTATTTTACACCGATCGCGCGTCTTTTTATTTACGTTGTCCAAAAATTCAATGGAAAAATTGGCATTGGCTGAGCACTACTAGCACCCGGAAGTGTGTACAGGATTGGTGACGGCAAGATTGTATGCACTCGGAAAAAGTAAACGACGTTCAATTTTTTTTTTTTGGCGCTTTGAACATTTTCGTGATTCTGAATAATTTTACGTTATGAGAACTTAGAAAAAAGAATTGCTGCCTAGGAACATAGAAAATATTCGAGTCTGTGGGTCTTAGAAATTTTCGTATTATTTTGACTTTGAGTATTTTCGTCTTTTTGAAAATTTTCGAACACTCGCGAATAATTAAGTTTCAAACTCGAATGGTTGCACATTACTTTTTCGATGCTTGTTCGAAAATCTTCCTAGAAAACAAATTTTTTTTCTATCCCACGTGGTCAAAATTTTTCCAAGTCCTACGGACGTGAATTTTTTTTATGCTCCTCCCGCCCGAATTTTTGAAATGTTCCACGATGTGAAAAAATTCCAAAGTCAGACGTTGTCGAAATTTTTCCAAGTCCCGTGGACGTGGATTTTGACTATGTCCCTTCCAATCGATTTTTTTTATAAGTTCCCATAACGTGAGATTATTCAGAGTCTAGACAAATTTCAAAGTCGGTAAAAAAGTCGAACGTCCTTTACTTTTTTCGAGCGTTTTGAATCTTGCCGTGACGAATACTGCACGAACTTGCGGTCGTTACAGAGTACTAAAACATACTGGGATTGAAAATAATTCGAAACATTGATGACTGGATGTGATTGTAACGACATCGATCCATTCATATTGATACATTGATAAAACGATTCGGTGTTCGTTCGTGAAAAAAAAAATATCGTTACTTCTTCAGGATGTGGGACTAAACAAGATCCACAGCGTGTATTTACCAACAACATCGTGGTACGATTTCATCCTGGCCTCGAAATGGACGGTGACGAGGTTATCACGATAGTTTGCAGATATCCACCTCCGATAACTCCCAACGCAACTATAATGAATCCGGATCATTTGTAAGTCGTACATACTTCAGCTCAATACCATATTTATCTACTACGTTTCGATTCATAATACTTCATCGCTGTAACGAATGAAGAGCTCACACCACCCTAGCGGGAGAAAAAAAAGCCTAAGCTTGACGATTTATTTTGGGAGTATGAGAAAAGGAATGGGATTTCTTTTCAGAGAATTTATTTAACACACATTGAAGTGTGAAAAACAAAAATTTATTATTATCATTTCGATACAAAATAGCGGCGACAGAGCCTATGTTGAAAATCGTCTTTTTTTTAAACACCTTCACGGGAGGACGGTTTTCTTGTAGAGTATAAAACCTGGAACAAAAAGCCAAAAAATATTATAATCTATATACTATTGGCTAATGGACTACGTAGGGGTTTTTTTTTATCAAATTTTGTAGAAATGGTGCACTTTTGAAAAAATGAATCGACTTTTCGCCAAAAACGAAGCAGTGAATTGTTTATAAAATAAAGTTTACATTAAATCAAAAAACGCTTACGTACTCCGATAGAGAATGTAGTTGTGAAGCTACTATCAAAATTTCAAATCGATCCAAGCAACGGTGTTCAAGTAATACGTCATCCCAGTTTGGAAAAGACGATTTTCAAGATGGGCTCTGTCGTCGCCATTTTGTATCAAAATGATAATTAAAAAAAAATGTTCATACTTCAATCTGTGTTAAATAAACCGTCTGAAAAGAATTTCTATTCCTTTTTTCATACTCCCAAAATAAATCGTCATAGTTAGGCCTTTTTTTCTGCCGCTAGAGTGGTGTGATCCCTTATACTACTAAATACTACTATACTATACTTCGCACTTACAGCTAACCATTAACTACTCAATCATTATTATCCAAAAGCCTATCCCAAATGCATATTCCCCAAAATGGCCATCTCACAAAAGCACATTTCGCAAAATGAATGGGGCATTTCGTGCCAACTGACACAACTTTGGGACCGATCTATTTCGATTTTTTGCCTGTTTTTTTTTCCTGTTTTCTTTCCGTTCCCATTTGATAAATTACTAGAATCGGTGTCCGCGCTTCGTGTGCTACTTTGTAGGTTAAGTTTGTCGTCTACGATTACTTTTCTCAATGAGTTACTTTCATGGAGTTAGATTTTGTATTAAACCTCGTAAGCATTCAATACCTCCTATAAAAAATACCATACATGACACATGACACCGATTCTAATAATTTATAAAATGAGAACGGAAAGAAAGAAAAATCTGAACAAAACCCCAGATGGTCTCTTCAGTATTAAGGGGGGAAATAGGGTTAGGACAGCGTTTTCTCAATGATTTTCATGAATTTTTTTATATTATAAAAAATGAATGTAATTTATTGAAACTTTGACAATATTTTAAACATACATTTAAGTATGTACTATAAAATTTTTGAAGAATTTCCTTGAAAAACACCGAAGATATTAGCGACCCCATATTGCAGGTTACAATCAGACTCAGCATTTTGCGTACATTCTGGAAGCCGCAATTTTCATCTGAAATCAAACGAGGTTGGAATTTACCTTTATTATATGTCTCTCTTCCATATGAACCTAAATGCTATCAAAAAAATTGAAAATTGAATTTTTTACAGGGGTCAAAACAAAAAATCTCGATTTTTTTGCCATTTTTTACAACTTTATTTGCAAAAAAAAATTATTTTAAATAATGATAATATTCCGATTTTAGGTTCATATGGAGCGCAATACTATGAAGAAAGTAACTGCCAAATTTCAAAACGATTGGTTGAAAACTTTTCAAACTAGCGTGTACGCAAGTTAAAAAAAGTCGTTTTCAGAAAAACGCGTTTGAAAAAATAGCAAAATGCTGAGTCTGATTGTGACTTGCAATATGGGGTCGCTAATATCTTCGGTGTTTTTCAAGGAAATTCTTCAAAAATTTTATAGTATATACTTAAATATATGTATAAGATATTCACAAAGTTTCAATAAATTATATTCATTTTTTATATTATAAAAAAATTCAAGAAAATCATTGAGAAAACGCTGTCCTCACCCCATTTCCCCCCTTAATGGCTTATGACAATAGAACGATCCGGAATTTTCATTTAAAATTTTGGGAACATATTTTTCAATAGTTTTACTAACAATTTATGAAATAAAAAAATAATCGATTTTTTGAACCGTCTAACCCTATATCCCTCCTTAAAAGCAGCATTAAAAAATCAGGGTAAAAACCAAAAAAGGTCGGTTCCAAAGTTCTGCCAGCTGGCATGGAATTCCCCATATTCATTTTCCGGAATACGCATTTGTAGAATATGGATTTTGGGGAATATGCTTTTGGGTAATATGCATTTGGGGGATATGCATTTTGGGTAATATGAATTTGGGGGATATCCACTTTTGGGGAATATGCATTTTGGGAATATGACTTTGGGTTATATGCATTTTGGGTAATATGAATTTGGGGGATATCCACTTTTGGGGAATATGCATTTTGGGAATATGACTTTGGGTTATATGCATTTGGTGTAGCTGGAAGGTTACCTTTTGGCTCTCCTAAGCTCAGTTTAGCGAATTTATCAGTTTTCCTTGCAGTAAGATGTTCGTAAAAAATTGTACTAATGGAATACTTGAATAACAAACAAATTGAACTTTTCTGATATTGTAAGCCTTCCTATTCCCCTTATGGATAAAAACAGTCACGTTCGGACTTCCAACGAAGGGCCGTAAACCGCATTTTATATTGTTAGAAGCTCCTTTGGAGTTTGGAATAAAAAATATCAACTTAACAATTTTTTTCATTCGCTCCAAATTGGTAGATTCAGTTACTTTCGTTCATCGCATGTTTTTCGAAAGTGGGTTTACACTTCCCACCTCTGTATTAGGATAAATTCCAAGCGAATAAAGGGTTAACATTTTGGACTAAGAATCTTTAATGACATTTCATAAATGCAATGCTCGGCCATCATTATCTCTGTGAACTACGATGTAATCGTTTGAAGAGATGATACATACTTAATTTCTCGTCGCAGTGTGGCCCCGCCAGCGACAGTGGTCGAGCCACCTCTGAAGGGTATACAGATACTATTGACGATCTGTGCTCTTCTGTTTCTCTCGTTATTGCTGCTCGGTCTCGGATGCTCGTATCTGTGTCTGAAGAGACGAAACGTACGAGTCGTTCATCGTCAACCATTCGGAAGTGGTACGGGATCCGAAATAACGAAATTGTCGGGTTCCTCGCTGGGCAATATATCTATGTTCGAGGGACTAAAGATTCCAAGGGCGCACGCTTTGCTCCACCTGGCACCTTCGTCATCCGGAAGCGAGGCCAATTTAGTCATCGATCATTTCGACACATTACCAAGTGATTATCCGAGTGAGAGCCACTCGGAGGTTGGCGTAGAGGCAAGTTTACATTTTTCTTCATATTTTAATTCGCGACTACACACTAAAAAGTATACACTATTTCAATCATGCATAAAATCACTAAATAACATTCACTGCACTTTAATAATATACAACCTGTGTACGAAGAAAGAGACCGTCGTAATGTGGAAATAATAACTTTAATCTGGGCGGGGTTGAAATATCCAAACTGTGAAAGATCCGACGGTCTAAAACTCCGGATTTATGTGCGAGGATCCTAAAAGTTTTGGAAATTTGAAAATGTAACCTTTTCAATAGAGAAATATCATCGCGAAGAATAGTTATACACCAACGATTGAATGATAAGAATAATTACGGGACCGACTGAAAACCTACCGAACGTCAAAACCCAACGACATAAAAACACCTGGTTTTCATAATTAGAAAGCGCAGAGTTCCGAAAAATTGTGGTTTTCGTAAATCGAGTTCTCGAACGTTTAAGTTTTATACGGGAAAAGGGTCAGGATAAAGAATATCGAAGTGAAATATATTAGAATTTATATGTCCAGAATGGTTAAAGGTTAGTGTATAAATCCGACAGAACAAAAGTTCGAAAGAGCGAAACTCCGAAAGAATTCGACTCCTTTCGGTCGTGAAAAAGGTCCATCGACACCAGTGATGCTGCTGTCTAAACACTCGCATTGGAAATTTTCGGAATCTTGACCCTTCTAAACTTTAATTTTCCGTATACTGCATCGTCAATGCTGTGATTTTTTAAGTCCGAAATCTTCGTGAAACTGATAAATCTTTTCTTCAATTTTATTACGCTTGCTTTCCGATAGTTTGTTATGCGTTAATCTAATTTTCGAAACTTTGTGGATCTCTGAACGTCAGTTGTAGGGAATTTTTCAAACAGTACTACTGACCGTTCGATAAATTGTTTTGTCTTCCGCGTACTGTTTTCAAAAAGTATTTACTATATGATATTAAATGTGCATAATTTCTTTGCCGCTATTCAGACCGTTCGATATTATTTACAGTCAATTATGTACACTTTCGTTGGAATAAACTATACGGAGACCCGTAGTTCGTAATATCGAATTCAGAGTTTCACACCGTCGGAGCTTTCACAGGTCGTAATTTCGATCCCGACCCCTTAAGGGAGGGGTAAGGGTTTCAGCGTAAAAAAAAACACTTTTTTTGCGATTTTTTTTCTCAAATATGGATTGAGCAATTTTATTCGAACTTTTTGTACATTATTGAGCATACTTTTGACAATGTTGTGTAATTTTTTCATGCAGAAATATTGAGGCATAAGCCCGTAACAGAGCTTCCCCCAGAACGTCTTGGAAAAAAAAACAATTTGCGGTGTTCACTATAACTCGGCCGCAAATTATCGGAAAATGAAAAACCATGAAAATTTAGTCAAATTATAATTAAATCTTCCCCCCAACGTTCTCTGATAATTTTTTTTTTCATTTAAAAATTTTTGGCGGCCATATAAAGTGTGAACTGTTATTTTCCACGAAAAATTCCGCCATTTTGTGGGTGGGAAACACCCTTAATGTAAAAAAAAAAATTTAACTAAACGTTGGGGGGAGGTATTTTATATGTAGAAAATGTGTACAAAGTTTGAAATTAATCGGTCAAGTAGTTTTTAAATGGCAGTGAACACGGACTTTGAAAAAGTAGTTTTGAGAAAAACGCATCTAAAGTGCACTGCTAGCCCGACCGCCCGCAGCTTCTAGAGGTATAGCGTTAAAGGCCAGGAGATTAATGAGACAATAACTTCAAGAATATTGCTTAGATCGGTTTAAAATGTTAAGCACGTATTCTTGAAATGTTAAACAATAAGATAAGACAAAAAAAAAAATTCGATTTTTCGAAAGTGAATACCCTTACCCCGCCCTTAAATCTTGATTTTATTTTTTTTAGATTATGATGGTCTTTTTCGTCTTAAACAGGTTGTATATTATTAAAGTGTAATGAATTTTATTCAGCGATTTATTTAGATGGAATTGCAGTGAAAATTTAGGTTAAAGTTATTTTTTACTTCAAGTACATATTATTAGCTATTGCGTAATTATTTAAGATCTTGTCCAATCACCTCCATTACAGATTATAGCTTGACACCTTTTCCCCATGCTTTCGACGAGATTTTCTGCTTCACCGCGTACACTGGTTTTCCTTTGAGCGCCATTTTCACATACGATTACACATTTTCAATCGGGTTCGCATCGTGAGACATTGCCGGCCATTTCATCGTGATGGCGTCATTTTGCTCTTCCCACGCACTGCACAGTTTGCTCCGATGTCTTCTTGCAGCACCCAACTTGTTTTGCTAGAATTTAAAATCTTTTTAGCAGACTTTAATAAGCATTTCTGGTAGATACGCATCTTCTCGGCGTTTAAATTGTCCGTAAACAAAACGAGACAACTAAAACTGCGTTTACAAAAGCATCCCCAAACATGCATTTTTACAGGGTGTTTGACTGTGCGCTGAAGAATCCTAATTCTTTTTGTTGACCATGCTTTCGATAAGGAAGACCATGTGCAGGAAGAAGAATCGCCCGTGAAGACAACACTGTTCCAATCTCGATCCAAATTTTTGTTTGCATTTTTGCACGTGCTTTTCTGACGATTTCTTCAAAGTTGATCGAAATTACACGTTTTCATGCAGGCAACTTCGAATCGTATCAAAAGAGACGTGAATTCCTTTGTGCGAAGTTTCATTTAGGCACGGGGCCAAAGGCCTTGCTTGTCTTGAAAAAGACGTAAGATCTGATTATCCTCCTTCGTTGTTGTCACGCGGGCTAGTTCTTTTTTCGACAGATCGTCTACATTTCTAACGTCCAAATATCCATTTACCCACGTATGCACGAACGCCTCTGACTTCCGCATATATTTAGCAGCCGTTTTATACGTCAGTCTCGGTCCTTTCGCAAGATTTACTGAAAACACCGCCCTGTATTTCTTCAGGAATTTTGTACCCATTGTGACGATAACCAATTCACTGATATCAACAACGTAACATGCCGGCAAACTGTATATTGTGCAAAAGGGCAAGAAACAAAGATTCATACGAATAAGTTCACTCGATAACGAGGTGTTCGTTTTCCTCTAGTATAATTCTCGTTGTCCTATTAAATTCTGTGTATTGAAAAGAAGTAAAGAAAAAATCATACCTACAAACCCAGAGTTAGTTCGGAAGACATCGCAACAAAACTTGTTTATTTCATTATTTTATTATAAAAAAATTACAGGTCGACGAGGTAAGATCACTGCCGGTATCGTCAGCCGGTTCGTACGACAACAAGGCCTTCTTACATCATCAGACTCTGACACAACAGGTGGAAGTGCGGGCCTCGAGTTCAATCTATTCGGAGACAACAGCCGACGTGGAGACATCGGCGATGCTATCCGCAAGCGCTTCGAGAATATCGGTACCGCGACATCCGGTGGCTGTGCCGATAGAACCGAAGTTCGACGTACAAATGAGAGTGAAAAGAGCGCCACCACCACCGCCGAGCCCATTGCCATCAGAGTCCGACGCTAGTATAGCACTCGAGAGAAATTTGACGACGATACTCGAGCGCGAGGAATCGGTCCGATCGATGGAGAGTCCGTTGCCTCGTATGACAACGTTCTCGTACGTTCCGGAACTTCACGGACCACCTAGCAGCACGATGTCGAGACAGCAAACGCCGCCGGTTTACTCGCGAATCCTGCGAAAACAAGCGGAACGCGAGACTCACACGATCGAGGGCCCGAGTCCTGGAAATTTCAGTGGAGGCCCGATGATTCATCGGCCTCGTTCGCTCGCTTCCTTGACGGAATACACCGAAACCCAAGTGTCGACGGAAGTGACGGATTCGTCCCACGCGAAGTACAGAGTGGCGAATATTTTAGCGCCGACACCACCGCCACCACCTCCCATCGCACCGTCATCTCAAGTGATCGTTCAACGAGAGTTTGAACGCGAGCGTGCCGAACCACTCGTCGAGCCGATAGTAGCGACTCGCCGTCCAGAGATCACGACTCACGAGGTTGACGACGTTTATCTGAGAACCGTAACCGAGAAGAAGACGATCGAGGACGTCGAGAGACATCGACGACAAGTTACGGAGTATCACGCCCGGCCTAAGCCACTGCCCGATCCAAAGTGGGACGTGACCATACGTAATTATCCGACGGAGGAACTTCCGCCACCTCCCCCGGAGTGGGAAAACTTTTCGGACGTAAGTTCAGCCTCGAATCTGACGATTACGAACGAGCCGCTAGTTCACAGACCCAATCCGATTCATTCGGACATCGATGCTATACATCCGACTTACGCGCGTGGTGAAATTCCAACGAGACCGGGACGCGGTATATTGGGGGTTGACGACGGAGATGGCGCTGGCTCGATGTCCTCGAGATCGGGCAATAATTTCTTCAGTCTTGCGCGTGTCCTGGAGCCTCAGTACGCTGCGGAATTGACCGACGACGAGAGACGCAGATGGCGCGACATCATAACGAGCGAGAGTACACTCAGAACGTTGTTGACCGAGGCTGTCGTCAAGGAGGACTACGAATTGATAAGAAAAGATGCGAGATACACGACCCTCTTTCCGGCAACAAAGTGGGACGTTATAATAAGAATCCTGAGTCCACCGCCGGGCTCGACGTCGTCGTCGTCACACTGGAAAGCTGGACAGCGCTACAAGCGCAGCAAGTCCTCGGAATGGGACAGCAGATCTCGTAGATCCTCGTTGCCGACGCTCTACGAATACGAGAGCGACGGCGGTAGCACGTTAAGAACTCACGATAACCCGAGGCATACGCGCGACGTTCGTCTACCGAGTGACAGCCAGATGCGAAATACGAACTCGATGACGAGAGCCGGAAGCGAAACCGATCTACGGTCAATGTCCGAAATGACGCGTGACTTTGGCCGTGTCGAACGAGACGATCTCACGAGTCTGAGCTCTTTCGAGGCTGACTCACTCGTGAGATCGCTCAGTCAACCGAGTATTGGACGTTCGGCTTCGGAATTCGCTGAACACTGGAGCTCGCCGAGAAGCGGTTTGCCGACGTGGGGCCAGGACGACATTGAGCCGAGTTCGGCGGAAACGACGCCTATTGCGGTGAGACGGGGTGACAGAGTCGAAGTCATGGCGTGTTTCGATCTTGGCACTCGTCAGGGATCGGCTGGTGTCTCGACGAGCTTCGCTAAATCAACGAGATACACCGAGCAGCGCGAAACCGTTCGTGTTACCGATGGTCAGAGATCATCGTGGTTCCACGATGATTCCGAGCCAGAGATGCAGATTTGATGAGCTCGCGGACACTGCATTGAGCATCGATGATTATCAACGATTAATCATAAATCGGCTAATCGGAATAGAGTCAATAACAAAAAAGAAAGATTTTTGGCGATTTTAAGGGTCAACAGCACTCTGGCGGCAGAAAAAAAGGTTCAACTTTGACGATTTATTTTGGGAATACTGAAAAAGGAATCGAATTCCTTTTCAGAGGGTTCAGTTAACACATATCGAAGGATGAAAAACAAATTTTTCATTATCATTTTGATGGCGGCGACAGAGCCCATCTTCATGATCATCCTTTTTTGAAACACCTTCACGGGAGGACGGTTCTCTCGTAAAGTATAAGACCTCGGACAAAAAACTAACAAATTTTATAATCTATATACTATCGGCTACGGGACTACGTAGGGGTTTATTTTAAATCAACTTTTGTAGAAGTGGGGCACTTTTGAAAAAATTGATTTGATTTTTTGCGAAAAAATAAGCACTTTGAATCAAAAAACGGCTTCGTACTTAGAGAATGTAATTGTGAAGCTACTGTCAAAATTTCAAATCGATCCATGCAACGGTGTTGTACAAGATGGGCTCTATCGCCGCCATTTTGTATCAAAATGATAATAAAATTTCGTTTTCATACTTCAATATCTGTTAAATAAGCCCTCGGAAAATAAATTCTATTCCTTTATTCATACTTTCATACGTTAGAGTGGTGCGAACCCTTACCCCTTTCTACTACCCTTAAGAAGAAGAAAAAGGAGACGAAAAAGAACTCACGTGGTATTCCACTATCGTTCTCAGAGTGAGGGTCAAAATTCGGAATGACCACTATTTTGGACGGCGGAAATGTGGAATTTCAAAATAACGAACGTTCAATAGTTTGAACGGTTCATATTAAGAACGTCTTTTAATCAGAAACAAAATAAGGAGAACACAAAAAAACATTGAACTATCGGTTTTATGTTTTTGGGTTCTCATTATTTATTTTATGATTTAAAGACGTTCTTAATATGAAACGTTTAAAATATTGAACGTTCGTTATTTTAAAATTCCACATTTTGGCCGTCCAAAATAGTGGTCGATGAGGATTTTTACCCCCACCCTTATTCTCAAACTTTCTAGCTTCTCTACCGAATCCCATTGTCCAATGACGTAAAATGACCCGCTGAAAGAGCTCTCGCATCAAAAAATTTCGTACGCATCTGTTTTAATTTTTTTTCATCCCGCTACAAACTTTCCCCTTGCTACTCGTTCCCCTCGGCAGTCTTACTCGATCCACGCATTTGCTATATTTTTTCTTCCTACGTCTTATTCGTAGTAATAATTTCCATTGAATTATTTGACGCGGGAAAAAATTATATAGCAAATGATGAATAAATGAATGAATTCAAACTTCGTCGCGTCGGGTTAACAATTAAATGGCTCCCCGAGAACTAACGATCAAGTGAGATAGCGCGATCGGATCGCCGATTATCTCAATATGGCCATCGATGCAGAAAAAAAAATTAAAAAAATACATAAATGCAAAGCAATAAATAAAACAATCGATGGGCCCGTAACTTTGCTGCCACACGCCTCCCCCAAGTGCTAGTGATAATAGTAATGTAAGTGAAAACAAATACGGTGCTGGGTCTACGCTTGACTATAAACATTAGACGCTAATTCTCGTTAAAACTTCGAGAAGACGTTGTTTTCTCGACGTGTAGGAGAAAATAAAACGATTTTTTTACATTGTCATAAATGTACGTACTAATTAAACAAAACAGATATGCTGATGAAAATTATACGTCTGTAAATCTTATCCGTAAAAGTTACATGTTCGTGAAATAAAAAAGGTCAAATTGAAGGTAGTGTCGTCGATTACGATCTACATCACCACTTACCGTGTGAATGTTTTTTTTTTCCCCGATGTAACTCGAGCTGAGTGCTCTCGATGAATTGTTTTACGAGTAAAAAACCAAGAACAAAGCGGAGAAAAGAAAAATAAACAGATCGTTAGTAAACTTTTGGTAATTCTTTAACCACAATTTCGTGCTTTCAACTCCTTTGTCACAATTCTCGATCTTCTGAGTATAGTATAATCGGCGGTGTGAGCCCTCGCACGCTGCTTTTATAGGTTAGGGTCATCGTGCAATCTGAAGTGTGCACATGAACGAACTCCGAGCATGACATTGACAGACAATCATAATGACGAGTTAGTCGACTTCAAGAATAAATCGCATTTCGAGATATTTCGTAAAGTGTCTTTTTTATAAAGGGGAGTAGCGGAAGAATCTTTCAAGTCCGTGTACGATCCTGATACAAATAAAGACAACGATGACGACGATGGCGACGGCGACGATGATGATCATAACAAGGATGAAGACCAATCAAATGTTGATGAATTGTTAAACTAATATGTCACGTTAATGCAAACAAATAGAATGAAAAATTTTGATACATCGCGGGCTGTTCAAAACTTCAGCAACATGAAATTAATGATTCGTGCTTTACCGATACAGTTCGACTCTCAGGACATTCTCGTAGATAATAAAAATTATTCAAAAACTATTAGTTTGATGGAATTGGTTTGCAAGAAAGTGCCTGATGAGATACACATTGAGCGTAATGATTTGAAGAATTATTGGACTATTGTCATGGCAACGAATGCTCACAAAAAAATGTACAGAGTCAATGAGTGTTTACGTATTGATATGAGTTTTTAATTCAGAACGTATATTGCAAACGTGTCTATCGGTTTTATCTGCAAGGGTGGTGATAGACCTCCGGTTATGGTTGCGAGGAAAATTACGCATTTCGATTATGTACCCTTAGCGAAAATTTGCCATTCATTGCCATTAAGGGAGTGGTAAGGGTTTCAGCGTAAAAAAAACACTTTTTTTGCGATTTTTTTTCTGTAATATGGATTCAGCAATTTTATTCGAACCTTTTGTACATTATTGAGCATACTTTTGACAATGTTGTGTAATTTTTTCATGCAGAAATATTGAGCATAAGCTCGTAACAGACCTTCCCCCAGAACGTCTTGGAAAAAAAACTATCTGCGGTGTTCACTATAACTCGGCCGGAAATTATCTGAAAATGAAAAACCATGAAAATTTAGTCAAATTCTAATTAAATCTTCCCCCCAACGTTCTCTGATAATTTTTTTTTTTCATTCAAAAATTTTTGGCGGCCATCTAAAGTGTGAACTGTTATTTTCCACGAAAAATTCCGCCATTTTGTGGGTGGGAAACACCCTTAATGTAAAAAAAAAAATTTAACTAAACGTTGGGGGGAGGTATTTTATATGTAGAAAATGTGTACAAAGTTTGAAATGAATCGGTCAAGTAGTTTTTAAATGGCGGTGAACACGGACTTTGAAAAAGTAGTTGTGAGAAAAACGCGTCTAAAGTGCACTGCTAGCCCGACCGCCCGCAGCTGTTAGAGGTATAGCGTTAAAGGCCAGGAGATTAATAAGACAATAACTTCAAGAATATTGCTTAGATCGGTTTAAAATTTTAAGGACATATTCTTGCAATGTTAAACAATAAGATAAGACAAAAAAAAAATTTGATTTTTCGAAAGTGAAAACCCTTACACCGCCCTTAAATATTTTCGCTTGACTTTGCCATAAAATTCGCATGACAAATTTTGCCAAACGCATATTGGGATAATTCCAATCAGCTGGTGGATCGTCTACGTCTACTTTTAGCGTCTCAGGCAGCCAGCAACTCGTCTCATGCAAATGAGATCGTATCGATTATCGAAGAATTGTATATGGCTCGGATTATAAATTAATGTGTATCCATAGACGACTCTTATTATTCTCAATTTGAGCGTCGACGTGTTTGGACCATCGTTGGGAGTCAACATTCCGGTGCGACCTATAACATTCTTCTGTTTCTCTAACCTCGCTCTTTCTCCTTCTTGACGATCCTGTTGGTACGACAATGTTGGTGGAAGATTAATTGGGATAGAGTCAATTCGATCTTTTTTTATTTGACAATTGTTGATCATTAATATATATATATTTTTACAAATTTTCATATGGTAACGATGTACCACTTTTACATTCAGTATTATAATTAAAATACACTTTACACAATTTACAGCTTATAGGATCACTCATAGCCCAAAGGCAGATTGTCAGTTATGTCGATCGACAGGACTTTTTTATCGTCGTTCCAGCTTAACGCTATTTTTTTTTGTTCAACCGTTTTAACAATATGTTTTCGAGATTGGATTAGATTCTGAGTTTCGATGATATTCTAATGTTGGAAAGGACAATCTTTATAATCATTGAAGGATAGTCTCGATAACGTCGATCCTCTAACGGCTTTATCTCGTTTCTTTTCAGGTGCGTCATCGCGGATTCTATGTGCGTACAATTTTGCGCGCAATCCAACGAATTCCCGTATAATCCGTCCATTCTTCTCATCTTTCACGAGTTCCAATATCTTTCTATTCCCCATTTCCCAAAAAAACATTCCATATGGACTGTCAGTGGAATAGTCGGAGGTATCAAATTTGTGAATATCACCACATATTGGAAGTTTTTCACTTCCAATTAAGGGGGAAATAGGGTTAGACGGTTCAAAAAATTGATTTTTTTTATTTCATAAATTGTTAGTAAAACTATTGAAAAATATGTTCCCAAAATTTTAAATGAAAATTCCGACTCGTTCTATTGTTATAAGGCATTGAGGGGGGAAATAGGGTTAGGACAGCGTTTTCTCAATGATTTTCATGAATTTTTTTATAGCATAAAAAATGAATATAATTTATTGAAACTTTGAGAATATTTTATACATATATTTAAGTATATTCTATAAAATTTTCGAAGAATTTCCTTGAAAAACAACGACGATATTGGCGACCCCATATTGCAGGTCACAATCAGACTCAGCATTTTGCTATTTTTTCAAACGCGTTTTTCTGAAAACGACTTTTTTTGAACTTGCGTAAACGCTAGTTTGGAAAGTTTTCAACCAATCGTTTTGAAAATTGGCAGTTACTTTTTTCATAGTATTGCGCTCTATATGAACCTAAAATAGGAATATTATCATTATTTAAAATAATTTTTTTTTGCAAATAAAGTTGTAAAAAACGGCAAAAATCATGTTTTTTTGTTTTGACCCCTGTAAAAAATTCAATTTTCTATTTTTTTGACAGCATTTAGGTTCATATAGAAGAGAGACATATAATAAAAGTAAATTCCAACCTCGTTTGATTTCAGATGAAAATTGCGGCTTCCAGAATGTACGCAAAATGCTGAGTCTGATTGTGACCTGCAATATGGGGTCGCTAATATCGCCGGTGTTTTTCAAGGAAATTCTTCAAAAATTGTATAGTATATACTTAAATATGTGTATAAAATATTCTCAAAGTTTCAATAAATTATATTCATTTTTTATACTATACAAAAATTCATGAAAATCATTGAGAAAACGCTGTCCTAACTCTATTTCCCCCTTTAATGCAATCAATTGGTGGCAATTGGTGGCCTAATTCAAAAAATTTAGTGGCCAGTCGTTGATTTCAAAAAATTTGCTCTTCATGAAAAAAATATTCATTTACCGAGAAAAAATACATTCGCATTACTCATTTCGATGCAACGTCCGGATTTTTGTTGTTTAGCGAAACCAGAGCATCGAGAATCGAACTTTTGAGTTATTTTCCATATACTCTCGGTTAGAGGCGAGTATGTTATAGCGATTAGACCACAGTACTGCTTATACATGGATTTTATTTAAAGCAATATATAGATACTAGGGGGGCGACAACTATACGCCAACACTCCCTGTCCCCCTCCCAGCCGCGGAGTTCGCTTTCGGAATGACCGAAAATGACCACAAATGCACTGGTGCATTTGCGGTCTTTTTTGCTGCAATCTATAATATAGCTATAAACCAATATATAGATAGTTAAGAATACAGTATTGAAAAAATATTTAGCATTAAGAACATTGATTGAGTTTTAAAAATTTGCAACATTATTTAAGCCTCTCGGCTCGACAGAAAATTGGAGGTATCGGTGTTGCAAAACGCTGCCGCGCATAATGTGATAATGTCACTAACAGAAGGTCAACGCGCTTTGGCATTGGTCTGCATGCGGTTACAAAACGTGTTTGACAAAACTGGTACCCATGTCGACGACAAAACGTTTCGTTGGTCCTGTGTCGATAAAGAAATTCGGAAGGGGAAACGAAAAGTTTGTTGCCGCGGGTAAACGTTTATCACAGTGTACGGCGTAATAGAATTGTAAACATTCTACTCAACGTGCCAGTCGAGGGCAAAAACGTCGTCGAGCTTTCGCTACTCTCGAACGTACAAAACGGCTAAATATATTTTCTATAACGAAAATTATCGTCGCGAGAGTCAAACCAATTCCCAGAATTACGAACGCAAAGTCCAAGTCGCTCAGTTCCAAAATTTTGCGAGTCCGATCGATATTCTCGATTTCAGTCTCTTCGATAGTACGCCAATCTTTATCGAATTCTCTTTGGTACGAGTATTGAATGGTATTAGATTCCACCAATCTCTGGATCAATGAGTTAAACCTTTGTTCCAGTGGCCAGTCTCGGCGCATTGGAATGGTACTGAATACGGGCACATAATATTCCTTCGACAGATGAAACTTAAATTTTGCAGCCTCGGGAATAATAGCGTCCAAAAAATCTATGCAAGCGGACTTTGGCTCCCGTATTATATAATACGAACAATTTCCACGTGCCGTGATACCACCCATACGGACATGACGTGGTAACGTTCCGATGTAGGACCGGAAAACAATCATACCAAGGTATATCTTGTGACCAGATTCAAAAAGATCTTGTGGCGTATCGATGTTTGGATACGGAGCACGTTTCGCCAATAGAGCCGCTAGCAATCCCGAATAAATTCCGTGAATCGTTACCACGAGAACAAATAGGCCGGTCAGATAGATTCTCGATGGTGTATCAATCGGCAATTTGGTGAGACCAGAGTTGCAAACCAAACGAAGAGTACTGAGAAACGCCGTCATAGGAGATTGGTGTAGAGAATATTTTAGGAATATCGCGGTAATGACACAAACGATACACACACCGATTCTTGAAGCTCGATCAATTGCAGAAATGATTTTGTTCAATTGAGACTTATCACCGGTGTACCTCGACATAATAGATACACTGCTAAAGTAGTGTGGATAGGCTTCCACAGCTTTTCCGGGCTGGGACCCAATGTCGCGGATTTTTCTCCCCTCCCGTTCCCAATGTATCGTTTTTACAGTAGCATTCAATATAGGAAAAATAGCCCGGAAATTGTTATCCGTAAAATCCCTGTAGAGCCGCCGAATCCTAGTACTAACTTTCAGAACACCTGTATAGTCGGCTACACGGATCGTATAACCCCCAAGATTTTTTGTCGCGTCAAAATCCATATTCTCGCACATCTTACGATCGTCGGTATATTTTCGGACCAGCAGTGCCCAAGGATGATTATCATGACCATTGTAGAATTTCTCCAATCTCCACTGAACGGGAGCGTAACGCGTATACGGGTTAAAACTATAAATTGTTCGTTCGGTCACGTTACGATTACAAACAAACTTTGCCCGGAGTATATTCATGCTCCAGGCTTCCCACAAAAATTCAAAAGCCCTGGCACATCCATTTTTCTCCAGGGACAAGTGGATTATGTAAAATGTGGCCATGTGATTCCACCATCGCGTTTTCTTGATATCAGCCAATTGTTTCCGGAGTTGCGTTGATGAGGAGACCGTAATAACGAACATCTGTAGCTTGTATACATTCCATTCCGTTGTCCGCTCAACACGCACCGATCGCTTAGTGTTGTCGATTAATATCACTGAAAGATCAGTCTCGGAGGACAGTGAGGAAATCAGAGAATCGCTTGAATGTCCACCGATGCCTATTGTGTTATATTGCCCTTGGTAGCAAGATTTCAAGATTGTGACCTGAAAGTTATCGAAAACAAAATTTATATTATGCTTAATAAACGACAGCAGTGATCAACGCGATTGATAAGCAGTGTTGGTCGATACTGCGATGGATGACCGCTCAGCCGTGCATTGCGATGCGTTCCGACTACTGACGAGTGAAGTACCCGACGAGGGTGTCCCCCTCCGATTTTGTTGAAAGTTACGGAGCATTAAGGGCGGGGTAAGGATTTTCACTTTCGAAAAATCAAATTTTTTTTTGCCTTATCTTATTGTTTATTATTTCAAGAATATGTCCTTAAAATTTTTAACTGATCTAAGCAATATTCTTGAAGTTATTGTCTTATTAATCTCCTGGCCTTTAACGCTATACCTCTAACAGCTGCGGGCGGTCGGGCTAGCAGTGCAGCTGTCGAACAGGTATACAGTTTATTAATTGCTATTGTGTATATAGTATATAGTGTATACTATACACTACAATATTTTAAAAGAAGAAAAAAATTGTTTTCTTCACTTTTTTACTTCATAAACTTTAGACGCGTTTTTCTCAAAACTACTTTTTCAAAGTCCGTGTTCACTGCCATTTAAAAACTACTTGACCGATTTATTTAAAACTTTGTAGACATTTTCTACATATAAAATACCTCCCCCCAACGTTTAGTAAATTTTTTTTTTTTACATTAGGGCTGTTTCCCACCCACAAAATGGCGGAATTTTTCGTGGAAAATAACAGTTCACACTTTAGATGGCCGCCAAAAATTTTTAAATGAAAAAAAAAATTATCAGAGAACGTTGGGGGGAAGATTTGATTATAATTTGACTAAATTTTCATGGTTTTCCATTTTCAGATAATTTCCGGCCGAGTTATAGTGAACACCGCAAATTGTTTTTTTTCCAAGACGTTCTGTGGGAAGCTCTGTTACGGGCTTATGCTTCAATATTTCAATGTATGCTCAATAATGTACAAAAGGTTCGAATAAAATTGCTCAATCCATATTTGAGAAAAAAAATCGCAAAAAAAGTGTTTTTTTTTACGCTGAAACCCTTACCCCTCCCTTAATATGAAACGTTCAAACTATCGAACGTTCGTTATTTTGAAATTCCACATTTTGACCGTCCCAAATAGTGGTCGTTCCTCACCCTAAAAACGCAATAAAGGGTAGATTACCACCTATAAAACTGGTTTCTTGCGCAAATACAGATGTACGTGAACTTTAATTTTATTTCCTTTGTAAAATATTAGTATAATTTTCATTCGAATCGATTCACAAGTTTTTAGAGCGGGGTGCAAGAAATAGATGTTCAAGGGTGTTTCAACCCCTTCGAACTTTTTTTCTTTTCATCCTCTGATGGATAATTCATTCGTTTGCATAAGAAACATTGTCATTATTGTTCCATCAAAATCTATGTACAACTTGTGGGTGAAACTGCAAAATCGCCCCTTCGCATGTGCAACTTTAGGGAGTGGTTTCACCCCTTACAACCGTTGTTATGCCGATAAAAAAATATGGCGTTTCTTAGTGCTTAATCTTACTACTATAATAAAGCTGGAGAGTTTGTTTATATGTTTGTTGGGTTTCGTTGGGTGTATGTCTGTTTGTTTGTCTGTTTCTTTGATTGGGTTTGAGTTTGGATTTGGTCTGTTTGGCTTTGTTTGTTGTCCGTTATTCGAACGCGCTAATCTCAGGAAATACTAATCCGATTTGAAAAATCGGGTTAGTATTTCCTTTATTCAGGAAGACTCTAGGCTAGATAACTTTATGTTATGACGCTAAGGACCGCCAGTGGCGTCGGTTGATTTTTTAATGATTGGTCTTTTTATTTTTCCACATAATTTCCGGATGGTTTTTATGGTCAATGAGATGCACTTGGTTATGTATTCATAATGCGTATGGAACAGATATATAATCCAAATTCAACGCGGGTGAAACCGCGGGGAATAGCTAGTGCTCTGTAACATCCGCGAGTTTCAATAAAATCGGAGGAGGACACCTCAGGTACTTCCCTTGTGAGAGGGAGGTAATTAATCTGAGTTTTGGATGGTAAGGCAACTAGAACCAGTAAAATGTGGACGCCTGTATCGGCCACAGATTTTTTGCTGTTTCCCTGTGCCCTCGTGCAAATGTGATACAGTAATGCATTAAGAAAGAGTGGCTGGAACGAAGGGTGGTAAAGACTCAAAAGGTATTTACAATAACGATTTTTTTACAATACCGCGATAGTTAATACGAAAGAAAGTTTATGGTATCATTTAGAACAGTGCACAGACTAAAAATATTAATGAGAAAACACAGAAAAAAAATTACCTTACTCATTCATTTAGGATAGAGTTAAACTTTTGGCATCTACGTAATTTCCCTTCTGCTGAATACGAATGCAAATTGAATGGCAATTTCAAAAGCCTTACGGGATTCAATTTTTTTATAGTAACTAATTGGCAAACTTTATTTCACGATCAGATGATTATCGGAAAGTGTGTTGTAAAATATTTCATATCTACAGAAGTTGGTATTAAACATTTTTAATGACAAAAACGTGCCGGAATATCGATGAAGAATGAAATCTTAGAAAAGAATAAAAAATAACCCCTTTATTAAACCGACTCAATGTATATTCATCTTTTCGCTCGAATAGATTATAATAGTACGTTACCGTTGGTTTTATGAGATTGGACGTATCTTCCACTGGTATTTCTATCATAATTCCGGCGAAACATATCCTCGCAGTCAGTAGAAAAATGAACCATTCGACTGCCATTTTTGTCAAAATCATGGCTCTGTTATTTCCCGCCAGAAAGAATTGCCGTCAGTTTCGAATTTTAGAAATCGAGTTGGACGTGTCGGTTGAACGTACGTTTGAACTTGACTCGGGACTCGGGATCTAAGTCTTCTTGTGAACCGGACTGTTCGACTTCCAACGATGGACTGAATCGTCTGTGAGAAAAAGTGGGGAACGTTGTTCGTGTCCGTATAGAAAAAATTCCGTGCATATTATTCCGTGGATAAATAAAGAATTATACTCCGTAGATGGATGAGATAATGATAGCGGCAAAAACTTTTTAACTAACTAACAACCAACTTTTTATTCCGATAGGGGGTTTTGCGGATCCACGTGTCTTTATTGATGTCGGATGAAACATTGTTGCCTCGTGGATAAATATTAATAATCGCATGGCAAAGACTCTTATCGGAATATACAATGGGAATGGGGAACGTAACTTGTCGTGTGACCAATTTCTCGAGAATATTCGCAATGACCTTTCAGAAAGTAAAGAGCATTTTTTATATTATTTCATCGCGTGGGAAAAGTTAACGGAAAATACGCTGTGAAAACATAGATGTTGGTCGCTTGGGAAAATATGCGTGTGTCGACATTCTATTATTTTATCCACTTGTGGAGTATAGTTTTTATACCGCAATTACGAAGCAATGGGATCGTCTTATATATCGACGGGAGAATCGGACATTTTTTAATTTCTTTGGCCAGTGCGTTTGGGGCTTTTCAATTCGAAAGTGACATGACGTTGAGGGGGGAAATAGGGTTAGGACAGCGTTTTCTCAATAATTTTCATGAATTTTTTTATAGTATAAAAAATGAATATAATTTATTGAAACTTTGAGAATATTTTATACATATATTTAAGTATATACTATAAAATTTTTGGAGAATTTCCTTGATAAACACCGAAGATATTAGCGACCCCATATTGCAGGTCACAATCAGACTCAGCATTTTGCGTACATTCTGGAAGCCGCAATTTTCATCTGAAATCAAACGAGGTTGGAATTTACTTTTATTATATGTCTCTCGTTTATATGAACCTAAATGCTATCAAAAAAATTGAAAATTGAATTTTTTACAGGGGTCAAAACAAAAAAGCATGATTTTTTGCCATTTTTTACAACTTTATTTGCAAAAAAAAATTATTTTAAATAATGATAATATTCCAATTTTAGGTTCATGTAGAGCGCAATAGTATGAAGAAAGTAACTGCCAATTTTCAAAACGATTGGTTGAAAACTATTCAAACTAGCGTGTACGCAAGTTAAAAAAAAGTCGTTTTCAGAAAAACGCGTTTGAAAAAATAGTACCAAGAACAAAAAGCAATATGGGATCGCTAATATTTTATAGTATATACTTAAATATATGTTTAGAATATTCTCAAAGTTTCAATAAATTATATTCATTTTTTATACTATAAAATAATTCATGAAAATCATTGGGAAAACTCTGTCCTAACCCTATTTCCCCCCTTAATGGCTTATAACAATAGAACGAGTCGGAGTTTTCATTTAAAATTTTGGGAAGATATTTTTCAATAGTTTTACTAACAATTTGTGAAATAAAAAAAAAATCGATTTTTTGAACCGTCTAACCCTATTTCCGCCCTGAAATAACATCATATGACTCGACATATTTAGCTATCGGATAAATGATTCAATAGTTATTCAATCATTCATATCATTTTCAGAAACAAATGATCATTAGTCATTATTAATAAAATATTTAAGAAAAGAAAATTAAGAAGAACGATTGAGTCGTTCTTCTTAATTTTGCTCAAAACAAGTCAATTAACCGATTTCACGTGTATCTGTTAACACCATGTGCGACATTCTGACCTCGTGAAGAAAAATCGATGATCGCGTGGCAAAAGGGTTGTTGGAATTAAAAGTGAGAACGGACAACGGTACATTGCGAATAATTCTCGAGAAATTACTTATCAACGATCGCGTTGGTCGCTCGAGAACTTTGCAATTTCTGCCGATATCATTATTTCATAGTTCTACGGAATATTTTTCTTTCTACCCACCGATCAATATACATCATACGGATAAAAACGCCAGCTCGCGACTTTTTCTCATAAGCGGGACGATTCAGTCGATCGGTGTCAGACGAAGTGTCCGCTTCACAGGAAGACGTGGACCCGAACTTTAGAATGTGCGTTTGACTTGAGTTTGAACTCAAGTTCGAGTTAAGTTCGAGCTTAGTTTCTAGCCTTGAATGAAAACTATAGTGACTTTTCGATGCAAAGTTAGATATTTTTTTAATTATTTCACAATGTTCCCGTCAACGTGCTCGTTTTGTTTTCAAAGTGATGCGGTCCGTAGATTTTTTCAACTACTTCAAATAAATAAATAAATGAATACAATGTTAATGGTGCAAAAAATGAGACATTATCCTTTGTTTTGAAGCCAAGTGCATTGTGTCGTAAAAAACGTACAATACTACTAACTATTTTTCGTAACGCTTGTTGTTCCAGATTGTTATCGTCCAATATGGCGAACACGTACTTGTCACCTGACAGGATCGTAAGAGCCTTATCTGTGTCATACGATGTACTGAGAATCTATCGAGTGTGCATGAATGTAAGAAAACGAGTGACAGAAAAGTAAGCTCTCAACCCGATAAAACAATTCATTTCGAAATTTCTGTTTTTTTTTCTTCCTCACGAAATGATCGTTTATCACTGAAGCATTATCGACATACTTAAGGTCTCACGTATCCTTGAAATTTTCAAAGAAAAGATTTTTTTTAGAAATTTTTATTCTTTATACTTTTAAGAATTTCTTTAAATAAAACTTTTAAGAAAATTCGACTCCGTTACAAAGTTATAGCAATGAATGTGACCGGACATCGGATCGTGGAGGGTACCTACCAGACACTTTAAACGCATTTTTCTCGAAACTATGTTTTTAGACAGTGTCAGCCCGATAACTCCGTCAATTTTTAATATTTTTTAATTTCCTTGTTTTTTAAATCTTGTTAATTATTTTCTCTATAGTCTGACGAGTGGTTTTTTTAATTTTTTGATTGGACAATTTTTTATAAATCATTGAACACTAATTTTTTTTTAAATTGCATACTAAAGTTTGAATTGCCGTAATTTTGTTATTTTTGAAAAAAAAAAAAAAAAAAAAAATCGTCTGTTAGACTATTACCACTACATTGTTTTACTAGATTCGTTTTTATTTTTGCAGATTGGATAATTTTTGGTGAAGTTATAATGTCGACAAGGAGGCACCATGGCTTTCATCAGTAGTTCATTTATACCCGTAAAAAATAATGTTAAAATGTAAAAAAAAAAAATTAAGTAATTTTTTTCTTATAGTTGAAAAGCTAATAAAAAATGTGAAATTAACAATTTAATTTTCTTCCTACCGTATAATCTTTATAATAATTTTTCACATTTACTCGGTTTGCAGCGCGTGCAGCGGTATGTCAGCCCTTAACTCCAATCGAAATGTGGTATAAAAGTGTGGCGAAATGGAAAAAAAAACGTTCGAATCACTGCTACTGATTTCACTATCAGGTATGATAATTGTTTTCGTTGGGTAAACTTTTGAAATTATAATATTAAAAAGTTTGATTGACTTATAAATGAAATTTCTTCAGTAATGAAAAATTAAATGTTTATTTATTGGGTGTTTTTATTGAAATATAGAATTGAAAACAATTCACATTTTCTTTTTTGATCTATTTATTTACGTTTCTTCGAAAATCAGCCATTCAATAAAGAAAATTTCAATAAACAACCATTATTAAATAGATAATTCGATAAATATATATGAAAAAAAAAGGTAATTCATATATTTGGTAGTGTAGCATGTTCCCCAAATTCATCGTCCCCAAAAAAGTAACTAAACCGAAAAATCCGTTGACTATTGACCCGCAATGCTGCTACATGGCGCGATAAACGTATTCTCATATCTACTCGCCCGAATGCCGGAGTTCGAGGACTGAGCAGTAGATACGGTGCTCATATGATCAGACAACATATACATATATACACATATATATATATATATATATATATATATATAGAGAGAGAGAGATTTCTCGGCATTCAACCACTGAAAAAGGAAATTGTTGTTTGGGTTTGATTGTCAAAAATATCCTATGTCATCGATATAAATACATCTTCTGCATCAAGTGCTCTGTCACAAATGCAAATGCAAATGCAAATGCAAATGATAATGTCTCTTTCGAATGGGCTGTTTGTTGTTCGCAGCTGATGTGATAACGCTCTCATCAGATGACGATGAAGAATATCAAAGCGGTGACCCTCTAACTAAGTGCCTTTCATGCCCTGGTCCCCTGAATTATGCTTTCCCGGTGTGTGGTCACAGAATTTTCTGCTGCAGTTTTATCCATGAAATATTGGGTATGGGTTTGACACCAAGATGCTTCGTGTGTCATGTATCGAGATGGCCACCCGTCCTAGTGGCTCCCACCAATAGCGAGGGATAAATATTTTTTTAAATATTCATATTTCTTTTAAAAATATCATTATATTGCTTCAATAAAATAATATACTTATAAGTATCCTTATATTCTTTATTTTCGGGTATATAATTGCGATCGCAAGATGCGGTCCGAAGTTGCTCTTATCACCACATGGAATTAAAAACGACCGAGTTAAGATCATAAATGAACATATATCATCTACGGGGACCTGGACACCGCGGGCATCCACCCACTAACAAGAGATCACGCAGTGTATAATTAATAATTAATAATTAATAATTAATAATTAATAATTAATAATTAATAATTAATAATTAATAATTAATAATTAATAATTCATAATTAATAATTAATAATTAATAATTAATAATTCATAATTAATAATTAATAATTAATAATTAATAATTAATAATTAATAATTCATAATTAATAATTAATAATTAATAATTAATAATTAATAATTAATAATTCATAATTCATAATTCATAATTCATAATTCATAATTCATAATTCATAATTCATAATTCATAATTCATAATTCATAATTCATAATTGTTGTCATTGTTGTCATTATGGCATAATAAAAAAGGCGGTTGTCTGATCATAAGAGCAACGTATCTACTGCTCAGTCCTCGAACTCCGGCATTCGGGCGAGTAGATATGAAAATACGTTTATCGCGCCATCTAGCAGCATTGCGGGTCAATAGTCAAGGGATTTTTCGGTCTAGTTACTTTTTTGGGGACGATGAATTTGGGGAAGATGCTACCCTACATGAGAATACGTTTACCGCGCTATCTAGCAGCATTGCGGTTCAATAGTCAAGGGATTTTTCGGTCTAGTTACTTTTTTGGGGACGATGAATTTGGGTAACATGCTACACTACCGCGGCGTTATCTTCATCAGTTCAAATTGGAATATTGGAATTATTATATTTGATAGCTCTAACATATTTTTACCGAGCGATAGATTCAAGAAATGTATATATATTTAAAACATAAAGAGAGAAAAGTCTTCTTTACGATGCTCAACCCTCGCGAACGTTTGGCAGATAATCCGTTGATTGCTTTACAATATAACGAGCGGAAAAACCCTCATACGTTCGTCGTCGCTTCGTGACTTTCTCGCTCAGGATAAATCCGTGAACGCGCGAACGCGGGTCTCAAGCCACCCTTCAAGTAACGGAAAGCGACGCCGAAGCGTGGGGCGATGCGTCGGTCACGCCAAGTTCCGAAAGATAGTAAGGCGAGGAAGCGCGGCGCAATCACCAGGTTGTCACGATTGTTTAACGTTCACTTGAAATACACCCCCACCAAGACGCCCGTTGGCTCCGCGTCGCTTACCGGGAACCTGCACTCGAGTCAGTTCAGTTATTCGGTCGGAGATGCCACGAACGCGCAACTCTGCCAGTTGTTCCGCGCTCTGCACTAAAAATTTGAAACGCGTATTTTTCTTTAAATTAATAAGTTTAGCCGATATTAATAAAATAACTACAGTGCTCTTCTAAGTTCATCAGAAGTTCAACGTTTATTTTCGTCTATTGAAGACGAAACCCTTCAGAGTTTTCGACCAGGAAAACTATTTCCTTATTTTCGAGAAGATCGTTGGAGTGTTCAGCTGCAGGATGGAGTGGCTAACGGGCCCACCGTTTTCTAAATTCAAACGGTTACGTTTTACCGCTCGCCGACTGGCGTCGCTAGCGTCCCGAACGTAACAACAAAAATGTATTTTCATATTCCCTATAAAATCCGGTGAAAAAAATTAACAAATCAGTACCTCGATCTCGGTAAGATTTGCAGAAACAATTTTAAAACTTTGTTGACTAGCCTTTTTCTAAATGAAAAAAAAACAGAAGTTGAATCATCGAATGTTCTTTGTTTAAATCGTCGTACTCGAGGCTCGGTACAAAAGATAATGTTCTCGATGAAGAAACGCTTCGAGTGAACGTTATCGACGAAGCTTCGTCGATATTGCGGATTATATTTGCCGAGAAGCGAAAAAAAATCCAAAGTGATGATCTCACTCGGATTTACATGCTTTTGAGGACAACGAAATATTCGCAGCTAGTGCCGACGGAAGATAAATTCTGATAGCAGAAGCTCGCGAAAATAAAGTTTTCTCGTACCTTTTTTTACGACGAAGATTACGAAAAATCTCCATTGAAAACTATTAAAAAAAATTTAACGATGCTGACCTGGTTTCTTGATCGTAAATACTCGAGCGTTGGACCTGATAATTCTATACTTGCCACAAAACTCGTAACGCATTATCGACACACTCGGTAAGTAAAAAAAACCGGATTTTCTTCGATGATCCGAAGAAAAGAAGAAAAATAGGTCGCAGATCGGTAACTTTTTGGATTTTGCTCGATGCATCTAAACTAACAATAATAATTTGGTCTCCAAATTGCATAATTATGGCAAGTCTATGGGTCACTTTTTTAAATACATTTAATTATGTGCAGAGAAGTATGCTGATAATTTTTTTTCTTTCAATAAAGTAAATAATCATAAATTTAATTGATAAGTAAATAATCGCTCGTTTATTTATATGTATGTACATATAAATAAATGAGCGTATGTCAATTGACGACTGGATTAAATTCAGACGCGAGGAAGAAGAAAAAAAAGTGGTACGTATAAATTCGAAAGGCGGAGGAAAATCGTCCTCTTCGCCCCGGATCGGGCCCTGCCAAATTTCACGATGTATATAAGAAGAAACTTTACTACTTCTACGTAAGTTTCGAAAAATATTGGAAATCGAAAAAAAGTCACATATTACTATAAGTAGATACTGCAACACGGATTTGATCAAAAATTTGGAAATTTTTATCTTCCTCCACCCGGTCGTACCTTTATCATTTTTTCTTTCGTGTAATAAACAAAAATGTAATTTCTTTTACTTTCGTTAAATTTTGAGGGTTTTATTCTTCCTCGGACGTTCCCGGTTGAAAAATAACTGTTATGATATTATAAAAAATTAAGATGCTTGAATTCGAAATTAAGTGATTTAAAAAAAATATTTTGCACATATTTCTCTTCCATGGTGAATTATTCGTTGGAATTTTATTCGACAGCCCAAAATTTTGAGTGGAGCAATAATAATGACGAGATTGATGAATTCACGCGAACACATCATGTTCGTTGACGAGTTTTATTTTTATTTTTTTATCCATTATTGAAAATTCTATTTTTTCAACTCTTCATTTTTTCTCTCATCAATCCCTATGTCATTGGAAATAGAACGTTTCCTATTAAATTTTCAAATTCCTGCGACACTTGTGTCTAAGAAAAATTTATTTTTCTCCATCTATGGAAATAGGATGAATAAATTTAAAATGAAATATTTCTCTCCCGAGATAATGATTCATAGTGAACGTTATTTATAATTTTGCTCCAAAAAATTCGCGCAAAAAACGTCATTCATGTTTTATATTGCTAACAAAAAATGTCCATGGTAGATGACGGATGAAAGATAATTGAAAATTAATATGCTGGTTATGCAAAAAATACTCGAATTGCGGTATTAAAAATGATAAGACGATTACTACTTTGAACATATTTTTTTATTTAAAAAAAAAGCTTCAGAATTTTTGTTAATCACGATCGGAATGTTTGTTTACGGTTATTGGGCAATTGAGAGCACTGAGCGGAGAATAAAGATTTTTGGTATTGAGTTTGACTAGTTCGGTAAAATTGTTAAGATTCTACAAAGTTTTCAATGTATTAAAACATAATTCAAGCGTTAAAAATCAAGGAAACCACACTATGAAGTTAAAATACCGGAAAAATGATGAGGCAATGTGGAAGTTTCGATTTGTGTCCTTTTTTGACAATGAGAGTAATAATAAAACCTCCACCTCGTCGTCTCGACTTTGTCCATTTGGTTTGTACTCGTTACTATCAGTATCAACGAGTAGCGTAAGATTTTCATCTCTTACGAGATTTTTGTAAGCGTGCAGAGTAACGATTCTCGTGAGTATTAAAACCTCGGAATCAATACTGGATTCTCCGTTCCACGCAAAGTTTCCATCGGTCATATTCGGTTCGTTGATGATTCTGTAGAATCGTGGTATCGTATTATTCCTGCTAAAACTTCGATAATGAGGATTGTCATCGTAAAATGTTATGTTTTTTTGCCCCCGAGTGCATCCACTGATTTTTCCAGTCGATGACAATTGCCATCGGCGGACGACAAATGCAGAAATGTCAACGATGAAAATCCCATGTTTTTCCTCATTATCGTTTAAAATTCGATACAAAAATGTGTGATAGTTTGAACATGATCGTCGAATAGTTCGTCAAGAAGATACAAACTTTGTCACATACGTCAGTACATTCATATATTTATTGTACATGTGTAGTACATTAAAACCTGCATAACCTTATTCGGTCGTTCCACTATTTGTACAGTCACCCTTAATTGTTATTTAACCAATATACCATGGCTCTTTACAACGCAATAATAATCGATTTTCCATACTTATTTAGAAATGTACAATAACTTGTTTTAAATCCCCCTTAGATTGTTACCGATCATAAATAAATTATGACATCTCTTCGGAATCATGAACGCTTGGGATCTCCATTATTTAGATATCTTCTTCATCTAAGCACTCCAGGATCATGAAAGTGAAATACTGGGAGGCGAAATGCTCGATTAGTTGGATTTGTCAGGTTGGGCATCTACCAATTTCTGAGCGTCCAAGAACGACGAGATCTGAGGCTCGTACTTTTTCAACCATTCGACGTTGTTCTTGGCACTGGCGAGAGCCCCGTCCTGCAGAGGTATCGTCAAATGCTTCTTGTCTTTGGGCAACGACTTGATGAAATCTTCCAGCTGCAAAGACAAACCAAAAAGGACGATGCCATAAAAATATTCTGTCGTACATCAGAAATGATCCGAAAACATTGAACATCGTGAAATATAACGAACCTTGTCAACCTGAGACCCATTTGCCATTTTCCTTCCAATCACATCGAGATAATACAAACCCCACTCGGTGTGAGTGTCACTACAAGAAAATTCAATCGTATATTCAACAGTTATTGTCGATAGATTTACGAAGATGGCGTCTTCGCGAACATGAGACGTACTTGACAAAAAATTCGTCGAAATGTTCGATGATAAAATCGAAGAGGATATTGGTACCGGTGTACACTGCCTCGGAGAAATCAAATATACTGACGCTGGTATTAACTAATAATAGTTGCAGATACGATTTAAGGATTGTCGCGTTTGACGAACAACCGAGGGCTTCTAAGAGAATCTTTCGATCAGTTATGTCGATGTTCGACGTAGCAGCGAGATTGTAAGTTCTTTCCCATATCGTTGCATTAGCCGTTCGCATACCCGCGCAAAGAACAACCTTTTCGTAATCCGGTGAAGACCTTCAGAAATGGTACATACATATTAGGGGTTTGCACGGCTCGAGTGCCTAATTAAAATAAACCCAATAGCGCGCCAACGTGCGCGATGTATTACTTTTTCATCGTACCAATCGTTTGACTTACTTCTTCGAGCCAACTATGTGCTCAACGAGCTTATCATGGCTAGCTGCTAGACATTTTGCAGAACCCATCGCGCAGGCCATTTCAATATTTTTCAATTTGTTTAACTTCATGATATGATCGTCTTTTTCATTTTCAATGTAACCCACGGTCTTCTCCAATTTTTCCATAAGCCGGAGAACATAGAGCTACAGGAATGATTTGAAAAAGAAAATTGAGGTTACTGCATGTCATGTGATGTGAAATGGAACTGTGGGATTCAACATAAACACGGCGTTCTTTGTTGTCGAGGGTATTTATGGTATACAATATTTTAATAAAGAGAATTCTGAAAGTTGATCCAAGTACATCAGCGACGTTCCTCGAGCTTCGTTACAAGCACTGGCCAAATAAAATAGCACGGGACCTAAGTATCGGCTCAGCGCATACTGACAAAGTAGCTACGCGGGTGGTCTGAAAAGTTTCCGACCTCAACACGAAGATGGCAGCACTTGTCAACAAACGCTAGGGAATGTGTATGCGCATCCTTTGCAGGTACTAACCACGATTTCAGCCATTTTAGACGCGCAGTTGTGTGACAATCTGTGTTTTTATGAAAATGGAAAAAATCGAGTATCGAGCTGACATTAAATATTTGGTTTTGAAAGGCAATACGGCTTCGGAAATCAAAGACGAGTTGGACACTGTGTACGGGAACTTTGCACCATCATTTACCACCGTCAAATTTTAGGCAGCTGAAATTAAACGTGGCCGTATCAGCTTTGGAGACGATGATCGTTGGAGACGTCCAAAAACTGCAACCACTGACGATAACATCGCTCAAGTTCACCGAATGGTGCTAGCCAACCGTCGAATTAAAGTTAGAGAGAGAGCAGAGGCTATGAATATGTCCGAAGAACGTGTTTACCACATATTGAATCAAGCTGTAGGCATGAGAAAGCGGTCCGCGCGTTGGGTGCTTTGAACATTTCCACCGCTCTGTTTGCGCAGTTTAGGCGCAATAAATCAGAGCCTTGGCTACGATTAATTACTGTAGATGAAACTTGGATACACCACCAGAAACAAAAATAAAGTCAAAACAGTGATCTACGAAGGGAGAATCGGCTCCAAGAAAGGCAAAAGCTGTTTCTTCGGCTGGGAAAGTGATGGCAACTGTTTTTTGGGATAATAATAGAGTTATCTTAATCGATTATATTCAAAAAGGAACGACCATTACAGGAGCATCATTACTTGACAAGCTGAAGGCAGAAATCGCGAAAAAACGGCCACATTTGCAGAAAAAAAAAGAAGTTTTTTCACCAAGGCAATGCGCCGTCTCACACCTCAGCGGTTGCCATGGCGAAAATCCACGAATTACGATTTTAAATACTTGACTACCCTCGTTACTCACCAGATCTAGCCCCAAGCGACTTTTTTTGTTCCCTAAGCTAAAAGTTGCGCTCGGAGGACAGAGATGTTCGTCGAATGAGGAGGCCATCACCTTTGTAAACAACTATTTTACACAGAGAGATACCGAGTACTGTTTGGACGGGTTAAAGAGATAGAAGCATTGCTGGGAGAAGTGTATAGACTTACAAGGAGACTATGTAGAAAAATAAAAATAAATTTGAAGAATAAGTCTTGTTTCTATGTTAGGTCGGAAACGTTTCAGACCGTACTCGTATATCACCGAGTAGATGATAAATTGTCGGGGATTACTTACCTTGAAGAGATCGTACTTCTTGGTATTCGCTAGAGCATCGTTGAGAAAGGAGAAAGCACGAAACGCCGCGTACCACGGAATATAATCGTCTTCGTGTTTAAGGTACTCGCTGATTTCCAGAAAAGTGGTATGATCCGGAAGGACATTGGCTTGGGCGAGATTGAAAGAATCGTCCAGTAGCTGAGCACGATTGAGTACGTGAATTTTCGTGTTCTTTTCACTTTTCAGATATTTGGCGATCAGCTTCCAATTTTCAGTGTCGTAATTTACACGATAGTAGCCTGTTTTCAATGACACGATAATCAGCAGGATAATTATACTCGTTTTTGTTCTTTTTGTAAATATTAGCTAACGCAACATTAATTTCATCGAGCATTCCCGAAGAATGATGACTGTCAAGAAACTTACCAGTTTGCTGTTTGTTAAATATGATCCAATTTTCTTGTTTAGATACGTTGAGAGTGATTGTTTCGCTTTCGACAGCGAGACCGAATGCACCTTCTTTTAGCAGTCTTAATTCAACGCTCGTCGAGGAAACAGATCTAAACAACAAAGTCCGTTACTCACGATATCTTTGCGTAATATATCCACCTAAATAAATCGACCGAATGGTCGACCACGCGAGTGCATTTATCCACAAATATTTCGCTTTTATATCACGACATTGTACTTGTATTCATTCTACCAACTACCACAATTTGTTAACAGAGCAAAGCGATTTATTATACTCGTTATTTCGATTTCAATCGTTAATCGAGGAACGACCCACGAGCATTATTACATTCCTTCGTAAATCGTACCCTATGCGTTTCTCCCACGACCTCTGTGGCGCCGCGTCCACATTATTAGTTTGACCTCTGAGTCGCCGCGCACCCGTCGACCTTGCGAAACCCCCTGGGACGTAAAAGTTCACTTTAATTTTTATTCGTTTCAAGAGAGATTCATCTTTGGTTCGATGAAAACTCCATGACTACGGAGAGCAAACAACACATCGCAGAGATCATATCGCACGAGTTTGCCCATCTGTGGTTTGGCAATTTGGTCACTCCGTCATGGTGGAATTACGTATGGCTTAGCGAGGGTTTTGCCACTTACTTCCAGTATTTTACTGCCGACAAGGTTACGGATTGAAAATTGAAATATCCCGCACGATCGAGTGGGGATGAGTTTTTAAAAATACTTTTGGAATCAACAGGTTGAATCGACATGGCGTATGATGGATCAGTTTGTGATTGAGAATCTCCAGGGAATAGCTTTTGTAGCTGATGATCAGGAAACCCAACATGCGATGAACACGACGGTCAGCAGTCCTGACGAGATCATAAAAAATGTTGATGATATCTCTACCAGAAAATGTAATGTTGTCGCAATAATTTCGACATTATTGACTAGCAATTATCGCCTTTTTTCATTGATAAAAACAAATTTGTTTTTATTTCTATTAGCTAGCTGTGTCATTCGTATGATTTCCCACGTACTCGGAGACGCCGTATTCCAATCTGGATTGAGGAAGTATTTGGAAAAAATGTACGAACATGGAATTTCGTAAAAACCGTAGAAATATCTCAATACCGGTTAATTTTTTATTGGGAAATACTAATTAGGATTTACTCATTAGGCAATACTCGGCAGCGAAACCGGATGACCTGTTCGACGCGTTTGTAGCAGTTGCTCCGAAGAATAGCCTGAAAAAAGAAGCTCTGAAATCATGGACTGAACAACCAGGCTATCCCGTTGTGACGGTCATTCGGAATTATACAAGTGACACCGCGACGATATCACAAAAACGTTTCTTGACGAAACAGACCATTGAGCTAAAAAAAGCACTTTGGACCATCCCGATAAACTACGCTACCGAAGATAAGCCCGATTTCGGAGATACCGAGCCAGTGGCTTGTCTCGCTGTCGAAAGCGAAACAATCACTCTCAACGTATCTAAACAAGAAAATTGGATCATATTTAACAAACAGCAAACTGGTAAGTTTCTTGACAGTCATCATTCTTCGGGAATGCTCGATGAAATTAATGTTGCGTTAGCTAATATTTACAAAAAGAACAAAAACGAGTATAATTATCCTGCTGATTATCGTGTCATTGAAAACAGGCTACTATCGTGTAAATTACGACACTGAAAATTGGAAGCTGATCGCCAAATATCTGAAAAGTGAAAAGAACACGAAAATTCACGTACTCAATCGTGCTCAGCTACTGGACGATTCTTTCAATCTCGCCCAAGCCAATGTCCTTCCGGATCATACCACTTTTCTGGAAATCAGCGAGTACCTTAAACACGAAGACGATTATATTCCGTGGTACGCGGCGTTTCGTGCTTTCTCCTTTCTCAACGATGCTCTAGCGAATACCAAGAAGTACGATCTCTTCAAGGTAAGTAATCCCCGACAATTTATCATCTACTCGGTGATATACGAGTACGGTCTGAAACGTTTCCGACCTAACATAGAAACAAGACTTATTCTTCAAATTTATTTTTATTTTTCTACATAGTCTCCTTGTAAGTCTATACACTTCTCCCAGCAATGCTTCTATCTCTTTAACCCGTCCAAACAGTACTCGGTATCTCTCTGTGTAAAATAGTTGTTTACAAAGGTGATGGCCTCCTCATTCGACGAACATCTCTGTCCTCCGAGCGCAACTTTTAGCTTAGGGAACAAAAAAAGTCGCTTGGGGCTAGATCTGGTGAGTAACGAGGGTAGTCAAGTATTTAAAATCGTAATTCGTGGATTTTCGCCATGGCAACCGCTGAGGTGTGAGACGGCGCATTGCCTTGGTGAAAAAACTTCTTTTTTTTTCTGCAAATGTGGCCGTTTTTTCGCGATTTCTGCCTTCAGCTTGTCAAGTAATGATGCTCCTGTAATGGTCGTTCCTTTTTGAATATAATCGATTAAGATAACTCTATTATTATCCCAAAAAACAGTTGCCATCACTTTCCCAGCCGAAGAAACAGCTTTTGCCTTTCTTGGAGCCGATTGCGTTGAATTAAGACTGCTAAAAGAAGGTGCATTCGGTTGTCGTGAAGCGGCAACCGAAAATTGCTGACTTTTAGAAATCCAAAAGTTGGGAATATCGCGCGAGGCCTCGAGCCTCGCCGCGCCGGAAATTAATCAGCGAAAATCTAATATTGACCGTTCGTTCCTCGAGCGAACGAACAAACGCTCGGGTAATTCGTGCGTTTGGCCCAAAAGTGAAGTATGCAGAAATGTGACCGGTAATATCCGTTCTCACGATTTGGTATGGCTGTTTGTTCCGCGATCGTTCGTTCGAAGAGTTCGGGTAATTTATGAATTTAGCTAAAATGAAGTAAGCAGAAGGTCGAGCGGCGACATTCGCTGGAGTGATGAATTAACGTTGTGAGCGAGCGCGAAATATTATACGTTAGGTTGAAAGTAAAATTAACGTAATACAATAAAAGTTCCATGGAAAAATGTCACGACGTAACATGAACCAACTTTCTACTACCTGTAAATAACGATGAACAACCACTTGCTATGAAATATGATTACTTACTCGTATGTTACGATATCCCAGTTCTGCATGGCAACGGAAAGTAATTGCGGTATCGTGAAATTATCTATTTTCGCTTTAACGTAGATGTCCGTGTAGTTTTCCAAATGTTCAAGTACACTCTGACCTACGCTAAAAGCATATTTGCCCAATCCATCGTCGTTTGCCAGATACTCGAAATCCGAAATAACGAAAGCTACGAGATAAGTTGACATTATAGGTGTCACATCAAAGTAAGTCTGCCATTTCGATAAATAACCATTATCGAGTCTGTCCCGCAGTCTTGCTGGCATGTTGGAGACGGCTGTGTAATTTTCAAAGTGAATGATGGATATTTTAAACTGTGCCTTCATTGCTGGCTCATCGAAGCAGGGGAATGCTCGTCTTGCCCATGTAGGGTCGAACTGGGTGATTGCTAACCATCTGAAAGATCGTGCATTCGTATGTAGTTTGTCACCATCGCACTTCTTCGAAAGTATTTACCTTCAAGGAGGGTTCAAATTCTTTCTGAAATCGCTTTGTTTCGGGAGAGGCGTTTCGAATGCCTACCTAGACTATACTACGTACTATATTACGGACTCTATGTACTCTACGTACTCTATTTATTAAATCACCAAAATTATAATGTTTGATCAAATTGGTGTTGATAACTTGCACGTTTATTTTTATAACGAATTGACCAGTGACTAGGTTGTTTTTCAAGGTATTAGATGGAAAATGCTATATTTCAGAGAGTTAAAACCATATTACGCAATTCATGACGACAATAAGGCAAACATAATTGATAATACGAAATCTAGCAGACTCGAGCTGTGAAATAATTTTCGACACAACAAAGTTTGTAGTAACTCTGGATTCAAATTGGTAATTACTCGTTGGCGGTTGCTTCATCCTTCGCAAATTTTCAGATATTGAGCTAACAATTCGACCTTGGCGCGACTCGATGAAGGTGTTCAGTTTTTATTAACTTTCCTTATTCTTCAATGTTACAGCGTTAGCGGAAAATAAATAATGTGTGCTACTTACACCTGTTGACCTTGGCTGTTTTGGTACCAAGTCCTGTAAAATCCATGCAAATCATTGTGCAACAATGAACCGCCGAATTGAAAGCGCAAGGTATAATTTCCGTTCGCGATCGAAGATAATAGATGTAGGGTCAAAAAATCCGTTTTATTATCATAGACGTGAGTGCTTATTTTTATCTGTTCGCGTACGTCGTTCGTCAGGCTCGTATTACGTTGGTCAATTATGAGATCCTTGGCGTGTAAAACTATCTTGTCCGTCGGTTCGGAAACGGTAATGTTGATTTCCGATGTACCCTTGAAAACGCCCGAGACAATGTCCGGTTCAAGTTCTATCGTGTAATAACTGGGTTTCACTGTTTCTGGAAGACGATATTTGACATCGGTAGCTCCGATGATTGTGCTGTTCTTCGGAACATCAACGCTCTTGGAAAGAGGAACCGCGCACGTCAAAGTCACCAGTAGAACGAACGACAGGGGAGAACGAATCAATGACATTCTGTCGCTGTTTCCAAAACTACAAGGACGAATAAATGGAGAAAAAAATTAAATGAAATTACTGTTCACCATGACACTTGCGATCGTGGATTCAGAGGTGATCGGTGAATCTCGACGGCTTTATAACGTCTCTTGGACCTGGATAAGGTGTTAAACCAGTAGAAAATAAAGCACGGACGAATTTTGTCTAATTTTATGATTAGGCTTGTGCGCCAAACTACGGGGTAATGTGATAATGAAACGTTATTTGCATTTAATTCGAAGTTTTTTTTAAATCTTTGGCCAAATTGTTTTGATCCTCTGACACCTACTGTCTGGATTTATTTTGTAATGATTGTGTTTATAGACGAGTGTGAGACTACGATCGAACTTCCCCCTAATCCCATGAGTTATATGACGAAATTCGCCGAAGATTTCGGGGATTCCTTATGTGTATTATTTTTATTATTCACACGCGGTTTTTTTTTTTTTTTTTTTTTTTTTTTTTTTTTTTTTCAAATAAAATATTAAAAATCAGATGTCGATGATTTTCGTTTGAATCTGGCAAATGAAATGTCCGCGATATCGGAGACGTCGCAACGTACACGTTTCCGGGGTTTCAAGACTTTATACGGAAGGAAAAATTGAGTTCATTTTCAAACACATCATGCCTTCCATTTATAGCCTTGCGAAAATGCATAAAATTTCACGTAAGAGTTCGAGGCGAATATTCTCGATCTATCTAATCTTTTGTCGAAGAAAAAATAAAAAGTATAAGTTGAAATTAAAATATTATATTTTATCTTATATTTGTTATGCGACGCACAGGTTTCCGGGGTTTCACGACTTTATACGGAAGGAAAGATTGAGTTGATTTTTAAGCGCAGCATATATTCATTTATGCCTTTGCGGAAATACATAAAATTGCACGTAAAAGTTCGTCGCGGAAATGTCCGATTTATCTAATCTTTTGTGGAAAGACAAATAAATAATATAAAATGAAATCCGAATTTTATATTTGTTTATCACCGCACACGTTTCCAGGGTTTCAAGACTTTATACGGACGGAAAAATTGAGTTCATTTTCAAACACATCATGCCTTCCATTTAAAGTTTTGCGAAAATGCATAAAATTGCACGTAAGAGTTCGAGGCGAATATTCTCGATCTATCTAATCTTTTGTCGAAGGAAAAATAAAAAGTATAAGTTGAAATTAAAATATTATATTTTATTTTATATTTGTTATGCGACGCACAGGTTTCCGGGGTTTCACGACTTTATACGGAAGGAAAGATTGAGTTGATTTTTAAACACATCATATATTCATTTATGCCTTTGCGAAAATGCATAAAATTGCACGTAAAGTTCAAGGCGAATATTTCCGATTTATCTAATCTTTCGTCGAAGGAAAAATAAAAAATATAAAATGGAATTTAAATTTTATATTTGTTTTGCGACGCGCACGTTTCCGGGGTTAAAATTTCATAAACTCGCAACCGTTTCATCAATTCTCGCAAAATTCGACCCTAATCAACCTTTAATGACATTCTATCTATTGTTACGTCAAAAATTGAGTTTTTGTGAACTACTAATTCTTTCTGACGAACGACAAGTTTGAATTCGACTGAAACTCTCTAGTTAAGGCGAACGCTCTTTTATTACTCCCGGACTCACTCTCAAACGCGAACTGCCCTTTCTGAGTCTTACGGAATGGCCTCATGGAATGTCAACGTTTCAAATTCTTGGGGTATTAAAATTATGGAATGAAATTGAGCCAGAGGTTTGGATGCCGACCGTTTTTCCCGAAAAATAATATTGCTGGGAATTCTAGGTCGTTGATAACTGCATAAACGGATTTGAAAAAAAACGAACAAATAGAAATGTTATTTACTTTTTTTTGAAGAAACAGGATCTGATGGATTTGACCTATGGCGACAATTGAGATTCCGGACTTCGTTGAGGAACAAACTAATTGAACAGAGATTTGAAATATGTGCCTTTATTCTTCCACTAACACTTAACTTAGAATTTAAAAAGAAAATCGGACGTGGCCCGAGACCAAGAACGAAGAACGGGCGAAAAATATTACAAGTCCCAATTTGCAGAAAAATCACCGAAGAGTCGCGCTGTGTAGTTACTCGTCGAACATTCGATAGGAGAAGGCTGTTCTGATCGCCTTTCTCGGGGTATTTATAACAAGTTTACGGGCATTTTTGTTGGGTTAGTGGGGTTTTTATCGATGTTCATTGGTTGCTTCGTCTTCCACGTATTTGACATCTGACTGATGTATGGTTTACTTGCCATTATTCTCTTTTAAGATACATCGCGTGGGGGCTGATTTGGCCTCGATCTCGAGGAGGAGAAATTGAGGGTTAAACGGGAGGTTCCGCTTTTGTTAATCACCGCAACGGGTAAAAGCTTTCCTCTCTCATGGTTTTGCGGTTGACACTCGTTAAATTCGCTTGCAGGAGACAGTACATGATTCTTTCGTGTACAAAATGTTGTTTTATAAAATTTGTTTTCGCATTAAGCACATAGAAATCATTCAACACCCGATTTTCTTCCTTCTAGGTTTTTATCGAAATATTCTTAAATGGTAACCAATCGACGTATGAAGTTTCGGCTGGACGACCCAGAAATTACACGGGCTAGAGCGTTAACAACGGCTATAGCGGTTTTCGAAAAAAATCGCCATTCTGCAGCTTCGAAACGCCGCGATCGATTTTCTCCAAATTCAGTAGTGAACTATGATAGTCTATTTATGTAGAAATTTTTTGGCCTATTAATTGAAAATTGCATGAGTAATGCTCTTAACACGCTGTTTTGAAATAACTCAAAATCTTATGAATCCGAAAAAAATTGTCGATTGTCCCAAAAATCATTGTGAACACAGGGCCTGTATTAATTCAAAACATAAGCTCGAAAGCGCAAATCAATTCGAAGTTATAGCTGTTTAAATTTTACGCCTTAACCGGCGAAATCCGAAAAAAATTGTCGATTGTCCCAAAAATCATTGTGAACACAGGGCCTGTATTAATTCAAAACATAAGCTCGAAAGCGCAAATCAATTCGAAGTTATAGCTGTTTAAATTTTACGCCTTAACCGCACACGGGCAAGCGCACAAACACGAATTTAACTAAGCATTTTTTCTAAATACGATTTTTTGCTGTTTTGAAACACTAACATGGAAAACACGATTTTTTTTCATGAAAATGAACATTTTTTCATGAGGAAACGAAATATGTTTTTCGAGTTCGGTTTTTTCATTCCATACATAATTCAATTTCGTGTGTGAAAATTTAGTTATAGACTATAAAATCGATTGTATGTATGTATATATAGATAGTCGGAAAATGCGAGCTTCCTAAGTACTTTTGATTATTTGGATTTTGTTTACGTTATAAAAAATATATTTACCATTTTATTGGTCAGCATTTTTTTACAGTTTATAAATAAATAATCAGTGTTTAATTAAAAAAGAACAATATCTAATTAAGAAACTATGATCTTGGCAATACGTGCTTTGGGATTATCAAATTATTTGACAATCCGACAGCACGTATTGCCATACGATTCTACAAAGATATAAATGAATATATGATAAGCTTAAAAATTAACTCGATTTTACCTTCCGTATAAAATCATGAAATCCCGGAAACGTATGCGTCGCGAAACAAATATAAAACAAAATATAAAATTTCAATTTCATTTTGCATTTTTTATTTGTCCTTCGACAAAACATTAGGTAGATCGAGAATACTCGCCTCGAACTTTTACGTGCAATTTTATGCATTTCCGCACATGCATAATGAATATATGATGTGTTTAAAAATAAACTCAACTTTTCGTTCCGTGTAAAGTTGTGAAACCCCGGAAACGTTTGCATCGCTAAACAAATATAGGATTTCAATTTCATTTGATATTCTTTATTTGCCCTTCGACAAAAGATTAGATAAATGGGAAATATTCGACTCGAACTTTTACGTGCAATTTTATACATTTCCGGAAAGCCATAAATGACCAGGCCAGGCCAGGCATGATGTGCATAAAAATTAACTCAATTTTTCCTTCCGTATAAAGTCGTGAAATCTCGGAAACATGTGCGTCGCACAACAAGTATATAACTAAATATAAAATTTCAATTTCATTTTGCATTTTTTATTTGTCCTTCGACAAAAGATTAGATAAATCGACAATACTCGCTTCGAACTTTTACGTGCAATTTTATACATTTCCGCAAAGGCATAAATGCCAGGCATGATGTGCTTAAAAATAAACTCAATTTTTCCTTCCGTGTAAAGTCATGAAATCCCGGAAACGTGTGCGTCGCAAAACAAATATAAAACAAAATATTAAATTCCAATTTCATTTTGCATTTTTTATTTGTCCTTCAACAAAAGATTAGATAGACCGGGAATACTCGCCTCGAGCTTTTACGCGCAATTTTATACATTTCCGCAAAGGCATAAATGCCAGGCATGATGTGCTTAAAAATATACTCAATTTTTCCTTCCGTACAAAGTCGTGAAATCCCAAACACGGGTGCGTTGCAAAAAAAATATGAAATTTCTATTTCATTTTATTTTTTTTATTTTTCTTTCGACAAAAGATTAGATAAATTGACAATATTGGCCTCGAACTTTTACGGGCAATTTTATACATTTCCGCAAAGGCATAAATGCCAGGCATGATGTGCTTAAAAATAAACTCAATTTTTCCTTTCGTTTAAAGTCGTGAAATCCCGGAAACGTGTGCGACGCAAAACAAATATAAAACAAAATATTAAATTCCAATTTCATTTTGCATTTTTTATTTGTCCTTCAACAAAAGATTAGATAGACCGGGAATACTCGCCTCGAACTTTTACGCGCAATTTTATACATTTCCGCAAAGGCATAAATGCCAGGCATAATGTGCTTAAAAATAAACTAAAATTTTCCTTCCGTATGAAGTCGTGAAATCCCGGAAACGTGTGCGTCGCAAAACAAATATGAAACAAAATATAAAAATTTTATTTCATTTTGCATTTTTTATTTTTTCTTCGACAAAAGATTAGATAAATCGACAATACTCGCTTCGAACTTTTACGTGCAATTTTATATATTTCCGCAAAGGCATAAATGCCAGGCATGATGTGCTTAAAAATAAACTCAATTTTTCCTTCCGTGTATAGGCGTGAAATTCCGAAAACGTTTACGTCGCAAAACGAATATGAAATTTCAATTTCATTTTATATTTTTTATTTGTCCTTCGACAAATAAAAAAAATAAAAATAAAATAAATAAAATCATGAAATCCCGGAAACGTATGCGTCGCGAAACAAATATAAAACAAAATATAAAATCTCAATTTCATTTTGCATTTTTTATTTGTCCTTCGACAAAACATTAGGTAGATCGAGAATACTCGCCTCGAACTTTTACGTGCAATTTTATGCATTTCCGCACAGGCATAATGAATATATGATGTGTTTAAAAATAAACTCAATTTTTCCTTCTGTGTAAAGTTATGAAATCCCGGAAACGTGTGCGTCGCTAAACAAATATGAAATTTCAATTTCATTTTATAATTCTTATTTGCCATTCGACAAAAGATTAGATAAATCGAAAATATTCGCCTCAAACTTCTACGTTCGATTTTATACATTTCCGCAAAGGCATAAGCAAAGATCGATTTTGTTCAAATTCACTGTAAATTTACTGTTCACCCTTAGAAATCGATTAAGCAAGTCATCAAAGGAGGAGCCGGTCTTTCGAAATTGTTATTAATTTTTAGAACTTCCAGTAAATAGTTTTTCCAACTCATGACCGATAGGAAAGACCGATTTTGTTCAAATTCACATTACATTCACTACTTAGCCGTTACAATCGATTAACCCATTAATCGCAGTGAGACCCGCTCTCTCCTAATTTCTAATAACTTTCCTAGTTTCAAATATGTTTTATATCTTGTGATTCAGTGATAACAAAGCGCGATTATATGAATATATACATATTCATGAAACCGGCTGCTAACTCCATCTGTAAGTCACGCACATAGTTTTGAGTAGTATTCCCCCGTGCTAGAATACATGGTGGGCGACCGGCGCAACATCCGTGAAAAATTTATAACAATTTGGAAAGAGCGGGTCTTCTTCTGATAACTTGCTTAATCGATTTATAATGGTCAATAGTGAATGTAATGTGAATTTGAACAAAATCGTTCTTTGCTATCGGTCACGAGATAGAATAACTATTTACTTGAAGCTCCAAAAATTAACAACAATTTGGAAAGAGTGGGTCTTCCTTTGATTACTTGCTTAATCGATTTCTAAGGGTGAATAGTGAATGGAATGTAAATTTGAACAAAATCTTTCTTTGCTATCGGTCATGAGATAGAAAAACTATTTACTTGAAGCTCTAAAAATTAACAACAATTTGGAAAGAGTGGGTCTTCCTTTGATTACTTGCTTAATCTATTCCTAAGGGTGGATAGTAAATTTCCTGTGAATTTGAACGATATCGTTCTTTGCTATCGGCCATGAGATAGACAAACTAATTATTTAATGCTAAAAAAATTAATAACAATTACGACACTGCAGATCTCATTGCGATTACTTGTTTAATTGATTATAAAGGGTAAAAATTGAATTGAGTGTGGATTTGAACTAAATTCCTCATTGTTATTGAATTTTACGATTTAATAGTATGCACGGGTCTCGACCGCTGTTTCGACCCTGGCCGCGAACCCCTTGGCTGCTAGCTCTGGCTGCTAGCTTCAGCTACATTCCGATTGACGTTATCATCCGAACCCATTGCGACTGTCATAATACGAGGCTCCTTTCAACATTTTATACGAATTCTCAAGAAAGATTATTCTCGCTAAAATTAAGTGAGAACAATATAAATTGTGACTCGTTACGAGCAGGGCGTAACAATATATATATATCTGAGTTTGATACATACATTATTTTATAAAAAAAGACAGAAGTGCCATACGAATTTAACATTCAAAATGAAACTGAAATATAATATTATATATATTCACCATTGAACATATATATATTCACCGAATTCAACATTGAACATGAAACTGAAAGGTAATATTACCATTCCGTTTCTATGGAAAAAAAATTGCCATTAGAGTTTGCCATTGGCTTTCCATTCAGTTTGCATGGAAAGAAATGGACAATCGAGTTTGCCATTGATTTACCATTCGGTTTCTTCGGAAAGAAATTGCTATTCGAATTTGACAATGACTGTCATTCAGTCTGCTGCCATTAACAATTTTCCCTTGACTTTGGCCGATTACCATACACTTCCGAAGGAAAGTGTATGGTAATCGGCCTTTGCCATTCACTGCCAATGGGAAATTTTTCTAAGGGATATTTCGATTTTCAATACTCTTTTAATACGTTTTTCATACTTTCTCCATTGCGCGGGATGTGTGACTCTGTTACTGCGGTTTAACAATATCTAAACCTTGGTAATTAAAGAACGGTGTGAGCTATTTTCTAGGGCTGTTACTTTTATCCGGTTTAGCCGGATACCCGAAAGTATCCGGGTATCCGGGAAATCGGATCCAACACTTCAGATTCGAATACCCGAATATCCGGGTATCCGGGTATTCGAGTACCCCAGTATCCGGGTATCCGGATATCCGAATAATCACGGATCCGGCTAACCGGGTAATAACGAATATAATGTCGGGTAATTACCCGATTTTTCGCGTACAGGCTCAAATAGGACCGCCGACGTAAAAAAAATAATGATATTGTATTAGGCTGGTCATCAAATAAGCTGAAATTTAGGACGTTAATAGTTACCATTGAAAAAAATTGGAAAATAACTTGTATCAAATTTGCTCTATTCAAAGAAATTGTGCAAAACTACGGTAAAAATGAAAACTTAGTGTTGACGAATCAGACGTCACGGTTTTCCAATTTATAATAATTGTGTATTTACTCGGGAAAATATTTTACATGTGAGTCCCACAATTTTTTAGAATCTGCTGTTACGATCACAATTTCTTGCCTGCGCATATTAAGAATAGCCGAGATCCGCTTCTTCACATTCTATATTTTCTCTCCAACTCTAAAGTTCATAAAAACTGGGCACACGCCCATAAAGCCAAAATACATTTCAGAAACTAAGGATATTTATTAAATAATAATAAATCGTGATGAAAAAATAATATTAAAGATACAAGTAGTGCAGGTCAATGTTGATTAAGTTCTTATAAAATGATCATGTGTTTCCCTAACATTGTATAGAAGATTATGTCATTGCTTTTTCAATCTACACAAGAATGTTTTATTGAAATTGTAGTTTTTGTCGGATGTGAATCGCAGTAAAGAAATAGTTTGGTAATAATAGTAAATACGCCTGCAAGATTCTTTCCAAGAATCTTCGTTATAATGATAATCTAATTTGTTTAATATTGATGTCAGTCGGTAAAAATGAAAAAAAAATAAAAAAATTTCTTAATCTTCCGGTAATGATTTATCATTCGTCTTATAAATGTACTTCGCAAACATTGTTCTTGGCAACATCTACGCATGCCTCACAAATTGTGTAAATTGAACAATTATTTTTAGCATTTTCGGCATCAATTATCGGCGGTAATTGCCCGATATTATCCGTTATTATCCGAGTACCCGGTTACCCGGATACCCCGAAACTATCCGCATACCCGAATTCTCTATTACCCGGATATTATCGTGTTATCGAGATATACGGATTTGAAGCGTCGAATCCGTGAAACCCGAATTACTCGGATATCCGAATACCCGGAAAAGTTCAAGCTCCACTATTTTCTTCTTCTTTTTTTTCTTCAATAGTTTTGTTGAAGTCCCGTTATGCTTGCCTCCTCCGTCATGGTTGCGTGCTGTCTCGATTATGCCACCTGGCCACCGCGTACGAAACCGCGCTCCGGCGACTTGTCGGGTTTGAGCTATCGATCGGTAATTCGATATCATACGCGTTTGGACTGATAATATATGTACATTCATAAAGAATGGTGAAAATTGAACGCCGCATATACGTTCCTCATCGTTTTTCCCGCGGTCACATTTTTTTCTCTATCAGCAACGGGGGTTTTGTCATTTTGCAATCCTCGTAGAAGGTGCATGCGTAACAAAGATGTGGAACTGATATGCAGCTTTGAATGTGTACAATGTACGAGGGGGGACCCAAAAAAAACGGGAATTTCGTCATAATTTCTTTATTTTTTAAATATTTTTACACCAAATTTTCATCACCTTTAAAGTATTCTCCTTTGACCACAACGCACCTCTGCAAACGATCCTTCAAATGTTCAAAACATTTTTTAAATTCACTTATCGGGATGTTCTTTAGGCCTTCCAGCGATTTTTGTTTTACCTCCTCCACAGTGGCAAAACGCTCGGTTGCTGCTTTGTTTCCGGGTCGTATCCATAGCACCACGATTCATCACCAGTAATCCACCTTGGAAAAAAGTTCAGGGTCCTCTTCGAGCTGATTTTGAAGTTGAAAACATGCCCGAAGTCGACGCTCCCTTTGCTCGTCTGTGAGAAGGCGAGGGACAAATTTGACTGCAACTCTGCTCGTGTGCAAATCTTTGAATAATATCCTCTGAATTGAACTCCATGATATCCCAGACATCTCACAGAGTTGATCAATGGTTCGTCGACGGTCTTCACGAATGAGAGCATTGATTTTGTCGACGTTTTCGTCACTTCTTGACGTTGAGGGGCGTCCTGAACGGGGTTGGTCTTCGATTGACATTTCTCCATTTTTAAAACGTGAAAACCACTCGTAGACTCTGGTTTTACTTAAGGCAGCATCTCCATAAGCAGTCTTAAGCATTACAGTAGTTTCCGTGGCCGATTTCCCCAACAGGAAACAAAATTTCACAGCCGCGCGTTGCTCTCGACAATTGGCCATCACGTTTTCGCCGAAATGGAAAAAGTTGTTTCACTACAAAAATTCCCACGGGCGAACCGATGCACTCACGGCGACGGAACTTCGCACACTAACTCAGGAGACGTGTCCCCAACGGACACCTGGTCGAGCAATGGGTTCCCCACTTTCCCTCCCCGCCGCAGCGCAATTTCCGTTTTTTTTTTGGGTCCCCCCTCGTATGCTCTCCGATCATTTAATAACGTGACGCTGGCTCGATTTCGAATGGGTTTCTCGAAAAATTAAAAAAAATCAATTCCGAACACCATATCACAACCATTTTTCAAACTCAATATCAAATATTCTTTGATAATTCCCAATTCTTGCAGGAAGTTTTGATCTGATAGCCCAAAAAATGCCCGAGCTAAAGCGTTAGCAAACACCGTTACCGATTTTTGCGGAAAATTCAAAATGCCATTAATTTGGAAGATCTCCATCGATATTCTCCAAATTCAATAGGAAACGGTACTCGATGATAATCCATTGTTGCGGTAAGTCTTAGTCTGATAGATTTGAAATTGTTTGAATTTTGCTTCCACAGACATTTATGCAAATTTTTGGATGTGTTTCTCGAAAAATTAAAAATAACATTAATTGCGAACACTAACATAAACTTTTTTCAAACTCAATATCAAATATTCTTTGATAATTCCCAGTTCTTGCAGGAAATTTTGACCTGATAGCCTAAAAATTGCACGAGCTAAAGCGTCAACAAACACCGTTAACGATTTTTGCGGAAAATTCAAAATTTCGAAATGCCCTTTGTTTCTGAAACCGGCTAACTCGTCATTATGTTAGGCTGCTGATGTCGCGCTTAGAGTTCGTTCATGCGCATACTTCTGATCGCACGATGAACCTAACCTACAAAAGCAGGGCGGGAAGATCGTACACCGATTCTAGTAGATTTAAAATTGGTTGGGTTTTGCTTCGACAGATAGTCGTGAAAATTTTTCCATCGTGTACAATACGAATGAGTTGTTTAATCTTCATCGAAATTATATCAGATAAAGCGTGTTAGCAGCTCCACTTACGTGTAAAACTTCGGCCCGATCGATTAAAAGAAGCCGAATTTACGGAAGTTTGATTTTTGTAAATGTGTATTTTTCGATGTTTCGACACATTTAAAAATATATTGGCATTGAAAGCTGGGAAAATGTTCTTTGTACTCATCTTTCCTCCGCAACCGCTTTTGTCTGATATAATTTTCATTAAGTTTGAACTACTCGTTCAGAATTTACATGATTTTGAATTTTTTAGACTATCATCGTACAACGTTCGCTGTTGAATTTGGAAAAAATGTTTGAATGTTTCGAAAAAATTGCTGTTGGTGTTTCTTGAGAAATTAGCTTGTACAATTTTTGGGCAATCGTTTCCGAGCTTCCTACATGAATTGTGTACCATTGAAGGACATTCGTTATTGAATTTAGAGAAAATCGATAAAACTATTCTGTACTTATGGTATCAATGTTGTTATCTGGCCTAGAAAAGCCGTAATTTCAATTTAACCTTCACTTAAGGGAGGGGTAAGGGTTTCAGCGTAAAAAAAAACACTTTTTTTTCGATTTTTTTTCTCAAATATGGATTGAGCAATTTTATTCGAACCTTTTGTACATTATTGAGCATACTTTTGATAATGTTGTGTAATTTTTTCACGCAGAAATATTGAAGCATAAGCCCGTAACAGAGCTTCCCCCAGAACGTCTTGGAAAAAAAACAATTTGCGGTGTTCACTATAACTCGGCCGGAAATTATCTGAAAATAAAAAACCATGAAAATTTAGTCAAACTATAATCAAATCTTCCCCCCAACGTTCTCTGATAATTTATTTTTTCATTTAAAAATTTTTGGCGGCCATCTAAAGTGTGAACTGTTATTTTCCACGAAAAATTCCGCCATTTTGTGGGTGAAAAACACCCTTAATGTAAAAAAAAAAAATTTTACTAAACGTTGGGGGGAGGTATTTTATATGTAGAAAATGTGTACAAAGTTTGAAATGAATCGGTCAAGTAGTTTTTAAATAGCAGTGAACACGGACTTTGAAAAAGTAGTTTTGAGAAAAACGCGTCTAAAGTGCACTGCTAGCCCGACCGCCCGCAGCTGTTAGAGGTATAGCGTTAAAGGCCAGGAGATTAATAAGACAATAACTTCAAGAATATTGCTTAGATCGGTTTAAAATTTTAAGGACATATTCTTGAAATGTTAAACAATAAGATAAGACAAAAAAAAATTCAATTTTTCAAAAGTGAAAACCCTTACCCCGCCCTTAACGTACACGTTACTGCAGTACATTCAGAGAGAATATGAATTTGTAAATATACTTTACTTTCGTACAAAAGTGCTCTCGGTGCAGATGTGGTACACAGTGACTGTGCTATAATAAAGGTGATCAACGTAATTGATACCAAGGTATGTAGGAGTCCTTATTACTGTCGTCTTCAACTTCACATTTGTATTTATTAATAGCAGAGATGGTTTTATGTAATGTCGTACGCCATTGAAACAAGGATTGTGAGTACTTAATTATTATTCTAATGTAATTACTCACTGCATGTTTAGACAGAATAAAAATAATGAGGCAGCAATATGCTAGTATATATACCTGTAACCTATGCTATTATTATACATGTAATTATATAATATATTATATGCAATATACACGCAGCAGCACATTGCTGCTACATTATTTTTATTCGGATCACAAATTTTTCCGCAACATGATTTTCGACGATTTCATCGCTCTCGTCGCTATTCGTCTCAACCAATGGCGATGCGGCGTACCTCAGACCATATGTATTATGTTTATATCTCTGAATATTATATAAACATATCGCCGCCGGCGCCTTGTATAAGAGTTGAGACGGTCATTTCCTTCGCCGTACCTTCCCCCCAAACCCAACAAATAGCCGGGGGTAGGCGCGCAGGTTTGCCGCCATTTTGTATCAAAATGATAATAAAAATGTTTCTATTCATACTTCAATATGTGTTAAATAAACCCTCTGAAAAGAAATCCTATTCCTTCTTTCATACGTCCAAAATAAATCGTCAAAGTTAGTCCTTTTTTTCTGCCACTAGAATGGCGCTAACATAAAAAAAAAAAACAAAAAAAATTAGAACTCTACAGAATCGCAAAACGACGAAAAATGAGACGTGAGCGAAGTCAGTACGATAAAAAACAGGGTCGTTATAGCTGTCCAAAGATGAAATTTCGTCTGATGTACATATTTTTAAGTCCATGTATTTGGAATTTTACGAAAAACGCATTTTAAATGAAGCCCACTTCGCACGAATCGGATAAGTAGACAAAAAGTGGTGCAAATTGAAACTTGCATATTTCTTCATCATCTTTGGACATACACAAAGATTTCTCTATGAGGAAGCCACATTTGGAAAAAGCCCATTGAGGAAAATTTGTGAACGCACAAAAATGACGAGGAAGCAATATGCAAGCATTAATTAGTAATAGTAATTATGTGCGAAAAAAATCAAGACGAATAAAATATTCCATATTTCTAAGCTTAGCAGTTCTCAAGCGAGGCCATTCGCGTCGTCTACAGTTTCAGTTGCTATGCATGTTATATACAGCCGGTGCTCCGAGAGTAGGGACAGAAGAAAAGTATACGGTTGCCAGTTGTCCACCGACGTTCGAAGGCTTCGTGCGCGCGATCGCATTTCTTCTGGTTCGCACAGTGACTCCGCAAGTAACTGGATATAAAGAGATCGGAATTATCGAAGAAATTGTTTTTATTATCGTGACTAAGGATGGTTGTTACGGAAAGAACGCGTCTTCTTCGAGCTACCGATCCAACGACTTCTGTTGAATTTGCTGGAATTTCCTTCACTCGACCGACGAAAATCCGTCAATTTCAATGCTGCCTTTTTGCATTCCTAATGTAAGTGACTTTGATGTTATTACGATCATGTTACAGCGTCTCTGTGAATCAATCTACAAAGATTTATTGAAAATGTGTCCGCGATTTGAGATCAAATCTCGGTATGTTGTAATGTCTTCCTCTTGCGCTATAGTAAAATAAAGATGTTGTACAAAATGGCAATATGCTTTTTTATGTGCTTTTTCGCATCTACAAATCCGTATCAGGAAAAAATGGCCGTGGGAAAGATAGTCGCGAAAAGATAGGCCGGGGGAAAAATGGCCGCGGAAAAAATAGAGAATGGAATAAAAAACGTTAATGTTAGAATAAATGAAACAAACAACTGAATCGTACAATTCCATGTAATCCACGAATCCACGCACACATATCGAGGTGTACAACGCCCACCCCACTATTCCACGGATTCCACACACAAACACACATACACACACACACATACGCACATCGAACTGTTAGATTTGTTTGGTTGTTCTTCTGCGGTTATTTATTTCTTCGGCCTTTTTTTTCCGACTATTTTTTCCACGGCCATTTTTTCCTAGATCCTTACAAATCCCCCTGTGTGAGAAAACAGTTTTATCTATTAGGAGTACGAATTAGTTCGGTCCGTTTTTTTGTGGTGAAAAATGCACTTATGCTTTTGAATCATTCCCATGAATTTCAATCGTACGGAAACAGCTTGTTGAGTCACTCCCAATGATTCTGCAAGCTCCTCTTTCGTTTGACTCGGATCTTCATCGAGTAATACCTCCGACTCTTTGTCTTCAAATTTTTTTGGCTGTCCAGAGCGAGGCTTATCTTCAACGCTGAAATCACCATTCTTGAATAATCGAAACCAATTAAAGCAGAAACGAATTAAAGAAAAGCAATTTCTTCACGATTAAAGCAGAAAACTAAAATCTCCCGCAAATCCTGCTTAGTTAACACAAAATTTGACATATTCAACACAGCAAAAAACCAGGTTTTTGTATGAAACTCAAAGCCGGTCGGTATTTTTCGGACACTACTTGGATGGGTAACCGCTTAGCCGTGTACTGGCCGGTGCGTCGACTATTGAGCGAGAAGTGGTTTCATTGATTTTCTGAGATGCAGTAAATACAATTGAAACTCGGTCAAAACAATGCCGCCTGTATCGACAGAGGTTTTGCGCAGTTTCCCTGTGTCTATGACAAATGCGTCACAGTGTACTTAAGACGTCTGCGGGTGCAGTGGACGTTAGATTAGTGTAGCGAAGAGCAGATAGGGAGTAATGGAGGTAAAAATGGAATAAAATGAAATTTGGAAGGGTCACACATTTGAACCTGCAAGGGTATACGTTGGAACAAAGAAGACAAATTTGTAATAGTCAGGGGTACTCTGGCTCCATGCGCACTTTGCGCGCCAACCGCCCAGCTCGGGCGCTACGCGCCCTGGGATCAACCAAACCCAAACCAGAATGACCAAAAATGTCTGCAAACGTGCCTGTGCATGTTTGGATTTGTTTGGTGTTGTGGCGGGGTTAGCTTCACCAAACGGGTATAAGATTATCCCGTATGATGAAGCTGACCTCCTCAACTGTTGTTAAGAAGGTCAGCTTGATCACCGGTATGTGAAAAAAAATATAAACCGAAATATATCGGAAGGGAAAACCGACGAACGGTGATCTGAGCTATCGTATTCTGGACCAACTCAGGTAAAAAATCTTCCGTCCAATTCGAAGCTCGTGTCCTATATTTTGATTCTTCGTAATGACTTTGCGAAGCAAAAGACGACAAGAAAAGACAAAATTCTCTCTCTTATTCTTCTATCTATCTATATTCATGCGCATTACGATTGAACAGTATTTAGGCGTGTGTATTCAAATCATCTTTTCGTCACTCACATCTTCACAGAAAACAGAAAAGGTTGCTGATCCGGATTTCAATACCCTCCCATAAGAAATTTCACTTCAATAATTACTACCTCGTGATAATGTGACATGATGCGTATTTTACATGTAAAAAAAAGTAATTTCTTAAAGCGCAATTATCGCATGAATTTTCAGAGCGATTATCATCATGGTGCTGGTGGCGACGGTGAGCTATTCCATACATAAAAGTGAATCCCTGGTCGAAAATTCGATAAATCCTTCGACAATTCGACCATCACCATCTTTAAAAGCAACATGGCTGCAAGGAAATCCTGACCCAGAAAATTCCAATGAAGTCAGCGAAATTGCCCTGACGTCTACTGAATGGGACGCGGCTGTAGAAGCTGGTCAGAAAGCTATAACTTCTCGGATACAAGCCGATACCTTGTGCATTCCGCTTCCATCTCCTTCGCCCAACTCAAGACACCAGTCCGCTGTGAAGACTAGTCTTCGGGCTGGAGAACTGGCCCTAGGAGGAATTGGCGAATTAGCTGCTTCTCGCTATGTTGAGAGGTTTCGAGTAAAGCTGGGAAAACCTTCGTCAATGGGATCTTATTTTAAAAATATTTGGGTACCCGCTGATGCGTGCAAGGAATTTTTCACCAAAATGTGTTCACCAAGCAAGTACAGAAATTTCGATGGAACTTGCAATCATCCAAGAAACTTGGGAGCCGCTTTAACACCATTCATTAGACTGATCCCGGCGGATTATTCTGATAAGGTTGAATTACCACGGTGCGGAAAATTCGGAAAAGCTTTGCCTTCTCCGAGAGAAATTAGTTTGAAAGTTCATCCACCCGCGCCGAGCTCGAATCCCGAGTTCACTGTGATGTTAGCAGTATTTGGTCAATTCCTTGATCATGATATCACCGCTACTGCTATCAGCCAGGGAACGAACGGAAGCTCTTTATCATGCTGCCCGGTGACAGCTAACACACATCCTGAATGTTTTCCCGTCGAAGTCGGACCAGGAGATCCGGTTTTCGATTCGGCCGGAAGGAATTGTATGGAATTTGTGAGGAGTGCACCTGCTCCGCAATGTAAAATTGCACCTCGCGAACAACTTAATCAAGTTAGTAATTCAATCTACAAATTATAGCTCTAGCTAGCACGTGCGCTCTGGGGCCCACATTGCCTCTGGTAAAAGATGCTACAAATACGTGCAAATTAGAAAATTGCATATTGCTTCTTCATTATTATACTTTGTTCACAAATCCCACTCCGTGAGCAAGTTATTGCTTTAATTGTTGCTCCTGATCGAAAAAAGATTTTGAGCCAGTTACAGTCTGTTTAAGGGATAACACCACTGTGACCCCCTGTTTTTTTCACATTTTTCAAGAATTTTTTTTTGTGGGAAAAAAAAGAGATATTCGAAAAAATTTTTTGGGTTTTGTTCCTTGTTTATTAATGTATCAAAAAACATTTTTTTCACATTTTTTATGCCGCATGGTGGCGCTCGGGAAGCTCTCGCGTCAGGTGCTGTCATTTCCGCGGCACGCAGCAGAACTCTCTTCAACGTCGATCTGAAAAAAAATACCGAGTGTTTTCGTTAATAATATGATATTTCATAGTTTGCACACTGTGCAAACTGTTATTTAGATCCAAATAGCGACATGCACGTTACAAATTCCAGTCCCGTCTCCCCGAACTCTCTATCTCTATCTGTTCACTAACGAAACATAAAATTCAATCCATACTTTACTTTGGATTGAATTTTTCGTAATTCTAGGTTACGTCATTCATCGACGGTTCTGTTATTTATGGATCAGACCGTGTGACAGCCAAAGGCCTTCGCGAGGGTAAAGGTGGCTTATTACGCATGTTCAAAACCCCAGACAATAGAACTTTACTGCCGCAAAGTACTAATCCAAATGATGGCTGCAACAGAGATGTCGAAATAGCTCGAGGACGTTACTGTTTTGCATCGGGTGATGGAAGAGCAAACGAAAATTTACACCTAACGACAATGCATCTTTTATGGGCACGACAGCACAACAAAGTAGCCGAAACTCTTAGCCAAATAAATCCGCAGTGGAATGACGAAAAAATTTATCAAGAAGCTCGTCGAATAATTGGCGCGCAATTGCAGTACATAACTTATAACGAGTTCATTCCGGTAGTCCTCGGTGAAAGAGAAGTCAATGTTCGACAATTGAAGCCCTTATCAACGGGATTTCGACGGAAAAATGGTTTGACACAAGTAAATCCGGCAGTGGCGAACAGTTTTGCTGCATCAGCTTTTAGATTCGCACATACCTTGTTACCTGGATTGATGAAAGTCACTGAGTCCCAAAAAGCGACAGTTTCCTTCGAAGAACTTCATCGAATGCTTTTCAATCCATACAGCTTGTATGCAAAAGGTGGTATGGAAACGTCCTTGACCACAGCTACTTCGAACTCCATTCAGAAGACCACCACCCATGTTACTTCTCAATTGACGAAACATCTCTTCGAGGATCCTCTTGGCAACGCTAGCATCCCTTGCGGATTGGATTTAGTCTCGTTGAACATTCAGAGGGGAAGAGATCACGGCCTTCCTGGCTACACGGCTTGGAGAAAGCACTGCGGACTTAGCGAGGTGCAAACGTTTGATGAACTTCGTGGCGAAATGGATTCTGACGCTTGGGATCAAATCTCCAAGCTTTACGATCACGTCGATGACGTTGATCTTTATACCGGGGCTCTCGCGGAAATTAACCAAGCTGATGGATTGGTCGGTCCAACATTCAAGTGTATCATCGGTGATCAATTTTCGAGGCTTCAGCAGGGTGATCGGTTTTGGCACGAAGTGTCTGGTGAACCTCAATCTTTTACCGAAGGTAATACACATTTTCATGTATTTTGTGAATATTACACGCTGAAAAATTACATTAGTCAGGGTAACTGGGTGTTTTTTTTATTATTAACATTTTTTTTTCCCAAACTTATCTTAATTTTCCACTCGGTCCCACGTTTCGGGACGTGACAGTCCATACAGAAGCATGATTGTATAGTTGCGACAACTATTTTTTTCTCCGGGTATAAGATTTAGATGTTATTGTGAAAATGTGGGGATGGGTTTGGAAAATCGGGGATCTGTCGACCTTGTGATTTAAGGGTTGCGGATGCGAGGGTTAATATAGTATCCAACTAAAGGGTTACGTACAAGGATGAAAACTACTGTAGGAGCAATTGGATGCGCACCCCCCAACCCTATAATAAGTGTTAATCTGCATATGGGGGGGGGGGGGGTAGTAAGGAGTCACACCACTCTGGCAGAAAGGAGGCAGACAAGTTTTTTTCTGCCGCCTTTCTAACTTTGACGATTTCTTTTGGGAGTATGAAAAAGGGAATGGGATTTCTTTTCAGAGGGTTTATTTAAGGGCTGACATACCGCTGCGCGCGCTGAAAATCGAGTAAATTTGAAAAACTATTATAAATGTTGTATGGTGAAAAAAAATATTTAATTGTTGATTTCACATTTTTTATTAACTTTTCAACGATAAGAAAAAAAAATTTTGTATTAAAATTATTATTATTATTGTTTTATAATATTTTATTATTATTATTAAATACTATTATTATTATTATTAATTTTGAATGAAAAAAAATATGAATTAAAATGATTGAAAACTATGCCGCCTCCTTGTGGACATCATAACTTCACCAAAAATTATCCAATCTGCAAAAATAAAAAAAGAATCTAGGAAAATAATGTGATAGTAATAGTCTGACGGAGGGAATTTTTTTTATTTTTTTTTTATTAAAGAGGTTACAGTATTTCAAACTTTAGAGTGCAATTTAAAGAAAAAAATTAGTGTTTAATAATTTATAAAAAATTGTCCAACCAAAAAATTAAAAAAACCTCTCGTCAAACTATAGAGAAAATAATTAGCAAGTTGAAAAATTTTTTGGTAGGTACAACGTGAACTTACTAGCCAGGTAGCCGTCCCAACCCGATGTCCAGCACATTTATAACTTCGTAATGGAGTGAAATTTTTTTAAAAGTTTTTTTTTTAATTCTTAAAAGTATAAAGAAAAAATATCCGTAAAAAAAAATCGATTTTTTGAAAATTTCAAGTGTTGTGACCCATTAACATATATTGAAGTAAGACATTTTTTTTTTATTATCATTTTGATACAAAATGGCAGCGACAGGACCCATCTTGCAAATCGTCTTTTATTAAAACACCTTCACGGGAGAGCGGTTAGAAAAATGTTATAATCTTCACACTATCGGCTGCGGGACTACGTAGGGTTTTTTTTAATCAAATTTTGTAGAAATGTTGCACTTTTGAAAAAATTAGTCGATTTTTTGCCAAAAAAGCAGTAAATCGTTTATAAAAAAGGTTTACAGTAAACCGAAAAACGGTTACGTAGTCCGATAGAGAATGTAATTGCGAATCTACTATCAAAATTTCAAATTGATCCATGGAACAATGTTCAAGTAATACGTCCTCCCAATTTGAAAGAGACGATTGTCAAGATGGGATCTGTCGTCGCCATTTGGTATCAAAATGATAATAAACATTTTTTTTTTCATACTTCAATATGTGTTAAATAAACACTCTGAGAAGAAATCCTATTCCCTCTTTCTTACTCCCAAAATAAATCGTCAAAGTAAGGCCTTTTTTTCTGCCGCTAGAGTGGTGTTAACCCTTAGGGTAGTAGTCTGGTAACTTAAGCCGATTTTCATGTCTTTTTTGGAGGGCGTTTTTTTGTAGGAAAATAAAAATGAATCGTATTGGATATTTAGGATGTTTTTATTTACATATTAAAGATACAAACAAATTTTTTTTTTAAATTTAATAGTTTATTATTATTATTATTATTATTATTGATCGAAATTGGCACCTCGAAGTTGGCAGCCCGGGTCCTAACTTTTTTTCTACCGAACCGATTGCTTTCAAATTTTAACAGGCTACTCTACACACTTATAGTTCTTGTCGGAACTACCGAGAATTTTGTTCACCCCTAACTTTTCATTTTACAACCCCTTCTTTGCTAAAGTCCTTTTATTTTAGCGAAGAAGGGGTTGTAAAATAAAAAGTTAGGGGTGAAAAAATTTCTCGGTAGTTCCGACGAGAACTATAAGTGTGTAGAGTAGCCTGTTAAAATTTGAAAGCAATCGGTTCGGAAGAAAAAAAGTTAGGATCCGGGCTGCCAACTTCGAGGTGCCAACTTCGATCAATAATAATAATAATAATAATAAACTATCAAATTTTGTCAAAAATTTTTTTTTTGTATCTTTACTATGTAAATAAAAACATCCTAAATATCCAAAACGATTCACTTTTATTTTCCTACAAAAAAACGCCCTCCAAAAAAGACATGAAAATCGGCTTAAGTTTCCAGACTACTACCTTAAAGATATACACTAGGGGGGGCTTAGCCCCCCTGCGTTCGTCGCGTGTCCCACCTCCTCAACTCTTGTACATGGTGGTCGCGGCGGCGATATAATTATATAATTTAGAGAGATATCAGTCCAATTTTCGATAGTGCCCATACTCCGGAACACTTTTGAACAAACTGAACATTGATTTATAATAGAAAATAAATACAATGCGTTTTTTAAAATCAAATCTTATAGAATGTTATCAATTCAATTTATGTCCAACACCAGGTCAATTGAAACAGATCCGAAAAACTACACTGGCCAAATTGATTTGCGATTGTTCCAACGAGATATATCAAATCCAGCCGGAAGTAATGCGTTCGGTCAACGAAAAAAATTCCATGATATCGTGCGAGGACATTCCCGGCGTCGACTTTTCCGAATGGAAGGATGCACCATTGCCAGTTCTTAAAGCAATACCGACAGGGTCCGAAGATCAGATCGCCGACCTTTGGGCGAACTTCACAAAAGAAATTAATAAAAGTGTCAATGAACTTGTTCATTTCTTCGGAAACACTACCTCGACACCGAGAAGTACCGATTGGACGGCCGTTAAGGATTGGATTCATAAGTCATTCGCTGAACTTCAGAACGACGTTTTAACGTTGCATAAGAAAACTATTGAAACTACTAAAAGTCCATCATCAAATTTGCAAACGACAAATGAATTTGATGTCAAATTTCTGAAATCTCCCAAATCAGGATTCACCAAGGACGAAACATTGGTTTCTATGGAATCCAGGTTAAACGGATCGCTTACGGATTCGACGAAATTTGTAAAATCTTCAATAAAAGCGCCACCGAGATACAGCGATTGGGTGAATTTCCGAAACGATATTAAAATAACTTTGAACAACGCCGTGGTAAATGCAACGGGTATTCCGACACCCGATCAACGTACTGAACTTATGAGGAATATTTCAATCGAAATTGAACGGATTAAAAGATCGATCGCGTCTATTGGTGCAACAAAACTTAGCTTGGCAAATGAAACAGCATTAACCAGCGGGGGTGCAACTTTAGTCTGGCTAAATCTTAAAGTCGATATGGTTAAAGCTGTTACCGATGCATTGAACAGAATAGAGAATGAAGCTCCGGCTCTTGGCGATTCAGCTTGGACCACTTACGGTACAGAAATTAAAAAACAATTTCATGACATAGCTGGTTATATGTATGTTTCGCCGAACAATAAACCAGTAGTGAAAAATGAATCGGCTGTGACCTACTTAGGTTCCCAAAATCCTTTAAATAAATTGCCGAATAATTCCGATACCGGAATCGATGACAATATGACGAAGTTGCAGAACACATTACGTCCTTCGCTGAATAATTCGCTTGGACTTTTCAAACATCCCTCAGCAAAACAGCGATCGACTAAAGAATTAATAAAAGACGATATGGCATCAATGGATTTTTGGAGCAACTTCAGTAATACCTTAAACAATTCCATAAGAGCTGCTGCAGCACTCAATGCTGGAAAAACACTGCGACCTAATGATCCAGCTTGGATGGCTTCCAGCGAAAAAATTATGGATGTGTTTTTTCAATTTAAACATTATTTTTTTGAAAAAAACAATAATTCCATTCTGAATTTTTCAAAATCAACTCAAGATCCGCTGATCGATGTTTTATGGGAAAATTTTAGAAACTCCTTCACTGACTCGATATACATTGCTTACAGAGATATTGCATCGAAAAGCCCTCCTGCCGACGACGCGGCATGGGCAGCTTTTGGTTCACAGATAATGAACAATTTTCTGATTTTTAAAGATATTTTCTCAACATTGCGCGTAGAAACTGGCAGTTCTAATGTAACGTCGAAGCTAGAAAAAGTTGATCCCATTGATTGGTACAGTTTTAAAACGGACATAATACATTCTGTGATTTTTGCCGTAAACAAAATAAACAATAACACGTCGACGCTGAATACGACAGCTTGGGCAGAATTCACGGGAAGAGTTATAAATGAATTGGGAAAAATACCGAGTGATGCGGCGTCTAAACGATCAATGACTACTGAAAACGTAAGATTAGAGTCAAGTTCTTCAAAAGGCGACACTTTCGACTGGGTGTCCTTCAAAAACGATATAAAACAATCTGTGAGTGAAATCAACGACAAAATGCAAATTCTCTGGAGTCTTGTACCGGAGGATCCGCAATGGACGAATTTAAGAACACAATCTCCTAAGCCCAACACAACCTTCGAAAACATAAAATCGGCTACCGATGTGACAGCGCCAAAACTGGACGAATTACAGTTTTCGCTTCTTACGGAGGACTGGACGCGGTTTAAGGAAAAACTCAATAAGTCTTTAGTGGATGCTATCGGATCGACTCCTCCACAAGATAATCCGATCTGGGCGTCCTTTAGAGATTCGATAAAGGACGAATTTTCCGCATTAAAGATCGAAGTCGCCTCATTGAAATTCGATGGATCTTCGGAAGTTCGTACAGTTTCGGAAGAGACTATCGTAACGGATAACGAATATATACAATTACAAAAAACTGTCCGAAGTAATCAACATTTTTCGGAGTCTGTGGGCAATTTAATTTCACCCCGAGAGAAGACAAATGAGATGTTTGAAGGCTCGATGAAAACCGTTGATTCCATGAACGTTGCTGAACTGACGCCATTCATACCAGCGGCTGATTGGATTGCATTCAAACGAGAAATCGACGTATTGGTCCTGAGCTTTGCGCGAGCATTAAATGGTACTGATGCCGAAGAGTGGAAGGAAACGAAAGATCTCATCAAAAAGTTGTTTATCGAATCGCGTAACGATATAGTTACTTTAAGGAATCGTGTTATAGCATTGCCATAAAATGTTGGAATAAAATTATGAAAAACCTTCATGAAAAAAAGCATGACTTTTTGCTGCATTAAATTTTCCTGATGTTAATGACACATTCTTCTTATTTAATCCTGTTTATATACGAAATAAATTGAAGTCTTTTAAACATTCCCAACTGCCTTTTAAGAACGAGTACGCGGGGAAGTACCTGCGAAAAACTCCGAAACAGTTTTTGACCAACAAACCGCAAAGTAAGTTCGACAACTCATATTTGTCAACTCCGATTACATGACAGAAAAAAATATTCGATCGTTGGTCAACAATGTACAGTTAAAAAATAAGGAACAGAAACATTTATAACTACCGACGGCCAAATTATTTACAGGAGAAAAATTCATATAACATTCAGCCTCAAAAAGAGTGGTACAACTCACGATGATTACAATACCGTAATAGATACTGTTCCGTATTAATAATGATATGGTAGTTCGATCAATTTTTCAATAGTTCAAGGAGACAAAGACCGTCGCAATCTGGAATAAATATAAACTTAGATTAAATACATATTTTTTTATTGAAGTACATAATATTAGCTATCGTGCAATTACCTAATATCTCGTTCAATCACCTCCATTATTTCGACTCATGATTTCGACGAGATTTTTTGCATATTACTTTGACATCGCCATATCTTTTTTATTTGAAATGTTTCAGCTTCATTTTTACGTATGACCACACATTTTCAATCGGATTAGCATACGGAGGCTTTGCCGGCCATTTCATCGTAATGGTCTTATTTTGTTGTTCCTACGCACAGTTTGCTGCGATATTTAGGGCCATTGTCTTCTTGCAGCAGCATACTTGTTTTGTCAGAACTAAAAAAATTTTCAGCCGACTTCGACAAGCATTTGTGGTAGATGGTCCGCATTTTCTCGGTGTTTAAATTGTCCGCAAATAAAAAGAGGCAACCAAAAACGCCTTTACAAAAGCATCCTCAAACGTGGATTATTTAAGAGGGTCTTACTGTGCACTGAAGAATCCTATAACTCTTCATTCCCATGTAAAAATAAATCATTCTGATAAAAATGCATTTATGTGGACGCTTCCGGATGTGAAATAGACTTGTAAATTGGTACTGGTAAAGTCCGCGGATAGTCCACGAGATTTCAATGGCATTAAAGTTTTACGAAATATTATTACGAATAGAACATTTCATTATTACACTACAATTCTAAAATTTTCGAAATCTCCGTAAATTTCACTATAAAAATAACATTTTATTTTTGTGATAAAATTTCAAAAAACTTTCACGTCATTGACTCTCCCAAGTCCGCGAATAGTTCACGAGAATTCAATGGCATTAAAGTTTTAGGAAATATTATTACAAATAGAACATTTCATTATTGTACTACAATTCTAAAATGTTCGAAATCTCCGTAAATTTCACTATAAAAATAACATTTTATTTTTGTGATAAAATTTCAAAAAATTTCCACGTCGTTGACTTTCTCAAGTTCGCTCAAAGTCCGCGGATAGTCCGCGAAAAGTCAACGGCACGAAAGTTTTGTGATCTTGTCAAATTGAAATGTCGGCTTTCAAATAAAAAACAATTTTATGTTCAAAACAAAAATTTCGACAAACTTTAATGCCGTTGACTTTTCGTGAACTATCCGCAGACTTGAGTACCAATGTAAAATTCTGTCACGTTTAGAAGCGTCCGCATAGACGCATTTTTGGTAGACGATTTCAATCGATATATTGCCGCTTTACGGTAGACCATTTTTTATACGGATCGACTCCGTTTTTAATAAAGGAGGCCATGCTCAGAAAGGACTCGTCCGTAAAAATAACATTGTCTTAATCTCGACGCAAATTTTCCGCGTGAGCGTCGGAAACGACCAGTGCGAACCAGTCGTTTTTCTACGTGAGAACAGAGATAGGGAGAGGGGTTTCTGAGACAAGATTCCTACTAGCAACATACCGACCTATCTGTTTTACTAACGGAAACTCAAAGTTCCTGCCATATCGACTATAGATAATTTGCAAAGATGGGTGTTATTTCTCTCGATTAATGTGTCTATCTACAGTCGGTATAGTAGACTACTTTCGACCGAGGGCTGGATGACGGGAAGTCATACCGACTGTAGACAATGTACAGAAATCGGGGTTAATGATTATCCGCAATCGGTACAGTAGACTAGTTTCACCAGTTGTTGCACCAGATACATACAAGCTTTTTTTGAAAAGGGCGGATCTCAGTAGGATCGCCATTTTTTTTAAATTTATCAATATTTTTTTAAACTGTTCAAAAATTTTTTTAAACTTTAAAAAGTAAAAAAAATTTTTTTTTACTTAACAAAAATAAATCGGCGACTCTACTGAGATTCGCCCTTTTAAAAATGAAACTTTATCGAACTTTAAAAAAATCTTTAATCGTTTTAAAATTTTTAGAAATTTTTTACACGAATTATTTAAAATTTCGAATATTCACACACAGCTGTGGATGTCATATTTCATACGATTACTTTATCTTATATAATAATAATCTCACATTCACGAGTTATGATTAACGACTCATAGTTTTGATACGATGTCAAGAGACGCGCATACATTCAAGTAGGTATCAGCTTCCAATTTTCTCGAACAAGTGTTACCCCAGGTTTGCCGTGTCTTGGAACGTGATTGTGCTTCGTGATGGTAAATACTCGAGTTCCAAAATTATCAGTTCGTTATCGCCGTTTTTTAGGAATACTGACGGAACGTAAAGGGTGATTTGTGGTCCCACAAGAGGCCAATATCTACCAAGATTGTGACCGTTCACGAAGGCAACACCTTTGCCCCAACCGGTTGTATCAAGGTACGTGTCCAACGGTTTGCCGTCGATGTTAAAGGTACCGCGAAGAAAAATTGGTCCGTTACGGAGAGTTCCGGTTTCGGCAATCACGCTCTTATTAACAAATCTTAGTGGTTCTACGGTGTCCAGTTTAAAGCCCGTAACGTTCCATGAGGGTAGCGTCCAGTTGTTAAACGTTACGTTCAGCAAACCCTGATAAACCCAAAAATTAAACAGTTAAATTGTCGTTAAGGGGTAACACCACTCTAGCGGCAGAAAAAAAGGCCTAAGTTTGACGATTTATTTTTGGAGTATGAAAGATGGAATAGAATTCCTTTTTAGAGTGTTTATCAAACACATATTGAAGGATGAAAAAAAAATTGTGTACGATGATTTTGATACAAAATGGCGGCGACAGAGGCCATCTTAAATATCGTCTTTTTCAAACTGGGAGGTCGTATTACTTGAACACCGTTGCATGGATCGATTTGAAATTGTGATAGTAGCTTCACAATTACATTCTCTATCTCTTTTGATTTAATATAAACTTTTTTTCTACAAACAATTTACTACTTTTTTTTGGTAAAAAATCGGTTAATCTTTTTAGAAGTGCACCGTTTCTACAAAATTTAATTAAAAAAAAAATCTCCTACGTAGTCCCATAGTATATAAATTATAACATTTTTAGTTTTCTGTTCCAGGTCTCATACTTCACGAGAAAACCGTCCTCACGTGAAGATGTTTCAAAAAAGACGATTTTCAAGATGCGCTCTATCTCCGCCATTTTGTATCAAAATGATAACGAACATTTTTTTTTCATACTTCAATATGTGTTAAATTAACCCTCTAAAAAGAAATACCATTCCTTTTTTCATACTCCGAAAATAAATCGTCAAATTTAGGCCATTTTTTTGCCGCTAGAGTAGCGTTATCCCTTAAGGTAGTAGTCTGTTAACTTAAGCCGATTTTCATGTCTTTTTTGGAGGGCTTTTTTTTGTAGGAAAATAAAAATGAATCGTTTTGGATATTTAGGATGTTTTTATTTACATATTAAAGATACAAAAAAAAATTTGTTTGAAAAAATTTAATCGTTTATTATTATTATTATTGATCGAAGTTGGCACCTCGAAAAAAAAGCGCATGGATGGCCCCGGTGATTTTGGCTCTTGATGTTATCTGAAATCAAAAATTCTTGATAATTCTTAATCTATAGACGTGTCATTCTGGTCGGAACTACTGAAGTTAAATTTCATGGATAAATAACAAAATGGCGGACTTTGGAAAAAAAAGTCCTTTTATTTTAGCAAAGTCCGCCATTTTGTTATTTATCCATGAAATTTAACTTCAGTAGTTCCGACCAGAATGACACGTCTATAGATTAAGAATTATCAAGAAATTTTAATTTCAGATAACATCAAGAGCCAAAATCAACGGGGCCACCCACGCGCTTTTTTTTCGAGGTGCCAACTTCGATCAATAATAATAATAATAATAAACTATTACATTTTTTCAAAAAAAATTTTTTTTGTATCTTTAATATGTAAATAAAAACATCCTAAATATTCAAAACGATTCTTTTATATTTTCCTACAAAAAAACGCCCTCCAAAAAAGACATGAAAATCGGCTTAAGTTACCAGACTACTACTTTAATTCGAAATAAACGAAGGCACATGGAGCGATAAATAAAATGATGTTGAAGTTTGCATCGTTGGAATGCAACGAAAATAAATTTGTTTATACCATTCAACCCCCTTAAGGTTGAATTTTCTAAGAGAAAAATCATTAAAACGTTCTTTTGGGGTCTCCTTTAAGGATCTGGACCTAAATGGTCAAGAGAAGCGAGAGCAATACCGAAAATTAAGATTTAAAAAACCCATTTTCGTTGCATTCCAACGATGCAAACTTCACTATCATTAAATAAAACGGATTTACCTTCCAGTCTTCGACGACATTGCCGTAATTCAAATGACCTTGATTCTCGACGAGTATTTGAAGACGCTTCCCATATGGTTGTTCGAGCGGGACCGCGTATATTTCGTGACTTCGCGATGTCGTACCGGCGAGATACGAGTCCACGTATACGAGACCACGGTCCATCGCGCGGGCGTAAAGAATATTGGGATCTTGTTCAGTGATCGGTAGAGAACTCTCGTAGAGTACTAAATAGTGAGCGATTCCAAGTTTCTCAAATGTTGGTGGCTCCTCGTAATTTCCACTGACCGAACCGAACGCTTCTTTTGCACCTGGATCGAAAAGTCTTATAATCGGTTGCAGGAAAACCGATCCATAATTTCCCTTCGGTGCGACACTTGGCAACGACAGATTCGTCAATGGAAGATACTTGGAATATAAAAGATAACATTAGGCACGCATCGAGATTCTAACCTCTAAAACATCTAAGGTCTAAAGCTTCGATCGAGGTCTTAAACAAATATGGATATAATTATTATCGTATAGCGTAATTCCGAAAAAGTTTGTATTCACTAAAGGGACGGATAAAAGTTCTAACTAAAAAGCCTTTGGTTTTTGTTGTACGTGCAAAACTGACGACGTAATATTTGGTCGAAAAATACACAGCAATCGTGGAACAGTGGATGGTTTTAGTTTGTTCACATTCCACTGGCGCTACTTGCAGACCCGAACGCGACATTTTCCTGACTCACTTTTCAATTTACACATAATTTGCAAAAGTCTTTGGGATGAATTCTGGCAAATAAGAAATTACAATATCAAAATATATAAGTGTTAGTTGTAAAAATTAATTCGCTGCTTTTTTAATTGAATAAAAATTTGAAATTATTAGATGAAATGTACACAACTAATATTCGAAATAATCGTCATTGCTTTCTATTACTTTAGCCCATCTCTCGGACAGGTAAAAAACTTGGTGGTTTTTATTTGATAAAATCTTCAATGCTATTCGGACCTCGTCGAGCGTTTTAAAGTGTTCATCAGCCAAATGATTGTGAAGGGATCAAAAAGGATGAAAATCTGAACGAGCAAAATCTGGTGAATAAGCCACGTGAGGTTGAATTTCTCAGCCCAAACTATAGATAAATTCCAGAGTCCCTTTTGAGACACGTGGTCGAGCATTGTCCTGCTGCAGAATCACTTACCGACTTCCATTGCCGGTATAAGATATTTTTTGCTGTAAGCATCACTTAAGGGCTAACACCACTCTAGCGGCAGAAAAAAAAGTCTAACTTTGACGATTTATTTTGGGAGTATGAAAAACGAAACACTCCCCAAAATAAATATCTCACAAATGCCTGCAAAATGGATATGGGGGATTTTATGCCAACTGGCATAACTTTGGAACTGACCTATTTGGATTTTTCCCCTGTTTTTTTATATTGTTTTCAATACTGAAGAGACCATCTGTCATTTTGTTCAGATTTTCTTTTCTTTCCGTTCTCATTTTATAAATTACTAGAATCGATGTCCGCGCTTTGCACGCTGGTTTGTGGGTTAAGTTCGTCGTCTACGATTGTGCGATCAGAAGTTTCCACGAACCTCCGAGCATGACATCAATAGCCAATCATAATAACGAGTTACTTTCATGGAGTTAGATTTTGTATTAAACCTCGCAAGTATTCAATACCCCGGATAAAAAATACATGCCGCGACATATTCCGCAGCGCGATTTATTTATAAAAGCCGGGTAACTCGTTATTGTGATTGGCTATTGATGTCATGTTCGGAGTTGGGTGCAAATTTTTGATCGTACGATCGTAGACGACGAACATAACCCACAAAACCGCGCGCAAAGCGCGGACACCGATTCGAGCAATTTATGAAATGCAAACGGAGAGCAAAAAAAATTCTGACTAAATCACAAATGATCTCTTCAGTGTTAAAAACAGTATAAAAAATCAGGGAAGAAATCAAAATAGGTCGCAAAGTTGTACCGGTTGGCATGGAATGTCTCATATCCATTTTGCGGAATACGCATTTGTGAGATGTGTATTTTGGGGAATATGCATTTGGAGGATATGCATTTGGGGGATATGCTTTTGGGTGATATGCATTTGGGGGATATGCATTTTGGGTTCTATGCATTTGAGGGATACGCTTTTGGGTAATATGCATTTGGGGGATATGCATTTTGGGTTCTATGCATTTGGGGGATTCGCTTTTGGGTATTATGCATTTAGGGGATATACATTTTGGGTTCTATGCATTTGGGGGATACGCTTTTGGCTATTATGCATTTGGGGGATATACATATTGGGGAATATCCATTTGGGGGATGGGCACGTTGGCGAATATGCATTTGAGAAATATGACTTTGGGGGATATGCTTTTGGGTAATATACATTTGGGGGATATGCATTTTGGGTTCTATGCATTTGGGGGATACGCTTTTGAGTATTATGCATTCAGGGGATATACATTTTGGGTTCTATGCATTTGGGGGATACGCTTTTGGGTATTATGCATTTGGGGGATATACATTTCGGCGAATATGCATTTGGGGGATGTGCACATTGGCGAATATGCATTTGAGAAATATGACTTTGGGGTGAATGCGTCTGGTGCCGATGGAAGCTTACCCGCTTGTCAGTAGACCATACGGTCCCCTAATAGTGTTTTTGTGATCCAACTCGATTTTTTACAGTATTTCGTCATATAAGATTGGAATATTACCTTGGCTATCACGTTGCGAATCTCGAAATATTTGTCGGTCGGATCGCCAGCCTCGGTGAGTGGTGCATCGTAATCGTAAGAAGTTAATTGGGGACTGTAATTTTCAGGTCCGTTTGCGCCTGAGAATCAGAAACGACATGGTCGCGAATTTGTCGTCCATAATCGATAGTCACGAATATTTTCACCAATGTTACAATTCAATCTCACCTGACGTGTATCCAAAATTTGTGCCACCGTAAAACATATATATGTTTACCGAGGCATTTAAAGCGAGCATGTCATCGAGTACTCTCGCCACATTAGCGGTCTTAACTCTCTGAAATGGTTCTTCCCAGTGAGTCAACCAACCTGGATAAAACTCCGAGTTCACCAGGGGTCCCTGTAATGGAAAATGTTTAATAAACCGATTAATCACGTTCGCTTTTAGTTCTAATTCATTAATTCGTATAATTGATTGGTTGATTTAGTTCATCCGGGTCGGTGCTCAGAAAAAAAATCATTATCGAGCTTACAGTGGGCTGAAACAGACGCATTATAGCAAAGTTTGTGTTGACATCGCCGCTCGTCCCGAAATCCACGGTCGCGTAAGCCCCGCGCACGGCACCACAACGTAGCAACGATATGGATGAGCCATCGGTAGTGTACAGCAGAGCTTTTGTTCCAACCTGTCGTTTTATAATATCATAAAGACCCGCTTTGTAAACCTCGTCACAAGCGTGAAAACTTCCGTATTCATTCTCCACCTGAGAAAACAAGATTATTCGCTCGTTATTTTATAGGCTAATGAATAATGTCGTCTGTATAACACACGAAATATATTAACCTGGACCATAATTATTGGACCACCGTTTCCTCTCAGCAGGGGTTGAATTCTCGTCAATAACTCGTTCAAGTATACTTCGACGTAATGCATGTAGCCTATCATTAAAACATTAGAATTAAAGCCATTATGATACAAAAAAGAAGATCGATGGATTAGTGAACTGGCATCAAAATTCGTAACATTTAGCCCAAAGCCCTTTAGATAGATCGAATACTCACGACTGTCGTTCGTTCTCATTTTAATATCGGGCACGAGAGTCATCAACCAAGGAGGTAAGCCACCCTTAAAGAAACCCGAGAGTCATTATATATTTTAATAATTTTGACAGTTTAGTGTTTCATGTTCGTGAAATGTGCACTAATCTTTCATCAACTCAGTTTCCCCGAACGTCTCAGATGTTTTTCATAATTTTCCACTTATCAATACTACTTGTAAATATTATCTGTAAAATTGTTCAAATTTCCATGCATGCTATAATTTTTTGTGCATTTCGTAATTACCAAAGAAAATCGCAAAATAAAAACGTTTTTTCAATAGAGTTTTTAATCGGAAAACACTTGTGTTTTTATTAAGATTTTTTAAAACATTTTCAGCGAACATGAAAAAGAGAGAGATTTTCGTCGTTCGACGCGACATCTTTGATGCCCATTTAAGGTAGTAGTCCGGTAACTTAAGCCGATTTTCATGTCTTTTTTGTAGGGCGTTTTTTTGTAGGAAAATAAAAATGAATCGTTTCGGATATTTAGGATGTTTTTATTTACATATTAAAGATACAAAAAAAAAATTTTATAGTTTATTATTATTATTATTATTGATCGAAGTTGGCACCTCAAAAAAAAGCGCGTTAGTGGCCTCGGTGATTTTGGCTCTTGACGTTATCTGAAAAAAAAAATTCTCGATAATTCTTAATCTATAGACATGTCATTCTGGTCGGAATTACTGAAGTTAAATTTCATGGATAAATAACAAAATGGCGGACTTTGGAAAAAAAGTCCTTTTATTTTAGCAAAGAAGAGGTTATAAAATAAAAAGAAATTTAACTTCAGTAGTTCCGACCAGAATGACATGTCTATAGTTTAAGAATTATCAAGAATTTTTTATTTCAGATAACATCAAGAGCCAAAATCACCGGGGCCACTCACGCGCTTTTTTTTCGAGGTGCCAACTTCGATCAATAATAATAATAATAATAAACTATTAAATTTTTTCAAACAAATTTTTTTTTGGTATCTTTAATATGTAAATAAAAACATCCTAAATATCCAAAACGATTCATTTTTATTTTCCTACAAAAAAACGCCCTCCAAAAAAGACATGAAAATCGGCTTAAGTTACCAGACTACTACCTTAAATTTTCGAGGAATTTCGTGGATGTGTACACAATCCACCGCAGCATTGTTAAAACAGGTGTCCGCGGAATTCCGGAGCAAATAGACCGTATGCAACTGAAACTTCGTAAAGCAGAAAATTATCTGTCGATATAACGAATAATTATACTTATGTCGGCCTTTTGGACAATACGACGAATACTCCGCAGTTCTTTATAACTTCAATGCGACTTTTCTTGGCTGATATTTTGTATAGATGCTCGCCGCAAGTTCTATTCAAGTGATTGATATCTACGGTTACGTTACGCTATTGCGCTATTATAACTATTATAACATATTGTAGCGTGTTATAACGTATTATACCGTAACTATTATAGCGTATACGATTATAACTTTATGTCAATTTCAACTTCTACTGAACTTCTCCTCAACTTCTCCCCAACTTCTCCCCAAATTCTCCTCAACTTCTCCCCAACTTCTCCTCAACTCCTTCCCAATTTCTCCACAACTTCTCCTCAACTTCTCCTCAACTTTTCCTCAACTTCTACTCAACTTCTCGTCACTTTATATTCAAGTTTCTACTCGACTTCTTCTCAACTTCTACTCAACTTCTACTCAATTTTTACTCAACTTCTACTCAATTTCGGCTCAACCTCTGCGCAACTTCTACTACTCGTACGTCTTGAAGGGTGCGTTCTGGCAAACAATCATAAGATGTGCCTCATTCGACGTTATAAAAAAAATGAGGCCCCAAATTCTCCTCAGCTTCTCCCCAACTTCTCCTCAACTTGTCCCCAATTTGTCCTCAACTTTTCCACAACTTCTCCTCAACTTTTCCTCAACTTCTACTCAATTTCAGCTCAACCTCTGCGCAACTTCTACTACTCGTACGTCTTCAAGGGTGCGTTCTGGTGAACAATCATAAGATGTGCCTCATTCGACGTTATATAAAAGATGAGGCGTCTTTTCTGTTTTTTTTCCATCGAAATTGTTTTTTTGAAAGTGCGTGAACTCGACTTTAATACATTAAGGCCGTAGTCTGGTCTAGAGCGAGATTTTTGACGTCATTTCTAATGTGCAATAACGTTTAAACCGTTGAAGTTGTCTTGATGAAAATTTACACGTGCATTTATTGATCCTTAGAGAATACTTGTACATTAAGAAAAAAAAATTATTTTAAATATTTTCATGTAGTTTTTTACCTTGTTGCAACATGGTGCGCCGAAATCGGCGCCCACTCTGGACGATGTTGTATGCATCTGAAAAAAAAAAATATATATATTCTCAATCTGTATGAGTATTCTGAGCACTGATAGCAAAATTGGTACTTAAAAAAATTTTTTATTGAGTCGAGCAATAATTTTGCCGACATTTTATAACTCGTCGAATACCCGAAAATGTATGAAATATCATTAATGAAAGTTCAACGGACCGCCATTTTGTCAAAAAAATTTTTTAAGTACCAATTCTGCTACCAGTGCTCAGAATACTCATACAGATTGAGAATATATATATATTTCTTTTTTCAGATGCATACAACATCGTCCAGAGTGGGCGCCGATTGAGGTGGCTTTCGGTGCACCATGTTGCAACAAGGCAAAAAACTACATGAAAATATTTAAAATAATTTTTTTTTTTAACGTACAAGTATTCTCTAAGGATCAATAAATGCACGTGTAAATTTTCATCAAGACAACTTCAACGGTTTGAACATTATTGCACATTAGAAATGACGTCAAAAATCTCGCTCTAGACCAGACTACGGCCTCAATGTATTTTGTAAAATATTATATTCTACCTTCTGTAGTGTAATATCTCGATGTACGGCTAATCTAATGAAAACAAATATGCGACAAAAAATGTAGTGTTTCTAGAAGGAGACGAGGAGTCATATTATTAGCTTTACTGCGGGCGGGCTCAACGTCATCTTCGACTGCTAAACGTAAGTCTACGGTTGTGATATCATAAAATTTTAGCTGGATTAAAGACGCATCCAATAAAATATTCTTGTAGCTTTATAAACAATGAATTTATGTCACATTGATGGTGAAAGTTAAATGATAAATCACTGAATAGCTGTTAAGCAAACAAACAAACTATTATCACTCCTATATTTTTTGAGTTACATATACTTTTCATTCATTGGATCTTTTTTGAATTTCGCTCAAACGTTGTGCAATAACAATTTTTTCTCATTTTTGAGTCCTATTCGATTGTTATAAACGTACAATTTACGACTCTACACGATTTTTCCCGTAAGGACTATAGTTCCCGTGATATATCGATTTGAACATTTCTTTCTACAAAAACTTTGATGACTTACTATGATATTTGAAGAATGTAATCCTTTTGGAAAAATAATCGTTCACGACTAGATCGATAGCTGAATCCGAATGTCCTTTTATCAATATAGGATCTTGTACAATACTCTATAATAAATCAAAATCGCAATAAAAACAAATTCATCGCAAAATATCTAAAATACGATTGCCACCATTTGTATGCTACTAATTAATAGATTCTATAAATAAAAAAATTAAAAAATTCGTGAAAGTTGTAATTGAATGGTTGTCGGCCATTGGCCAGTGCACGCACACTATACATGACCGAACGTTTTGATGATAGTAATTTAAAAGCTGCGAAGAAAATTAGTAAAAAAAAACGATAACGATTCGTCAAATGACTTAGAGTTCACGAAACAATATTTATCACACTCTTCTTATCGTTTTTATAACTACGGAATACTGTTAGTTTTCATAACAAGCCGAATCCTTATCGGAGGTTGAGTGTCAAGGCTGAGTGTAGTTTACCAAATTTCTTTCGGCGCAGATATAAGGACCAGGTCTGAGAAGAACAAGCAAATCTTCTTCGCGTGCGATATTAATGAATTCCACGACATCCGCCTCACCGGTCCATTGCCACACATCGACCTCAGGCTGATGAAGACTCCACTCAACGTAACTGTAAAATTTTTTTCGAAAAATGTCGAACTGCCATTTATCGCTCATTGACGTACGAATATCCAATAACTCACGTGGCCACTGCATTGAGACCGGCAGCTTTCATTTTCCGAAGTCTGTCACGCCAGTATTGTCGCGGAGTTCGGAAATAGTGAAAGCTTCCGGAAACGTATCGGAACGGTTGTCCATCGAGTAAAAATTGATTATTGTCATGATCAACCTCAAAACCATACGTTTGAGGCGGCCGAGTATCCTGCGATAACAAACTGAAATTAATCATCGCTGACCAATTGGGAAACTGACACGACGCGCTCTTCTACCTCTTTAGCCTCGTCGGACGAAATTTTTTCGTTATTACGCGCCTGTGAAATAATCTAGTCGCGAGATGTAACAACGCACACGATAAAACACACCGGGCAAATATCTTGCGCATCACCAATGACATATTATCAAAAAAAGGTTCAATTTCGACGAGCTTATTTGGTTTTATGAAGTTCGCCCTTGTATCGAAACAAGCACGAGTCAAAAGACGTCTCTCTCAATTCTTATCCGTAACATGGTTTTTTCGCGGAGTGCGAAATATGCTATGTGACGGTAATTCGAGCAGTGTTGTTCCACGACAATTGAAGGAAAAAATGTAATTTAATCCTCCGCCAGGTCACCGCGGTTGAAATTTTAAACTCAAGTTTCTCCTAAATGGAGTATTAATTCAAAATCGTATTTGTCCCAACAACGACTTACAGTGAGTATGCACAACACAATAGTGTTCTCGCAAGCGTTTTCTTGCCGGTTTACTGTATTTGTAAGACTAGAATGATTTTTCTTCATTTATTATTAGTGTCCTTCGTGGCTGGAAAAGTTTAAAGGGCTTACATCTGGTTGAAATTTAAACAAAATCGATTTTTCGTTTTCGCCGGATATGCAACAGTCGGGGGTTGTTTAAGTCCTTAAAACCGTTTTTCCGCCGATAAAAAAAATGGCGCCGCTTAGTTTTTAATGCTCTATAACATCTATGAGTTTCAACAAAATGGGAGTGGGACGCCTCCAGTAATTCCTTTGATAGATAGATATACTTCTTCATACAGGAGGCTTTAAGCCTTGTGTGAAATATTGAGGAAGCAACTTGCAAGTTTCAATTTGCCGCTTGTTTATGGAGTTACCAAGCTATGAACGGTTGTCAATAATGTTTGTGATGCGTCAAGTATAAACGATTCATCAGTTTCGCTTGTTATGATATCTTGTGCCCTGGGTATATTGCAACTTACTTATGAATGTGTGAAAAACATGTAATCCTCAGCATGGTGGAGACGCGAATAAAAATTCAATTGCCGGCAAGTTGTTAAAACATGATTGGTTCCAGGTGTTACCCGGTGTAAAAACTTTAAAACCCATTCCCCGAAACCTGGTTATCCAAGAATTCGACCCGTGATCCAGAACAAACTGCCGGATGGATTTATGGCTATGAAGTCTTATTTTCTTCGTGACGAAAGATCCGATAGGCTAAGCACGGCAAATTTCAATCAAAGATAAACATCTCAATCAAAGATAAACATGCATTTTGCCCCTTAGTCAATAATAGAATAGATACTTCGAGAAGCAACTTTTCCGAAACCGTAAACATCTCAAACAACCCTCGAATCCTCGGTGTGCGGGCAGAAGGTCCGATGGTCAAGTGTCCTGACGTACGGCAAATTCATTACAAACATATGACGCAATCGGTAATCAGATATCAATATCCTTATCGACCGCGAAGCACGAGGACAAAAAAATGACAACAACATCGCCCGCTGATAATGATAGGTGTGTGGAAAAACACACCTCTTCACATTTTTTTAAAATGGTACATTACAGTTAATAGTTACATGACATTTTTACCCTTATATTGCGAGTACAAATTAGTTCGGTCCGTTTTCAAAAAATGGCGCTGGCTAATATGAATGTTTCATAGTGACAGCTGATTACGGTGGTTTCAGAGTTGTTAGACATCTGTCAATAATATTCAGTTTATATCGCTTTGAGTTTCATACAAAAACCTTGTTTTTTACTGTGTTGTATATGTCAAATTTTGTGTTAATTAAGCAGCATTTGCGGGAGATTTTAGTTTTCTGCTTTAATTGGATGAAATTGCTTTTCATTGTCTGGTTTCTGCTTTAATTGGTTTCGACGTTTAAAAATTCGTGATTACAGCGTTGAAGACAAGCCTCGCCCTGGAAAACCAAAAAAATTCGAAGACAAAGAATTGGAGGCATTATTCAATGAAGATCCGAGTCAAACGCAAGAGGAGCTTGCAGAATCATTGGGAGTAACTCAACAAGCATTTCCCATACGATTGAAATCCATGGGAGTGATGCAAAAGCGTAAATGCATTTTTGACCACAAAAAAAACGGACCGAACTACTTTGTGCTCCTAATATATACATTTAAGGACAAAAATTCACGACAAAATTCGGAAGTTTCGAATCGCGAAGGATAAGAAAAGAGATCGAGAGAATTATTGAAATGTGTTGAAAATACAATAATTAACCGATCGAAAAAATAAACTTACAACGGATAATAGGAATGTGAAAATAGGTTTTTATATGAAAAAATGTGACTTGCGATAATGAATAATTTATGTCGTTGAAGTTACGAATGTTAAAACTTAAATGTGCCCAACTAGTGAAACCTTACTCCTCACTTGTACGGGAATATATATTCGTACAAAAACCACATGATTTAACTGTTAATAGGCTTAAGAGGCGATAAAATGATGCTTCGGCTCGGTTCTGTTAGAAAAAATTATTATTCGCGTTCCACGCTTGTGTCCAGTTGTTTGATCATTCGAGGAGAATGATAGAACTCTCTAGTATGTAAAAAAATATACCCAGAAATATTCAGGAAAGGAAACTTGATCAACGGCGGTCAGAACGACTATATTCTGTTCGGGCGTTCATCAGGGTTCCTTTTCGGAATATTTTGATTTATATTTTTTTAACATAATAGAGAGTCCTATCCATATCCTTGAAAAATCCAAAAAACAGCACACGAACTTGGAATCCGGGAAACAATTTTCTTTCAACAAAATTGAGCCAGAGCTCCATTTTATCGTTTTTCAAAACTATTAATAGACTAAATCATGAGATTTTTGTACGAATATATGCTCCCGCACATTTAAGGAGTACGTTTTCTCTAATTAAGCACATTCAATTTTTTTACCCGAACGTTCTTAACTCCAACCACATAATAATTTTTGGTATACATACATCGGTCACAGGATGAAGAACGGTCTCAAATGCCGAGGTTGAAAGAACAAAAGATAATAGATAATACTTCCACATTTTTTGCACTCTTAATTAATCTTATTCCGGTAAAAAGGACAGCATTGACGCTAAACGATTTGACGTCAACACGATCCTTCGCGTACGTTGACTAAACGACGTCGTGACACTAACCAGAGCATAGACGATACTGCTCAAAGGTGAATGACGTACTGGAATCGAGACCTTCGCGTTCAGTGATATAGGAGTTATCGCCACGACAAGATTAAACTTGACAAATCGCCACGTTAAAAGATAAGTGTGACCGTTGGAAGCAACCGAAGAGAGCTCCGAAGATATGAATGCTTCGTTCGCGTCTTGTGCTTAGTTTCTATGTCCACGTATGTTCCGCATATAACTATATTAAACTATGCCAGCCTAAATAGCCAAATATGATCTTCAATCAATAGGACATCGATTTGACCCATTAGCCAATTACTTTTATTGATTAACGACAAAGATAAAGAAAATATTGACTGTTTTTGGGCAAATTTGAACTTATTCAACAATATTTGTATTCGATAAGACGAACCAGCGCATCAACTAAATACCGCAGATAATTAACATCGTATGAATATATATAATACTACGGTTTCGTACGGCTCTGCCGCCACGCGCCCTCGTATCAAACAATAGGCCGGTTAAAGTACAGAAACTTTATGCTTTAAATTCCATGAAAAAAAACAAAGGTGGGGAATGGACACAATCGATGGTTGGATCACCTTCAAGTACAGCCCCTTAATAAGCCCTTGATAAAAACCCTTAATAAAAAAAATCGAAATTTCAATTTTTTCCAGATTATACGAATACCAAAACCGAAATAGAATATTGAGTGATGTCATCGCTCAATATCCTATTTCGGTTTTTGTTTCAAATATGATTATTTTGTTTAACATGTGGTTTGGAGTCTCAAATTTATTTAAAAAACAATAAAGAACGAAAATAATAATAAGGAACAATCCAACAAACCACATCCTCAATCTCTTATTCGTATCACTCGGGTCCTTGACATGAACATTCCCGTCACAACAAAACGAACGACAACACATCATCTATGCAACAACATCAGCTGACGTCCACGGTAAGTGAAAACCAATGCCGGGACGTAACAATATATACATTAGGGTGATTTTTTTTCTCAGTCCCCACCTGAAATTTTGTTGGATATGTCGAAAAAGAAATTCCCTGAATGTTACAGCTTAATTCTAAGTATTTTCCCTTGGCGTGAAAAGATTTTCTATCTAAAATACACGTAAATCGAATTTTTTTTTTTTTTCAAATTCTATAACTCAGCCGCATTTTATACTATCATATTGTTCTTGGTTTCGATTTACTTAGAATAAAACAATCTACAAAAGTGCCTATTGCGACGAAAGTGTAACTTGTACTGGTGAGTTGGTACGGGTCACTGAAGTTGATTTTTACACAAAATTCTCGTTTTTTGCTGTTATCTCCGAAACAATTAACCTTACGAAAAAAATTTAAACGAAACATTTGTTGGAAATTTAACTCTCCACAAAAAAGGTCCTATCGACCCAATTGCTTAGATTAATATTTCTTGAGATATTGAACTTTAACTTATGAGTAGTATAAAATTTATACTACTCATAAGCCAAACTTTTAACATAAAAAGGTTAGGAAATAAGAATGTTTGGTACGGAATATGGTAAGAATCGCTAAAGGGGTTCGACTTTTATTAAATTCTCAAGCGTTTCGATTTATTTCGAAAAAAAGTTTGAGATCGATTTCATTTCCAAAAATTTTGAGATATTGGGTTAATTTTTCTTTCATAGATACATTATCATTAGTGGAAGGTTTGTATTGAATTTTATTTACATTTTGTTAACATTTTATTAAATTTTAAATAAAATAAAAAATAAAAATTTTCTATGCAATTGTGTCTTGGTTTAAATTTACAACTCTAGAGGTGTACTTACTATCAAAAGAGCTTAGGGGCTTACTTCCTTCATTGATTTGATACTATGATAGGATATTTGGTATTAAATTTACAGAAAATCGATTAAAACATTGTATATTTGTGGTATTTCCATTTTTTTCGGAAACGTATTAGAAACCAAGCAAACCTCATACTATCAAGTCGGCGGAGAAAAATAGTGCAAATTGAAAATTGCATATTTCTTCCTCATCTTTTTTGCATATACCCATCCTCTACGACGAAGCCAAAATTGAAACAGCCTTTTGCTCATAGAAGGGAAAAAGCCTAACTTCTGTTCTTCTATAAGTGAAGAAAACTCTTGGCCGATGCTGATTATCTTTCCCTGTATATCAAACAATATTTTGTCAATTTAGTTACATAAAAATAATTATTCCTCAGGATACTTTTCACGATTTTATTTACTGCGAATTTTTTTATATGTATATAGAAAATATATTTATACTCAAATATTGCTAATTTAACGTATAATTTACAACACTGCTGTTCCACTGTCAGTTTTCGGTTATAGCATTAATATAAAAATACACGCGCACTGAAATTACCCGTGACTAACCCAAAGCGGATCGTATTTGGAAAAAATATAAAAAACATAAACTAAAAATAAACACTGTCATTAATTTATCGTAGAAAATAACAAAATACGTTCATGTAATAGACGTCAAGTGCGTAACTGAATTTTCGTTTAGTCGCAGTGTTTTGTTCATGCGATTTTTTTAACAAAAAAATTAAACATATTATTTTACGACTTTTAAACGTAGAGGCTCGCCTCCTAGAGTATGGTTCGTATTGACATTAGTGAGAATTCATGAAACGATTTATATTTTATGACATTAAAAATTTTGAATTTGCAGGATTTTAAAATAATTTTTGTTACTAACTTCACTGTAGCTCAACCATTTTTTGAAATTTTCATGTATAACTTGATAAATCGGTGCAAAAGGTTTCAATGAGTGTAAGAAAATATTTAAAAAACGTAGTTTGCCGAAATTTGCTGATTAAACCCCCTACATCCATTTCCTTCTTTGATTCATAATCGTCCATGTCGATTAATGAGAAACGGTTCGTTCGTGTACAATACCAAGTATTCCAGACCAAATCTACAGCTCCGTGACTCTCACTCTCAGGGACTTGTTCTATAGTTCTTTGTATTATTGTTACCATCCTAAAAAGGATGTAGCTAATTCATAGATTTTTTCACGCTCGTAATTATAAATGAATTTAAAACAAGAAGAGGTTCGCTAAAATTTGGTGAATCTTGTCAAATTTTTGAAACTGAAAGAAATAAAAGACTCTTGTGTCACACATTAACAAATTTAAGACATATCCTAAAGTAGGCTTGCATTCGCGTCTATTTATTTTTTATTTTCATAGGTGAGAAGTATTTGAAAGAGTAGGACTGACGAACCCCACGCTGTAGTTTAAGACTTTTTTTATCTGACACAGGAGTTTCCAAAATTTGTTTAGATTTTCCAAAATGTGTAAACTTTTCTCGTGTAGAATGCTGTTTTGGAGGTGGCTTTTAGGATAGAACAAATAGTAGATTATTTAAGTTTTAATTCGGACATTCTTACACATATCAAGAGAGGCTGTAGTAGTTTCTTGACGCAAAAGTAATTGAAAAAAATTTGTAAGAACGCCTACTGCCGTCTCTTTACGCTAAGTTGGCATAATAATTATCATATTCAACTAGTTGATACTTAAATTTTGTAGAAAAAAAATTGTTTCGTGTCGTTTTGTACGTTTGAAAACAATGGTACGCCGAAAAAAACCTGATTGGCAATGAGTATTGCAGACGTTGTGTGTATCTGAAAAAACCAAACATTCTTCATCTCCATGTGTGTTACGATGGTTGGTACCAGACTCGGACAGAAGTTTTTTTTTACAAAATAGTGGTATGGTAAACTTTGAAAACCGCGGGAAAAATCAACAATCAAAGTATAGTAAACTGCCATTTTGTAAACAAAATTTTTTTGTTGCCGATTCTGGCACGAACCATCACAACACATATATAAATAAAGAATACGTTTGTTTTCCTTTAGATACATGCAATGTTTGCAACACGGGTCGACAATCAGGGGTTTTTCCACACAACATTGTGTCCAACCTTACAAAACCACATCATAACGTTTTTTTTTTACAAAATATAAACACGATTTTAAATATTCAATACAAATTTGTAAAAAAAAAAAAAATAAAACTCGAAACATTTAAAATTTATGGTATACTAAAAATCACGTCCAAAACAGTACTCTACACGAAAACACTGCTGTTACCCACAAGTGCAATACGTAAACATGAGGTTTAAGGCGGATATAGAAGAGTGAACAACCGATTACAAAATCTCTAATGGTTATTTAAGATATCCAATTATATCGTATTGCTGCGTGCTCTTGACAGTTGTAGTTGTATCTATTGGAAATTGCTATTGTATTGACCACGGTCAATTCATGGTTTAGCAGAATCATTTAAGTTAATGGATATAATAATATCATCAGATTTTTTATTACTCAACGCATTTGCGCGTGAGGTCGATTATAACTTTGAATATTATTATTATTATGCCAACTTAAGGTATAGAGACTGCGGCAGGCGTTCTTAAAAACTTTCTATAATTACTTGGCGTTAAAGCGCTGCCACGTCTCTTGATCTTTGCCTTTATGTCGTTCCATCCGTATGGACTCAACCACTCGATCAGGCCCCTCTTTGTACATTGATTGATGATATCAGTATTGGCTTAACCTACTCGCAGCAATAAAATGCACTTTCTAATAAATCTTTTAGCACACAGCAAAATTTGGGACAAAGAGATGTCGTGGAATTGAATTACATAATTACACTTGATGTGCTTGACGTGAAGCTGCTTACTTTACACTTAAAGATAATCCTGAAACAGATGAACAGTTTCATATGGATGATACTTATTAAGATCTTGATGCATGCTGCAAGGAGTGAGTTTGCACTTTTACGAGTGAGGCCAGTTTGCGATTCGTACTTGGTTCACTTTTTGCGAACGACTCGGCTCCAGTTGATGTCTCACTATTAGAATCGGTTTCGGAAGTGGACACCGATTCAGAATTCAAACTAGTTCCATAAGAACCGGAATCCCATTCCGATTTCGTAGCAGACTCTGACACAGCGACGGAATCAGATTCCACGCCAACATTACTAACTGAGAGTGGTTCGGATTGAGAGCATGAATCTGAATCAAAGTCAGACTTAACCTCCGAGCTAGAATCAGTGGTAGCATGCACGTGTGATTGCGAAACAGTATCTGTCGATGAACCCGAACCACCATGCCAATCAAAATCGCTGGCTGAATCAGATTTCGACCGTGAAAGTGAGATTGATGAGGAGCTGGAACCATCCTGGTGATCATGTTTCGATACGGAACTTGATTCCGACAGTGATGATGAACTTGTCTCTACTTCGGAATCTGAAGCAGCAGTCAAATCAGATCCCGATTGAGCAGATGACCATGAATCGGATGCTGATTGCGATGCGGCAGACGATGAGGAAGAAATATCACTACTCTGGCTTGAGTAAGCAGCTGTAGCGGGTGGCGTGGCAGCACTAACGGGAGTATCGGGCCAGAAAGTAGGACTGTTTCGGCCGAAGTTAGTAGTGGAAGCTGAATCCCCGTGTGAAGAGGCACTAGATACAACACTGGACGAAGCACGGGAACCACTTTCTTGATCTAACAAAGTCGCGGCACTCGATTTTGACCGCGCCGAAGCAATTGCCGAAGAGCCCGCACTACTAAAAGAGCCTGAGTATGCACTTGAAGCTGATTCGGAGGCCGAACTCGGTGAGGCATGAGCGCCACTGTGATAACCAGATGTAGCAATTGAGTTAGATACTGATTTTGCACCGGACGAAACACGGGTATCACCGTGCCATCCGATGTTAGTTGTCGAGGTGGAATCAGCGGTCGATGCAGCACTGGACGAGGCACGTGAACTACTTTTCCGACCAGAGCTGACAACTGTACTAGACTTGGACTGCGCCGAAGCTATGGCCGAAGAGTCCACACTACTATGGGGACCTGAGTATGCACTTGAAGCTGATTCGGCGGCCGAGCTCGATGAGGCATGGGCGCCACTATGATAACCAGGTTTAAGGGTCGACTTAGATATTGAATTTGACGTCACACCGGACGAAGTACGGGTATCACCGCGCCATCCGAGGTTAGTTGTCGAAGTGGAACCGGCGTTTGATGCAGCGCTGGACAAAGCGCGTGAACTGCTTTTCTGACCCGAGCTAATAGCTGCACTAGACTTCGACTGCGCCGAAGCATGTGCCGAAGAGCCCGTCCTACTATGGGAGCCGGAGTAGGCACTTGAGGCTGATTTGGCGGCCGAGCTGGATAAGGCACGGGCGCCACTACGATAACCGGATTTAGAATTCGAATTAGATTGCGAATTTGCTGTAGCGCTGGACGAGGCACGGGTCCCACCGTGGCGACCGGTATTAGTTACAGAGGTCGAATCCGCGCGTGATGCAGCACTGGACGAAGCGCGGGAACCACTTTTCTGACCGGAGCTGGAAGCTGCACTAGACTTCGACTGCGCCGAAGCATGTGCAGAAGAGCCCGCACTGCTATGGGAGCCTGAGGATGCACTTGAGGCCGATTTGGCGGCCGAGCTCGATGAGGCACGCACGCCACTGCGATAACCGGATTTAGAATTCGAATTAGATTTCGAATTTGATGTAGCGCTGGACGAGGCACGGGTCCCACCGTGCCGGCCTTTATTAGTTACAGAGGTCGAATCCGCGTGTGATGCAGCACTGGACGAAGCGCGGGAACTACTTTTCTGACCGGAGCTAGAAGCTGCACTAGACTTCGACTGCGCCGAAGAGCCCGCACTGCTATGGGAGCCTGAGGATGCACTTGAAGCCGATTTGGCGGCGGAGGTCGATGAGGCACGCACGCCACTGTGATAACCAGATTTAGAATTCGAATTAGATTTCGAATTTGATGTAGCACTGGACGAGGCACGGGTACCACCGTGCCGGCGGATTTCAGTTACAGAGGTGGAATCCGCGTGTGATGCAGCGCTGGACGAAGCGCGGGAACTACTTTTCTGACCGGAGCTGGAAGCTGCACTAGACTTCGACTGCGCCGAAGCATGTGCCGCAGAGCCCGCACTGCTATGGGAGCCTGAGGATGCCCTTGAGGCCGATTTGGCGGCCGAGCTCGATGAGGCACGCACGCCACTGCGATAACCGGATTTAGAATTCGAATTAGATTTCGAATTTGATGTAGCGCTGGATGAGGCACGAGTACCACCATGCCGGCCTTTATTAGTTACAGAGGTCGCATCCGCGTATGATGCAGCACTGGACGAAGCGCGGGAACTACTTTTCTGACCGGAGCTAGAAGCTGCACTAGACTTCGACTGCGCCGAAGCATGTGCCGAAGAGCCCGCACTGCTATGGGAGCCCGAGGATGCACTCGAGGCCGATTTGGCGGCCGAGCTCGATGAGGCACGCACGCCACTGCGATAACCGGATTTAGAATTCGAATTAGATTTCGAATTTGATGTAGCACTGGACGAGGCACGGGTACCACCGTGCCGGCGGATTTCAGTTACAGAGGTCGAATCCGCGTGTGATGCAGCGCTGGACGAAGCGCGGGAACTACTTTTCTGACCGGAGCTAGAAGCTGCACTAGACTTCGACTGCGCCGAAGCATGTGCCGAAGAGCCCGCACTGCTATGGGAGCCTGAGGATGCACTAGAGGCCGATTTGGCGGCCGAGCTCGATGAGGCACGCACGCCACTGCGATAACCGGATTTAGAATTCGAATTAGATTTCGAATTTGATGTAGCGCTGGACGAGGCACGGGTACCACCGTGCCGGCCTTTATTAGTTACAAAGGTCGAATCCGCGTGTGATGCAGCACTGGATGAAGCACGGGAACTACTTTTCTGACCGGAGCTAGAAGCTGCACTAGACTTCGACTGCGCCGAAGCATGTGCCGAAGAGCCCGCACTGCTATGGGAGCCTGAGGATGCACTTGAGGCCGATTTGGCGGCCGAGCTCGATGAGGCACGCACGTCACTGCGATAACCGGATTTATAATTCGAATTAGATTTCGAATTTGATGTAGCGTTGGACGAGGCACGGGTCCCACCGTGGCGACCGGTATTAGTTACAGAGGTCGAATCCGCGTATGATGCAGCACTGGACGAAGCGCGGGAACTACTTTTCTGACCGGAGCTAGAAGCTGCACTAGACTTCGACTGCGCCGAAGCATGTGCCGAAGAGCCCGCACTGCTATGGGAGCCTGAGGATGCACTAGAGGCCGATTTGGCGGCCGAGCTCGATGAGGCACGCACGCCACTGCGATAACCGGATTTAGAATTCGAATTAGATTTCGAATTTGATGTAGCGCTGGACGAGGCACGGGTACCACCGTGCCGGCCTTTATTAGTTACAAAGGTCGAATCCGCGTGTGATGCAGCACTGGATGAAGCACGGGAACTACTTTTCTGACCGGAGCTAGAAGCTGCACTAGATTTCGACTGCGCCGAAGCATGTGCCGAAGAGCCCGCACTGCTATGGGAGCCTGAGGATGCACTTGAGACCGATTTGGCAGCCGAGCTCGATGAGGCACGCACGCCACTGCGATAACCGTATTTAGAATTCGAATTAGATTTCGAATTTGATGTAGCGCTGGACGAGGCACGGGTACCACCGTGCCGGCCTTTATTAGTTACAGAGGTCGAATCCGCGTGTGATGCAGCACTGGACGAAGCGCGGGAACTACTTTTCTGACCGGAGCTAGAAGCTGCACTAGACTTCGACTGCGCCGAAGCATGTGCCGAAGAGCCCGCACTGCTATGGGAGCCTGAGGATGCACTAGAGGCCGATTTGGCGGCCGAGCTCGATGAGGCACGCACGCCACTGCGATAACCGGATTTAGAATTCGAATTAGATTTCGAATTTGATGTAGCGCTGGACGAGGCACGGGTACCACCGTGCCGGCCTTTATTAGTTACAGAGGTCGAATCCGCGTGTGATGCAGCACTGGATGAAGCACGGGAACTACTTTTCTGACCGGAGCTAGAAGCTGCACTAGATTTCGACTGCGCCGAAACATGTGCCGAAGAGCCCGCACTGCTATGGGAGCCTGAGGATGCACTTGAGGCCGATTTGGCAGCCGAGCTCGATGAGGCACGCACGCCACTGCGATAACCGTATTTAGAATTCGAATTAGATTTCGAATTTGATGTAGCGCTGGACGAGGCACGGGTACCACCGTGCCGGCCTTTATTAGTTACAGAGGTCGAATCCGCGTGTGATGCAGCACTGGACGAAGCGCGGGAACTACTTTTCTGACCGGAGCTAGAAGCTGCACTAGACTTCGACTGCGCCGAAGAGCCCGCACTGCTATGGGAGCCTGAGGATGCACTTGAGGCCGATTTGGCGGCCGAGCTCGATGAGGCACGCACGCCACTGCGATAACCGGATTTAGAATTCGAATTGGATTTCGACTTTGATGTAGCGCTGGACGAGGCGCGGGTACCACCGTGCCGGCCTTTATTAGTTACAGAGGTCGAATCCGCGTGTGATGCAGCACTGAACGAAGCGCGGGAACTACTTTTCTGACCGGAGCTAGAAGCTGCACTAGACTTCGACTGCACTGAAGCATGTGCCGAAGAGCCCGCACTGCTATGGGAGCCTGAGGATGCACTTGAGGCCGATTTGGCGGCCGAGCTCGATGAGGTACGCACGCCACTGCGATAACCGGATTTAGAATTCGAATTAGATTTCGAATTTGATGTAGCGCTGGACGAGGCACGGGTACCACCGTGCCGGCCTTTATTAGTTACAGAGGTCGAATCCGCGTGTGATGCAGCACTGGACGAAGCGCGGGAACTACTTTTCTGACCGGAGCTAGAAGCTGCACTAGACTTCGACTGCGCTGAAGCATGTGCCGAAGAGCCCGCACTGCTATGGGAGCCTGAGGATGCACTTGAGGCCGATTTGGCGGCCGAGCTCGATGAGGTACGCACGCCACTGCGATAACCGGATTTAGAATTCGAATTAGATTTCGAATTTGATGTAGCGCTGGACGAGGCACGGGTACCACCGTGCCGGCCTTTATTAGTTACAGAGGTCGAATCCGCGTGTGATGCAGCACTGGACGAAGCGCGGGAACTACTTTTCTGACCGGAGCTAGCAGCTGCACTAGACTTCGACTGCGCCGAAGCATGTGTCGAAGAGCCCGCACTGCTATGGGAGCGTGAGGATGCACTTGAGGCCGATTTGGCAGCCGAGCTCGATGAGGCACGCACGCCACTGCGATAACCGGATTTAGAATTCGAATTAGATTTCGAATTTGATGTAGCGCTGGACGAGGCACGGGTACCACCGTGCCGGCCTTTATTAGTTACAGAGGTCGAATCCGCGTGTGATGCAGCACTGGACGAAGCGCGGGAACTACTTTTCTGACCGGAGCTAGAAGCTGCACTAGACTTCGACTGCGCTGAAGCATGTGCCGAAGAGCCCGCACTGCTATGGGAGCCTGAGGATGCACTTGAGGCCGATTTGGCGGCCGAGCTCGATGAGGCACGCACGCCACTGCGATAACCGGATTTAGAATTCGAATTAGATTTCGAATTTGATGTAGCGCTGGACGAGGCACCTGTACCACCGTGCCGGCCTTTATTAGTTACAGAGGTCGAATCCGCGTGTGATGCAGCACTGGACGAAGCGCGGGAACTACTTTTCTGACCGGAGCTAGAAGCTGCACTAGATTTCGATTGCGCCGAAGCATGTGCCGAAGAGCTCGCACTGCTATGGGAGCCGGTGGATGCACTTGAGGCCGATTTGGCAGCCGAGCTCGATGAGGCATGCACGCCACTGCGATAACCGGATTTAGAATTTGAATTGGATTTCGAATTTGATGTAGCGCTGGACGAGGCGCGGGTACCACCGTGCCGGCCTTTATTAATTACATAGGTCGAATCCGCGTGTGATGCAGCAGTGGACGAAGCGCGGGATCTACCTTTCTGACCGGAGCTAGAAGCTGCACTAGATTTCGACTGCGCCGAAGCATGTGCCGAAGAGCCCGCACTGCTATGGGAGCCTGAGGATGCACTTGAGGCCGATTTGGCGGCCGAGCTCGATGAGGCACGCACGCCACTGCGATAACCGGATTTAGAATTCGAATTGGATTTCGAATTTGATGTAGCGCTGGACGAGGCACGGGTACCACCGCGCCGGCCTTTATTAGTTACAGAGGTCGAATCCGCGTGTGATGCAGCACTGGACGAGGCGCGGGAACTACTTTTCTGACCGGAGCTAGCAGCTGCACTAGACTTCGACTGCGCCGAAGCATGTGTCGAAGAGCCCGCACTGCTATGGGAGCGTGAGGATGCACTTGAGGCCGATTTGGCAGCCGAGCTCGATGAGGCACGCACGCCACTGCGATAACCGGATTTAGAATTTGAATTAGATTTCGAATTTGATGTAGCGCTGGACGAGGCACGGGTACCACCGTGCCGGCCTTTATTAGTTACAGAGGTCGAATCCGCGTGTGATGCAGCACTGGACGAAGCGCGGGAACTACTTTTCTGACCGGAGCTAGAAGCTGCGCTAGACTTCGACTGCGCCGAAGCATGTGTCGAAGAGCCCGCACTGCTATGGGAGCCTGAGGATGCACTTGAGGCCGATTTGGCAACCGAGCTCGATGAAGCACGCACGCCACTGCGATAACCGGATTTAGAATTCGAATTAGATTTCGAATTTGATGTAGCGCTGGACGAGGCACGGGTACCACCGTGCCGGCCTTTATTAGTTACAGAGGTCGAATCCGCGTGTGATGCAGCACTGGACGAAGCGCGGGAACTACTTTTCTGACCGGAGCTAGAAGCTGCACTAGACTTCGACTGCGCTGAAGCATGTGCCGAAGAGTCCGCACTGCTATGGGAGCCTGAGGATGCACTTGAGGCCGATTTGGGGGCCGAACTCGATGAGGTACGCACGCCACTGCGATAACCGGAATTAGAATTCGAATTAGATTTCGAATTCGATGTCGCGCTGGACGAGGTACGGGTACCACCGTGCTGGCCTTTATTAGTTACAGAGGTCGAATCCGCGTGTGATGCAGCACTGGACGAAGCGCGGGAACTACTTTTCTGACCGGAGCTAGAAGCTGCACTAGACTTCGACTGCGCTGAAGCATGTGCCGAAGAGCCCGCACTGCTATGGGAGCCTGAGGATGCACTTGAGGCCGATTTGGCGGCCGAGCTCGATGAGGCACGCACGCCACTGCGATAACCGGATTCAGAATTCGAATTAGATTTCGAATTTGATGTAGCGCTGGACGAGGCACCTGTACCACCGTGCCGGCCTTTATTAGTTACAGAGGTCGAATCCGCGTGTGATGCAGCACTGGACGAAGCGCGGGAACTACTTTTCTGACCGGAGCTAGAAGCTGCACTAGATTTCGATTGCGCCGAAGCATGTGCCGAAGAGCTCGCACTGCTATGGGAGCCGGTGGATGCACTTGAGGCCGATTTGGCAGCCGAGCTCGATGAGGCATGCACGCCACTGCGATAACCGGATTTAGAATTCGAATTGGATTTCGAATTTGATGTAGCGCTGGACGAGGCGCGGGTACCACCGTGCCGGCCTTTATTAGTTACAAAGGTCGAATCCGCGTGTGATGCAGCACTGGACGAAGCGCGGGATCTACCTTTCTGACCGGAGCTAGAAGCTGCACTAGATTTCGACTGCGCCGAAGCATGTGCCGAAGAGCCCGCACTGCTATGGGAGCCTGAGGATGCACTTGAGGCCGATTTGGCGGCCGAGCTCGATGAGGCACGCACGCCACTGCGATAACCGGATTTAGAATTCGAATTGGATTTCGAATTTGATGTAGCGCTGGACGAGGCACGGGTACCACCGCGCCGGCCTTTATTAGTTACAGAGGTCGAATCCGCGTGTGATGCAGCACTGGACGAAGCGCGGGAACTACTTTTCTGACCGGAGCTAGAAGCTGCACTAGATTTCGACTGCGCCGAAGCATGTGCCGAAGAGCCCGCACTGCTATGGGAGCCTGAGGATGCACTTGAGGCCGATGAGGCACGCACGCCACTGCGATAACCGGATTTAGAATTCGAATTAGATTTCGAATTTGATGTAGCGCTGGACGAGGCACGGGTACCACCGTGCCCGCCTTTATTAGTCACAGAGGTCGAATCCGCATGTGATGCAGCACTGGACGAAGCGCGGGAACTACTTTTCTGACCGGAGCTAGACGCTGCACTAGATTTCGACTGCGCCGAAGCATGTGCCGAAGAGTCCGCACTGCTATGGGAGCCTGAGGATGCACTTGAGGCCGATTTGGCGGCCGAGCTCGATGAGGCACGCACGCCACTGCGATAACCGGATTTAGATTTCGAATTTGATGTAGCGCTGGACGAGGCACGGGTACCACCGTGCCGGACGATATTAGTTACAGAGGTCGAATCCGCATGTGATGCAGCACTGGACGAAGCGCGGGAACTACTTTTCTGACCGGAGCTAGAAGCTGCACTAGATTTCGACTGCGCCGAAGCATATGCCGAAGAGCCCGCACTGCTATGGGAGCCTGAGGATGCACTTGAGGCCGATTTGGCAGCCGAGCTCGATGAGGCACGCACGCCACTGCGATAACCGGATTTAGAATTCGAATTTGCTGTAGCACTGGCCGAGGCACGGGTATCACCGTGCCGGCGGATTTCAGTTAAAGAGGTCGAATCCGCGTGTGATGCAGCACTGGACGAAGCGCGGGAACTACTTTTCTGACTGGAGCTAGCAGCTGCACCAGACTTCGACTGCGCCGAAGTATGTGCCGAAGAGCTCGCACTGCTATCGGATCCTGAGGATGCACTTGAAGCCGATTTGGCGGCCGAGCTCGATGAGGTACGGGTACCGCTGTGCCGGCCGATGTTAGTTGTAGAGTCGGAATCCGCGCTTGATTCAGCACTGGACGAAGCGCGGGAACTAGTTTTGTGACCTAAGATAGCAGCTGCATCAGACTTCGATTGCGCCGAAGCATGTGCCGAAGAGCCCGCACGACTATGGGAGCCCGAGTGCGCACTTGAAGCTGATTTGGCAATGGAGCTTCCTGTGACATGTGAACTACCTTCAGATCCATCCGATTCTTTGTTTTCATCATTGATTTGACGCACGATGCTCGACAATTCTCTGCGAAGCGTTTCGATAACGAAATCGACTTTCTTGTGCAGTGCTCCGATAATATGAACGAATAATAATGATTTTTTCTTTCCGAAAGAAGATATACATTGTTCTAACCTTACAATGTTTTCATGAAGTCGGCTTGCGGTTACTTTTAAGTCATTGTTGCATTTTGGCAGGACTTTTCTCCAGTTGATTCTTATGCCTGATAGATGTCTCTGCAAGTTCGCGTTGGCCTTATTAATAATTGATTGTCGTTCCTCATAACCTTCATGAAACAGAGGAATACTCTTCGTATTCCCGTATTGATATTTTAGAGCGACTGTATTGATTTCACCGTTTAAGAGAGCAAGGATTTTTTTAACAGATCTCTTCCACGTGCTTATTTTATTATTGATTTTACTGTTGCTCGATGTTTTAGAACTTTTGTCTCTGTTTCTACTCCTGGATACACGTTTTTGTATTTTTTCTGTTGATTCGCCACTTTCGCAAGATTCTTCAGCCTCACTCTGATCTTCTAACTTTTTGGAATGCCCAGCAGATTCTGCGTCCGCTTTCCACCCACTTTTTTTTGATCCTTTAGAATAACTTTTTGATTTACCTATTCTCCATGATTTCCACGAACCCCTCAAACCATTTGATAATTCATGAGACCTATCGTTTTGCTTCTTCCTCCATTTAGGGTGGTGATCCTCTTCGGATGAGTTCTGTGTTTCTCTGCTCTCTTCGCTCGAGTCTTCGGAATCTTCCCCATCATATGATTTGGTATTCCATGAATTGATCTTTCTCTCGCCGATTCTCTTTCTATTATCTACTGCCGATTTCTCAGAACTTGATGCGGATTCTGATTCAGAACTCGATTTTTTGGCTCTCGAACCACCTGTATATACCTTGGAACGTGAAGCAATTTGTGATGACGACCTAGATTTCCATTTGGAGCTACTCGAAGAGTTGTCAGATTCTTCACTAGCCGATGATTCTTCCGATTCCTCGGAATCCTCTGAACTTCCACTCGTTAATGACTCAGAGTGTGAGATTTTTTTTCTTTTACGCTTAGAATTCTCGTTACTCTCAGATGATTTTGTCGATTCTGTATCTTCTTCAGTACTCTGCCATTCGCTGCTGCTTAATGATTTTCGAGATTCAGTAGACTCTTCTGAACTTTGTTTCTTGGATTTAGTGTTGCTCGATTTCCACTCAGAACTAAGTAATTCTTCGCTGCTACTTCTTAATGACGATTCAGTATCCTTTGTCGAAGTGGATTTTTCGCCGCTAGCTTCTAATGAAGCGGGATTTTCACTAGAAGATGTTTCTAACCGCACTTTGCCATCTTTTTCAGTCCACTTTCCATTCTCACTATGCCACCCTTTGTTATCCTTTTTGTTTGATGATCCATCTTTCCATTTGCGCTCCCAGTTTCCAGATGCAGACTCGTGTCTTCCGGATGCATCCGTAATTACGCGCCTTTGATACGAATGTGCACTAAATCTTACCGCATTTTCAGGTCCATGCGGTATCCCAAGCACGCACGAAATGGTCGAAACAAGAATGGAGTACTCTAACACTGAAAAATAAAATTAATTATCACATCTGCTTTGACAAGTACTTAGCAAACCTGAGAACAATCCCGAGTAGGTTCATGAACATTGTATCAAGAATAAACAAATTAGATGAAAGTGTTCACGCATATACCTCTCATTGTAGTCTTCGGTTATGCCTTGTAATGAAATCGATACGTCGCGGTAGCGGCGTACTGCTGCTCACGATTATTTTTTCTCTTGTTTTATACCCGGCCTTATCTTATGCGCAGTACATTCCGTTTATTAAATTTATTACTATTATCATATAGTCTCAGATTACAACGACACAGCAATATCCTTTCCGTGCAGATATTTTGGTTGGTGAATTAAAATATTTATCATCTCCATATTTTGACAAGCGCAGTCCGTTCACGGCCTTTTTCTCCGTGAGATTGTTGGTGATGAGCAAGCCATCATACTTTCCTTAAAAATACTATTCCTGCATATGATAACCTATTTAAATGCACAATATCCATAATTTACCTTTCTTGATAATCATGAATTATTATCGTCCATTTCATTCGGAGTTCAATCCACACAAAAACTGTCTTAAATTTGTAATTATGCTTAAAAGTCCGAAATCTCTGATAACGAACACGATTTTGCAACAAATGAAGTATCATCTTTCCCGTCTTCCGATTTTGACGTCAAGGACCAATAATTAAATGCCATGATCTGAACAGAAGATGAACGAATTTTCTGATGAATGTTATAATAGGGATGACGCACCGATATTGTCCCGTTGTAGGAATGATTGAATCGTCATTATTTTGAGGCGAGTGTATCGAAAAACTGGGCCCGTCGTCAGTGACGCACGAGAAAATCTGTTTGTCCTTATTATTGCAATTGGCGTGACACATGAGTGAAATCATCTGTAACAAAATTCACCTGATAGCCGAAGTTGCGACGTTTATCGGAGCCTTTCCGAGATTTATAGTCCGCTGATACGATAATAATAAGTGCATATAAATCTCAGTGATAGTACAAAGGAATTCCGATGATTATTTTAAGAGTTAAACATCGTTCAGGTAGACGCGACTTTGTGATAGTGAGAATACAACAAAGAAATTTCATGGCAAATAGAGAGCGAAGATCCGCATTTAGGAAGAGTACGAATGATCACAATTGGACGAGAGCAGGGTGTCTCGTTGTTACTCTCAACAATCTGGCGTTATGAGTAATAATTTTGTTTCCCCTTCGATGAGAGCCGCGGCAATAAGCCAAAAAAAATTGTTTAGTTATATTGTTTCCTTATATGCCCAGATGTACACATACACTCATGATAATAAACTTGTTATTCCAAGTACGTATCATTGTAGAATATCAATCGGACTCGAGAGTTCACCAAGCACATTTATTCCATGTTTTCGCTTTGTCGCATAACAAAAAAACTGTATTGGGTTTGACGGAGCAAAAAATATATTAGGTTTAGCGGAGAACAAAAATACGAGATGTTGTTTATCAAAACCGAAATTGTTCTTACAAGCAAATGACACGTAAATGTATGTCTTATGGTCTTCTCTGTCAGAGTTTTCGTCCTTCCTTGTTATCAATGATGAGATTCGATTATGTGTATAGGTGTATCCGATTTATCGATTTTGAGGACACGATGTAACTTATTTATCTGGAAGCCAGATGAACGGTTTTCCTATAATTTAAATCGGTTATATTGGTGGCGCTATCAATTATTGGTCATTGGAAAATCTGAAGGTAATTGGAAAATGCCGAGCTCAATTCTCATCATAATAACAAGGACCGCCATAACTAGGCTGCAGCGATGAAGTCGAGTTTATCGATAGTTGACCACGGGACATCATGTATCCTGGACGTCATCGTCATGGTGAACGTGTGAACTAAAAACGTACGGGCTTATGCGTACAATGTAAAGTGTTTGAGTTCATTTATGGGGCCATTCCATGCCAGTCACATAAGTATGGGATTTTTGGGAGATTTTTATACCACCGTATTTAAAATATTCCAAAACGCCAAAAAAAAAACATTTCTTTAAAGGATAACACCATTCTAGCGGCAGAAGAAAAGGCTAACTTTGACGATCAATTTTGGGAGTATAAAAGAAGCAATAGGATTTCTTTTCAGAAGGCTCATTTAATACATATTGAAGTACAAAGAAAAAAATTTTATTATCATTTTGATACGAAATGACCTCGACCGAGCGCATCTTGAAAATCGTCTTTTTTTAAAACACCTTCACGGGAGGACGGTTTCCTCGTAAAGTGTAAGACCTGGAACAAAAAACCAAAAAACTTTATGATTCATTGGCCATGGGACTACATGGGGGATTTTTTTTAATCAAATTTTGTATAAAAGGTGTACATTTGGAAAAATGAATCCATTTTTGCCGAAAAAAGCAGTAAATTGTTTATAAACAAAAAAGTTTACATTAAATCAAAAAATGGCTGCGTACTCCGTTATAGAATGCAATTGTGAAACTACTATCAAAATTACAAATCGATCCATTCAACGGTGGTCAAGTAATACGTCCTCCCTGTTTGAAAAAGATGATTTTCAAGATGGGCTCTGTCGCCGCTATTTTGTATCAAAATAATAATAAATTTTTTTTTTTTTTCATACTTCAACATGTATTAAATAAACCCTCTGAAAAGAAATCCTATTCCTATATTCATACTCCCAAAATACATCGTCAAAGTTAGCCCTTTTTTTCTGCGGCTAAAGTGATATTACCCCTTAAAACACTGTATAGATGGACGTATGTGTTCGTTTGTATGTTATTAGGCTGTAAAAATCACAGTTCCATAACGTTAGAATGGTTTACCCGATCAGGTTGAAACTTTGCGAAACTATTTTGAGGGAAAAAACATGATTTGTTCATAGATAAAGTGAAATTTGCGCAAATATACTACCAATTTTGGCAATGACCACCCGGTTGGTTCGGATATTATCGAATTTTTAATTCTGAAAATGTCTCTCATCCATGTAGCTCTTGCTCATTTTGGTCCATCGGATTCAAAAGGAAATCAACGACTAATTAGGCTGACATTTTGCACGCAAGTAGCCCTGCCACTTCCATCCGTTCGTTGTTATTTTCGTGAAGATTGATCTATTCGTCCAGATTTTGAGGACATTTTAATTTTTTCGAAAATGTTTGTTGACGCTCTAACTTTATCACCTTAATCTTGAAATAGCTTTGAGGTAATGGAAAAATTCTTTTTAATTTCTCAATATTCTTAATAAATGAAGGGGCAAACGGAAAGAAAAAATTGCATTATACTCGTATATGTTATTCAAAGTGAGTAGGGAGTCGAAAATTCGCCAAAAAACTAAAGTTACGTCGGATTATGTTTAAATGTGTTGAGACCGTGATTTAATGAAAATAGTCACATCAAATACGATATATTGCTGAGTATAAATTACAAATATCGTTATTATTATCACTATGATGTTCGGTATTGTTACATACAGTTGATCGAACATCGTATATAAAGGGACGTGTTGTATCTTTATCATCTCAAAATTTGGTTTTAATATAAATTTGATATAAAGAACTCCACCGTAGATCGAGATGCAATGATGATATTTCGACACATATATGTATCTCTCTATATTATATAAATGTATCGCTGCCGCCGCCACCGCCGTGTACAAGAGGGTGGTGGCGGAGCATGGCGGGAGGGGAGGGGGGTGGCGACCTAAGCACGCAGAGGAGCAAAGCCCCCCTAGTATATATATATATATATATATATATTAGGGTGGGTGAAATAAAATGACAAATTTTTTTTTTCCCTCGATATAATGAAAAATGTATTGTTTGGCATCTCAAAAAAACTCTCTGCAAGTATGAGCCCTTCGTATTTATATTAAGAGGTCCCTCATCGCGAATTTTCATTTCCCATTTAAATAACATGGAAACATTTTTTTTTTAACTTTGGAATTTTATTAAACTTAAGCCGTCGATGTTACGAGAGTTTTTTAGCACATTTTTGTAGAACATTTGATGCTCTACAAAAAAGCTCTCTTGTGTCTAATCGATAAAAGTAACCGTACAAAAAATAATCGCTGATAATTAGCTCTGGATTCGCTCATATTTGTTTGAAAACAATTAGTAATATATTAGTAGTATAATAGTAGTATATTAGTAGTATATTAGTAGTATATTAGTAGTATATTAGTAGTATATTAGTAGTATATTAGTATATTAGTAATATATTAGTAGTATATTTATTCATATTGATAACGAAAATTTTTTTAAATTCGAAATTTATGTACTAATAAACGAGATAAATAGAATCCAGATCTAATATATATACATATATAATTGTTTTGGCTTATAAGATCTGCCGAAACTTAACTTCTATTCATCTTGGAGAACGATGGTCACTCTACCGCACATTTGATGTTCAACCAGGCCTGATATGTTATAACAATGCGGTTGACTCTGATATCCTCTAAAATATGTATTCCCTGATAATCGATGTGCACGATAATTTACAATAATTGATATACGCAGTAATGACAGATATTAATACATCTTGTGTCTTTCTATTACACTGTCTCGATAGCCCTTCCTAATACGTTTGATCGCTACGATGGGTCGATGAGGAGCCTAATCTCTCGCGATCCTCGATATATAGAGAGAGACTCGCGAGTCTAAGCAACGGGACTTTTGTCGGGTTATCCCGAGTAAATTCGGGTCTTATTCGCTACGATCACGAAAATTCGTCTCACCATTACAAAATAACCCTTTACCCACGTCTTAACGAATGCTTCTCTCTTCCACATATATTTTGCAGCCGCTTTATACGTCAGCTTCGGTCCTTTCGCATGATTTACTAAAAATACCGTTTCGTATCGCTTCAGGAATTTTGCACTAAATGTGAAGACAACGAATTCCCTGATATCAATAACGTATTGTGCCGGCAAACTATATATTGCGCACAAAAGCACGACACACAGATTCAAACGAATAAAGACAGATGGCGCTATGGTGGCTCCTTGACATATGACGATGGTTCCTTTCTTGTTGAACACTGTAGCAAGTCAAAATTTTTAAGCTTGACACACACATATCTGCGCTTCTATATAAATGTGATGTTCGATCGTTTTGGCATTTTTGAAATTTAAGACAGTGAAAACTCATAATCAAAATTTGTCACAAGCGCGAAGCTTCTTCTATGAGACAGCTAATTATTGAATTTGATCCTAAATGGTCAAGGTCGGACGTTCGTCAAAATGACAATGAATGCCTCGCATGTTCGTATACACGCTCATACCATACGTCTAGTAATATCGATACCCCTATAAAAGAGAACGGAACGTGGCTACAGCGTCACTTACAGTTGTACCGACCTCCGAGTAGCCGGTTCGTGAGTTCTTGCACAGTGAGTATTACATCTGTCTACAGCATCTAAAAAATATATAATTATGTGAGAAGCGAGATGCGGTGATATATAATTACTGTGACGAGCGAAACATCTTCGAGACTCGAGATTATTAGGTATTTTGTGCAACCAATATTTATTTCAACGTCCGAATATCCAATTGCCCAGGGAAAAACTAATTTAACGCCAATGCAATATTGGAAGACAATTAACGAATTAATTCTTTGATTAATAAAATTTTAATTCGGAAATAGTCTACAAACGAGATAAAAACAAAGTATTTCCATAATTCGATTGCTTTAAAAATCATACCACCCTCAATACTTAGGGGTTTTCGGTATATTTATTTGATTTTTTTATTTAGGTTTCGTTGACGTAGGACTATTCATTTTTGTTGTTTCTTTCATCAAATAACCCAATGCCCTTATGTTGCATGCGATCCTTCGATACTCGAGACTTTGATCAATTTCATGCAGTATTACATTGACATAACCGTCCTTAGAAAAAAGAAGAAAAATAATAGCCAGGCAAGTACAGTCTCAGAATGTCATATAATCAATACTATTGTGAAAACTTAATTTTTTCATAACCTACTTTTAAAAATCAATATTTAATTGTCGTTGGGCTCGTGAATATTCTTTTTTGTCTCGTTAGCTTTTTTTCGTCGGATGTTATCGCGTTAGTTTCACTGTTTTTTTAATCGAAAAATAATGTAGTTTTGTACCTGTGAGATTCACCCGAGGCACTGTCGATAATGGCACGGAGCGAATGTACGATTGATTAAATTTGCCGATTGCTACCGAGGTCATTATTGTATTATCCGCGATTTTATCTCGAATTCTGAGAACAGACGATGTTCACATTAGAGTGCAAATTACAATTTTACCTTCACTCCCGGTTTAACAAAAATCATATATATCATTTCATCTATCCACATCTGATTGCTGATGAAGTAATAATTGAAAAGGCTTCGCCGATACAATCTAAATGAATGGGGACGGAAATCCTACATTCATACGCCAGTACCTGGCACACGAAAAAATCAATTGATATGAAAAAATGACTACGCCTACAATTACGAAAATGTATTTATATTCACGGATTTTATACAGACATTCAGATTGTGCCGATATTACGAATTACGTGAAATAAAATAAATTGGCTGAAATTCGCTATGTGAATCAAACATTCATAGATAAATGTAATAAAATAATAACAAACAAACATTAATGAAAATACAACGGAAAGATCGGTAAAAAATATTATATTTTTGAAAATTCCACGTTCATTTTTCTGACTTCAGAAACGAATTACGTGAAATAAATGAATTGCGTAAAATTCGATATTTAAATCAAACATTAATGATCAAATCTGATAAAATAATAACAAAAAAATATCAATGAAAATACAGCAGAAAGATCGATAAAATATGGTATATTGTTGAGAATTCCACATTGTTTTTTCTGACTGAAGAAACGAATTACGTGAAATAAAATTAATTGTGGGAAATTCAACATTTAAATCAAACATTAATCACCAAATCTGATAAAACAATAACAAAAAAATATGAATGAAAATACAGCGAAGAGATAGATAAAATATGTTATATCTTTGAGAATTCCACATTGTTTTTTCTGACTTAAGAAACGAATTACGTAATATAAAATAAATTGTGTGAAATTCATTATGTAAATTAAATATCAATAATTAAATGTAATAAAATAATAACAACAACAAAATTAATGACACACAGTGGAAACTCGGTAAAATACGTTATATTTTTAAATTGTGTGAAATCCACCATGTAAATCAAATATTAATAATTGAATGTAAGAAAATAATAATAGCAACGAAATTAATGAAAACACAGAGGAATGATAGGTAAAATATGTTATATTTATGAGCTTCCACATTAATATTTCGGGCTTAAGAAACTGCATATGGTCTTTGAAATTACTGGCAAACATTTTTTTCATTCGATCACTCACTCTCAGGGACTGGTCCTATTGCTGGTACCAGTCCGTGACCGCCCATTACATCCTCACCAAGCTTTTGAATGGGAACTTAAAATAAAATTGTTGGTTAAATCAGTCGGAGTACACGCCGCTGGATCAGAAAATTGGTATCCTTCTTTTGTTCGCCTCGTGATTATGTTTATTCGTGAGCAATGAAAAACGTTCGTTCCAAAGTCCTTGAATCACTTCCGCCTTAATATATATTGTATTCACGACGACAGATCTGACCTCCCTTTCAATGTTGGGGCAAGATCGATTAAAACAAAATTTAATGAACGAACTCGAATGAAAAATCGACATCGAGTCGCTCGGCTACGAGCATTAACAATTCCGAGTCAGCCGTCCTCGAAACGACATCTCGGTACGATTTATCAGAGGAGAAAGTGTCGTTCTACACAACACAATGTGTGTCGTTATATCCGACGATGATATCGAAATCGTTGAGTCAGCTCGCGCGGTGTACGCACCATTTTCGCACGTGGGTGTGTACATCGTGTTTATATCTATATAAAGAATTCCACGCCAAATCGACCTGGCTGTGATTCGTATCATTGTTTTTCCTCCAAATATATTACAGGGTGACAGTAAAAAATGGCACGCAACAATTTAAATTTTTTCTTTAGCTCAATTTAACAGGAAACGCCACTCTAGCAGCAGAAAAAAAGGCCTAACTTTGACGATTTATTTTGAGAGTATGAAAAAAGGAATAGGATTTGTTTTTAGAGGGTTTATTCAGCACATATTGAAGTATGAAAAACAAAATTTTGATTAACATTTTGAAGCAAAATGGCAGCGACAGAGCCTATCTTGAAAAACGTGTTTTTTTAAAACATCTTCACGGGAGGTCGGTTTTCTCATAAAGTATAAGACCTGGAACAAAAAACCAAAAAATTTTATAATCTATGTACTATTGGCTATTGGACTACGTAAGGCTTGTTTTAAAATCAAATTTTGTAGAAATGGTGCACTTTAGAAAAAATTAATCGAGTTTTTGCCAAAAAAAAGCAGTCAATTGTTTATAAAAAAAAAAGTTGAGATTAAATCAAAAAACGGCTACGTACTCCGATAGAGAATGTAATTGTGAAGTTACTATTAAAATTTCAAATCGATCCATGCAACGGTGTTCAAGTAATACGTCCTGCCAGTTTTAAAAAGACGATTTTTAAATTGGGCTCTGTCGCCGCCATTTTCAATCAAAATGATAATAAAAAAATTGTTTTTCCTACTTCAATATGTGTTAAATAAACCATCTGAAAAGAAATCCTATTCCTCCTTTCATACTCTGAAAATAAATCGTCAACTGTAGGGCTTTTTTTCTGCCGCTAGAGTGGTGTTAATCTTTAACTGAAATTTACACGTTAATTTTTTTAAATGGAAAACCAAATTTTTGAAACTATTTCGGATATGCATGTAGCTTTATTTAAGATAACATGACTAAATCAATAAACAATTTTGTTTAACAAAATGTGAAATTTTTCTTTTATTCCGTATATTATATTTAAAAAATATTTGTATGTGACGAAGAGATAGCCTGATTAAAAAAAATTTGCTTTAAGTCATAATTGGAACGTCAAATATTACATGGAGAAAGGCAAAAGAAATAACATATACGAGTATACGAGGTCTGTTCAAAAAGTATCGCGAATTTTGAATTTTCGCGGGCTACGTATATTCGATTTTCGATTTTTTTGTGGCGTTAGGTTGGTACTCATGTCCCTCACTTATGCTGAAAAAAATCGGCCATTTTGAATGTTTAGTTAATCGTTGACAGCTGTTTGGTTAGACGTGTTTTGGCTTGTCTTCGATTTTTGCCTATTCCAAAAAAGCAGCTCCCATTGCGATGATTGAGCTTTGGTTTCCACGTCATAACCATAAACCCATGATTCGTCACCAGTTATGACCCTCTGGAGCAAATTTGGGTCGTCGCGGACCGAGTCCAACGGCTCCTTAGCAATGTTAACGCGACACTGTTTTTGTTCGAAATTGAGCAATTTTGGCACGAATTTCGCGGCTACCCGTCTCATGCCCAAATCATGCCCAAGTGATTCGACGATTGGCCAATATTATTTTCTTCAATTCATCAATGTTTTTGTCTGTTGTTGATGTGCTCGGGCGTCCGGAACGCATTTCGTTGTTCGCATCTTCTCGGTCCTCTGAGAACATTTTGTACCACCGATAAACGTTGCTTTGGTCCACGGTAGCTTCACCATATGCCACAGTCAACATTCGGAATACGTCCGCGCACTTAATTTTGTTTTTCACACAAAATTTGATACAGATTCTTTGATCCATTTTTTGGAATAGGCAAAAATCGAAGACAAGCCAAAAAACGTTTAAACAAAACAGCTGTTAACAATTAACTAAACATTTAATATGGCCGATTCTTTCAGCATAAGTGAGGGACATGAGTACCAACCTAACGCCAAAAAAAAATCGAAAATCGAATATACGTAGCCCGCGGAAATTCAAAATTCGCGATACTTTTTTAACAGACCTCGTATAAGGTATTCCTAGCCAAGTCGAACAACGTTCGATCCTGGCTTCTGTCGGTATGACCGATGATTTTTTGTGTGATTGTGCATACACCGAAAAGAACTCATTTTTCAGATTTTTTTCCGACGTATTTTTTGTTTTTTTTTTCTTAATTCCGCAAAATCCAAGAACGGGATTTTTTTGAGTATTCGAGAAAAATGATTAGAAATCAGGTGATAGACAACAGCTATGAAGCCTATTTAGATAGTGGGCTAAGAATATTTTCACTATTTTCGAGGATTCTTCAATTTGAACAAAAATTTATTTTAAAGATTGCCAGAGCAATCGTCGACTTGTTGCATAAAAACTTTCTACGTTATATGAACCAACTTAAACAGAGTTATAGAGTCATGCTCTTGTAATCCTCGGCTCTTGGCGTCAGGTCCTACCTGTTGCAACAGTGAACCAAAAGTCTCGATGTATTGTAAATCTTAACGGCATTTGCCTTTTACCCGACGGTTTAGTGGCAGTCTCTCTTCAATCTCACTATTGAATAATTAATCAAAATAATAATAAATGTCATTAGATGAATGAAGATAAATTGTGTATTGCGTTGTGTGTTTGTGATTAGGTTGTTTTTAGAATTTTGTTTGATTCTATGTATCATAAACATTATAAGATATTGGTCTATATCATCTCGTTTTGACTTGGTAAATGAAAACATGGTAATTTTCGTTATTATTTTGTTCAAACTTTTTGTTTAAATAAACCAGCAATCCTTTGTCATAAATAATTGCGGAAAATGTTACCCTTTTTTAATTTTTAATGTTAACTAAAATCATTGACAATAAACAGTTCACGAATCGGGGGAATTATGATCACGCTACGCCCTTTGTCGATCCAGTTCCCTTGGACCCCATAACCCTTAGTAAAATTTGCCATTAAGAAATGCCATTGAATTTCCATTGCTTCCGACGCAACGGCAATTGAAGGCACTTTTACCAAGGGTAGAAACTCCATTCAAAATCCCATTGGTATTGCCATTGCTTGTGCCTATGAGAAATAAATGGTCAAAACTCCATTCAAAATAAAATTGGCATTGTCATTTTGCTGGTGCCTATAGGAAATGAATGGTAAATTTATCATTCATACATTTAAATGGTAAATTTACCAATATCGCAATAGAGTCATACGCTGTCGTCGCATGGGTGGTTAATTTAGTCCGTGCAATACAAGACACGTTTACTCATCTTTCGAATGAATTTAGGGGACGAGTGATCCCACGTTGGCTCTTTCTCGTGCTCCGAGACCACGTTGTCTTTGTTATGTTGTCCATGCAGAACGATTATTCGAGATAATAATTGGAAGGCCACTTCAATATCTTGAGCCTTTCGATTGTGAAAGCCGCTTCGAGTCGATATTGTAATGTTGAAATATTCTCGTATTGTAGACTCACTATACGTTGATTGTACTTGTATCACCTGCGACGATTCCGGAGGGAAAGAGAGCGAGGAACGGCATAATTCTCTCTTCTAATCGTCTAAGGATCGATACACATGTGCGTTACTTTTCGGGACATAGTTGCATGCCCGGTCTTGTAAACAAGTCTAGAAACTCCTCCGCTGAGAATGGCGGAATTTTTATTTCTTATTCGTCAACTTTAATATGATAATCGCTAATAGGCCGTGATCTACACCAAATAAACATAATATGCAAGCATAGCAATGTCGAGGGGTTTTCAGGTTACGTCTGTTGGCATTATAAGATCGCAACGCCTCTAGTGGTTACTACAGAAATTAAAAATGACTTCGTTAAGTGGCCCATTCTCAGCGGAGGAGTTTCCAGACCGTGGTTGCATTCGCTATCTTTCAATTACTCAGAGACTGCTCGACGATTAGATGGGTATTTAAGCGCGTGTATTCATTTTTCGTCACTCACAATACATGAATACCTCAATGTTCAACACGATAAAATTTGCGGTTCGGGCTTTACTAACGGGTAGTTTGCTCCCGTTGTTCTGCACAGACACAAATACCACGATTGATGTATTTGTACCTTGTCGAGTGAACAAGGGCGTAGTTGTAATAGATAAATTAATTACAATAATAGCTTGTCGAACAATTATAAAAAAATGTCAACCAGGAGGTATTGATTAAGAGATAACACCACTCTAGCGGCAGAAAAAAAGCCCTAAGTTTGACGAATTATTTTTGGAGTATGAAAAAAAGGAATAGGATTTCTCTTCAGAGGATTTATTGAACACATATTGAAGCATGAGAAAAAAAAATGTTCTTATCATTTTGATACAAAATGACGACGACAGAGCCCATCTTGAAAATCATCTTTTTCAAACTCCGAGCACGTATTACTTGAACACCGTTGCATGGATCGATTTGAAATTTTGATAGTAGCTTCACAATTACATGGTCTATCAGAATACGTAGCCGTTTTTTGATTTAATATAAACTTTTTTGTATAAACAATTTACTGATTGTTTGCTAAAACGTCGATTCATTTTTTCAAAAATACACCATTTCTACCAAATTTGATTTAAAAAAAAATCCTACGTAGTCCCATAGCCAATAGTATATAGATTATAAAACTTTTTGGTTTTTTGTTCCAGGCCTTATACTTTACGAAAAAACCGTCCGCCCGTGAAGGTGTTTTAAGAAAAGACGATTTTCAAGACCGGCTCTGTCGCCGCCATTTTGCATCAAATAGATAATAAAAAAATTGTTTTCATACATCAATATGTATTCAATAAATCCTCTGAAAAGAAATTCTATTCCTATTTTTATATTGCCAAAATAAATCGTCAAAGTTCGGCCTTTTTTCTGCCGCTAGAGTGGTATTAGCCCTCAAGGGAGGGGTAAGGGTTTCAGCGTTAAAAAAAACACTTTTTTGCGATTTTTTTTCTCAAATATGGATTGAGCAATTTTATTCGAACCTCTTGTACATTATTGAGCACTTTTGACAATGTGTAATTTTTTCATGCAGAAATATTGAAGCATAAGTCCGTAACAGAGCTTCCCCCAGAACGTCTTGGAAAAAAACAATTTGCGGTGTTCACTATAACTCGGCCGGAAATTATCTGAAAATGAAAAACCATGAAAATTTAGTCAAATTATAATCAAATCTTCCCCCCAACGTTCTCTGATAATTTTGTTTTCATTTAAAAATTTTTGGCGGCCATCTAAAGTGTGAACTGTTATTTTCCACGAAAAATTCCGCCATTTTGTGGGTGGGAAACACCCTTAATGTAAAAAAAAAAAATTTAACTAAGAGTTGGGGGGAGGTATTTTATATGTAGAAAATGTGTACAAAGTTTGAAATGAATCGGTCAAGTAGTTTTTAAATGGCAGTGAACACGGACTTTGAAAAAGTAGTTTTGAGAAAAACGTGTCTAAAGTTTATGAAGTAAAAAAGTGAAGAAAGAAATATTTTTTTCCAACTTACACAGAATCATCGATTCCAGCTCCTGACGCTCGTTTCTTCTTTTAAAATATTGTAGTTTATAGTATACACTATATACTATATACACAATAGCAATGAATAAACTGTATACCTGTTCGACAGCTGCACTGCTAGCCCGACCGCCCGCAGCTGTTAGAGGTATAGCGTTAAAGGCCAGGATATTAATGAGACAATAACTTCAAGAATATTGCTTAGATCGGTTTAAAATTTTAAAGACATATTATTGAAATGTTAAACAATAAGATAAGACGACAAAAAAATTCGATTTTCCGAAAGTGAAAACCCTTACCCCGCCCTTAAGAAAAGACGATTTTCAAGATCGGCTCTGTCGCCGCCATTTTGCACCAAATAGATAATAAAAAATTTGTTTTCATACATCAATATGTGTTCAATAAATCCTCTGAAAAGAAATCCTATTCCTTTTTTCATACTGCCAAAATAAATCGTCAAAATTCGGCCTTTTTTCTGCCGCTAGAGTGGTATTACCCCTTAAAGATAAATGAGATTGTAGAAAAACGAATCATATACTTTCCCTCGATTGACGAACGAAGATAAACTTCTTTGACAAACGATTTATTATACTCTTGCAGGGTCATCAAACATGCTGTATTTATTCTTACTTATCGGTCTGGTCACTGTCAATGGACAAACAAATCCTCTTCGGCCTCTATTCTCATGGAAACAGTTGGATTGGAATTTTCCGAATGACTCGATCAGAAAGAGTTACGAGGCTTCGGGTGATTTTTCACCAAAGAGCAATCTTCCACTCGGTGTAAACATATGGCATGACAAATTGTTTATAACTGTGCCGAGATGGAAAAGCGGTGTCCCGGCCAATCTAAATTACATCAGCCTCAGCGAAGCGGCCGCCAAAAGTGAGTGATTATAATGTTGTCACTTGTAACGTTAAAAAAAATTACTTCACCGGAACCAATAAATTTAATTGACATGAACAAATATTATTAAACGTACATTTATTTATGAACTCAATGAACTTTTTTCCTAAAATGTCTTTCGTTCTTCGTCATTTCTTTTGTGTGAATTTATAAATTTGTGTCGATAAAAAAAAATTTTATTCGCTTTAAACGAAATATTCCAGAACGGCAGGTGTACAATTTGTCAGTTGATAAGTAATCTTATTCGCATCAAATAAATAACGTTCATAAGTGAATATTTCACAACACGCAGGTGCATCTGTCGATAACTTGTTTGTTTTTTAAGACGAAAGTTCGCCTCGTCTTACTCCCTATCCCGACTGGGAGGCTAACAACATTCACAACGAGGATGGAATTGTCAATATTCTCAGAATGCGAATTGATGCATGCAATCGTATGTGGGCGGTCGACAGTGGAGTAGACGACATCTGGGGCGAGTTCAAAACCGTTCGGCCTCCCAAACTGATAGTCATTGATTTGACGACGGACAAGGTGACAAGGCGAGATATCGATAGAAACAGTGATATAGAGGGGGGGGGGGGCAACTAGAAATTTAGGCATTGCAGCCTTTTTACTTTCCTACATTCACGGCCTCGGCACAATAGAACACTTACAACAACAACAAAATACTGCCTGTTCCCATTTGCTCCTCCTTCCCCTCCTTTTGAGCTAGTAAGACATTTTTCCATGAATTTAAATATGAGAAACCTTTAGTTTTTAACACAGATGTCATAAAATAAATATCACTCTGGTCATTCTCCCCCATATATGCCAGATCACGAAAGATCTTGGCTATTGATATCGTGCTTGCAGTTCGGTGCATACTTCAGATCCCACGATTGCAGACGACGAACCTTACTTACAAAGTAGCGCGCGAAGCGCGGAGATTCTAGTTCTCATTAAATTTGATATGAAACATATTCTAATAACACTTTATTTCTTTACAAATTGTCTCATCGATGCCCTTAACAAAATTTACGATTCATCACCGTTAATAAACGCCATTAAATTTCCATCGTTTCAGACGGAAGGGCAATTCAAATTCCCCATTCAAAATCCGACTGGTATGTCCATTACTTGTGCCTATGGGAAATAAACGGTAAAAACTCCATTCAAAATCACATTGGTATTGCCATTGCTGGTGCTTGTGGGAAATTAATGGTGAATTTATCATTCAATTTCCCATAGGCACCAATGGCAATAGTAATGGGATTTTGAATAGAGTTTTTACCATTCGATTTCCCATAAGTACCAGAAATGGCAATATCAATGCGATTTTCAATGGAGTTTTTATCCTTGGCAAAAGTGCCTTCAATTGCCATTGCGACTGAAGCAATGGAAATTCAATGACACTGGCAATGAATGGCAAATTTTGTTAAGGGTAAGTTTGCCCGAATTTGATTATCTTCTCGAAACATTTGTATAACATAAAATCCGAAATCTTTAACCGTTTTCGTCAGCGTCGATGTGAAACATCCTCTAACATCGCATTATTTTCATGAAAATTTCCATATCGACAGCTGTCATTTCGCTATCGATACATCATTTCTAAACATATTTCAAAATACGTGTCCGCACACGATCGCATACAAACAACCAGCTGGGAATATATTATATAAGTGATATTCCAACAACAATGGTATAAGATAGAAAACTTTAATATCAGTAGTTTTCACAGTCTATACGTAGGCATTAAAAAATCTCTTGGAATTATCGATAATAAAAAAAATGTTCTCTGACTCCTTTTTCATTGGTTTGCAGATCATTCAAAAATACACTTTCAAAGATAGCGATCTCACGCCCAACAGTTTCTTCGCTGAGAGTATCGTCGACGTCGATCCGAACGACTGCGACGACGCATACGTTTACAATTCCGATCTCGGTGGTTATGGTTTGGTAGTTTACAGTCTCGCCAAGAATGATTCTTGGAGAATACAGCATAACTACTTTTACTTCGATCCGTTGAGCGGTAAATAAAAATACAGTTATAACGATACACCACATTATAATTTTTTTTCACTTATATCAACGTTACCGTGATGGTCTGGTCATTATTGAATTGCCATTTCATTTAATTTGTTATCTTTCTTGAAACGATTTCCGCCATTTATAAGATTCGAGATAAGATTACAATAACTAGTGTTTTCATGTCGTTTTAAAGCACGAACGTCTATTTTTTAATTCATTTTTGTTGTCTTTATTGTTGCAATTTTGACAGTGAAAAAATGCAAAGTAAAATTCTATTGCATATATTGTATATCATTCTCAAAGGAGAATCCGAGATCTATTGATATTGTTATCACAATATCAATGGATCTCGGTTCCGACAGAAGAGCGGATATTTTTTTCTGTTATTTATCTTCATTGTACCACGTTTGGCGATGCATAAAAGACAACTTTAAATTACAATGGCTTATTTAATTAATTGTTTTCTGCTACTAGGCAATTACAATATCAGTGGAATTGAGTTCCAATGGACCGATGGTCTTTTCGGTCTAGCGCTAAGTCCGCCATTACCCGACGGTTTCAAGACCCTCTATTTCCACGCAATGTCGAGCATGACCGAATTCGCTGTATCTACGAAACTTATCAAGAACCAGGAAGCACTTGCCAAGCGTAATTATTATCAGCAGTTCACTGTTGTCGGAAATAAAGGCAAAGACAGTCAGGGAACCACCATGATGTTGGATCCGAATTCCGGTATCATTTACTTTACTCAGCTGAACAAGAACGCTCTTGCATGCTGGGATACCAAGGTGGAACTCAAGCCCAGCTCGTTTCGTGAGTAATTTACTTTTCTTTCTATAATAAACGGGTCAGTTTAAAAATATGGAAACATTTGTACGATAGTGCCGGCGCTGAGAAACATTCCGTGTGCAAAGACCGAGGACCGCATTCTGATTAATGATTTTATTTAAGAAAGACTTGAAAAATTATATTGTGGAGGCTGCCGCGGAATTAAGGCCAAATATTTTTTTTTTCGATCCTATAATAGAAGTTTTCGATTCCATCGCTGTAGCTATGAAAAAAACGTTGTTTTTGACTATTAAAACGTTGTTTGGGTAAGGTATGCAATGAAAAACGGCATCATCATAATACAATACAAATTTAATCATTGTAAAAAAAAGAAGTGGTTTACATATTAATTAATGATGAAAAATAACAAAAATGTACACTTATGCAGGTAAGTTTTAACAATGATTGTGAATGCATTTGCAAAGAGAGATACAATTGATGTTGCTTATTTTGCAACTACAGGACATTGTTCTGCAATCAGTATTACATTTGCAAGGCCTGATTAAAGAATTTGGCAAAGGCGAATTTCCATCTCGTCTTTCATAGCCGAATTGGAGAAAGTTCAGAGGCCCATATATTGTTTATAAAGAATTTCTCCACAAATATGTTTGGGCTGCAGCTCTTAGGCAATATAGATACAAAGCATCAGAAGTGCACATAACTTTGGATACATTTATATGGAAATCGATATTACGGTTTTTGCATACGGAATGTCTCCCGGCGCCCGGTCTACCAGGGAATTATTGGGAATGCGGTAGTTCGGACGGGGTTGAAATACCAAACTGTGAAAGCTCCGAAGGTGTGAAACTCTGAATTTATGTGCGAGGATCCTAAAAGTTCTGGACATTCTATAATCCAACATTTTTAAAACAGAAATGTCATTGCCAAGCATAGGTATACACCAAGGATTAAATGACAAAAATAATTGCTGGACCACATGTACGAGTACCGAACACCAAAACCCGTAGAGTTAGGAAAAATTGTGGTTTTGGAAAACCGAGTTCCCGAACGTTCAAGTTTTATACGGGACAAGGTTTGGAAAAAAAGAATATCGAAGTAAAATATATGGGAATTTGTATGTCTAGAAAGGTTAAGGGAGGGGTAAGGGTTTCAGCGTTAAAAAAAACACTTTTTTGCGATTTTTTTTCTCAAATATGGATTGAGCAATTTTATTCGAACCTTTTGTACATTATTGAGCATACTTTTGACAATGTTGTGTAATTTTTTCATGCAGAAATATTGAAGCATAAGGCCGTAACAGAGCTTCCCCCAGAACGTCTTGGAAAAAAAAACAATTTGCGGTGTTCACTATAACTCGGCCGGAAATTATCTGAAAATGAAAAACCATGAAAATTTAGTCAAACTATAATCAAATCTTCCCCCCAACGTTCTCTGATAATTTTCTTTTTCATTTAAAAATTTTTGGCGGCCATCTAAAGTGTGAACTGTTATTTTCCACGAAAAATTCCGCCATTTTGTGGGTGGGAAACACCCTGAATGTAAAGAAAAAAAATTTAACTAAACGTTGGGGGGAGGTATTTTATATGTAGAAAATGTGTACAAAGTTTGAAATGAATCGGTCAAGTAGTTTTTAAATGGCGGTGAACACGGACTTTGAAAAAGTAGTTTTGAGAAAAACGCGTCTAAAGTGCACTGCTAGCCCGACCGCCCGCAGCTGTTAGAGGTATAGCGTTAAAGGCCAGGAGATTAATAAGACAATAACTTCAAGAATATTGCTTAGATCGGTTTAAAATTTTAAGGACATATTCTTGAAATGTTAAACAATAAGATAAGACAAAAAAAATTCGTTTTTTCGAAAGTGAAAACCCTTGCCCCGCCCTTAAGGTCGTTATTGAGAAGGTACGATATGACTCTTGAGGCGAACTGTAAAGCTGTGGTTAGGAACAAATAATGTAAGGAATGCCATTTAGAGACGATCCACATTGCGGCGAAAAAAAATTCATGAAAGATCGTTTTATTAGTTCGGGATATGGCCTGGTTTTACCCTTCCACGAAATGTCAATTACATCTCCGAATACTTGTTTCCAGAATTGCAGCTCTCTCTCTCTCTCTCTCTCTTTTGTATTCGTACAAGTTTCATATTATCTTAAGTTATTTTTCTCGGGTTCCATTGAGCGACCCACCGATCTCCCTCACGTGATAAGTAATTAACGTTTTCTTTTTTTCATAATCAGGCATCATCGCACAGGACAACAAGACTATGATTTTCCCGAACGATATGGCCCTTGATCTCACATCAAGAAAGCTTTATCTTCTCACCGATGATCTTGCGACCTTCCAGTATTCGGAGTTCGATTGGAATCATACAAATTTTTACGTTCACGTGGCGTCACTCGACGATCTTACCAAAGCCTGCAAGGGAAGTGGGAACCAACGCTGAAACGTAATATAGGACATTGTTTATCCTTCCTTACTTCCGGAGACGCACGACCAGAGTAAACGATTCATTCACGAAATACGCCTAGCTGCTGTAGATTTTGTTTACCCCTCAAAAAACGTTGTTACTGGTGGTATTTTTGTGAATATGAAGTTATACTTGTGAATTGGATTTTAACAAAAGTAATCAAAATAATTTGAAAATTATAATTATTAAAAAACATATTCGTTATAAACAACAACAAAAACACACCGAACAGATATTTGCGGTTTTTGTTTTTACTAAAGTAAACATCTCCTTTTTTCGTCTCGGAAAAAGAAGACTTCCAGGCGGCAAACAAATTTCAACCGGTCACGTTAATTTGTTGCAATGATATATGGAATGTTATTTCATTATTCAAAATGCGATTTATTCCTGAAGCCGGCTAATTCACCATTATTACTGCGATTGGCTGTCGATGTTATGCTTGGAATTCTTTCATGTGCGTACTACAGATCGCACGATCATAGACGACGAACCTAAAAAGCAACGGGTGCAGCGCGCGCACCGATTCTAAGCAATTATGAAAAGGATACACACCTAATAGATAGTACCAGACAACAAAGTATTAAGAAAGAAAAGAATACTTGCTGTGTCGTCTAATTGTATGATTCTTTTTCCTTGCGAAACGTCCATGACACGTATTCTTTGTTTGGTGTTCTAATATTTTGATTCCTCAAACTATCTACTATGAGTGGATACTTATTATAACAAATGTGCTTCACCAGTTGAACTTTGCCTGCCACTTAGAAATTTTATTTTTCAGACACGAAAAAAGTAGCCTTACACGTTAGTAGAAATAAACAAAAAGGGCACAAATGCACTAGGCGCAGTTTTTTATCTTTCAATACGAAGATATTCGTCAGTAATTGTACATTTCAAATGATATCGCCTATTTCTATAAAGATTCAATTTATAAGTATAAATTCATGTTCACGAAGATACCATGGCTAAGGTAAATGTATTTGTCTGAAGCTGTTTTTAACGCCGTTGTTACGTCATGCCACTTTTGCCCAATTAAAGAAAAATTATAATAAATAGATCGAGACATTAATGCAAATGAGAACATAAATTCACGTATAAGTTTGCATCAGTGCGTGAACATGCAGAAACGAAGAAGAGAAATAGTTGAATGTAAAGACAGTTGTAATATCATGAGTAAAGGAGCGGGGAATGGGTGGGGTTCATAGGGCATAACAGTCAGCATCGCCGGTGACTGTTGTTATCGAGGATGGATCTGACAACGCTCGTATACTTAAAATCTTTGAATATGCGGGATCGTACATGAATATGCTAGATTGGTATTGGTTCTATATAGAAATCCAACGCACAAGGAATTCCAAGTCAAAATAAAACTGGGAGCCTCTCTTTATCTCAGCGTAAAATTATAAATCGATTGGCGCATCACAGCCGATAGGGAATTACGTATATCTGGAAAACACCGGGTGAAATAATTAACAAAATCACCGTTGTTTGTACGTCACGTGTATACTGGTGCGATGAAAATAAAACAGCTGGAAATTAACACGTCTCCAAGGGTCTGTAAGGGGTATAAATGATATTAAAATTGAATCAAAGTAAATTCAAGCATGAAAAATTAATTTGTGGGTCGAATCGATATAAATTAAAAATGAATAAGTATTAGGTGTGGTACTTAATTTTAAGGGTCTTCTAATGGATAGCGTTATTAATGCTTCGTAACGTTTTGGTGCATAGAGTCGATGTGACGTTAAGTGCTTGTTATAAATAATAAATTGTGATTAGTCACTTTGAATAGAACCGAAAACGAACAAATTTTTTTATTACGTTTAAAATGTCCAATTACATTCCAGCAAAGCAACATTTGCGGGAAGCGCAATACTCTTATACTTTAATGAAAAAAAAGTACCGCTGAAAGTCATCGATTCCTTGTTGAAACTTACGGTGAACAAACTCTGTCGATTTCAACATGTCAATACCGATTTAGGAGATTTAGAAGTGGCGACTTCAATGTGGAAGATCAAGGGCGTCCGGGAAGGGCATATTGTTTTATGCGATGATAAAACGTCGTGAAACTATTATATCCGATCGTTATGAACATCAATTAATCGCATTTAACCAAGCATTGAAGGAAAAACGCCCTGAATATGCCGAAAGACACGTCAAGATGATTTTTTTGCACGATAACGCTCGGCCATGTGTTGCGAAATCGGTTAAGGGGTAACATTACACTAGCGGCAGAAAAAAAGGTCTAACTTTGACTATTTATTTTGCGAGTATGGAAAAAAGAATAGGATTTCTTTTCAGAGGGTTTATTTAACACATATTGAAGCATGAAGAACAACATTTTTATTATCATTTTGATGCAAAATGGCGGCGACAGAGCCCATCTTGGAAATCGCCTTTCTCAAACTGGGAGGACGTATTACTTGAACACCGTTGCATGGATCGATTTGAAATTTTAATGGTAGCTTCACGATTACATTCTCTATCGGAGTACGTAGCCGTTTTTTGATTTAATGTAAACTTTATTTTATAAACAATTTACTACTTATTTTTTGGCAAAAAATCGACTCATTTTTTCGAAAATGCACCATTTCTACAAGATTTTATTTAAAAAAAAAACCCCTACGTAGTCCCATAGCCAATAGTATATCGATTATAAAATTTTATGGTTTTTTTTGTTCCAAGTCTTATACGAGGAGGGGGCCCAAAAAAAACGGGAATTTCATCATAATTTCTTTATTTTTCAATATTTTTACACCAAATTTTGATCACCTTCGAAGTATTCTCCTTTGACCACAACGCACCTCTGTAAACGATCCTTCCAATGTTCAAAACATTTTTTAAATTCACTTATCGGGATGTTCTTTAGGCTTTCCAGCGATTGTTGTTTTACCTCCTCCACAGTGGCAAAACGCTTGATTGCTGCTTTGTTTCGGGGTCGTATCCATAGCACCACGATTCATCACCAGTAATCACCTTGGAAAAAAGTTCAGGGTCCTCTTCGAGCTGATTTTGAAGTTCAAAACATGCCTGAAGTCGACACTCCCTTTGCTCGTCTGTGAGAAGGCGAGGGACAAATTTGGCTGCAACTCTGCTCATGTGCAAATCTTTGGATAAAATCCTCTGAATTGAACTCCATGATATCCCAGGCATCTCACAGAGTTTATCAATGGTTCGGCGACGGTCTTCATGAATGAGAGCATTGATTTTGTCGACGTTTTCGTCACTTCTTGACGTTGAGGGGCGTCCCGAACGGGGTTGGTCTTCAATTGACATTTCTCCATTTTGAAAACGTGAAAACCACTCGCAGACTCTGGTTTTACTTAGGGCAGCATCTCCATAAGCAGTCTTAAGCATTACAGTAGTTTCCGCGGCCGATTTCTCCAACAGGAAACAAAATTTCACAACCGCGCGTTACTCTCGACAATCGGCCATCACGTTTTCGCCGAAATGGAAAGAGTTGTTTCACTACAAAATTTCCCACGGGCGAACCGATGCACTCACGGCGACGGAACTTCGCACACTAACTCAGGAGACGTGTCCCCAGCGGACACCTGGTCGAGCAATGGGTTTCCCCACTCTCCCTCCCCGCCGCAGCGCAATTCCCATTTTTTTGGGTCCCCCCTCGTACTTTACGAGAAAACCGTCCTCCCAAAAAGATGTTTAAAAAAAAAGACGATTGTCAAGATCGGCTCTGTCGCCGCCATTTTGTATCAATGATGTTTTTTAATGATAATTAAAAAAATGTCTTTATACTTGAATATGTGTTAAATAAAGACTCTGAAAAGAAATCGTATTCCTTTATTCTAACCAAAACAGCTGTTAACAATTAACTAAACGTTCAAAATGGCCGATTTTTTTAGCATAAGTGAGGGACACGAGTACCAGCCTAACGCCACAAAAAAATCGAAAATCGAATATACGTAGCCCGCGAAAATTCAAAATTTGCGATACATTTTGAACAGACCTCGTATTCTGACTCGGTTGTACTTAGGTTCACTAACTTTTGTCTTTGACTAGACCACGTGATCGAACCACCCGCAAGCTGAAAAGCATATCCGGTCGTTGACCTATTGGTCTCGATATCACCCGCGTAGTCTGCATCTGAATATCCAACTAATTTCGGCACGTTTTCACCACCGCGAAACTCGATACGGTACTCAATGGTTGCCGATACGTACGCAATCATCCGTTTAACAGCTCGCTAGTAGTCATCTTTGTGATTATTCAGATACTTACTCACAGAATTTAAAAAGTATGCCAAATGTGGACGCGAGACGATTGCTAAAAACATAAGTGACCCGACAACTTCTCTATATGGCCGTGTTTCACCGTCAATTATTGGTTGTAATACCACGCATGGATCATACGGTATACACATCGATTTCACGTTTTTCGTATCAAACTTTTTCATCATTCGCTTTGCGTATGCACTCTGATGCACAAAAATAATTTTCTCTGTCCGATTACGCGCGACCTGACTTTCAACAAACAGACTTCAATCGTCGATAGTGATTTTGAAGGAATTGCTTTAAATTTTTTAGACCACGCTCAAGAATCTTATTGAATTCTGCCGATATCAACCTATGAGCCACGAACAACGCGAGATATATACAACTCCCAACATGCACGATGAAAATATAACGGTCTGCCTCCGTTTCTTTGAATGCAAATTCGCGTAGGAACGAGCCAAACTGGTTGTTCTGACACCTCGACGTTTACTTAAGTCCCTATAATGACTTTTCCCCTCATTTCGGTCGATGTCAGTACCTTCAGGTATTTCCATGAATATTTTCTCTTCCAGTTTTCCGTACAGGAAAGCCATATTCACATCGAACTGCGTCAGCTCGACAACTTCCGCCGCAGCAACTGCGAGTAACACTCTTAGCGAGTCGTGCCTTACGATTGGCGCGAAACTTTCCGTGAAATCGACTCCTTTTAAGTTGCAAAAACTCCCGAGCATACAATCGTACTGTGAACTTGTAGACATTTCCTTCATGAACCGAATAACCCACTTCGAATCAATAATTTTCATCCCGGGCTTTATCGCGACCAATGACCAGGTCCCGTTTGTGTTTATGAGCGTCCAATTCCGCTTTGATCGCCTTGATCCCATGATTCCTCACTCATCATAGCTTCTTCGAACGTACGCGGTATATCGTGTTCTGGTATGTTTGTCTCGTACCGCGCCCGTCGTTCCAACGTTCCTCGATCCCTCAGACTCCCTCAGACTCTCTGCTACCCTGATAGGCGAAACCTGAACAGCCGGTCCTTGTCTGTCATCCACTGCATTATCGACAGCCGACAGCAAGACATCGTCGTTGCCGTCATATTCCTCTTCTTCCGAAAGAACTCTTCGCTCGTCCTTCGGCAGCGAAATCTCGTCGTTTTCGTTCACCCAAGATCCCGTGATACTGACATCTTCTATGGCACTGGGTCGTATACGCGATAATTTGGCGGGTTTCCCTCGTATCAAACGAGAATCATTTTCATCGCTCGAACGACAAACTTCGTTCTCGGCTGTTTAGGCATGTTCACGTATACCTCGGCCCCAAGAACGCATACATGTTCCAAATTTGGCTTCTTCCCGACCTACATCTCGTATGCAGTCGTCCCATTTCGCACACCCTACGATCCCGACTGATTCATCAGGTACACTGCGGTACTTGCTGTCTTTGCCCACAGGGTAAGGCGGAAGACCTTTCGCGTGAAGCATCGTTCTCGCACTGTGGATAATCGTTCTATTGGCTCTTTCGACTCTACCATGTTGTTCCGGAGTATACGGCGCCGTATTCTCTCATTGGACTTCACATGGCACGAGTTAATCATCCTTATTTTTATTCCGAAACTCTCGACCGTTGTCTGATCGAAGCAGTCCCATCGCCCTTCCAAACTTGTTCTCAATTGATTTGTCGAACACTTTAAACTTTTCGTAGACATCACACTTGTGATTCATGAAATATATGTACCGATAACTCATTGCATCGTCTTTGAATGTCAGAAAAGCTTAACCCCTTAGCGTCTCCATCGACATTGGTGCACACATGTCTATGTGCACAAACTCACCGGGTTCGGTAACTGCACGATCACGCACTTTCGAAACGCACGCTTCTGTGATTTCCCGATTTGACACATGTCACAATCCAATTCACTTTTCCTAGGCAGCTCAACTCAGTCCGCAAGGCCCTTTTCGACCAATTCCCGCAAAGCACGATCATTCAAGTGACCGATCCGCCCGTACCATATTTGAAAATTCGGTTTGCCACGTTCGTCTCGTCGTTTACTCGCGCATTCTTTACTCGGAACAACATTCGGAGAATTTCATTTTCCTGCTTCACTCCGTACGCTAATATTTCGTTTTCGTATTTAATTTTTACGTGTTTTCCATTGAACACGACATCCTGACCCCTGGAGGTGCACACACCGATTAAGAACATGCTCTTTTTCATTTCAGGCACGTGGAGAACTTTTTCGATTCGCGATTTGTATCACGCATTGTTTACGTATTTCCCGATTTCGATCGTTCCTTCACCGACCACTTTATACTTCTGGTTGTCACCGAGAGACACACTCCCGCCATCTACCAGTGGATAATGCTCGCTTAGCCATTCACGCCGATTGGTGATGTGTCGCGATACCCCGCTATCGGTTATCCAAGTGTCCTCTTTACCAGCGTCCAGCACTGAGTTCACCTTATCGACGGGCAGCTCCAAACTCGATCTTTTACCGACCGTCTCTCGCTTGATTTTTTCACGACAAACGCGCAATCACGTGACCTATTTGTTTCACTGTCCTCGTTCTCCCGCCTTTTATTTTTGCACTCCCTCGCGTAATGCCCTTTCTTCTGACACTCAAAGCACCGAAGTCTGTCTTTGTCCGTCGGTTTTCGCTTCTTTTTATCTTTTTAGCACTCGTTTTATCACTTTTCATCAGACTTTTCGATGCCGTAAAAGCCCCAGGGACTTCATCGTCCGCAGCTGAGCCTCTTCGCTGATAAGCCTGTCTTAAAGATTTCCAAGCGTCCGCAAGTGGGTTGCTACATTATCCCACGCGGCCCGAAACATTGCGTACTTCGATGACAAGCCTTCGAACACCTTAGCCATTATCATCATGTCCGACACCTGCGTTCACCCATATCGAGTAATTGTGCCGCCATATTTTGCAGTTTCGCCACGTGTTGTATTATTGAGTCTCCCGGAGACATCCGATACTCGTACAACTTCGTTGAGAGCAGCAATATATTTGATGCTGACTTTTGCTCATGCACTCTCGACAAACAGTCCCACATTTCTTTCGTCATCTGACAAATTAACCACGATGCCAACTGTCCGTATTCCATCGCCGACGATCGCACGCGCATTGTCCGCCAACCTCGTTTCCTTCGCTCCCCCCCTGTACCGGCCCGGCCGGCATCTTTCTCGTTCCATCTACTACGTTTTGTATTACATTTGCGATAAATACCATTTTCATCTGGAACTTCCACCCTTGAAAATCCTCGCCGTCGAATTTTGTCACACTCCTCGTTGAGATTACATCGGACATTCTCGATAATGTTTCATTCGGGATCACGCACCGATATACCAAAAACTTGCTCGCCAAGATGGCTGCCACTCGACGACCTCATGTCCCGCGATCCGCACTGTTCTCGGCCAACTCTCAGCTTTTCTCACAATCCATCTGTTGTAGCTTTTGATTGTGAGGAAAGGACACAGAATTATTCGTCGAAGAAAAGATTTACACCACGACGACGATATTTTAATTGCATAGAAAAGATTTGTATATTTGAGAGACGGAGGTTTACTTCCACAGATTGCTTCAACAAGACTGAATACACGCCTGCGTAGCAGGCCCGGCTCACCCGTATCGACTAGAGCGCTTTCTTCCTCTTGCGGAGAAACCGCGAACATAGGTTATAAAGGCAAACACGCATCAAATCACTTTAACGCTAAACAATTCACTGCATCATTTTTACGACGACACATTTGAAATCCCTTGAGATTTTTGGATAAAAGTAAGATCAATTCGCCATCAATTCGTATTTTTGCATTTGCGGTCGGACTCGGGCTCTACAACTCGTTCTTTGAGCAGCGTTTTTAATCTTTTTGTGCAACCTATAACCACAGGCCATGGAAGTTAATTGGACTAAAGTTATTGGACTTCTGCTGGCTACATTTGAAATTATGAACATAGCAGAAACTCTGGTGAACAATACGGAAATGGCGCTGACAGAACATTTTGACAAAATTTTAATCCATTCCATACAAGACAATGGAGTTGAAATCATAAAGGAAGAAACACTCAATTTCCAAGAACATTTGAAGGAACTCGAAGCGAAGCCTCTTGAAGACACTTTATGGGAAACATATATTGCCGAAAACGATTCTGATAGGTGTTCCAGTGGCGATGAATTAAATTATGGCTATAAACGAAAAGCTTTGGAATACTGGAGATCTGGTAAAAAAATATATAGTGGCGGAAAAGAAAGCTTAATTTTGGCGATTTATTTTGGGACTATGAAAAAAGGAATAGGATTTCTTTTCAGAGGGTTTATTGACACTTGATTATTAAATTATGTATAGATTGTTCTTGGCATTAAAAATATGTTTACGTCAACAGACCATTTCAAAACATGACTGGAAAAAGTATTTTTTCCTAATGTCGGTAATAACAGCATATTATTGATAGATGCCTGGAGTAGATATTGTCCACAAGTGATTCATAAAACAACACCTCATGACAAAAATATCATCCCAATGATTATACCAAAGGAAAGGGGATTATACTACTGGAAGATTTTCACCACTTGATGTATACGGCTTCCGGATATGGAAAAATTTCGTGCGACAATTTTCTGATAGTGTTATTTTATTAAAGTCTGATATAAATTTACATTTACGAAATAATATAAGCAAACTCCAATCTTTGACACATAATCAATTTTCAAGTCCAGGGTATGAAAATTATTTCGGATATTCGTGGTTTAAAAGCATTTATGTCCTCGATAAACCGGGATATTTCACAAACCCTGTTGAATTTGGATTTGGTGGTTCGAAAACAGTGTGAAGTACTAGGTTGTAATGTCGCAGCCGTTGTTAAATGTGCTTGGTGTTAAAAATCGTCCTGTGAACCATAATTGGGGTTAAGAGTTAATAATAATGCGCAGTAGTTATGAACATGTAATCAAAAATGATCGTGGCGTGTGTCAAAGTAAAGTAATTACGTAAATAAAGTGTGTACTTCAAAAACGTTTATACACATATGATCCTTTCGAAAGAAGCAACCAATTCAATTTAAATATACTATTAAGGTTTCCGTCTCGAAGAATCTAGCGCATCTGTTTTTAGGCAAAAGTAACTCGTAACTGAAAATCCGCAAAGACAAATTAGTTCCTGCATCAGAAGCAGTCACTTTATTACGCGTTACATCATTTAATAATATACAACCACGGTGTTTACGCCAATAATAAACATATACTCCTACAGTGATATGTCGAAAAGTGATGAAAATTATGTAGAAAAAAGGAAGGGCCAGTGAATATGGTATACCTTCTTAATTATGCTTCTCGTAGATGCGGAAGTTTATCTGAACACGAAATTCGTACCATCATTAAATTTCTCGGCAGTCGTTCGACAATTTTTTAATATCTATGAAAAAAGGCTATAAAGGGGGGTCCACCCCTTAAACAATCGTGCTAATTAAAAACAAGGGGGAATCGGTAATTTTAGCTTGAGGAGAAGAATTGCTATCGGCAAACACATTTGGAATAACAAGGGGACAACTCGTATTTAAAAACTCATATAGGGGTAGCTTACCCCTTACAACTGTTTTCTTGCACAAATACAAAAATACGTGAACTTAAATTTTATTTCCTCTGAAACACAGCATATTTTTCATTCCAATCGATTCGCAAGTTTTCAAAGTGAGGTGCAAGAAATAGATATTGAAGGGTGTTTCCACCTCTTAACATATTTATTTTTTTCATTATCTCGTGGGTTCTTCATTTCTTCGCGTATGAAACATTTTTATTTTTGTTTTATCAAAACCGAAGCACTGCTTGTAGGTGAAACGGCAAAAATCTCCCCTTGACCTGTGCAAGTTTAGGGATTGGTTTCATCCCTTAAAACCGTTTTTTCCGGCGATAAGAAAATGGTGTCGCGTAGTATTTAATGCTCTATAACATCCATGAGTTTCGACAAAATTTCGGCCGCACGTTCACTGATGTCGGTCACCGAAAACGGATATTAAAACGAGATTTGAACAAATTTTCAGTATTTCTTAAAGTTTTACCGTTGATAAATTCCCAATGGCAGAATACATATAAAAAAAAAATTAGTAAATATCTCGTACCTACAAGAGTACTGGCGGCTAATCACTTTGAATCAACATATTGATTGTCAGTCACTTTCTATCCTCCCAAGAAGATAATTGCTGGAACTTTTCAAAAAACAGTATCGGTAGGACAGAATTTGACACGAGTTTATACGTATATGCAAATGAAATAATGAACATAAAATTCAGCTGTATCGATTCCTGATAAAGGAAACTCCCGATATAAATATAAAAAAAAAAAAAAATCGTGCGAATGATCTGGAGTATAAAGAGACAAAATGCAGCTGGGATTCGGGTATCCATATATATCATCATAATGACGATTTTGAGAAGTAACAATGAGTATTTATATATCGCTTAAATCGACGCAATTAATTACACTTTTTTGGGTTCGACTAAATGACAAAATATGGAATAAATGATGTTCCGTAAACTCTTCGTACGCCGGGCACGCTTCGTAAATGATATATACACGCAAAAACAAGTTTGTTTTCATTAGGGAAAATGTACGTCAGCCCGAGCTCATTATCATATTGTTGAATAAAGATGAGTCCAATAATATAGTAAGAGAAAATTTATTTCATTTACGTGCATTCAATTCAATTATTGTACACGAGACAAACTAAAATAATCACATTTCGTCAGTAACAATGTATATTCATGCAGCTAACATTTGATCCAAGTGACAGGAGACACATAGAGCAACGGAAGAGCCGTGGAAGTTAAACGTTGAAAATCTTGCAAAACTTTGTTTCGTGATTTTGTTTTCCAGTTATTGATGCAAGAGTGTTATTCTCCATCGATTCGATTAAAGCATTGAGAATTTATTGAATTTATTCAGAAAAAGTGTTTATGAACGCATCGACATTTGTGCATTTTTTTTATAACTCGAGTTAACACTACTACAAAAATATATTATTTTTCATGATGTTTGACGTTGAATTTTATGAGAGTCAATAAAGGTATGGAGATTTGATGAGATCTTCGATGTCCCGAAGAACGGTTTTAAGTTGTTTAACTCAAGCAAATTTCGGGCTATCGCTATCAATATTTATTTATGAATTAATCGATGTTTGAGATCAAATTTGCAGAAATCGGTAGAACGGTTAAAATTATATGAAATTAATAATATGAATAAATGTTGGAAACGCTCAGTATCAAACAAACCACAGAAGTCTAATGAAAACAAAGAATTTATTTCTTCATCATTTTCCAGATTCACAAAACCGAAAGCAAAATAATAAAAGCTACTTCCTCGTAGAGAGAGTTCTGTAAGTACAACAAAATAATGTGGAAGAAATATTTAAGTTTTCATTTCTACCTATTGGTTTTAAAATAATTAAAAGATATTTAAAATAATTAAAATATATTTTATATCGCGGAGATATATGTAATAAGACTGCAAATTGCATGTGTACGATACTGGCCGATTTTTTCCATCATTCACAAACCCTTCTCTATCAGCAAATATGTGCGTGAATCTTGATTTTCTCATAGTGGAAGCTTTTTGAACGATGGATAAAAGTCATAAACAAGTGTTGTTGAAATGTCATTTACAGCATAGTTTTGCGAATAAAAACTATGAAACATTTACTACTTAAATAAACAAATTTGAAACGCTTGTTTCACTAATATACTGATATACTTCGACGCATCCTCCGAACGTATACTTATACATGTGTTTTTCCTGCGTTTTGAGGAACTTTGAACACATTGGCATGAAAATACGAAATTATTTCTGGCGAATGTGTTCAAAATTCCCCTAAACGCAGGAAAAACACTTTCACGAGTACACGTTCGGAGGATGTGTGAAAGTATATCTGTATATTAGTAAAACAAGCGTTTCAAATTGGATTATTTAAATGGCAAATATTCCATAGTTTTTATCCGCCAAACTACGCTGCAAATGACGTTTCAACAACATTTATTTGTAACTTTTATCAATCGTTCAAAAAGCTTCCGCTATGAGACAAATCTAGATTTATGCACATATTTGCTGATAGAGAAGGGTTTGTGAATGATGTACACATGCAATTTGCAATCTTATAATTACATATATCTCCGCGATATAAAATATATTTTAATTAAACAAGTTATCTACGTATTATAATAGCACATCATATAATCAGCATTCATATTACTACGCATTAGCCTTTTTCTGTGGCAGGTTAGTGATTGTGTTCATTTCATTCATATCACTTCTATGTGCAAAAATATTAAGACCACTTGTCATCATATTTGAAATTTTCGATGTTTCAATGAATAAAGAGGAAAGTCTATGTTTAATATTTTAACATCTCTTAATTAGTTTACCAAGAATCTATAAATTAATTTCCATCGGAAAAAGAAAAAATCGTAACTTCCAGAAATATAATGTTATGTATTTATCTATATTATTATATTCAAAGTCATATGCATATGTTTTATCAAGTTTCTCAAAGATAAAATTGAGATTATGAGAAATTCACACGAAATTTCTAAGTGAAAGAAATGTGTAAGGCGGAAAAAGCAAATCCATTGCAAATCCATTGCAAAATTATTCACGATATTGGAATATTCTGAAATAAACTCTATTATCAGCCGACTAACCATCCGACGTTTTCGTGGTCGCGTAATAAAACTCAAGCGCGTAACCTTTCGAAGTTTAATGAGTAGAATGTTATGTATAAGAAAAATATTGTATCGTCCCGGTGTGAAACTATTTCGGCTCTTGGAGGATGTTTAATCTTTGGTAAAATTTGAAAATGTGTGAGAGGCTTGGTCAATTCATGCCATATCTGTCAATCTAGAAACTATAGAACGTCGTTCCTGATATAAAAAATGCATTGAAATTATCTGCATCACAACTGACGAACAGTAATATAAGTTAAATTCCTGAAAGACCCAAAATACTTCAAATTTTTGAACACACATTTTAATTTTGTTGCCTATCTTATATTGTTTTCGATTCGAATATTTTCCCAATAGCATATGTTGATAAGATCAAAATATAACTGGCGCTTTCGTGTAGAGACTAACGAGCTTGCCTCTAAATCAGGACATCGGATGGGATCGACGGTTCGAATCCCAGTCTCGTAGTTTTATCGAGAAGAAAAATATGGGCGTGACCAAGATTTCATTCTCGGCGAAACGTGACGTAGCTCCAGAGCCGAGAACCGAACGTGGGATCAGCTGTTTACGCACAACAAATTTTCGCAAGTTTTCTTTCGCACAAAACTGAAATATTATAGCAATTCCGATACAGCTGGATAAGTGAGATGCAGCCGCAAACGGGGACGGGCGACTGACCAGGGTTGACCCTGTAATAAGCGAAAGCCTGCAGAAGGGGGGAAATTCAAGTCAAAACGGACAGACGGAAATGCGGGCCTTATTTGCATTCTAGAACATGTAAAATATGTATTTCATTTATAATCGGAGAGTCTTATTTTTTTTGCGTTACAATACTTTTTCATTTTACATACATCGTATGTAATGATAAAGTACAATTAAGGAGCAACACCACTCTAGCAGCAGAAAAAACGGCCCAACTTTGACAAATTATTTTAGGAGTATGAAAAAAGGGATAGGATTTAATTTTCAAAGGGTTTATTTAACACAAATTGCGGCATGGAAAAAAAAATGTTATTACCATTTTGATACAAAATAGCGGCGACAGAGCCCATCGTGAAAATCGTTTTTTTTTTTAAACACCTACACGGGAGGACGGTTTTCTCGTAAAGTATAAGATCTGGAACAAAAAACCAGAAATCTTATAATCTATATGCTATTGGCTATGGGAATGCGTGGGGGATTTTCTTTTTATCAAATTTTGTAGAAATGGTGCACTTTTGAAAAAATCAATCGATTTTTTTGCCAAAAAAAGCAGTAAATTATTTATAAAAAAGAAGTTTAGATTAAATCAAAAAACGGCTACGTACTCCGATAGAGAATGTAATTGTGAAGCTACTATCGAAATTTCAAATCATTTCAATGATATCAAAAATTGATTGGTACATCATAAGGACATTGGTATGATTAATTCGTGAATACACAATATACTAAATGCTAGCTCTCAACAATAAATTTGAAAACCATTAACGTAGCGAAGATAAAATCTTGAAGAAGCCCCGTGAAAGCTTTATATTTATTTATCCTCTTTTTCGTTTCCAACAAATTATCAATTACATTACGCGTACAAAATCAATACTTGTAGTATAACTGGAATATGTTCGGGACTATTTAATCATTGCATCCATTCACACAATTTATATATTTATTTACAATTCAGAACAATATATAAAAATGTTTTGATAACTTCATCGTCAATTGGGCAAGCCACCGGCATAATCAACACCTCCAGTCTGCCATATACCTTATTATGAGACAAGGTATGAGCGGAATACACTAAAATATTGAAAAGTGGCAAAATAAAACCATTTGACAAACACAATGAAAAAATAGTTACCGCAATTACATGTTGCCGAACCGAAGTAACCTCTGGGAAACAAAAGTTATATTTTACTTTTCCTTCGCCCGCTCTTCATGATCCGTTTCAAGGATGTTTACGGTCGTTTTCCATCGTATCTTCAGTGGTAACCCCAAACTCTATTTACGATCATTGTGACGTTCGTTAAATATATACACCGGTGCGTCCTTACAGATTCCGATTTCAAGGTAAATTTATTTGTTTCTAATTTACGTCATGCATCAAGTGCGTATCTCACCACCTGTCATAACAACGACAAATCTAGCACCGTCAGTGTATATCAAATAATCGACGAAAGCTTTGTAGTGGGATAATGATGATGCGCGTCATATCATATATACTTAATGACAGTCACAACGCGTTTACTCCCAATCCATTTTTGCTATATATATATTGTTCATTTGCTTGTACATTATGTATACGCGTACAAATCCGGAATGGATCGGTCTTTTCCCGTTGATAAAAAAGTGTATATCATGAAAAATTGTAACTCATTTGAACGTAGATTAACAAAGCATCATCGTTCTTCGATCTTCTTGGAATGTGGCCTCCCATACATAGACATAATTCGTCTGTATACTTCCAGTATTTCAGTATATATGGTTATTCCATCGGTTACGGAAGTGTTCAATCAAAGATGGCCACGAATTTCTCGTTTCACAAATTCGATCTTCTAAATTTGTATGTGCAATTTATATATACAAATTTTATATGTTTACAACTTTAGCTATAGAGTTTTATATCTGAAATTAGAAGAAGCTATGACTTACTGACACTGTATTTCGATTCATTGCTCATGTATTATTTTCAGATAACTTCCCCGTCACTACCAGTATCATCGGGAAAGCGACCGTGTATCAATCGCGCTTGTCAAAATACTGCGTCGATAAATATTTTAATTTATCAATACTATACCTAAATGTGAAAGATGCGGCGACTGGTGCGTCGTTGCAGTCTGAGCCATACAATAATAGCAATAAATTTTATAAATGCTGTACATCCTCATAATACCGTAAGAGAAGGAGAGAAAGAGTGAAACAATAATGAAGGTG